>CAMZMU010000065.1:42571901-43171901 GCA_947311845.1 Poa pratensis
CCCAGCTCCAAGTCTATCCAGGAGTTGTAACTATACTACGCCAAATTATTCAGCCATTTCCGGCTGGGACCTTCCAACATGTCGCGGGGAGATACCGGACCGCCCATCGGCGATTGCCCCCCGCAATGTGCACCGAGGATACATAATCTGTCAGCCAATCTTGTGGCTTGGTGCTCCCATTGTATGGCTTGGTGTTCCGACCTAACTGGAACTGAGATATTGGTGGTGGTGGCTCCTTCATGATCCGAGGTCCAAACACGCCGGACAGGAGGGCCTTCCTCTCCAGTTGCTCAGACAAGTAGATTCTATCCAGCTTGTTATGGACATCGCCTGGAGCTAACATCCGACCTCCTATCCGAGGTCCCAACGCCCCATCCACTCTGTGGTATCCAGCTCGTGCCATGGCCGAGTCTCCATCATCATATCGGTCATCTCCTTGACCGACGTTCTGAGGTTGCTGAACATACTCCGGCTCTCGCTGATATTGCCCCTGCTGTCGAGGTTGTTGCTGATACCTCGGAGGCGGAGGTGGTTTTCCTCGGCCAGCCGACGCTGCTTGCCCGCCATTCTGATTTCCCTGACCGGAGTTACCCTTAGCTCGGCTTGCATTGCCTGGGCTGGGGTTTCCCTTAGCTCGGCTAGCATTGCCCTGGCCCACCTTCTGCTTTGCTGCTAAGACTGGATCATACATCTGCAGCTGCTTGTTCTGACCGAGGTGACACTCTGGGCTCGATCGGCTCCTCCGACGAGTGGAGACGAGTCTTGCCCCTTGGACACCTGACTAACTGGCCTAGCTGAATAAACCATCTCTGAATCACCAGCCCCGGCATATGCTCTGCGGAGAGCCTCATTCTGCTGGTTAGCCACATACACTAACTCATTGACTCGCTTCTGCTGCGCACGCCATGCATCTCCAGTTAACCCGGATAGCTTGGCCCTGCCTGCCTCAGCAGCTCTGAGGTTCTTAGCAGGGGAACTATACACCGGCCTTCCAGTCGACACGCGACTCTCACTCCTAGCCGAGGTGGTAGGTCGAGCCTCCCTGTTTATCTCATCATTGAGCCCCTTGCCTCTCTGCCGCACCTCGGCTCCCCTATGTGTATCAACCGCTACCGGGGTGAAGCCATTCGCTGCATTGTACTCACGCAGATCTCTATTGAACTCATCTCTAGCTGTTATAATTGCTACAGCCTCCTTCTGCAACAGGACACGCTTTGCCTCTTAGGTCGGCCACAGTCACTACTATATCCACTCCTGGATTTACTGGGTCTGCCAGTGTATCCACTATCTCTTCCAGGGTCGCACCTCGGCCCTGCAGCTCTGGGGTGCCAGGCAGTTCTTTCTTAGCCTGGGCTTTGCAGATCTCACCTTAGCAACCTCGGCCGCCTTGGGTTGGCTGGCATCTACTTTGCCAGCGGCGTCAACCGGACCTGTCATCATCACTCCACGCAGCTCTCGGGGCGAGTGATACGCCGACCTAAAGCCGCGAGGAGAGGAGTTTCGTCGTCCACGAGCACCTGCTCGGGTACCCGCGAACAACCTCGACAGCAACATACGTGACGAAGCTGCCGAGCATCATGGTGAAGCCGTGCTCGGGGAAGGGCTTGCCGGCGAAACACCCCGCGTTGTCGCTGATGAAGGTGAACTCACCGATCTTGGCGACAAGAGCCCGGAAAGAACACGCTCGCCTGAGCCCGTCCGGATGAAAACTCCCTCCAACGCCTCAATCTGCCCCACGGTGGGCGCCAACTGTCGTGGTGGGATCACGGCAGATGCCATAGGTATGGCTAAGATGGGCCGAATGGTCGTTTGGGGAATCCGGGGAGGGTTTATGCACTCAAGAAGTGCACACGCAAGAACACGAACGAAGAACCAAGAAAGCAAGAACACAAAGCACACCACGATGTACCCTGCTTCGGGGCCCTCTTGTGGAGGTAACACCCCTACTGCAGCTCTATCCTACTCCGTGTATAGCTCAAAGTGACAAGTACAAGCTGCTCCTCGAGCTGTATGATGCTACAAAGGTGAGAACTTGAGGTAAAAGATGGAGCTAGACGGGAGGAAGAAGGCACTCCGAGCTGAATCCGAGGTGTCTCCGGGGTGTTCCGAGCTTCCTCTCTCTCTTTTTTTCTCTCTTGATCAACTAGTTCCAGCGCGGGGGGGGATCTCTCTAGCAGGTGGGGGTGAAGCCCACTATATAGGCCAGCCGGGTTACCATTGTGCCCCCTCGCCGAACACTGTTGCCATGCCTCTGCAACGGTCACCACCGTACCACCGTACCTCGGTCAGGGACAAGACGTGGCTTGCCCATCTCCTGTAGCCTAACGGCAGAACTAGCATGTCCCCTCTGACCGAGACAGGACGTGGCCTGGCAGAGCTACCTCGTAGCCTTTTCCCAGATCCCGCGTGGTCAGCGGTCAGAGACGTGCAGGCCCGCCGAACCCGGAGCACGCCTCTGCCAGGCTCCTTGACAGACGCTCCCGTGTCAGGTGCTCTTGTACCGGCTGGAAGTGACAGGGCATTGACTCCTGCCCGACCTACAGCCCATCACCTCGGTAGCTCGGCACGGATGTGACGGGCTCCGTACCTCGGGTCTTGCGCTTAATATCTTTTACCAGGTCGGATCTTACTTCCTCCCCACAGCTTCTCCTGCTCTCACAACACAAACCACTGCACTGAGGTAGTTAGGTCGGCTGAACATAGCTCGGACAGTGAACCTCGGCCCTGGCCAACTGTATACTTCGGACCCCTCTGGGCCAAGATAGGTCGGCCTGTATTCTCCAGGTCAAGATGAAGCTCGGACCTTCCCAGGCCCAAACAGGTCGGCCCTTTCCGTACCTCGGCACAACTTCGAACTCCACCTTATGCCAAGCCTTGACCCTACCCGGGGATACTCCCCCGACATAAGCTGTGCTACAATCCAACCTGGTTCCGAGGGCTTCATGAAGAGATTTCCAGAATCTTGAGGTGAATTGCGTGCCTCTATCAGATACAATCCTTTTAGGCACACGTGCAGGCTTACTATTCTGGAAATATACAAGTCTGCTAACTGAGCTCCGGTGTGAGTGGTCTTGACAGGAACAAAATGGGCAACCTTGGTTAGTCGATCAACAATGACCCAGATTGAATCATGGCCTCGGTTAGATCTTGGAAGTCCGGTAATAAAGTCCATTCCAATTTCATCCCACTTCCATTCAGGAATTTTCAAAGGTTGAAGCAATCCAGCGGGTCGCTGATGTTCAGCCTTGACTCGCTGACAGATATCACACTTGGCCACGAAGAACCAATCTCTCGCTTCATTCCATGCCACCAAAATCTCTCACGGAGGTCTTGGTACATCTTTGTTCCGCCGGGGTGAATTGAATAAGTTGTCTCATGGGCTTCTGTCAGGATTAAATCTTTAAGCTCCTTGACATTAGGCACACAGATACAACCATTGAATCTCAACACTCCTTCAGCATCTTCGGTAAAAACCGGGTGCTTTGCTGAGAGAAATCTTCCTCTTAATTCCTTCAATGCTTTCATGATCCTTTTGGTCTTCCTTGATTTGATCCATCAAGGTTGGGGCTAACTCTAGATTGGCGAGATAACCATGGCTAACAAGCTCTAGTCCGAAATCTTCGAACTCTTTGAACAAGGCTGGTTGTTCAGCTTGGATCAAGGCATTTAGGGTGCAAGGCTTGCGACTAAGGGCATCGGCAACTACATTAGCCTTTCCGGGGTGATAATGGATTCCAATATCATAGTCCTTGATTAATTCCATCCATCTCCTCTGTTGCAGGTTCAACTCCTTCTGGGTGAAGATATAATTCAAACTCTTGTGATCCGTATAGATCTCGCATCGATGTCCCACAAGATAGGGACGCCACGTCTTAAGAGCAAGAACAACAGCAGCTAACTCCAGATCATGGGTTGGATAATTTTCTTCATGCGGTCGCAACTGTCGAGACAGATACGACACAACTTTGCCTTCTTGCATCAATACGCAACCAAGTCTGAGGCGTGATGCATCGCAATACACGTCGAAACTCTTGGTGACGTCTGGCATAATCAAGACTAGAGTTGAAGTCAGTCTTTTCTTTAGTTCTTGGAAACTATCTTCACATTTCTGGGTCCATTCAAATTTCTTGTCCTTCTTCAACAGTTGAGTCATGGGCTTGGCTATGCTGGAGAATCCTTCAACGAACTTGCGGTAGTAACCCGCTAGTCCGAGAAAGCTTCGGATTTCAGTCACATTAGTGGGGGCTTTCCAGTCAACGATAGCTTGGATCTTCGCTGGGTCAACAGAAATTCCTCCAGCAGATACCACATGTCCGAGAAATGCCACCTCGCTAAGCCAGAACTCACACTTGCTAAGCTTGGCATATAGCTTGTGCTCTCGGAGTGTCTCCAGAACTAGACGCAGATGTTCAGCATGCTCTTCTTCGGTCTTGGAGTAGATGAATATCGTCGATAAAGACTACCATGAACTTGTCGAGGTACTCCATGAAAATCTTGTTCATGAGATTTATGAAATAGGCTGGGGCATTGGTCAGACCAACGGACATCACAGGTGTATTCAAACAAACCATAACAGGTGGTGAAGTCGGTCTTGGGAATGTCTGACTCTCAGATTTTCAGCTGGTGATATCCTGTCCGAATATCGATCTTGGAAAAGACTCGGGCACCGTTCATCTGATCGAACAGATCCTCAATCTTGGGGGAGAGGGTACTTGTTTTTAATGGTCATATCATTGAGCTTGCGATAATCCACACACAGGTGTGTGGTACTGTCTCTTTTGTCCACAAAGATAATGGGTGATCCCCATGGTGAAGCGCTTGGGCGAACAAGACCTTTGCTGAGCATATCAGCCAACTGCTTCTTCAATTCAACCAGTTCTTCTGGATTCATCCGGTATGGTCTCTGGGATATAGGGGCTGTCCCCGGAATAAGTTCAATTACGAACTCAATATCCTGTCTGGCGGCATACCAGACAATTCTTCCGGGAAAACATCTCGGAATAGGTGAACAACACGGATCTATCTATAACGGGTCGAGCTATGCCCTCATGGCAGCCTGGTTGGGAATGGCTAGTTTCAGATACATATTCCAATTCGACATCCTTGTCTGTGGTGATGGATACAACTCTTCTGGCGCAATCTATACGACCACGGTATTTGGCTAGCCAGTTCATACCCAGAATAACATCTATACCTTGGGTTCCTAAAATGATTAAGTCGGCTGGAAACTTTTCTCCTTTGATCTCAAGGGAAACGTCGGGGCAAAACAGCTTGGTCTCTACGGTGGATTCTGGGATTTGGATGACCATGGGTCTGGGTAAAAGATTCCCGACTAGACCTCCCTTCGCAACGAACTCCTCGGTAACAAAGGAATGGGTTGCACCGGAATCAAACAGAACAGTTGTAGGAACTGAGTTGACAAGAAACGTACCCAGCACAACATCTGGCGTATCCTAGGCTTCCTCAGGATTGATGTGGTGCAGACGGCCCTTGGCAACAGCAACATTTCCGCGGGGTGCGGCATTCTTGCCATTTCAGCACGGCCTTGACCATTGTTTGGTGTCGGTGCATTGGGGCGCTGAACATTCCTCTTAGGATTGGGGCATTCTCTGGAGTAGTGACCCTTAGTGCCGCATTCAAAGCAGACGACATTGGCATTGCGGTTGAAGTTGTTGAAGTTTCCTCCGGGATGGTTATTGTCATTGGGGCGGTTGAAGTTGTTTGGGCGGTTAGGAAAGGTGGAGCGGGGTGCTTGCGGTGGTCGATAAGCAGGCTTGGATGCTGGCTGAAAGATACGAGGCTTCTGATTGCTTGAACCTTCAGAAGCAATCATCCTCCTCTTACGACCTTCAAACATGGACTTGCGCTTGGTCTCCAGCTGGATGGCTTTGTCCACAAGTGACTCCAAATCATAGAAGTCATGGATAACCAACGCGCATTGCAGCTCATCATGAAGTCCATTCACAAAACGCTCCATCTTCTTCTTCTAAGTGTCGGTTGTCATTAGGAGCATACCGACATAAGTCGGTAAACTCATCAAGATAACCAACCACATCTTTATTTCCCTGCCTCAGCTTGCGGAATTTGTCCTTCTTCCTCTCAATGAGTCCGCCGGGGATATGCTTCTTGCGGAACTTCTCCTAGAAACTCATCCCAGTTGATCACATAGCCAACTTGCTGGAGAGCCTTGGTAGCTTCCCACCAGCTCGTGCAGGACCAGCAAGATACTGGGTTGCATACAGAACCTTCTCATTGACTCCCACAGCAGCAGCTTCCAGGTTGTTCTCGATGGTACGAAGCCAATCATCGGCCTCCAGTGGGTGAAGTCCCCTGGAGTAGGTAGGTGGGTTGGTCTTCTGAAAGTCGCTCAAGGTGGATTGCTGATTTCCATTTCCATTCCATTGCCATTGCCATTGCCATTGCCACCATGGTTGTTATTGTTGTTGTTAACCTGAGCGAGCGGCAGCGATCTGCTGCAGGGCAGCAAGATGAGCTTGACGCTCCTCCGGGCATTTTGGCGTTCCTCCATAATGAGTGCAAGAAGTTGGGCGGGGGTCGGTTCTGGTGGTGGTGGTGGCGATGGTCCTCCATCCGGGTTGTTGGTGCGACGAGTGTCCACCATCCTGAAGCATACCATGTATAAGAGGCAAGGCAAAAAGGTTTCGACTAAGGGGAAGAAGATGAATTCGCAGGGTGGTTGATTAATTAAGGATGATATTGAAAATATTTTGCACAACCCAAACAAGACTAACACATTTATATAACACAAGCATCACAGCAACGAGTTCACAGCATCAAGCTTACAACATCACTTACATCTAATGTACATAATACATGGTTTCCAAAGGAACCACTACCTAGACTCGACTAGCGATGGGGGGGGGGGGGTCAACATAATCCTACGAGGGTACTCAAGTCACTCGCCTACTAAGGTGGAACCTCAGGCTCTGCTGCGTCAGCGTCGGACTGGTAAGGTGGCTCCTCCGGGTCCTCCTCCTTGCCCTCGAGAACTGCCTCGAGTGGCTCCTCCTCATCAACTAGCTCCTCCTCGTCGTCCGACTCCTCGTAGTCCATCTCCTCCTGGTAATCCTCATCATCACTGATGAAGGCACTGTTCTCCTGCGGAGATCCTCGCCCTCCTCCTCCATCTCGTTGGCATGGTGCTCCTATCTCGATCATCTCGTCCTGCTCCGCCACCCTCTTGCGGAGCTTGGCGACGATCTTCTTCAGCTGGGTCCTTCTCTTGAGAAGAGCAATCTTCTCCTGCTTCAGCTGCGCCTCACGCTCGCGACTCTCATTGAGCGAGATGCGCTCAAAGCGAGCTCGAAGTCTAGCGCTCATCAGATCCTCCTGGTGCGGTGTGGTAGAGTAGGATCTCCATGTCCAGGATGTACTCTCCAAACGTCGGGTGTAGAGGTGACTGGATGGGGTGTCCATCATCGGTGCGCTCCCGTAGAACCGAAAGCGAGAGTTCACCAGCTCCGCCTTGTGCTCCTCACAAAGTCGGGCTAGCAACCTCTGCATGGCACGACACGGTCCGTCGTCCCAGTGGGCGTCCATAGTGGCGAAGATCAGCGTCCTGGATCTGGGAGAGTTGAGGTTCCCCCGTACAGACAACTCGATACGCCAGCACAGATTTCCGTTGCCGAGAACGTCAACCTGGGCTCCCTTGAACTCTGGAGCAGGACGACCTAAAAAACTTGCTCAACTCAAACAAGTCCCTCTCGAACATCATCTCGTCATCCTTCTCAAGCTGATAGAACTCAGTCCAATGGAGTGCCATCTACAATTTTAGGTAAGATTTTAAGCTAGCGCGATGATCCGTGTACAAAATTTAAATTTAGTGAAATAACAAGTGCGCAAAATTTTTAAGCTTAATGGGATGACAAGTGTGCAATCTTTTACAAGAAAAAATGTAATAATTAATGAGGGTAGAATTTTACATAAGTAAGAGGATTGGGGGATAAGCAATTTTTGAAATACTTCACTTCTTTGTTTTAGAAATTAACTTTTGTAACTCTTATCTAACGACCATGCTAACTAAGGTCTCTTAAAGTCAGGATGGCTCTGATACCAGCTCTGTGGGGACCCCGGACTAGCTGTCCGAAATACCCGATTATGCTTAACACAGCGATCCCATGATCAGTCTGTCGTTGCACATAATCCGAACTGAATACCAAAGTTTACATCCATTACAATACCGAATAAAAGTCTTACACACATATGGTCATTCAGACCAAGTCTTACATAGGTGCCTTCATGGGCTAATTCACATTATTCAGCGGAAGCTACTACGTGGTAGATAAGCACATCCTACGATAACCCGGCAGGCAGCTGACTTATGGAGATCCCTAGTTCGCATAGAAATCGCCGTACTCCTCTTCGGCGTAGTGTTCCTCGAAATCTGGCTAAGACAATAGTCAGGGACGAAACCAATATGAGTACATTTGATTGTACTCGCAAACTACCCCCGAATGAACATGCACTAGTTTTATGTTTATTTTCAAACTTTTATATATTACGACATCCCTATACCTTTATTGAAAAAGAGGTAAGAAGAATTTTATAACTATCCTCCAATAAATCACCATCTTATTTATTTCTCCAAAACTCCTCCTTCTTCCGACCATAGCCCGTCATGGTCCACTTGCCTCCAACAACCTCATACCGATCCGTTGGTATGGTTGTATACCACATTCACCACTTCATTTTCTTTTCAAAGTTTAAATCTCTTTTCAAAAACTTGCACATGGTCTTAGGACAGCCTCCCAACTGTCCATATCTGAGGACTCGGCTATTCGAATAGTTTTTACACTCTGCAGAGGTAGCACGCTTTTCCCACATCCATCCGGTAACTCATCATGTCAGCCACGTCCCGCCATACAAGGTGTGTGCGAAGTTGAGTCATCGACCATAGCCTGTCCTTTGCTCATGCTAGTATAGGACCCTGCCCTTATGACACTTTCCATCAAACTTAACCCAGCCCGTCGGAATATAAGTGTGAGGACTCATAGTTTTGCCCGAAGGTGTATTGGGGACGATCCTTCTATCATCCACACCAACGTGTGAGGACCCGGGTCAGGGGGTAGGTCACCGAACCATCCCCTCATACATAACGGAGTCATCTCCGTCGATGAGGCACCCCATACTAATATGAGCAAATTATATGACTACGCCCTTTCCCATATGTGGGTAAAGGTGGTCGCACAGGGTAAGATTGGTCGTCATAGTATTAGGACACAATGTGCATTTTTCATAAACATCTCCATTCTCCCTTTCTTCCCTTCAACACCGACATTTCGGCATTCCACATCCATACAAGTATTTTCAAAGGAGTTTTGAATAAACAATCTTTTTCTTCCCATCCTATAGTTTGATATACACTACCTGTCGTCGTATCGGCATCTTGGATAGGAGACGGGGTCCTGCTAGCCGAGGGTGAACGTAGGGCAAGAAGGTGGACGTCGTCGAGGTCGGGATTGTACACGACAGTTTACCCAGCTTCAGGCTCCACGGCGGTGGCGGAGCCTTACGTGCTGCTATAACTCACTATAAGGCAGATCGCCGCGGTACAGGTTACAATGAGCTATGGGATGCGTGAAAGTATGAAAGTCTGCCCTAAAGGCGTCCCGTGGTCCGGCTTATATAGGCGGCCGGACCTAGGGTTACAAGGTGATTACGTATCTGGCAAGCATACAGAGTCCTAAACCTAGCCGGCAAGTCTGCCGTCTTCCGTCTTGGTCTTGGTGGCTTCATGGCCTTCGGTCTTGGGCCTCCACTTTGCCGGCATCCGCCTTCCATGGTCGTCAGCTATATGGGCCGCCCGGCAGGCAAAGCCTTCACCACCACTGCAGGCCACCCTGGACTAGCCGGATTGATCCATGCTGGTGATACCCCTTACTGGTATATCCCCAACATTAGCCCCTGGAAGGGTTCGAGTTTTTCAGGCGCCGTCTTCTTTTGTCTGCGACATCCGTCTTGTCTTGTAGGCGGCTGAAGAGCTTGAAGCATTCCAAAGTTAAAATAAGCCGCGATCCGTCTAAAGTAGTCGGATGGTTCGCCGCCATCATGGGAAAGACGGCCTGACTGCTGTCAGGAATCCTCCTGGCATCAGTCTTGTCATTTGACCGATCCCGTCAAATGTTAACGGATGGCGTCATGCAGTCCACGACAGTTTGGACTCGGCGTGCGTCATGATTACTCTTCCACTACGCACGGAATCGAGGAGACGGCCGCAGACACCGTTGCCACGACGTGCAAATCGTGTGCACGTGGCGGAGATCGTGTGCCACGCCAATCTCGCGCACGAATCTCGGCGCGTAGAGATAAATACCCAAAGGGCACTACGGGGACGAGTTTCTTCCCCATTTGCATTCACCGCAGCCACCTCACCGTCCCGAGCGCTCTTCCTCCTTGTACGCAACTCCGGCGAACCCTCAAGCGGAGCCTCTGTGCCAAATAGCGAGCACCACTGAGCAGGATTCGGTGGCGGCAGCGGCGCTGGCTGCAGCTTCGGCAGCCGCGCCTAAATCTGGATCTGCATCGGCGGCGGCGGCCGTCCCCGCGAGCACACCGGTGACCCCTTCTGTCCCCACCGCGGCTGCAGGTGGGGTGACTTCTTCTTCTCCAACTCCGGCGGTGCCAGCAGCACCCACACCTCCCTTCTCGCTTTCATCCCTGACGGCGACCAGCGCTGAGGCCACGGCGGAGGCAGAAGCTGCGGCCGACGATGACGCCGAGGAAGAAGAGGAGGCGGCGGACCTGGGCTCCAGATATTGGCTGCCGTCAATCATGACGTCAGCTTATCTGCAAGAGCTGGAGGATGGCGGCTACATACCGCCTAAGACGGACTGCGCCTGGAGGGTTCCAGGCGACGAACCAGTCCCCGACCCACAAGACGGCGAGCGCGTCATGTTGGCGTCGCACAGCCTCCGCGGTATGTCATTACCACTTTCCGCCTTCTTCTTGGCGGTGCTTAGTTTCTACGGGCTGCAGCCGCACAACATAGCGCCCAACAGTATTTAGTGCTAGCCGGCTTCCAAGCGCTATGCGAAGGGTACTTAGGCATAGCTGCATCCATAGAGCTATTCCAGTACTGCTTCCTATGCCGCCGGCAAACCATACCAGGCGGCCAGCTGGCAACCTGCGGTAGCGTAACCTTCAACTGCCGCCAACCCGACTGGTATCCAAAGATCCCATACATCGAGTCGGTGAAGCACTGGACCAGCACTTTTTTCTACTGCAAGGATATCCGACACCCGGCACGACACAGGGGATGCCTGCTTTCGTCAATGGACCGCCAACTCACAAGGCCTGCTGGACGGCAAAGGTGCCCTCAGCAGCTTGTCGGATGAGCTTCGAATTGCCGTCAGGCGGATCGAGTTTCTGACGAAGACGATGAAGGCTCCGTTGCTTGACGGAGTTGACACCGTCATCTGCTGGCTGTCGAGGAAAATAATGCCACTCCGCCATCGCCCACTGAAGATGTGCGAGTACAAGGCGGACGACGCCGGCAACAGCACCCTTGACCAAGATGTGCTGCAGTACCGGCTCAGAGAGCTTGTCAAGCCTCTGTCGGTGAAGGCGGCCGAAGGCGTCGCCATGTTCACCCATGATAACCCAGCCCCAGTGGTAAGCCAGAGCTACTTTGTCTTTTACTTGACATTTTTGTCCACTGGGTACTGAATTGAATTTTTGCCCTTTTCCTTTTCAGCTGCAAACCTTGGAGGATGCCGACTTGGCTCCCAACTGGTACGACACCGGTGCCAGCAAGTCGAAGAAGCGCAAAGCAGGCGGCTCCACCAAGGATTTGGAGAAAAGGAAGAAAGCGGCCACCTCTGCTGATGCAGAGGACGAGGCCTTGGGGGAAAATATCCCACTTAAGCGGTAGGCAAGCTTTTGCTTTCCCTGACTTAGTCGTTTGATACAATTTCTGCTGACAAACTTGTACCTTTCTACTTACAGGGGCAAGCCTGCCATGCCCAAACTTCGTGCCAACCTGAAGATTTCTGCCGGTAGGGGCAAGCCGCCACGGTCTTCTCCAGCCACCGCACCAACAACGCCTGCCGTTGGCGTTCCCGTGGTTGTAGCCAGGGAACGTACACGACATCTGCTGGTACCGCAGAGGCGGCTACGGAGAAGATGGCGGGCAAGAAGTCCGTTGCGGGCCCTACTACTTCCAAGACGGCTGAAGCTTCGGCTAATGATGCCGCTCGATTTATGGCTATGAAGCTTGAGGCGGGAGACGAGATGGGAGAGAGCTATGGCGGCTCCTCCTCCAAATCTGGCCCTGACTATGCCGCGGGAGCGAAAGATCCCCGCCAAACATTGAAGAACATGCGCGAGGGCACCAAGTTTTGGCACACGCACATGGAACAGCTCACCGACTTGCTACAGAACGAACTTGAGGTAATCCCCAGTCGCAGCCCCCGAGCACTTTGGCGACTAAAAAGGTTGTTTTTAGCCGGCGGAGTGGTCTTGACTTGGATCTCAATTGTTTGTTTCTGTTGTAGGCGGCTCTTGCGTCCAACGCAGAGCTTTTTCAAGCCCAAGGCACGAAGAACGCAGAATGCCGCCAACTTCGGCAAGACATCGAGCTGAAGAACGCCCAGATTGCGAGCTTAGAAGAGGCTCGCAAAAAGGATGAAGGTGACAAAACTTCTTTGCCTTCTTTTCGTCCTAGTTTGAATTTTTCTTCCGACAAGTTCTTTAGTCGTCTTCCTCTTTATTTGTAGAATTACTAAACACTGCGCAAGATATTCTCAAGAACTCCACTGACATGCAAGCTTTGATGAACGAAGCTGCAGATCTTGCTGAGTTGGTGTCAAAGCTGAAGGCGGATCATGCCAAGGAGCTGGAGAGCGGGAGCTGGCCCATGCCGCCGAGGTTAGCAAGTTGACGGGACAACTTGAAGCCCTGAGCAACAACCTCTCCCAGGTGAACAAGAATGCCAAAGAGCAGCAGGACCAACTTCGAAGGCGGTCCAGCTAGCTCAGGAGACGCTTGAAAACCATCTGGATGAGGTCAACGCCATCCACGAGCATGTCCTGGGTAGGCCTCTTATCCTTCATTTCGTTTTGATACCTTGAATTCTTAAGTTCAAACTGCAGTGTGTAACTGTTTGCATTATGCAGTGCCGGCTAACTTAGGCGATGACGTGGATACGACGCCGCGCCTTGCCCGCATCTTGAAGGTTGGCGAAACAGTCAACCAGATTGTCTGCGCGGGCAAAGCGTTTGCCGCCAAGTTCTACCCTGGCGAGCACGGCGATCCCGTCAACTTTGATGCCTTGCCGGACCTGCTGGAGAAGGCGGCGACCGAACATGACGGCACGCTACGATCAGCAGCACGAGGCGGAGCCAAGTTGGCGTTGGCGTTGACGGCGGCGTGGTACCCGGAGGCTGATATTCATCAAGTCACCGAGTACTTCCCCACCGAAGACGAAAACAACCAAGCCATCGTGATGCAAGATGTGCTGCGGGCTGTTCGGGGCTACGCAACCCGGGTTGCCAACATGGTGGACATCCGCAAGTTCTACAAGGAACACCCGGATCCACATGTTGCCGTGGCCGATCCTCCTTGGCGGGTCCTGAAGTTGCCGGCAGCGGAGAAGGCGAAGCCATGGCTGAGGAGCGCAGCCCCCAGATGGCGGAGCCAGCCCCAAGGATGCCGGTCAGCCCCCAGGATCTCCCAACAACGTCCACCAAGGCGGCAACTCCTTAGATGTCCTCTCCTGCAATGGTAGCACAAGAAACTGCGTTAATCTGTTAACGCGAAAAACTTGTTTATATTTTGGTTTGTAACTATGTTGGGCCAACTTTTATGCTACACTTGGCGGTAGGCTTATTTAAGTGGCCCGCCTTAATATGTATCTCGTTTACATGTTTAGCTGTTTCATATGTTGGCGGAACCTCATCTTAGTTACTTTAGCTGAGCCAACCAGGTGCAATACCAATTAGTTTAGACTCAGAGACCAAAGCCAGCATGTTGGTGCCAACGACATACTACTAGGCGACCCACACACAAACAGACAGATAGCATACTAGGCGGTGCAAAGATTGTTTGCTTTTTTAGCCGGCAGACGGCAAATGTCAAAAAGTTTGAACCTTAGCGCGGAGCAAAAATATTTGTTCGGTAACTTTTATGACAACAGATATATGATTGCGAGAAAAGACAAAAGATGGCATGATCCCAAAACTGAATGAGCAAACCACAGACTTTTATTTCATAATCATATAGTACTTATTACAATGTGGAAATTGCTAAGTGTAAAAAGGACGTAGCTGCTCAATGTTCCAGGGTCGCTTGGTTTCTTCGTACTTGTCGTCAACCTTCCTTTGCGCTTGCGACCTCGTTTCTTCTTGTATCCGTCTCGCGTCTACCAAGTAATAAGACCATTGAGCAACACCTTACTGACCACAAAAGGTCCTTCCCATGGCGGGGATAACTTATGCAAGCCTTTCCTGTCTTGGATTAGGCGGAGGACCAGGTCACCAACTCTAAAACTTCGTTGCCGTACTCTTCTGCTGTGATAACGCCTCAAACTTTGCTGATAGATGGCGGATCGTGCGAGAGCAACTCGTTCTTCATCAAGTAGGTCAAGGCCATCCTGTCTTGCATCTTCTGCGTCTTCCTGGACGTAGGCTTGAATTCTGGGAGAATCGTACATCATGTCGGTGGCAACACTGCTTCTGCGCCATAGACTAAGAAGAAAGGAGTGAACTTGGTTGATCTGTTTGGAGTTGTGCGTAAACTCCAAAGGACAGACTGCAATCATCCACCCAAGCCCCAGCCGCTCTGTGCAATGGTACTTCGAGACGTGGTTTGATGCCTTGTAGGACTAAACCATTTGTACGCTCTACTTGACCATTTGCCTGCGGTGTGCTACTGAGGCAAGATCTAGGCGGATACCATGCTTATAACAGTATTCCTCGACTTCGCCTTGCGACAAGTTAGTGCCGTTATCGGTGATAATGCTATGAGGCACCCCGAACCGAGAGATTATTCCCCACAGAAAGTTTGCGGCTGTGGCACCGTCTAGCTTTTTGATGGCTTAGCTTCAACCCACTTGGTGAACTTGTCTACAGCCACAAGTAAATGTGTGTAGCCACCAGGCGCCGTTTAAACGGACCAACCATGTCCAAGCCCCAGACTGCGAAAGGCCATGTGATGGGTATTGTTTTAAGCTCCTGAGCCGGCATGTGCGATTGTCTGGCATAAAGTTGGCAGCCCCTGCATCTTTTGACGATGTCCTCTGCATCTTGCTTGGCTGTCAACCAGTAGAAACCTTGTCGGAAGCTTTTGAAACAAGGGCGCGTGAGGAAGCGTGATGTCCACACACTCCAGCATGTATCTCATCCAACAGTTCTCTGCCTTCTTCGGGCGAAATGCAACGTTGGTAAACACCAGTGGTGCTACGCTTGTACAATTCGCCTTTAATTATTGTGAATGCCTTGGCTCTTCTTATGATTTGCCTTTTCAAAACCTCATCGTCCGGCAACTCCTGATTGATCAGGAAGTCCAAATATGGCGTCGTCCAATCCGGCTTTACCAGGTAGACGGCATAGCTAGCATCTTCAACTGGTTCTGCCGACTCTGGGTCAAGGAGGTCTGCTCCTTTTATTGACGGCTTGTGCAGGTGTTCCAGGAAAACATCTTTGGTACCTTTTTGCGTTCAGACCCCATCTGGCAAGTGTATCTGCCGCCTCATTTTGAGCCTTGGGATGTGGCGGACCTCGTAGCCTAGGAAACATTGGCGAATTCGTCAACGGTAGCGCGATATGCCGCCATTGTCTCGCTCTTTGTGTCCCAAGTACCACGTATCTGTTGCGCCACCAAGTCTGAATCTCCGTAGCAGAGGACACGCTGGACGCCTAGTTCCTTGGCAATGTGTACCATGAAGGAGAGCTTCGTATTCAGCAACATTATTAGTTGCCTTGAAGTGAATTTGTAACACATAACTAAGCTTGTCTCCTTGAGGGTTTCTTAAAACAATGCCAGCCCCCGAGCCCTGAAGCATTTTTGATCCGTCAAAGTGCATGATCCAATATGCATCTTCAGGGAGAGGTACTTCGTCCATGGCCTCCGTCCAATCTGCTACAAAGTCTGCTAAGGCTTGAGATTTAATGGCCGTTCTGGGTTTATACGTGATGTCGAAGGCGGCAAGTTCGATGCCCCACTTGGCAACGCGGCCTGTCGCATCTGTATTATTGATGATATCCCCCAGAGGTGCCTTGCTCACAACCGTGATTGAATGCTCCTGGAAATAGTGCCTTAACTTTCTGGCGGCGTAGAAAACACCGTAGACCAGCTTCTGGTAATGCGGATAACGCTGTTTTGAGGCGGAAAATACTTCACTGATGAAGTAAACCGGACGTTGTTCCGGCAAGTCTGATTTTTCCGTCTTGCGTTCCACAACCAGGACCACGCTAACAACCAAGTTAGTTGCCGCGATGTAAAGCAGCATTGGTTCCTGCGTTCGAGGAGCTGCTAAGATTGGAGCAGACGTTAACGCTCCTTGAGCTGCTGCAAGGCGGCATCTGCTTCGTCTGTCCATTCAAAGTTGTCGGATTTCTTCAGAAGCCGGTAGAGAGGTAGTGCCTTCTCACCAAGACGGCTAATGAAACGACTGACGGCAGCCGCCGAGCCGGCAAGTCGCTGCACGTCCTTCAGGTCCTTGGGCCTGGATATGTTGAGGATCGCTTGATTTTTTCTGGATTTACCTCTATTCCTCGTTCGGAAACGATAAAGCCAAGCAATTTGCCGGCAGGAACCCCGAAGACGCATTTTTTCGGGTTGAGCTTCATCCTATATACCCGGAGGCTATCAAAGGTTTCTCTCAAATCGTCAAGCAAATCTGCCTTCTTTTTGACATGACGGCAATGTCGTCAACATAGACGTGAACATTGCGGCCAATTTGCTCGTGAAGGCATCTTTGCATACACCGCTGATACGTTGCGCCGGCATTTTTTAGCCGAAGGGCATCGTGATGTAGCAGAAGGTCCCGTAGGGCGTAGTGAACGATGTTTTGATTTGGTCGGATTCTCGCATTTTGATTTGGTGGTACCCGGAGTACGCATCCAAAAAGCACAGCAGCTCGGAGCCGGCTGTGGAGTCTATGACCTGATCTATACGAGGTAAAGCAAAGTGGTCCTTAGGACAGCACTTGTTCAAACCGGTATAATCAATGCACATTCTCATTTCCTTATTGGGTTTTGGAACCATTACAGGATTTGCCAACCAATCAGTGTGTACTACCTCCCTAATGAACTTGGCTTCTTGCAACTTGATGATCTCCTTCCCTATTGCTGTCCGCTTCTTCTCACCGTAGCGCCTTATTCCTTGCTTTACTGGCTTGGCTCCTTCATAGACATTAAGAGAGTGCTCGGCAAGTTCCCTCGGGACACCTGGCATGTCGGCTGACGACCATGCAAAGATGTCCTGATTCTCACGGAGGAACCTGACGAGCGCGCTTTCCTATTTGTCATCCAGGCCTGCCCCTATGGTGACTTGCTTGGAGCTGTCACCTGGGACCAGGTCCGCCTTCTTTGTGTCTTCGGACGCCTTGAAAGTGTTTTTGGGCTCAGCGGTCTTTACATCCTCCGGCAACTGCGACGTATCAAGCTCCTTTTTCAACATGGCTAATTCCTCTGCGTGGAGGACTGCCTCAGCGAAGGCGGCGTTGCCACGCTCGCACTCCTTTGCTTTCTTGAAGTTGCCATTGACGGTGATTGTACCGTTGGGTCCCGGCATCTTCAGCTTGCTGTAGATGTAACACGGCCGAGCCATGAACTTGGCGAAAGCTGGCCGTCCAAAGATGGCGTGGTAGGCACTCTTGAAGGGGACTACTTCAAACCTGAGATGCTCCGAGCGGTAGTTTGTCTCAGGTCCGAAAGTAACCTCCAATTTGATGCTTCCCATTGACTTGGCTTGCTTTCCCGGAACGATGCCATGAAACTTGACTTTGCTGTAGTCAAGCTGGCTTTCCGACAAGTTCATGCGCTTCAGGTGTCCGCGTAGATGATGTTGAGGCTGCTGCCGCCGTCCATCAACACCTTGGTGAGTCTGAAGTTGTCGACAATTGGGTCGACGACAAGGGCGTATTTGCCGGGGTGAGGTACGTGATCTGGGTGATCATCTCTATCCCAAGTGATTGGCTCCTCTGACCAGTCTAATACTGGGGAACATCTGGCACTGTGGCGTTTAGCTCGCGCATCTCCGCCTTTTCTTCCTTTGCCGAAGGAGTGCCCAAAAGCACACCAATTGGCCATGTACCTTGGGGTATTTCTTTCTTGCGCCAGCTTGGGTTCCTCATCCTCGACATGGAATTGCCCATCATCGTCTTCCTTCTTTGTCTTCTCAGCCTTTTTGCTCTTTTTTGCTTCCAGCCAACCTCGGGGTCCTTCTTGAAGTCCTCCATGAACCGGCATTCCCCTAATGTGTGGTTAACTTTGCCTAAGGACGCGTGGATTGGGCAGGGCAAGGCTTTTGCCTGATCGTATGTCAGGCGTTGCTTGCTGGAGCCGCCATCTTTACCCTTTCCTTTCCACTTGCGGTTGCCGCCTTTGCCTTCGAAGGCGGCGGCGACCTCGTTTGACGGTCCGGCTTTGTCGTCCTGGGGAGCCTTGCGTTTGTGACTTGCTCGCCTGCTTGGCGCCATGTCATGTGCGCCATCTCCATCGCGTGCATCATCATCCGCCTGTGCGTACATGGCTGCTACTTCGAGCATGACTCCGAGATCTTGACCTGCATGCGTACGAGCTTATGTCTGAGACTTGAGCCCTTCAGGAGGCCTGTGGTGAAGGCATGGATTGCTTGATTGTCGTCTACGTTTCGCAGCTTGCCTTTGTCTGAATCCACCTTGCCAAGAAGCTTGTAGCTGTTTCATCTGGCTTTTGCACGCAACGAACCAAATCTGTGTATGTATTGGGTCGCTTGTACGTGCCTTGGAAGTGCTGCGTGAACACCTTTTCCATGTCATGCCAGCTATGAATGCTTTTCTCCGGCAAGTTTTCGATCCAGCTTCGGGCTGTCCCCTCAGCATGAGGGGAAGGAAGCGTGCGGCGACGAGGCCATTGCCCCGGCAATTTCAACTGCCAGCGCGTAGTCCGACAACCATGAGTTTGGCTTGTCCGCTCCATTGTACCTTTGATGAGTTTTTGACACTGATGTCATGTCTCGGGTACTTGAACGTTGCGGATGGCTGGGCCAAAGCACTCAGGTCCTAGGTAGGCATCCTGCTTTCCAGCCTTGATGTCATTGAGACGATGTCGCGTCTTGCGGACTGAGCTGTTTGCCGGATCTGTCGGCATTAGGCTCGTCCTGCGCTGCCCGGCTGTGCCTGGGCTCGTTGTTGTGCCCCGGCTTCCACCTTCGTGCCTGGGCACTGGTGGTGGGGACGGTGTGCGGTCCCTGCTTCTTCTTGGCGGCGGGGCGTTGTCACGATTGCCGCCACTCCTTGGCGGCTGCTTGCTCCCTGCTTCCGCCTTCATCCCGCCTAGGCGGAGGAGGTGAGGCCTTGCGTCTGTTGCCGGTCTGGACGCCTCGTCACGCTGCCTTTTGGGAGGTGGTGACTTGCGTGGGTCCTTCTCCTTGTCTTTCCCTTTTCCGTGGCTACTGGAGCCGGACGGATCTTCGGGGTTGCCACCGGCCGCAGCTTTGCAAGCGTTGGATTTGGATTCCACTTTCCTCCTCTTGCGTCCGCCATGTCGGCGCGAGAATCAGCACGGGCCTGCTGCTCTAGAGCTTTGTGAGCAAGGATCGATGCGTAGTAAATCTTCTCGTCCTTGTCGTAGTCATCATTGTTGAGGATGTCTAAGGCGGCTGCAGTGTTGAGGACAGGGGTGGCGAGGATGACGTCCCCGTTCTTGTCCTTACGCTGCGGCGCTGTAGCCCACTCGAAACCAAGCTTTTGGGCAGGGGATTTGAAGTTGTCAGGATCCCTGCCTTTCTTGCTTTTCTTTCTGCCACAGGTCCTGCCGGCTTGGGCAATGGAGTAGTGGTGAAAAGATTGCGCTTGGGGTCTAACTTGGCGGTTATCTTGGCGTTTTCCTCCTTGGCTTCGTCGAGGAGGCCTGGACCTCTGCTTGCTTGCTTTTGAGGTACTCAGTTTGCTCCACCAAGGTGTTTCGAAGTTTCTCCAAATCAGCCGGGTTGGTTTTGTCGGTCACCGGCGTGTGCAGAACTTCTGCCAGGGCCGCCATGTTCCCTATCTTGCTGGGCTCGCCTTTCTCTAGAACCCTCTTCTTTGGAGCCCCAGGAGGCTCGGAAACAGTGGATCGGTTGCCGGGGTCCCGGTTGGCGGCGTCAGTTGCCGCCGCCTGTGCTGAGGCTGCACCGGTGACATCCGCCACGAAAACCTGCTGCATGTTGACGGACGAGCCCGTAGCCGCTCAGAAGGCGGAGGCTCGGGTGTACTGAAACACTGCTTGATCCGTTGCTCAACATGCTTGCAGAATCTTCTTCGGAGTCAGAATCTACGTTGACGTGAACAGTAGATCTGGATCCGGCATCCGACATCGCATCATCCTGGAGTGCAGGAAGAATAGATTCGGGATCTTGACTTGGGCTGGGAGTGGATCCCAGTCCCGTCATGCCGACAAAGTGTAGATCTGAATCTGCGGACTCCTGAGAGGAGGCAAACTCAGATCCATCTTGATCGTGATTGCAGGGCGGGTGGGATGGCGAATAAATTCGCGGCAACCCATACGCCTCAGAAGTGTAGCCGATGAATACATCGACGCCGCCAAACGGCACAACTCCGCATCCGACAATGTAGTCGTCTGCGGGGATGTAGGACTCGTCGCAGCTGATGTAGTGGTTGTCGCCGTAGCGAACGGCGCGGCCGACGGCGATTGTTTCGCCGATGCCGCCTAGGGTTCCCGCCTGGAACGTGACGCCTGACGCCTTAGGCCCCACGGTGGGCGCCAACTGTCGTCGTATCGGCATCTTGGATAGGAGACGGGGTCCTGCTAGCCGAGGGTGAACGTAGGGCAAGAAGGTGGACGTCGTCGAGGTCGGGATTGTACACGGCAGTTTACCCAGCTTCAGGCTCCACGGCGGTGGCGGAGCCCTACGTGCTGCTATAACTCACTATAAGGCAGATCGCCGCGGTACAGGTTACAATGAGCTATGGGATGCGTGAAAGTATGAAAGTTGCCCTAAAGGCGTCCCGTGGTCCGCTTATATAGGCTCGGACCTAGGGTTACAAGGTGATTACGTATCCGGCAAGCATACAGAGTCCTAAACCTAGCCGGCAAGTCTGCCTCCTTCCGTCTTGGTCTTGGTGGCTTCATGGGCTTCGGTGTTGGGCCTCCACATTGCTGGCATCCGCCTTCCTTGGTCGTCAGCTATCTGGGCCGCCCGGCAGGCAAAGCCTTCACCACCACTGGAGGCCACCCTGGACTAGCCGGATTGATCCATGCTGGTGATACCCCTTACTGGTATATCCCCAACACTACCTTATATTTCTACATCGGTGGCAAAATAGTTTTTCATATGCTTTTTGAAAAGGTTTTAAAAAGCATTGCCTTAAGTGTAAATCATGTTATCAAAGTAGATGTATATGTATTTGGGGTGCAAGCTCGGAAAAGTAGCTTGCCTTGATCAGCAAAGTTCTCGGAGTCTTGCTCTGGTTGATCAAAGTAATCCCCCTCCTCGCAAGCTCCGACAACGATCTCGTCTAAACGTTAAACAAGCAAGACAAACAATCACGATACTACTCAATCAACAACACAACATTACAATCTTGAATGCTATAAATAGCCACTGCACACACAAAGCAACACAATTTGGGTTCAAATTAATTTATTTGACCACTATTTATTTATGTCTTAAATAAGGCAGAAACTAGTTGAACATGTTTAATTGCATAACTCAAGTTCTGTTGGTCACAAAAATACAAACTAAATTCTTACAGAAAGCTACTGATGTGTAGAAGACAACCCAATTTGATTTGGATTAATTGGAGTTACCAAACTCCCTACACAATTGATTTAATCCAGAAACTTAATAATTAAGTTTTAGTTACTTCCTAAGTTCTATTGATCATAAAATTAAATCCTTTTAGGGATAACTAACACTGATTAAATATGATCTAACAAAATTGGTCCTAACTCATTTGGGTTAAGAATTAAACATCTATAATTGTTTTAGTACAGAAGGGTTTGCTATATTTAATCTAATGCCAAACAATTAATAATGCTTAATTAATTCTACCAAAATTAGGGAAGCTAAGAGATCACAGTACAAAGCTAACAAAATTGGATTGGAATTATTTGGGTCAATATGTCATGAAAAACAAACAAGTTTAGGTTTTAAACCTTCTGTGGCATTTTTAATAATACACATTTATTATTTATCTAAATGAGATGAAACCACTTGGGTTGGTTAAACAATTTCATAAGCTATCCAGAACATTTTGATTTGATTTATTTGGACTTATAAATCTCGATATATTGAATTTCAAAGTTCAGTTCAGTACTGAAATTCCAGGAAAAATTAAATTAGAAAACTACTCTGGTTTGGATAATGTTGAAGATCCTGACGGGTGGGGTCCACTCGTCAGTGACTCAACGTAAATATCTCGCGCGCTGGATAATGTTTAAAATGCTGACTATGGGTCCCGCTTGACAGTGACTCACTAAGCGAAGCGGTACGCTACCGTTGATCTTAGATCCAACGGCCTACGGAGGCCACGAACGGCGACGACCAAATATGGGCGGCGCCGCCGTGCCAGCGACGGCGAGGATGGCCGGAGAGGCACCTGGGGTGGTTAGCGACGGTGGGGAAGATGGCGTTCGACGGCGAAGAGCTTGGGGAGGCTCGGGAGGTGAGTTGAGCTTGATGGGGATGACCCGAGCGTCGGCGGCGAGCTCCGCTGCTTCCACGGACGGATCCCTGCTCCGGCGAGCTCTCTGCGTCGTTCCTGTGCATGAAACAGAGGGCCAATGGAGGCGTGTGAGTGCGGTGGTGAAGGAAGAGAGTGTGCAAGCCAGAGAGGAGAGAAAGGAGGTGAGGCACGGCACGGCCGTGGTCGACGTCCACCTTCTCCTCCGGCAGCACCTGGTCGTGCTTGACCATAGCAGCAAAGGCTGCAGCGGCGTGTCCGCCCTCCTGGCGGTGCACGAGAGGGTGTGGGGTGAGTGAGAGAGCAGTGGATTGGGGTGAAGAGCTGAGGGATGCGGTGGGGGTTTTTATTGCCGAACTCCGGCGTGTCGTGGACAGGGTTCAGGAGGGGTCTGGGGGGTGGGAGAGCACGCCATTGGTGGCGGTCCGGTGTAGCAACGGCGTGGGGAGGTGGCAGTTAGGGCTAGAGGGAGAGAGGTGCAGCGGGGTGAGCTGTGGCTAGCTCGGGCCGACGGCGTCCATGGGGCGCGCCCGTGAGACTTGACGGCATGCTGGCGTCGCCGTGGGCCACCAGGGGTGACATAGGCGTGTCTGCGGGGGCACGGGGAGACAGGTGAGTGGTTGGGCGGTGGTGTGCTGGCGAGGGGCGCAGTGGTGGCCGCGTTCTCCGTCGATGGCCACGCGCGGGCATGGACGCGGCGCGCTCGTGTTCGACCGCACAGGTACGGGCTTGCAGCGCCTCTGAGGCGGTCTCCCCTTGACCAGTCGAGAGCGGAGAGGCAGAAGGGGTGGAAGGCACGGCTCAGGGCTAGCGCGGCGCCCTCCTTCGTCTAGCTCCCGTAGGTGGCCACTGGTGCAGTACGGCTGCGAGCGTGCTCCAATGGCTACGGTCCAAATCGACCAATTCGCACGTTTCCAACGCTCTCCGGCGAGGCAGTGAGATGAGAGAGATGAGTGCGACGTGAGAGGAGTGAGTGGTTTGCCAAAATTCGCTCGAATTCGAGCAGATTGAATTCGGATTTGGGCAGAGTTCATCACTGCCTCCAAGGTGTTCGACAGAACGCCTGAACCAAATTCAAATTCAATTTTTTTTGAAATCTTTTCATATTTGGTTCACTGACTAATTATCAAGCATTTGTGGTGCTGTGGTGATATTTATTTTGTATTTGTACATAGTACATTTTGTGATTTAAAGAAGATAAAGAAAGATTTTGAATTTAAATTTAGGTTTTTTGGAATTATTTATTTGAGAGGGAAAAGTTGTAGGAACAAATTGAGAGTGATCACATTATCACTCCACTAAAGTTTGGGTGAAAGAAAATTAATTTCTCCCTTGGAGAAATTGGGTGACACTTGTCACATTGTTTTTGTTCTTTTTAAATTTTTATTTTGTTTTTCCAAGTTTTTATTTAGAGCAACAATCAACACAAGCAACGATGAACAATCAACACACATAATACAACAAAAAAAATTGTTGGCCCACATTTTTGGAATAATAATACTTATTATAATTTTGGGATGTTACAATTTCCAGAACTGCTTTTCTGAAATACAAAAACAGTAGAAAACAGGAACTGGCACTGTGGCATCTTGTTAATAGGTTAGTCCCATAAAATGTATAAAAATGATATGAAGTGTATGTAAAACATGTAACAATTGGCATAATATCAACATGGAACATAAAAAATTATAGATACGTTTAAGACGTATCAGTTTACAGGATGAAACACTGTCAGATACTCCATGTATCGTGATGTGGCGCTGATTATGTGTGAAGCGCATGACCTTACGACGCCAATGCACCCACATTGGGCTGTGAATGTCCAGCCAATCATGTCCAAGGATCATGTCATAACAGCCAAGCGGCAGCACCTTCATATCATGTACAAAAGTATGCCCCTAAACCGTCCATTCAAACTGAGGCACCAATTGATCACAGGACATTGTAGCTCCATTAGCCACCACAAAGGTTGATGCCAGCATTTGCTTATGAGTACACTGCAATCTCTCTACCACATCTTGGTTCAGAAATGAGGGCACGCTTCCTGAATCCACCAGTATCAACAGTTGATGTTTGCCAACAGCACCTTGAAGTCGAAATGCCCTCTTCCCTTTAGGATGAGCTTGTTTCTCCCCTCCCAGCAAAAACACAGGTTCATCAGGTTCAGAATCAGAAGAACTCGAATCTTGCATATCTGGATGAGCTTGGATTTGTAGTACTTCCAACAATTCCTCGATCACATGCAAGGGAACCTTAGCAGGACACTTGTGGGTACGGCTATATTTGTCACCGCAAGTGAAGCACAAGCCCTTGCTGCGACGGAACGCTTTCAGAGCTTCCAACTTATCTTCCCCTTTACCACCTTCAGGAGGTTTAGCATCTGGTCTGGCATTGTCATCACCACGACTTTGCCATTTAGATCGACCATGTTCCTTGCCATCTGTTGTTGAAAAGGATTTCTTCTTATGTGGAACAGCCTCCTCTTCCTGTAACAATGCAAGCAAATGCGCAGTATCCAAATCTTGGGGTCGATGTAACCAAATTGCAGAACGTATATCATCTCGAAGACTAGCTAGAAACTCATCTACAAAGTATCCTTCATCTAAATGTGGGTTGTAAAGAAGGAGTTGGTGTCTAAGCCTAGAAATTTTTTCCCAATACTCTGCCACACTACCAATCTGCCTAAGAGCACGCATCTGATGTCTATAACTAGCTTGCATATTTTTCCCAAAGTAATCCTGCACCATTCTACACATAACACCCCAATCCTCCACACGTCCTGTGGCTTCCACCCCCCTGAAACCACAAGGCCGCGTTTCCTTGGAATCCAAGCGCAGCATACCGCGTGCGCAAGCATGGCTGCACGCGGAACACCTCAAAGTAAGTCTCGCACTGCTGCTGCCACAACTTAGGATTCTCGCCATCGAATTTTGGAAATTCAATTTTAGGCGCTGGCGCACGAACACTATCCTCGCGATGATCACCAACATGCTGAACATAATCAAGTTGCAAGGGCCTGGATTGAATCACACCTGTGCCCGGGGATGGCAACGGGTTCGCAAGGAGCCCCGGAGCGTCACCCCGGAAGAGATTTGGAGCGCGGTGGTCATGTGCGCCGGGAATTGGGGCTGTTGCGGGATGCGCTGCTCCTGTCGACGATCCTGGATCCGTCGGTGAGGTCGGGGTCAGTGGAGTTGATGTCGATCTCTGCGCGAACGCCGCCGCCTGCTTCTCAACCGCCTCGGTCCGGTGCTGGATGTCGTGGAGCGTTTCCTTGGTCTCGATCTGGTTCTCCTTGAGCTCGTTGAAGCCATCCAGGAGCTGCTTCATCATGTCCGTGAGCGCTTGATTCTGCTCCGTGACGCCCTCCATAGTTTTGGTGACTTGGGTACGGAATTGCTCCTGGGCCTGATCTACTCCTTTGCGAGGAGCCAGCGTGTCGATCTAGCGAATCGGGCGAAATCGAACCGATTAAGGGTGTCCGTGAGGAACTCTGCGCGATTCACAGGGGAATCGCACCCTACAACGAGGAGAAATCGAAATTTCTCGCGAATTTCTGCTCCGATCTGCTGTTAACCGACGAACACAAGGCTCTGATACCAAGTTTGTCACGAACTCGAGCTGCAGGTAACTAGGAATGGGGATTGGAGAGGGAATTGGGGGCTCGGGAGCGAGACAGAAGCAACAGGATCAGGGAAATAGAGCAAAAGGTTAGGGATAGTTCAGATTAGTTCATATTCGATACCCTGTTCTCTCGTCTCAGCGAGTCATATAGCAAGCAACGGTGCCAGGCAACGCTGGACTTCTAGCCCGATTACATGGCTCACAGGCCTTTCCTGGGGCACAGCCCAATAAGCACGATGGCGACCCATACCAGTCCTGACACTGGACTCCGGATCCGAGGGACGGCGTTAACTGCTCATGTCTGCTGGCGACTGCCGGGCACTAACCCAACAAAATCATGAGAATGTCAATATATACCCCATGTCCATATCAACCTAGTCATATCCTAATTAGTGTCTTAATTCTTCGTTTGGAGACCCATATGATATGGACGCTTGAGATCGACGATAGTAGTACGAAGTTACATGACTGAATGACAGAAGCGTTTAGTGCAAATTAAAACACATGTACTCATGCAGGAAGCGCCTGCTCAACGGACGCACACGTCGCTCGCCTATAAGTAGCACGAACGCCGCAACTCCCAGTTACACTATCACACAGCTTCGCACTCGAGTTGGCCGGACCAGTTGTTGGCTCAGTACGCACGTCCTGTTGCACAGATGTCTGAGAAGGCCGTGGGGAAGGCGCGCGTGGCCATGTGCGCGGCGGCGGCGGCGGCCCTGATCGTGGCGGCGGCGCTGGTCGTGGTAGTGATGGTCACGTCATCGGGCAGGGCGGCAGCGTCGGGTGGCGGGGTGTCGGCGGCGGGGCAGTGCAACGCAGCGAACCTGGTGGTGTGCGCGGCGGCGATCATCGGCGGGGCGGCGCCGTCGGCGTCGTGCTGCTCGAACCTGCGGGCGCAGCAGGGTTGCTTCTGCCAGTACGCGCGCAACCCGGCGTATGGCAGGTATGTGGACAGCCCTACTGCCCACAGGGCCATCGCTGCCTGCCTCGTTGCCGTTCCGAGCTGCTAGCTAGCTAGCTAAGCTTGGCAGCGGGCCGCGCGCTGCCACGACGTATGTGTGACTGTATTTTCTGGTTTGGAGGCTGTATGTAGGTGTGATTTAAACAGTGTGTTTATCGAGCCACTATTAGTTTGATCGATGGATAATGCAGATCAATCGAGTAGTTTGCGTCTTTTTTACAACTAGTTAGTGTGCACGTGCATGCACGTCTCTAAAATACAACATAAACAAGTATGAAATTTGATCTTTTTAAACTGTACTTGTCAAAATGAAAGAAGAATGTGTTTGTGTCTCTGAGACACACTCGGACACGCTAATCTCTATTTTTCCAGAGTATCTATCTTTGATTACATCACATATGTCGCTGATTGCCCGAGCCACATCGTTAATATTCCCGTGTTCGTTTCTTTCCACAAAATCACCGAGTGAGAATGGTGATTGCATCCAATCTTTCACCTCCTGCTTGGAAAGAGCATTTTCAGTCATCCTTATTGGTTCCTTTTGCTGTGTTAAGGCACTTTCATTCCCACTGCCAACTTCTCTCAGCCGATCTGTAGAAATGATGTATCTTCCCCAGTTTAAGGTTGAGCCTGCAAGCAAGTCGTGTTGCTGAACATTCAATCGGCAGAAGCAAAGAAGCTACTTCTAATCCTTCCTTGTAAGTCAAAATCAAAGCGACCACATGAAACATTCAAAATATAAGAACACATTATATGAAAATGGTGTAATGTGATAATTCAGTATAAAACATTTAGGACCCGGCTTGTAATGTTTTCCACTGGTTAATCAACTACAATGCTTTTGGACCCAAAAAAAACTCTATGCAGTCGAATTCCAACTTCTCTAGTGCCTGACAATTATTAATTGTAACGAATTGGTATAGAAAGCAGTAGTAATGTGTTCTGTGGTGTCCACACATAACAGACTTCACCAAAATTTAAATGGTAGTGACTCAAGCAGCAAATTCCAAAATGTTCTAGTCCCAGTTAACGTTAGTGTGGCAATCACCAAGAGATATCAGGATAATTAGCAGGAATATACATTCAGTGAACAAAGACTTTAATCTGGCACATAAAACTGATCTCTGGACAACACATTTAGAATTTAGACAACCTGAATTATCTAAAAGAATTCAAATTTTCTCATTTGTTAGTGGAGATTCAGAGACGATTCTAAATATTACCTATATACATACCTTGACGGATCTAATTAGAAGAGCGTAGCATGTGCAGGTGAGTTACCTTTGCCAGGTCATCACTAGTAGAAAAGGGGGCAACGGTGCGCCCCCTTTAGTACTGGTTGTACAAAAACCGGTACTAAAGGGGGCATTAGCACCGGTTGCGTTCGTGTGCCAGCAGGGGCACCGCGGCGAGGACCTTTAGTACCTTTAGTACCGGTTGCTAAAGAGTTGGTGGCCCACGGCGAGACCTTTAGTACCGGTTGTTATTACCAACCGGTACTAAAGGTTTCGGGCACTATAACCCTTCTTCCACCCCGAGCCAGCTCCATTTTGAGCTCGAATTCAACTCCATTTTTCCTCTCTCTTTGCTCTCCCAAGCTCAAATTCACCCCTTTTTTCTCCAACAACTTTCAAGATTGGTGGCACCTACATATATAAGGGTTAGCAACTTCATCTTCTCTTCCGGCATTTCAAGTTTAGCTCATTTTCGTGCAAGTTTAGCAAGTTTGATTTTGGTGGTGCTTGCAAGATGTTTGATGAAATGGCTAAGTTAGGGATTTCATTTGTTTTATATGCATTTTGAGCTCAAATTAAAGTATAATTTGTGGTTTTATATAGTGTCGTCTCGTCCCCTTCCTCACCTCCGTCGATCGCCCGCGCCGCTCCGTCACCGACACCACCTCGGTGAGCCTCTTTTTCTATCTTTTATTTAAAAAATGTTAGTTATATGATTTAAATGCATAATTATTTATTGTATAATTTTCTTATGTTTTTTTATATGTATAGTGTCATGGTTTTGATATCCGTCCCCGTCGGCCCTTGTCCGGTCTATGATTCGGATGTGGTATATTTTTATAACTATTTATTTTGTTTCGTGTTTATAACAATCATGACGACCAACTTGACATAGATATATTTTTATTTAGGAGGTAGTTGAACCGGAAATTCCAGCCGACCCTATTGTCGAGTTTTTTTAAAAAGAAAACAACGATTTGAAAGCAAAATTGGAGATAAGTGAAGATCTTCGTCTCCAATGCCTGGAAGAGAAGATGGTATTAGACTTGAAGATTGCCGACATCGTTGATGCTCACGGGGTCGAGCTTGCCGACGTCGTCGTTGCTCACGAGATGAAGATGGATGCAATGCGCTTCAAGCTTAAAAAGATTAGAAAATATGTCATTAGTCCAGAGGCTTGGTATCATTATGCTGTTGGTTTAATAGTTACCTTGGTTGCGATTCTGATCGCATTTGTTGTTGGATTTAAATTCTCCAGATAGTTGTATGTTAGTTTCGATTGATGTATGTTTCGTGAAAACTATGTATTACATTTGGGCACTACTCTACTTTGGTTTTAATGTGATGAACTTGTATTAATTAATTTGGTCACGTATCTCTATTCATTATTTAGCTGGTGTAATGGTTTTTGATGTATTTATGTAATGCAGATGAGCCGAGAATGGATGTACGGTGATCGACGCTGTCCCGAGTTCATTGATGGCATGCATCGTTTTCTCGATGTGGTTAAGTTAAATAAGCTGAAGAATGGTTTTTTGATTTGTCCATGTGATGAATGTCGGAATACGAGGAATTACCCGAGCGTAAGAACCATACACTCCCACTTGTTGCGACAAGGCTTCATGCCCAATTATTTTTGTTGCACCAAGCATGGAGAAAGAGGGGTAATAATGGAAGACCCTGAAGAAGAGGATGATGACAACTATCCTGTGTTCTCTGAACACGGTGATACTACAATGGGGGAAGACGAACTTGAGCTCGAGGTCATTGTTGATCAGTCCGATGATGATGATCTTCGTTGGGTCATTCTTGATGAACAGATGAAGTGCGGAAGTGAAAACGAGTGGTCGAAGTTGGAGCGCATGTTAGAGGATCACAAAAATTTGTTGTACCCAAATGATGAAGAATGTCCTTGGCTACGGCGCAATCAGAAGAAAGGGACACACAAGAAGAAAAAGTGAACACTAGATAGGAATGTTGCTGCTGATGTGTAATAATGTATTAAACCTTTTATGTAACTATGTCCTGAAAACTCATTAATAATGTCTTGTCCCCTGCCTACCTTCAGAAGATTATAATAAGTTTCATGAAATTCCGCCCTTCACAGTAATAATGTATTAAACATACGGTTTCCCCTGCCTACCTTCTCCAGTGGCCACTCTGACCAACAAATCGGCAAATCATCGCGTGGTCATGAGACGGCAAATCGGCCTTCGATCCAAACAGCGGCAAGACGTCTCTGATGATTTGCAACCATCCGAAGAAGTGTTGGGGATGTTGCTAATCATCAGAGATCCTTGCCGCTGCTTGGATCCGACCGAGGGGAGGGTTCACCTTCAGCGTCCGCTCTAGGAACTCCTGCCTCTCAGAAACCTTGCTCTCTGCTAACCGTGTACTGCCAAAATGAACTACAATGAGTAGACACTGAGTGCTGAACATGTCCGGGAGGGGGGCTATATATAGGGTACGTGTGCTTCTTTAGTCCTGGTTGGTGATTACCCCCAAGAACAGGGGATCACTATAGCACCTCTCAATGTGGAAGTAAGGTATCGATCCACAGGAGCAAGAAGGAAAAGTTATCTATTCCCTAAAACTAAAGTGTCACAAGTTTTAGTTGATTATGCACTAAACAAGTTTAAGGAGCAAGGTGGTTGATTTGATGGATGGAAGTTTAATGTAACCAAGCAAGAATGTAAAAGTGTCCCAATCCTCTTCAATGCAAGAGGACAAGACAAAGGTTTTCTCTTATAGGAACAATAGACATGGGTTCACTTAATCCTCTCTCTCTCATCTATGGTGATTATCATGTTATAGATAAAGTACACATAATTGTCATGTTTTAATGGTAGCTTTTATAACGGCTACATGTCCTAAAACACATAGTTGAAAGAAATACTCATTTGTGTTGCTAGTGTCACCCTCGTAAGGCTAGCGTGGTTGCTGTCACACACACATCATACTTCTCCCTTTTTACCCCCAGATAAAGGATGTTGGACGGTACTGTGTCACTCAATACCTATGCCTTCTGTCACATTGGCCACCCAGTACCCACATACATCATACTTCATAATGGATAATATTCTAAACACTAGTGCAATGATTTATATTTCGTGTGTGTGACCACATCTCTCTCATCTATCTACACTTGGTGGTGTCAATCACCTCATGATAAAGATAAACAAGGCATTATGCATAAATCAAACCATCACATGCATCATAGAATATCTCCAAAGTATGACAAGTCATAAAAGATCCAACACAACAGTAAATGCATAACAAATATTATCTCACACCACAATATCCACCATGGGAATTACATAGATGACCGTAATCATGTTCAGCAGCTCATACGGTACTAATTAGTGAAGCTCAAAGAGAGGAGAGATACATAAGTTACCACCACAAACCCAAATCCAGGGGTGGACTACTCCCCCTTCATCATGGAGACGGTGGAGAAGTCGTTGGAGAAGGTGGAGACCACCCCGGCAGCGCCCCGCCGGAGTTTTCCCCCTCCAATCTGCAGCTCCTGATCTCCGTTTCGGTGTTTCTGTGTTTGTGCGGCGCTGCTTCCAGAGAACGTCGGGGGACAATTTTTATAGGCGTTTTTAGGTCACGACTAGGTCGGTGGAGAAAAGATCAACGGCGGCGGAGCTCCGAGGCCCAAAATAGGTAGGCCCACGCGACCAAGATTTTAGGCCGCGTGGGGCCCTCTCATTTCCATCTGGTTGGGCTTCTGGCCTTCATTTTGAGCCCATTGCGTTCGTCTCGAAAATTCTGAAGCGCGCTCTCTGACCTTGCCCTTTTTGGAGTCCCGAAGCTCCCGGAAAGTCTGAAACACTAAAAAAGACGTTTTCTGGAAAACAGGGTTAATTCCAAATAAATGGGAAAACTATGAAGTATTCCCAAAATCATTATAAAACATTGATATAACCCTTATATGATGCAAATATGATTGGAATATAAGTAAAATAATGCAAAGTTCATGTATGCATTTTACATGCATCAACATCCCCAAGCTTAACCTATACTCGTCCTCGAGTATGAAGGTGATAAAACTAACATGGACTTTGCAATTTAATACTAACAATGGATATCAAAGATGATTGCTACTGCTACATAGAGTCAAATGATTCATTCTTCAAAGGAGTAGCAATATGCAAAACAGTTTATGAAGTGATATCAAGTATTCAATGTAAGGATGTTCAATGATAGTTCACAAAGTGTAACATAACAGATAGTGGTATGGACCACATGTATGCATAATGATAAGTATGGACATCCTACATTGGTCATAGAGTGATGATGAAAATCTGAATATGATAGGTGGACACTTTGGAAAGATGTATAAGTGAGTAGAGGTAAAGCATGCATAAGTTTCATCTAACCTCCAAACTCTTCTACTTAAGTTAATGATTACAATGTGGTAATACTTGGTGTCAAGCTCTCATTCCCCTATCATAGCATCTTGAATGATTATAGTTTAATGTGAGAGCAAATATGAGTAGTGTGCTTGACAAAGTAAAGGTTAGGTGTCTCATGCCCCTTGAATACAAGTACCTACACCATGATTACTCAACTTAGGAAACAAAGCAAGTTCAAGTTATATATCATTGTAAGTAATAATAGTATCATCAAGAGCGTCAACTGGGGTACCTCTTGTCCCAGGATATGGAACAAGCCCATATCAAAATGACAAGACAAACAAACAAGATGAACAACCTCAACACCCTTTTTATTTACCATTGGAATAGCTATTTATTATAAGGTGTATCACAGACGGTTCACCATAGCATGTAAGTAAATTTCCACCATGAATGATGCATGGCTTAGATTAGCGGCCCAGGCGTCTCTCTAACCATTTATACAAACTCATTTAAACTACTCATTTCCACATTTCACCATGATAGGCATCCATAACAAAAGCACATGATATCAACTAAATGAGATGAAGAGCATGTTGAAAGCTTTGCATGTGACAGCACATATGGGCTAACTCCCAACCTCGAACATTTATCAAGCCACTAGCATCATAATCTTAATCACAATGGGTCATGTTTTATTATGCAAATAAAAAATGTGCATCAAGTTCGTGAGAGCTATATAACCAACTTTTCCCATGGCAATCAATAACATAATCATTTTCATTCAGAGGTAAGATAACACAAACAATGAACATACTCGGAATAGCATATAGCTAGTAGGTAGATATGGTGGACTCACTGGAATAACTTTGGTTGAAGGTGTTGGAAACAAGTTTTTGCTTGTTGGAGTTTTTGGGCTAGCAAAAGGGAGAAAGTTGACCATCTAGATGCATGCATGAGTGTCCATAGAACTAACTAATCCATGTTAAACCAAGTAAAATAACAATCAGCACCAAAACATGAATAAGTGATAGCTCTTCAAAAAGGATTTGCAAACTATTACTCATAAACAAGCTCATGAATCATGCAACTATATGTATCATTAAAAATCAACTCAAACATCCCTTTTCCCAATCTTATAAAAGCATCCAACATATTTCAACCCATATTTCCAGTAGCTCTCCATATATAAATGATAGTGTGGTGGTCTCTCAAGACTCAAACAAAAACAAAAAACGACGCTCCAAGTTTATGCGATAAAGTGTTTCGATCGAAAAACAGAAGTTGGACGTGTGCAAACCGAGAGTGTGTAGGTCCAGTGGGGTTGTCTTCACATCCCCAAGCTTATGGTCTTCACCATCCTTGGATAGCTCTTGGTGCATCTCCTCCAATCCCTGTGAAAAAACTTCAAAACACCGTTTCTCCCATTTCTTTTCTGTGGGGTGCATTAATAGTGATAAACAAATATGTTTCTTGCTGCATATAATCCTTGAACAAAAATTCATATGAGATGTCCAGAAAGTGTATAATGTTGTATGCCTACTCATAAACTCAATTGGATCAAAAAGATTCAACTTAAAAGCTCAAAGCATGCATCAAACAAAATGGGACAGAATCTGTCCAGAAAAACAGCAGCAGCAAAACGTATTTTTCTACCCTACCAAACTTTCTCGAAAAATTCCGAAAAATTCATGCATACAGAGGATGAAAAGTTGCAACTACAGTTCAAATATGAGCTCATTCGGAGTTACAGAATAAGAATTAAAAATCATACCGTGCACTGATTCGTGCAGGAATAAAATCTCCGAACGCTATAAGCAACTTTTCAAGACCAAAATGGGTAAAACTTGGCACTTTATTAAAACTCCAGAAACTAAACTAGACACAAATCTCTTGTTACAGCAAGAGGACACAAAGAAAAATCACACACAAAAATAACCGGGTTGCCTCCCGCAAAGCGCTTTCTTTATAGCCATATAGCTAGGCTTCTTACTTGTTGTTTATTGAAGATGAAGCTCATGAGGGAGCTTGAATTTGATGTTCCCCTCTTTCTTGGGAAGTGTTCCATGCATATACCAGGGTCCCATGTTGCTCTCAAACCGATCAAAATAATAGTCAAGTTGAAACCTGGTTGAGAGAAAAAAAACACAAAAGTAATAACAACGAAGTCTAACTTTCTTTCTATGCATTGGCATTTTGTATATGAATGAAGTTTTCCAATGCATATTAACAAAAGTTACTTGCAGCCCATAATTATTAGTAGCATAAAGAGGGTTCTCATAACCTCCTCTCTCATAATAGTTGCAAGTAATAGAAGTGTATTCAACCATATAACCAATAGATCTTCCAATTTAGATAATTTAGGCACATAAAGAGGATCATTAAATTTATTTTGGAATTCATTAGCATGCTTCCCTCTTTCAAAATAGTTATCAATATCAAGTTTAATATCATGGTTGCAACAAAGATTTGGAACTAAAGATAATTGCAAACCACATAAGTATTTCTCAACATAAGCAAATTTCTCCTCTATGGTGTTTAGGAGAATTCAAGAACAAGTAGGACTCTTATTAGTAAGAGTATTTTCACAACAGCAAGTATATCATTTTTATCCTCACATAAAGTAGTAACTTCCAAACATGTAGGATTATCAATAAGCATAGGACCATCATCTAAAGCATTATCATATAGCACATTTAAGCAACACTCCTCATTATTATCAATAAGTTTACTAGCAAAAGGTTTTTGAGTTTGAGTGTTACTATCATATGTTGATGGTGAAGTTGGGAGATCCAACTCTTCATTCTCCAGTTGTTCTTTTTCAGCATCTTCTTGAGATTGCATGGGCATCCCCAAGCTTAGGTTTTTGTCCTCTTCTTCCTGCAAAATATTAGTTCTTTCCATGGCAGCAAGAGTTAACTTTTTACGTTTAATAGCATCTGCTCGAGAAAAGAAATCATCAGCTTCTTGTAATATTTCAAGTTCCTCAAGTGTAAATGTTGCAAGTTCCTCAGGTGTATAATCAAACAGAAAACCCATAGCAAAAGTAATGAAGAACTTACACCCGGACAAGTTTAAAGGAACCTCCCCAAGCTTAGATGATTGCAAGATATAAAACAAGTTAAAGAAACTCCCCAAGCTTAGTCTAGTGCACACAAGAATAGAAACTTAAGCGCTACGCTCCCCGGCAACGGCGCCAGAAAAGTACTTGATTACCCCAAAGAGCAGGGGATCACTATAGCACCTCTCAATGTGGAAGTAAGGTATCGATCCGCAGGAGCAAGAAGGAAAAGTTATCTATTCCCTACAACTAAAGTGTCACAAGTTTTAGTTGATTATGCACTAAACAAGTTTAAGGAGCAAGGTGGTTGATTTGATGGATGGAAGTTTAATGTAACCAAGCAAGAATGTAAAAGTGTCCCAATCCTCTTCAATGCAAGAGGACAAGACAAAGGTTTTCTCTTATAGGAACAATGGACATGGGTTCATGGGTTCACTTAATCTATAGTGATTATCATGTTATAGATAAAGTACACATAATTGTCATGTTTTAATGGTAGCTTTTATAACGGCTACATGTCCTAAAACACATAGTTGAAAGAAATACTCATTTGTGTTGCTAGTGTCACCCTCGTAAGGCTAGCGTGGTTGCTGTCACACCCACATCATACTTCTCCCTTTTTACCCCCAGATAAAGGATGTTGGACGGTACTGTGTCACTCAATACCTATGCCTTCTGTCACATTGGCCACCCAGTACCCACATACATCATACTTCATAATGGATAATATTCTAAACACTAGTGCAATGATTTATATTTCGTGTGTGTGACCACATCTCTCTCATCTATCTACACTTGGTGGTGTCAATCACCTCATGATAAAGATAAACAAGGCATTATGCATAAATCAAACCATCACATGCATCATAGAATATCTCCAAAGTATGACAAGTCATAAAAGATCCAACACAACAGTAAATGCATAACAAATATTATCTCACACCACAATATCCACCATGGGAATTACATAGATGACCGTAATCATGTTCAGCAGCTCATACGGTACTAATTAGTGAAGCTCAAAGAGAGGAGAGATACATAAGTTACCACCACAAACCCAAATCCAGGGGGTGGACTACTCCCCCTTCATCATGGAGACGGTGGAGAAGTCGTTGGAGAAGGTGGAGACCACCCCGGCAGCGCCCCGCCGGAGTTTTCCCCCTCCAATCTGCAGCTCCTGATCTCCGTTTCGGTGTTTCTGTGTTTGTGCGGCGCTGCTTCCAGAGAACGTCGGGGGACAATTTTTATAGGCGTTTTTATGTCACGACTAGGTCGGTGGAGAAAAGATCAACGGCGGCGGAGCTCCGGGCCCAAAGTAGGTAGGCCCACGCGGCCAAGATTTTAGGCCGCGTGGGGCCCTCTCATTTCTAGCTAGTTGGGCTTCTGGCCTTCATGTTGAGCCCATTGCGTTCGTCTCAAAATTCTGAAGCGTGCTCTCTGACCTTGCCCTTTTTGGAGTCCCGAAGCTCCCGGAAAGTCTGAAACACTAAAAAAGACGTTTTCTGTAAAACAGGGTTAATTCCAAATAAATGGGAAAACTATGAAGTATTCCCAAAATCATTATAAAACATTGATATAACCCTTATATGATGCAAATATGATTGGAATATAAGTAAAATAATGCAAAGTTCATGTATGCATTTTACATGCATCAGTTGGTAAGACCAACCGGTCATGTGGCTCACGAAGTGGTCGTGATACTGCTGATCCAACAGCTCACAATCCCTCAAAAGAAACACACCCCTGATCTAACGTCTCACAAGCGCTTAAAAGAAACACACGATCCGTGTGCTTCTTTAGTCCCGGTTGGTAACACCAACCGGGACATGTGGCTCACGAAGTGGTCGTGATACTGCTGATCCAACAGCTCACAATCCCTCAAAAGAGACACACCCCTGATCCAACGTCTCACAAGCGCTTGAAAGAAACACACGATCCGTGTGCTTCTTTAGTCCCGGTTGGTAACACCAACCGGGACTAAAGTCGGGTTTTGCGGTCACGACTCGTGTCAGCCACGTGTCCTCCCCCAGCGCTGCCCTAGCCACGTGTCCTCCCCTAGCGCTGCCCTGGAGGTCTTTATATATTGTCGCCGACGGGGTAAACCCTAATCCACCATTCCTAGCCACGAACGCATCGTCTCCACGGGATGGATCCGCCACGCCCGCCGCAGTGCCTTCTGGACGAGGTCGAGCGTACTCGGCAGAGCGTGCTTGGGCGCTACCGCGGGAGCCTATCCCGCTGTATGCCCACGAGCCCGGCGTGGAGAGGAATGCCCTGCTACCGTCCTCCTGCTCCGGTGCCGGAGGAGGTGCGGAGGACGTACGAGCGCGCGTGGTCTGACGTCCCTGACCCCGACGAGGATGCGTACGCCGCAGGGGTGGCGTGGGGATCCGCGGCCGTACCTCCACCAGTCGCCGCCGCCCCTCCCGACGAGGAGGATGACGACGACGACGACTTCGACTGGAGCGACCATGGGGAAGAGCGCGGCGGGCCGCAGATGCAGGAGGCCCTTGAAGCCTCCTTCCAGTCCGTCCACGACGACCGTGTACAGCGAGCCAGAACTGTCTGCCAGCTCAAGGCGAAGGAGGCTTCGGAGCTGGATTGGGCGCTGAAAGACTCATCCTCCATGGATCTTGCCCTCCGCCGCAAACGTGCGCGCGAGAACCGGGCGGCCGCGAACGGGGCTGGCTCCTCCCGCCGTTCCTCCTAATCCTACGGCCTCCGAGCCAGCAAGTCCGTTTATGTAGAATAATGTTGGTGATGTTGGTGATGTGTAATAATGTATTAAACCTTTTATATAATGCATTCTATGGAATGTATTAAACCTTTATGTAAGGAGCATGTGTAATAATAATGAATGTGTATTGTCAAGAAGCTTCAAATCAGCTATAGTTTTACCAACACAATCTCTGCATTCTCCAACATCTAAACTCATATCTACAACCTCATCACTCTCCCATGGCTTTCACCGTACCCACTCTAACCTACTCGGAGGCGGAGGCGCTTTGCGCCTCGAACTACCACTGCCCGCCCGCTACGACGTCCCCGCCGGCTGGAGGCCGAGCACCGGAGGCGTGCCGGTCCCGGCCTCCTGTCCCTCTAGTTATTAGACAATTAAATTAAATATACATTAAAGAAAAAGAAACTAGAGAAAAAACAAAATAGAAACCCAATAGATATAAAAAACAGAAAACATAAGAAAGAAAAAAGAAACTAGAGGAAAAAAAATCAAAGCCCATTAGTACCGGTTGTTATCTACAACCGGTACTAAAGGGGTGGGATTCGTGCGCAAAGTTTCGCGGCCCAAAACAAGCCTTTAGCACCGGTTGTTCTCTACAACCGGTACAAAAGACCCTTTAGTACCGGTTGTAGAGAACAACCGGTGCTAAAGGCCTGTTTCGAGCAGTTTTAACAAGCCCCACCGCCGATTCATCCCCAAATCGACGATCTTCTCCACGCGCAGCCCCTCCAGACGCGCTGCTCCGGCCGGCCGTGCCATCGCCTCCCTCCGCCACGGACGCCCTCCACCGCGCCCCTCCACGGCGTCGACGGCGCCGCCGCACACCGCCACACGGCCCGGCCTCCGCGCGCTGTGCCCTCCGTCGATCGACCGCGCGCCCGGCCCCGACGCCGCCCTCCACGCGCCGTCGACGCGTACGCCGGCCGCATCGCCACGCGCGGCCCACCGCCGCTGCGCCTCCTCCACCGGCCTCCACCGCCACGCGCTGTGCCCTCCACCTCCGCCATCGCCGGCCTCCGGCCACCGCCTCGGCCTACACGCATTTGAGGTTTTTTTTTCATTTTTAGTAAAGTTTAAGTTTTGTTTAGCTTATTATTGTTTAGGTTATTATAGGTTATCAATTTTTAGTGTAGCAATTTTGAAAGTTTAGCAATTTTGAAACTTAGCAATTTTGTTTAGATTATTTAGGTTATTATTAGTGTAGCAATTTTGTTAGAAATATTGCTAAGTCATTTAGATAACATAGTAAAGTTTGAAATATTGCTAAGTTTGAAATATTGCTAAGTTAGAAATATTCCTAAGTTTGAAATATTGCTATGTTAGAAAATGTTGCGCAAATATTAGTAGCAAATATTAGTAGCAATATTAGAAATATTTTAGCAAATGTGTTTAGGTTTATTCTTGTAGTTTTTCATTTTGTTAAGAAATTTGCAGTGACATTGTAAAGTTTGAAATATTGCTAAGTTTGAAATATTGCTAAGTTAGAAACTTTTAGTAGCAAAGTTTGAAAATTTTGCTAAGTCATTTTAGTTGCAATATTGTTATTTCAGTATCAAAGTTTGAAATATTGCTAAGTTTGAAATATTGCTAGGTTAGAAATATTCCTAACTTTGAAATATTGCTAAGTTAGAAAATTTTAGTAGCAAAGTTTGAAAATTTAGCTAAGTTTGAAAATTTTGCTAAGTCATTTTAGTTGCAATATTGTTATTTTAGTAGCAAAGTTTTTTTATTAGTGTATAAGAAATTTAAAGTTGTTTGCTATGAATTACAAATTTGCAGTGACATTGAGCTATGGAGGACGACGCCCCCATCATCGACGCCCCCTTCATCCAAGATTTGGAGGAAGAAGACCGGATGCAAGCAATTATATATGCTACGGCTGCCGGACCCAATTCCGATGGAGAAGAGACCGACGAAGAAGACGGCGAAGATTTCAGCGCGAAATGTTTGAACGACTCCGGTGAGGGACTTGAGTTACAAAACTTCAGAGACGACGACGACGACGAAGAAGAAGTGCCGTTAGAAAAATCCGTAGAGAACTCCGGCAAGGTATATATTAAGTCTTGTTGATCACTAGCTAGATGCATTAATTAATTTATATGCGCACTTATTAACGAAACATTTTTCTTTCAGCCCTCTGGATCTACGTCAATCCGTAAACGAGGCCCGGCCCAAGGGTTAAAGCTGCCGGATGGTGCAAAGTTGTCGATCGACGAAGTTAGCATAAAAGGCAAACCGGAGAAACCCGATGGAATCTCCACTAAATATATAGCTCAATGCGGATTTCTTGTAAGGGACATGGTCCCGATCACCGTTGCAGAATGGAATGAGCCGAAGAAAAAAACATTGGCGCAAAATATGTCGAGCAAAGAATTAAAGAAACCCTTTGGGAGTCGATATTGGGTTCTTTCAGCCTACCGGCAGATCTCCCACAGAGGAGGAAGGATAAAGTCAAGGAGTGGACTCTTAGCAAGATGGCCGAGCAATTCAACAACTGGAAGAAAATATTGTGGAGAAAATATGGAACAAAACTCCAGATTTCACTGGACATCTAGAAGCTAAAAATGACTGGCCTGAATTTGTGGCGTATAAGAAATCGGTCGTCGTTGTGGCCCGATCGAAACAAAATAAGTTGAATGCTAAGAAGAAGAAATATTTCCATCGTTTGGGCTCAGGTGGCTACAAGACTGCCGTGCCTAAGTGGGAAGCCTATGAAAACGAGCTGCGTCAAAAAGGGATTACTCCACAGACAGATGACTGGCCCGACAGGTCCAAGTTATGGTTGTTCGCGCATGGGGCAGTGTTGGACCCAGACACAGGGCTGATTGTTGCACAGGGAAAATGGAAGAAAAGAATTAGAAGAGTCACCAAAAAACTAGTTGACGCAATAGAACTAGTCCGACAGGGAAAATATGTTCCCGATAGAGAGGACGACGAGCTTTCACTCGCCCTCGGGAATAAAGAACACTGGGGACGATGTCGAGGCAGAGGAGGCGGGGTTGGTTTTCTTGAAGGGTTTCCGGAGGACGCTGCAACTTATAGAAAACATTGCAGAGGTAAGAAGAGGGAGGCGGAGAGGTTTACTGCATTAGAACGCCAGATGCATGATGTGAAGGAGCAACTGGCCTTAATTACCCAGCAAAGGGAATCTCAGCCGCGAGTAGAAGATCATGCAGTCGATGTCTGCCCATCTCAGCGGAAAAGCAGCGTGGGTTCCACGCAGCTACAAGATCCTGCAGTTGATGAACCAGTTGATGAACCGTCGGCGGCGCGCTACCCGTGATGATATCACGGAGAAGACAAATTGTGAGTTACATGCGCCAATGAAGAACATTAGTTTTCCGGTGGCGAATGGCTATGCTTTACCACATCAACTTGGATCAACCTTCCATTTTGGTGAGATTCCGGCTGGATTTGCTCGTGTCGGGGTCACGAAAGTTATGTCGGGATTCAACTCAATGCATCTTGACATTCCCGGAGCTGAAGGCGAGAAGACATTGGGAGAAGTCGAACTTGGTATCGTTCTATGGAAGAAGAAAATACATCAAGTTTCCAGACTCGGCGCCAAGGCCACCGACTCCTCCGGTTAGAAATTCACCACAGCAAAGTCCACCCTCCTCCCCCGACGATTGGGAGCCCACCGCGAGTCCATCGCCCACGCCATCCCGTCAGCCGACTGCTGCGCCCACTAGTAATTTGACAAAGCGGAAGCTGTTCACGTCGTCCCCTGTCAAGAAACGTGCAAAAAAACCCAAGGAAGTCAAGGCTCCTGAGAAGTTAGCTGTGAGATGACTCAGGAGGAATTAGAAGTGAGCACACGTGAAGAGGCGAGAGCCTTTTTTGAACAGAAAAAAAAGGAAAGACTGGAGGCAAGACTGGACCCCATAAAGGAACTTCTGAAGACTATACCAACTGAGGTAAAAGATCACACCGTTGACAACCTATATGACCCTCCACCACCGCCCCTTTCAGACTATGAGCGAGGTATTGACAAGGTACTTTCCTCACAGATGGAGCAAGATAAAGCGTGCGGGAAAAGAGTTGCCCAGCTCGGAGAACAAGAAGCACAATCGATCGCCCCGCTCATTGTGCCTTCTGAAGCTCGGGAAATCGAGCATGGAGAAGTTGTCATTGGCGACACAGGTTACCCCATAGCGCAGATAACAATTCAATATAAATTTGAACTCGGGCTGCCTCTGGTCGAAAATCCGAGTGCTCTAACAACACAGTTATATAAATTGCATAACTGGTACATGGCCGCCGCAAAAGAAGGGAAAATCTATCTCATGGCGGGAGTTAAGGAACAACACTACTTCCGACAATATGGTGTGCAGGTTGAGTTCTCCGAACTTTTTCAGATGTACAATCAACTTGCTCTCGACAAATCTATCATCAGCTGCTATTGTCTGTAAGTAATTTATTCGTGTAATTTAATTATTTATAGTTAAGCTCGTTCATTGCTTGTAATTATCCTCACAACATTCTTTTGTACGCTATTATGCAGAATGAAGATTCGTGAATGCCGAATGGGAGGAATCTGGGACATTGGGTTCATTGACCCGGATAAAGTTCATGTCCGGACCATAGCTGACCATCCCGAGGACACAGAGGACGTTTTGCTAACGTTTTTAAGCGACAAAGTACCAAAAAGGAAATACTTTTTCCTTACAACTTCGGGTGAGTGTTACTGTCTTGTACACATTTTATTTTGCTTTCCCGATATTAAGTGTAATTGATGAGTTCTGAATACCTGCGTATATAAATGTGCGCAGGTACCACTTCATTCTGCTAATCATTAGACTCGAGGAAGGAGAAGTTGAAGTCTGGGACTCATTAAGGAGAGATCAAGATGAGTACAAAAGCGTGCGTCTAATGCTCAAGAGGTAATTTCAATCGCACTATATCGGCCTCTTTCGTTCATTTCCGGATATCAAAAGTATAAGTAATAACTCCTCAATTCATTTTCTTTTCCGGGCAGGGTTTGGAAAAAGTTCATCGCGGAAGAACGCGGTGAATGGAAACCTAAGCTGCAGTTCAAGGCTAACAACGTAAGTACTACTACGTATCTAGGTCTGTGTATCTTTCTAATACCATTATCATTCTCTTGATTATTATTTGATTAAATTAAATTCTTGTATAGTGGTGTCTGCGACAACCACAGGGGACGGAACTATGTGGATACTACGTTTGCGAGTTTATTCACATGAGGGTCAATGAGAGAGTCAATAGTGTAAGAAATCGAGAGGTACGTAAACATCATACACAACTTTTATTTTGCTACCATCAATTGTGTTTAGTTTCGATCATAACTGATTTGATCTCCTTCTTTTAAAGATGTCAAGGAAGCGGAACCAGCTCCTACCAAAAAAACCGCGTAAAAGCTATTGCGGAGGAATTGGCGGGATTCATTCTGACGCATGTCGTAGATGAATTCGGTGAATTCCACTATGTCGAAAAATAGACTCCCTCCATGCATGTACTAGCTAGCGGTGATCTCCATTGTAATTATGAGTACTTTATATGTAACGAGAGTACTTTATATGTGTAATGAGTACTTTATATGTGTAGTGAGTACTTTATACGTGATCTCCTCCGAAACCCTGAAAAATGAGCGAAAAGGAAAAAAAAGAAACCCTAAACCCCGAAAAATAAGCGAAAAGAAAAAAAAACCGAAAACCTAAACCCCCCTGAAAAAATAAGGGGGGGGGCAAAAAAGCAGAAACCTTTAGTACCGGTTGGTATTACCAACCGGTACTAAAGGTCCTCAGCTGCGCGCGCGCAGGTTCGCCCATGTGGAGGGCCTTTAGCACCGGTTGTATATACAGCCGGTACTAAAGGGGTACCCCTTTAGTCCCGACCTTTTAGTACCGGTTGCACAACCGGTACTAAAGGCCCAATAAGGCCGGTACTGTTGACTTGTTCTCTACTAGTGCATGCGCCGTCCTCCCATAGGTATTAGCTATGGTGAAACACTTGTAGAACGCAATCAACAGAAGTAAGAAATTCTAGGCGCCTTTCCACACGTCGTCGTCTGATGCCTGGTTTGTCTTCAGGGACGGCAGCGGCGTCGCCACACCTGCCGTCTTTCTTCCTGATCTCCACAGCAGAACCCAGGATGATCGTGACTGAGGCAGCGGCGCCATGGATCTTCCTTTTCAATTCTACTTATGAACCATGTTTTGTTTTTGCAAATCAGGTTTCAATCGTGAAATGGACACCATAGAAATAAGCTAGATCAAATTCCGTTCAGAGACCATGATCAATATAACATGAAAAAGGAATGTACTCCCTCCGTTCTAAAATAGATGACTTCCATTTGTCCATATGCACATGTATCTATGCATGTAACATGTCTAGATACATCTACATTTGAAGAAAAGGAAGTCATCTAATTTGGAACGGAGGGAGTAATGCACAACACCGTGAGATTGAACTCCATCACCTAGAGCAACTCGTTGAACCTTTGGAGGAAGGACGTGAAGACGTCCTTGGTGGCCGGTGGCCACTGGAGCACTCGCTCGAGTAAACAACGACGTGAAATCTCAACCGAGCTAGCATTGTGAAGGCCGTTAGGGTAGGACGCACGACGTCGTGGTGGCGCGTGGTGGCGGAGGGCGCATAGAGAGTCTGCGGCCTGCCCGTCGCCCCGTCGGCATTGGCATCCTGGGAGGATTCACGTGGGGGAAGGGGCGGCGTGTCCGAGGTCCTCGTCTCCCTCGATGAGAGTTACGCGAGCGAGTGCTGAGTGGGGGGCTGCCAATGGCGAGGCGCGGCCGCAGTGGAGGCCGGCGGCAAGGCTAGGAGAGAGTGGGCGATGGAGTGAGAACGGCGAACGACGGCGTGACCGATGTGGCACTGGATCACACCTCAGCGGTGGCGCCGTGGCGGCGTATCGTTGGCATGTGCGGCGTGCGTCGGTGCGGGTCATCGGTATGTGGGGATTTCAGCGGCGGCGGGTGAGTCGTGTGCGTGAGGCAGGGAGTCGTGGGCGGGAGCAGATAGCGGCGGCGGCGGGCGGGTCGTGGGCATGCAAGTCAGGCAGTTAGCGTACAAGATATCGTCTTTTTTTTACATGTATGTTTTCATGTGTGGAGGCGGACACGGGGCGGAACTTTTCGTTCCGGTGGAAGATTTTCGTCTGCCGTTCAAATTGCTAAACGCACTACTTGGTGAGGGTAAGTTAATATCTGAACGGTTAGATCTAATTGAGTGGACTTGATCGGCTGGTCATAATTGGTTTGTATCCTTCTGTGTACGTTTGCTGGGTGCGTTTAGAAAAGAAAATGTTCTCTCTTTTAGTAGTAGTAGAGAAGTAGAGATATACTACCGGTTACAAAATAATACAAGACTTGTAAAGAGGACGTGCAATAAAAAGTTTGTATGTTCCCGGTCAATAAATAAAAGTTTTTATGCTTGACTTCTAATTAACGAAGAAGACAACTAATGTGTGACAATTTGAGCAGGAGGGTAAGAGCGCGATGGTGTAATTCGCGATGGTGTAATTCTCACTAAGGACAACCTTGCAAAATGCAATTGGAATGAAAATAAAAAGTGTACACTTATTTTTCGAGTGTAAATTTGCTAGTTCTATATGTTCAGTCATCCAGATAGGTTTTACGTTATAACCACCACGAAGCATTACAAATATCTTTGGCAATTGGTTTAATGGAGTGAATCATAGGTTTAAACAACTTATTAGGGTGAGAGCGATTGCCGTTATATGGTCGCTTTGACTTTGTAGAAATGACAAGCTTTTTAATGATAAAAAATCGTCTCTCATGCAGGTTATCTACCGGTGCACGGCTACTCCGTTCATGGTCGCCACTACAACGTGCGGAGCATCGCGACCTGTTTATGGAGTTGTGTACACGACTGGAGGATATAGCGAGAGACTTTTTCTCAACATTGATGGCAGAATAATTTACGGATCGGCCCTCCACCACCATAGGCGCTTTTACAATTTCTCGTTATGATATGTAATTATATTTTTTATTTTGAGACTTGTGAAATTGTGGTGGCTGTGTGCATTCTAATTATACAGAGGCCGGGTGTAATGATTAAAACATTTTAGGGAAGGACTACACAGCAGCGCCGCACCCAGGTAGCTCCGTGCGGCGGTCAACCAGCGAGACACAAAGACCATCCTTCCCGCGCGAGCGCGCGTGAACCGTTTCCTTCCGCGCGAGGCAGAGCCCAGTAACGTGACCCTTGATTGGGCCGAAGAAAGAGCCCATACCAGACCGACTTGTGTCAGCTTGATTTTCTTGGCCAAACGCACAACACGAGTAGCCAACCTCTATACAACGTGACCTACATGTGCACCTTCTTGAATTCCAGTATAAAATCTAGCAAAAACAAGATGAAATCTTGCTGCAAGGTATGTACTTTCAAACTCTTACTTCATCTACTTCTCCCATGTTCAAAAACACCTGGATAGCTTGAAAAAATGATCACATGGAATTTTTTTTCTCCAAATCAAAACAAAAAACAACCAGATGGGCATCACAACAATTAGAACATGATATGGGCATCACAACAAGTAGAAGATGTTCGGTTTTGAAAAAACACGAGTAAATCTAGTCATGCTGTTCTCCATAAACATGTAGCAAGCAGAAACCAAACTAGATCCAGTATGTTAAGAAAGCTTACAGAAATCTCAGAAAATATGCTAAGAAAAACAGTTTTTGCATATATCACTACTAACAGACATCTAGGTAACCATGAGTTGATACTTTAGGCACATTCTTGTACACCATAACTTGATACCTAGTAAACTGTCAGCCATGTACATCTTGATGCTTGATTCAGCCTGTTGAAGAAAAGAAAATTGTGCTATAAGTTAGACTAATAAATATCGATATTGTAAAAAAATGCAGGCAGAAGATGGACATTACAGAACAGTTACCACCCGATGGATTGAACCAAGCCATTTCTGCCATTGCAATCTCAAATAACCAAGGTAAAAGAAAAGCAACTATTGTACTCATAGTTACCAGTTTAAAAGCATCATGGATACCATATTGTTTTCCTAAAGTTATTAGTAGAGTATTCAGATGATGTTCCAGGTAGATACCATCTCCTTTGCATCTAGATATCAAAGATTCTCACATGCTATAACACATTTCCATCACTAAGTGTATACTTGACATTTTCTTCTCATTAACAAGTAGAAAGAAATGCTAGCTACTAGGTTAATTCATGGTAGCTATCATTTGAAATCAAGCTAGCTACCAGCTTAATTCATGTCTAGCTATCATGTTAAATCATGCAAAAAAGTTAAATTTCTAAACATACCTAACAGGATAATTCATGCTATCTATCAGATTAATTCATGCTAGCTATCAGGTTAATTGAAGCTATCTATCAGGTTAATTCATGCTAGCTATCATTGTTGACCATTGTTAAGTCGTGCAACTTTTTCCAAAAGCTACCTACCATGATAATTCATGCTAGCTATCAACTTAAATTGATATTAGCTACCAGGTTAATTCAAGGTAGCTATGATCTTAGTTCATGCTAGATAATCATGGTAGATAGCAGGGATAAAATTATGCTATCTATCAGGTTTAATTGATGTTACCTATCAGGTTGATGCATGCTAGCTACCGGGTTCTTTTATGATGGCTATCACTTGGAAAAATAATAGTTACCAAGATAGTTTTTTACTAACAGATGCCATATATTAATTGAACAATTACCAAAAATTCTTTTTGTATGGTATGAACTGCAGGGGCTGCATCTCCTAAAGATAATGAACATGCTTCAGTTGCGGCATCAGAAAATACTGTAGGTATGGAAATAACCCTGGCCAAATTTAGTCCCTGACGCTAAATTAATTGCCCTCGGTCACCAGATTAATTACTCGACATCATTTTCTACATAGACGCAAAATAGTACTCCGCCAACTATCTTAGTTGCAATTATCAGATTAATTAGTCCTGGTCACCAGATTAATTGTTCTTAGTCACCGGATTAATTAGTAACAATCACATGATTAATTTGTAATAAGTTGCTAACACACTTTTGGTTTATTAAGTTATTTTACCGGTTAAGAACTGGTCGGTCAACACTATGAGGTTCATCAAATGGTTCTAATGAACATGCACTCGTTCAGGATAAGTCTTCCTAACAGAAAAATTCACTCGGCTAAATCGTTGCAGCACAGCCCTATAACACATCACGCCAACACCTAGCTTAGAAACGGGGTAAACCAACCTGAAAAATACTTTAAAAAGAAACGAAAAAAACAACACAAGTACCAAGTTATATGTGTGGAAATTACCATATTACTGAGTCACAATTATCGTATTGCATAGACACAGTTATCAGAACTTAGTCACAATTACCATATTACATAGTCACAGACTCACAGTCATCAGATTATCCTAATAGGAGTTATGAGATTAATTGTTCATAGCAATCATATTGCATATATGATACTACGAGGTGATTAATTCACAATTACCCAATTATCGCTATCCTCAACCAACTAAAACATAGCCGGACACAGAAAGCGCACTCACATGGATGTCATGACGACAATAGGAGGAAACTAAGGTGGAACACAATAGCACGACATTTCTAACAACACAATGGAGAAGGAAACTAGGTTCCAAGATCGTCACGGAGCATGCTCCGACATCAATACTACCGAACGAGCTTGCTGTCACCTCGGGGTCTTGCATTAAATTCCTCCCCTCTTGTACATTGTGTGTAGCTTCACCATCCGGACCACCTGCTCGAGCTGCGACGGAGTTGTTTCATCCAACTCTTTCTCGAGGAGGTCCCCAGGTTCAGCAGAACAAATTTGGGCCAGGTGCGCTTCATGACGATGATGTAGCACCGGAGGTCTTGCGAGCAGAGTGTCTCCTCATGCTTCAGCTCCGTGAGCAACATCAAATGAAAATCCGTATGACTGCTGCCAAAGAGGGGTGAAAATTCAGCTGGTGTGGCAAACTATCAACACTACCTATGTAGCATGAACTAGCTCGCATGTAGGCGCTTCGGCTGGTCGGCCAAAACAATTATCATGTTACCAAATTATCTCAATATCAGTTATCAGATTTTCTCAGTATTAGTTAGACATAATTACCATATAGTTTCCAGGTTAATTGGTTGGACATAATTATCAGATTATTTGGACACAATTATCAGATTACTTACACATAATTACCAGATCGTTTCCAAGTTAATTAGTTACACACAATTATCAGATTATTTGGACACGACAATCAGATTATTTACACACAATTATCGGATGTTTGCTGTGCAAAACTAACAGGTTATACATCAAACCAACTTGTTCACGAATAACTATCAGGTTTCAACAAAATAATTATCATGTATTCCCACCCGACTATCAGAACATATCTACACGGCTAGAAATCATGCATCTAATCGAAACTACTAGAAAATGGTATAGCAGCAGCAAGTAATTGCCGGTACAGTGACACACATGGAGCATCCTAGATTTTACTGTACAATAAGACTCGTGAATGTTTAATCAATTCGATCTAGAGAGGTGTAGATGTGGAGAACTGGAAAGGGGTAGAGGGTGTAGTGGATGAGGCCGCGGATTGTGCTCCTTCCCAAATCCAGCAAATGTACTCTTACCAGTTTCATAAGGGACAAGACTTTGGAGTTCTTTATACACATCTACTCCAGACATGGGTTTTGGTCGAGGCTTTAAAACTTTTTATTCTTGCGAAAACATTTAATACTCCTACGAAATGCATGGTTAGTTGGAAGAAACCTCCTATGGCAGTCAAACCAACATGGTTTTTTACCATTCTTCAATGAAAATGTGTCTATGTCAGATCCACATATAGGACAAGCTAGCTTTCCATGTGTGCTCCAACATGCAACTAATCCATAAGCAGGAAAATCATGAATAGTCCACAGTAAAGCTGCCTTCAGGGTGAAGTTCTGCTTTCGGTGGCTATCATAAGTATATACTCCATTTTTCCATAAATCATCAAGTTCGTCAATTAGAGGCTGCATGAAAACATTTACTCTCTTTCCTGGATAATCTGGACCAGGAATAACTAGTGCAAGAATCAAGTTACTTTGCTTCATGCACATTTCTGGTGGAAGATTATAAGGAACGACAAATACAGGCCAACAAGAATATGAGGCTGCTGTCATACCAAAAGGTGTGAATCCGTCAGTCGCTAAACATAGCCTCACATTCCTAACTTCTTCAGCAAACTTTTTGTGGTCTTTATCAAATTTCTTCCAGGCTTCTCCATCTGAAGGGTGAACCATTACTTTCTCACTGTCACGAGGCCTTGCATGATAATCCATGTGTTTTGCAGTGCTTTGTGACATGTATAGCCGTTGTAGCCTAGGAGTAATAGGGAGATACCGCAAAACTTTTCTTGGTATCTTCCTGGTGTTTTTTGTGGTTGTTTCCTCGTATCGAGGTTCATTACATATAGTGCATTTATCCTTATTTTCAGTCTCCTTATAATAAATCATACAATTGTTGGGGCATGCATGAATCTTGACATATGGCATTGCTAGACTATGCACAAGCTTCTTGGACCTATGGAAGTTTGCGGGGAGATCTTTTGCAGCATCTTCCCAACAATGTCATGTATAAGAGTCATGGTCTCATTGTAACAAGCTTCTGGCAGGTTGTGTCGTGTTTTAATAGTCATTAGCCTTCCTACAATGGATAGACGTGATTGTGTGGTCTTCTCATGCAATGGTTTGTCAGCTTCCATTAGCATTTCATAGAATTTCTTTGCAGCTTCAGTTGGCTCATCGCCTACAGAAACTCCTTCTGCAGCGATTGCATCAACTAGCATGTCATCCATCCGATCTACATCCACCTCATCATCATGTTCTACAATTTCAGGTGTATCCGACTCCCCGTGACTAGTCCATCTCTCATATCCTAACATGAAACCATTGTTGCACAAATGTGTGGTCATAGCATCCCTTTTGCGCTTATGACGACAAAAACACTTGGTACAGGGACAAAGTGATTCCCCATCTACAGCAAAATCAGGCAATGAGAACGCATGCTCCAAAAAAAATATCTAATCCATGTTGCCAAGCTGGACTGAATAACTTTCCTTTTCTTTCTTTGTACATCCAACTACGGTTGTCATCTACATTGCTACAGAAGTAAAGAACAGTTTCGGTAAAGTGTAATATCAGCAACCAAACATCATTTATTCAGTGTGTAGATACAGACTAAATTGAATCCCAGTATCCAAATTGTCGATCATAGTTAAGTATCAGAAATAAACCAGTTATATTGCATTCATCGACAATAGTTCAGTATCATATTAGACTACTAAATTGAATTCACGATCAATAGAACCTAGAAGCTGCTGCACGAAACAAATTGCAATGAAAGTTCAGTTCTAACATAGAAGACAACCGGGAAAAACAATATGAAGTGATTGATTTCAGTGTGTCATTGTTTTCCACAAACGGATTTAGAGTAGTTAATTCAAAGTTAGTTCAAGAAAGTATTTATCCATTTCAATCAAGCTCTAATCTACAGCCAGCAGGCATGAAACCCATATTGACAATCTGATCAGAAAGACTGAAAGATGAGTAGGTCGACAAACAAAGAGAGAGGGGAATAGGAGGAGGAGAAAAGATGGATACCTTGGCGCCGCACTGTGATCGCTGCTGTGCGCTCTTTGGTCGTCCATCGCAGAGGAAGCAGAGGAACTCCTGGGCACTTGGCCGTCAGAGTTGAAGCAGCCGGATGCCGCCTAGGCACCCGTCGAAGAGCGAGCCCTATATTGGTTTCGGGGGAGATGACCTATTCAGTTTGGAACAGAATCAGGATACTGCGGAAGTTAAGGAATTGCGTGGGCGAGCGCCGGTGCGCGAGATTATTTTGTGGAGCGCGCCAAGAAATCTCCTTTTGCGGGGCGCGCAAACAAATCAGCCCAAAATAAATTGCTTGACGTGGCTTACCCGGTCAACTAGGCTAGCTGGGCGTCAGAGTGCAAGCGGTAACGGCCCGCCGCGGCGCCGCAATTTTAGGCCCACTTAATTGCATATGCGAGTATCCACGTAAATGAAAAAAACAAAACGGCATATATGGGCCGGGCCGCGGTTGCCGCGGCGGCGCCCCATATCGTACGAGGGGCAGGGCCGAAGGACCAAACAGAAGTCAAAGGAAGCCGCCCACCGTCGTCCTCTTCTCCGGCGCGCCGGGTGCCGCCAACCGCCATGGCCGCCCTTCCTCCTCTGCCTCCGGCTGCGGGGGCCTCTCCCTCTCCCTCGAATCCCCGCCTAAACTCAACATCCCCGAAGGTCGGCGACGGGCAGCCGCAGGCTATGCCGGCAACGGCGGCAAGCAAGTTAGGGTTCGATGGCGGCCAAGGGACGGCGACGGTGATCCCACGATGCGCACAGTCGCCGCCGGCGGGAAGCGGCCGTAGTCCAAGAACGACTCCCTCGTCAAGAAGCGCAAGAAGCACAATGACAGCCCCCTCGTTCCCACAATTATCAAGGTACCATAGCTACTGTATGATCTGCTGAGATTGCTACAGTATGATCTATAGTTTGTTGCTAGCATCGCTCTTTCTACCTAAGTAGCTGGTAGTCACACAACGATCTGTAAGTCAATCTGTAGCAGTAGTACAAACTAAAATTTCTCCAGAATTGACTGAACTATTTAGCTCACTCGATAGCCTTTGATGCAGTCAGTCCTGAGTGGACTATTTAGCTCCAATGTGCTGCCTATGCTTCACAATCACACATTCCAGAGACATAGCTATCTTTCATATAAACCATCAGATGTACAAACTTGACAAACTTTGAACAGAAATCAAGGACTACGATCTCCAATGCAGGTGACGAGTTCACCGGGGGTTAATTTTCTTGTCAAGTCAGCAACAGTGAAACGGGAAGTTGTGGAAAGAGCAACAATGGCTGGTTCACCTAAGACACCACAGCCACCAAGTTGTCATCAATTAGCTTCCCCTTCCCTTGATGATCTTTCTCCAGATACAAGAGCAATCAATTCGCAGGGTATGATCTTTCTCATGAACCATGTTGTCTATTGTTTAGTTTGTGAGCCACACCTTGTTGAGCTAACTAATCTTTTTCCCAATCATGTAGAATCAAAACAAAAGCGCCGCAAGTTGACATCGGACATTTGGAAAGAGGCTGAACCAATCTATAAGGATGGGAAGCTTGTGGAAGGCAAGTGCATCCATTGTCATGAGATATTTGCTGCTAGAAGAGACAGTGGGACCAGCCACATGAAACGACATTTGAAGGTATGTGAAGCAAAAAATGCTATGAGTGACATGGTTGCTAAGATGGGTAAACCTGATGCTCTTGATCCTAATTGGAAGTTCAATCCCAATCTGGCAAGAAGAAAGTTACTCAAGCTGATTGTCATAAATGAAATGTCATTTTCCTTAGTTGAGTACACTTCGTTTAGAGAGTTCACAACCTCCCTAAATCCTTGGTTTGAGAACATATCCAGGACAACTAAAAAAAATGACTGTGTAGATGCATTCAGATATCATGGGGATGAATTGAAAATGAGCTTTAAAGATTCTGTCTCTCGCATATCTCTCACCAGAGATATGTGGACCTCGAACCAGAAATTGGGATACTTCTGCTTGACTTGTCATTTTGTTAGTGATGCTTGGGTGCTCCATAAATATATCATAAGGTTTGCTATGTTGGAGACACCACACAACTCACTAAACATGTTCAATTTAGTTCTAAACAGTCTTCAAGAGTGGAACTTAGAAGACAATCTGTTTAGCTTTACTTTGGACAATGCATCTGTAAACACTGCCATGATCAACTCATTGAGGAAAAACTTGAAGACAAAAGGTTTTCTAGTTTTAGAAGGGAAGTTGCTTCATTTTCGCTGTGCTTCACATGTGTTCAATTTGATAGTCCAAGATGGTCTTAAAGTGATTAAAAATGTTGTCAATAGCATTAGAGAGAGTGTCAAGTATGTGAGAAGCTCACAATCAAGAGTTGAGAAATTTGTTGGAATAATTGTGCAAGAAGGACTGCCTGCAAGAAGTCCTTGTCCTGATGTGAGCAGCCGCTGGAATTCAACTTTCTTGATGCTCGAAGCAGCTTTACCCCTTCGTAGTGCATTCCAGTCTCTAGAAGATCAAGATAAGGAGTACATGTTTGCTCCTTTGAACTCTAAATGGGAATTGGCTGCAGCTGTATTGAAGGTGTTGGAGGTCTTCTACGCAGCAACAAACACACTTTCAGGATCGAAGTATCCAACATCTCATCTTTACTTCTACCAGTGATGGAACATCAAGAAAGTGTTGAATAAAGAAGGATCCCTTTTAAGCAGAAAAATTGAGAAGAAGGAAGCATCCAATCAGGACATAATAATTGCAAGTATGGTTGAACAGATGCAAACCAAGTTCAATCAATATTGGAAAGAGACATACATGTCTGCTTTCATTCCTGTTATTCTTGATCCAAGGTACAAATACGACCTGCTTGAGTATCTATTGAGTGAATTTGGAAGTGAAAAGGAGGCAGAAACATGGATTGTTGAAGTGAAGAAAAACATGGAGGAGCTCTTCAAGGATTACAATCAAGAGTTTGCTGGAGAGTCACACATAGATAGTGGTACTCAGGAGGTGCAAGAGGCTAATGATCCACTAGCAGAGTGGGATCAGTACATGAAGTCTAAAAGACAGCAGTCAAGCACCGAGCTAGATCAATATCTGAAAGAACAGTTGACACCTCGAAAGGAGGAAATTGACATTCTCTATTGGTGGAAAGTAAAATCTGAGATATATCCCGTGCTCTCTAGAATTGCTCGTGACGTATTGGCGATCCCTGCTTCAACTGTGCCTTCTGAGTTGGCTTTTAGCACTGGAGGACGCGTCGTGAGCGATTATAGGAGCAGCCTCGGGCCCACCACCATTGAGGCTTTGATATGTCTACAGGATTGGTTTAAGACAGCCGGTATGCATTTTCCCTTAAGCTCTTTTCCTTTGGCTCATTTAATATTTTCTTTTGTCTAATAAAATTTCTCTTCCACTTTCAGACGCTAGGAAGAATGAAAGGCTTGAAAGGAAGAGAGAGCTGAAGCAGGTTAGTATCTACTTGGTCCTAAATTTTCACACGTGGATGATATGCATGTTCGGCTGTGGCCAATGCTTGTAATGAACTTGTTAACTGTGAACCGTAACTGACATGTCCAAAAGCGGTTACCCATGATTTATTTTATTCCTGATGTGCAACTGATTGTCTTTGGTACCTTCGAACTGTAACTGACAAGTCCAAAATTTGACCTGTTTACCTTGCAGTACCACCTTTATATGTTAGAATTCGAAGTATATCATGACTTTGTTCAAAATTTAGTTCTTTTGTTCAGTTGAAGTAGTTCTGATCAACATTCATTCTCTCCGAATCCTATGTCTTACTGATGGTTTCATGTATGCTGTGATGCAAGTGCTCCAAGCGTGCTAAAAATACCTGCTTTATTAGCACAAGAAGTCTAATTTATTAGCACTCATATAAAGCTATCAACTAAACTTTCTTAGGTTGTCTTTGTGTGTAAATGGATTAATCTGACAGTAGTTCTAGCTCACATTTTGTGGTTGGCTATTTCATTGACAGTGTATAAAAAATTATAAGAAATGCATCATTTGCCTTCTTGTTTCCTAACATGTTCTGTAGAATCTCATATTCTCATTGTACATGATATAGCTTTGAGTCGATATTCATGAGTAGATTCTTTACAACCATTCTAACAACTTTCATTTTCTTAATAATATAGCTTCTCCTGAGGGGGGTACCACACAGCCAGGGAAGCTGAGAGACACTTTGGCAAAGCTCCAGGAGTACCACACAGCCCACCAAGCCATATGTTCGCTCCAGGGTTTAAGTTGCAGCATTTTTGGCACCTTTGTGTCATATTGCTCTTGTTACCTGATAGTTCATCAGTACTGTTTTAGATGCCAGAATCAGTTCTGTTTTAGATGCCAGAATCAATACTGTTTTAGATGCCAGAATCTTGTGTTAATGAATATTCAGAAGCGGTTAATATTCAGAATCAGTACTGTTTTAGATGCTAGAATCATTTTGTACTATCTGAATCAGTACAACCTGATCGATCAAGCTAGCGAGCAAGCTAGACGTCCAGCGAGCTAGCCTAGCGAGCGCGGCGCCACCGCGCCAGCGAGCTAGCAAGCTAGCATAGCGAGCGGCGTATACGGCGCGCGCGGCACTGCAAAGAGCCGCGGCGTATACGGCGCGCGCGGCACTGCAAAGAGCCGCGGCGTATACGCGGTTAGTTCGCGGCATACCACGTACAAATAACGGCGCATGCGGCGCGCGCGCGGACTAACGCGGAGCGTCCCGTTTGCACCCTGAGCTAGGCGACTCGGGAACGACCGCGCACGTGCACCGCAGAACCACCTCATCCTCCCGTGACAGCGTCAGGACTCAGGAGAGCTCAGCTCCGTCAAAGCTTGCTCGTACCAGGATGACTGCGGACTGAAACGGCCTCTGTAGGGCTCATTTGGTAGCAGGGGTTTTCCTACCCGGGTAGCAGACCCCCTCGGGGGATTATACGCGTGCAGGGGGATCCCTGCTTCCCACGGGTGAGATTTCCCCAATCCCTTGGCCCATTTGGCTGCACACAACATGGGGGAGATTTCCCAGGGATAGCCCAAAATCAAAACTGAAGAATGTAATACGTACATGCATATATCAATTCGGCAATAAAAATAGAAATAAAATACTGGAAAATCAAATAAGATGTGGCTCCACATCAGATCATCAGGTCACAGATTCAATGCAACATATAGCAATTATTACATGTTCAAACATACTATCTTTCAAACTTTCATACATCACTCCCATTCGAAACATCAATTCTCAAATTATAAGTAGCGTATCATGACTCCAATTCTCAACAAAAACATCACAATTACATCCTGATTGCCGTCTCAGATGCCCATGGTATTAACTCTCCATATTCCAAGAGTGGAACTGCATAAGAAAAGTATGTGTTTAGTGGTTACCAAAGCTACAAACAAAGGATGCCTTTTGACAACAGAGAATCTATAATGCAAGTATCTGATGCATTTTGACGCATAGCATGTCAAACAATATGATATAAAATATTGAATGCAGCTAAGGGAAACATCTGAAACAAGAACATTTGATTTGGTATGATTCAGTTTCGCTGGTATTTGTATGATATGGTGTTCTGCATTTTAAGTAAGGAACCATAACTCGCAAATGTCAGCCGCTAGCATTCTTGGTATAGCTCAAGCAAGTATAGAAGCAAGTATAGAAGTGCAGTTCGAAGCAAGTATAATATGCAGCTAAGGGAAACATCTGAAGCAAGAACTCACCTTAGTTTCTCTGCATGGAATCAGCGATTTCATCTTTTAGCCAAAAGCTCCGAATGATCGGATCCTTGGTGTTGAGGAAGATTTCTCGATTCAGCTGGCATTTGAAAAGATGCGGCGCCTTTGATTTCTCAGCAACTGATAGATCTTATCATATCCCTTCTAGAACCCATGAGCAACTAGGAACAAAATGCAATGGAACCAATGAAACTAGGAACCCGTGATGCAACACAATGTGTCAATGCAACATAGACAATATACCGAAATGCACATAGGAACATAGGAAATACACACACAAGAACAAATAGTAACCAGGAACAAGATACGTACCGAAATTCGGAGTTTTCACGGGATCCCAAGAGGGTGGGCTCGTCAACGAATGAATTCACCGGAGAGAAAGCCAGACCGAATGTAACCTGCAGACCAAATGTAATTCAACGGTGTTATCATTCTATTCCTCAACAACAATGGCATAAATTACTGATAAAGAAAAATAATCATTACTGCAAGCTTTTATCATGTCTACAACAATGGTAAAAGGTTAATTAGTCAAAGGTGCTTAACCGTGCAACTTTCTGGACCAAAGCTAAGTGTTTCCTTCCAATTACGGGTCGCAAAGCTAGAAACAATGCAACTATGTGTTAATTGGTTTGGACCAAAAAAAAAATCCGGCTAGCAGATCATGCTTCAATCGTAAGAAATATGTTGTTCCAGAAATTCCAGAAATATTTTTTGGAAACGTATTCCAACAATGTATTGAAGCTAATTCTTTACTTCAGATGAGGATTCTCAAGAGCACAATGATATTATGGTACTACTGTCATGATAAAAACTAGAGATATAGCAAAGGTACTCAAGCAAATTGCAATTATTTGATACAGAAAAGTAAAGTAGTGTGGTGCTAATATGTTTCAGCTTCACATTTGACTAGTCTAACAAGCTAAATTGTAGGAACGCAAAATGCATCAGACTGAATAAAAATACTGGAAGTATAGGCAGCTGAAATATTACACTGCACAAACATACATGCACTGAAATGAATAGCCAGACTAGGATAGTGAAACTCTCAGGGTATAATAATACAAGAAAGATTGAAACTATCTGTTAATTGGCAAACCAAAAGATAGCTCCCGATAAACAGACGCTACTCACTCAACAGGACGTGTAAAGGCTTGGATGGTAAACAGAATTGAAATGCCTAGACAACATTCGCTATCTGGAACAGAGTAAACGCAGATACCATGTCATTAGCAGAATATGGCTTCTCTTTTCTACTTAAGAATTGAGCATCAAACTATCCAACAATTCATAGCTAATCCAAGTGGGGAGAAGATAAACATGTTCAATTCAGGTAATCAGAATTAGCATTGGGTGCACTGGGTGAAACTCAGTAGATGGTAGATCATGTAGGTTGAGAAAACAGATAATCTTGTCACAGCCTGAGAACTAGCAATACCAACTAACAACTAAACTTGACATTAAATATTATCATGCAGAATTTCCTATTTTCGAGAACAACAAGCGTACGTTACTAATTACTAATGTTAACACCTATATCTAGCAATCGATCATTTATCAATCTAGCCCTCACAGACCATCGTGTTAAAAGGATGATTAGCACTTATTGACTGAGCTAGAGTTACTGAACGCATGATGTGTGATAATTGAAAGATTGCCGGCTTGCAGCAGTACCGAAGAAGCTGAAACTGATGCTTGCAAGGCCTTCGCCTTAGCATCAAGTTTCGCTGCAGAAACTTGGTAGAAAATAGATCGGGTTGGCAGTAGAGGGAGGGGAGCGGAGGGGAGTGCAACAACGAACCTGCAAGCACCGATCACCGGAGCTCGAGATCTCGATGGCGGGAGGGCCGCTGGACGGGACGAATCTAGCCGGCGGTGGCGCGATTCCAGGCGAGCTGTGGGCGTTCTTGTTCCTCCACAGGAAGAGATCGGTAGCTGCAAGAATCCATGAGCACACCAACGCAAGAATCCATGAGCTGGGGACGGAAGAATATTTGTATAGACAGAGGGGAGACGCACCGGGACCTCTGCTGGAGCAGTCGCCGCTTCGCTCCTGGTCGTGGAGGAAGGCGTCGCGCCGCCGTCGCCTAGCTCTGCCAACGAGCGCCGCCGCCTAGCGAGCGAGCTCAGGAATTCGTCCCTGACATCTCGACTAGGGGAGACCTAACCCGGGGAAAGCCCTGCCTTCGCGGAGCGCCAAATGGGTCAGTGGGCTACCCGGGCCAGATTCGCCCGAGGGCTTTTTACCCGGGAAAAAGGCCGGGATCCCGAGCTTTTCCCCTGCTACCAAATGAGCCCGTACGGCGGCGGCAGACTGAGTCGGCATCTATAGGGCAGCGTCGGCACCGGCCTGAATCGGCAGGCGGCTGCCTGCATAAGGCGTCGGAGACTCGGAGGCGCCGGCGCTGGCAGCGGCATCAATAGATTGGCTCTGCGGTGGAGATGAACAGGCGCGGTCCGAGTACAATGTGTGCAAGTCAACTTTGATTTTTTTTCCCTTTCTTTTCTGAGCTGAGGAGTGAGGTAGTGAGGTGGCAGCTGTGCTCTGTGTGCGTGTCAACATGGGGCTCTCCGTTGATGCAGTGTACAGCGTAGTCTAGTAGTAGAAGCAACCGAATGGATCCCAACTGATCGAGATTGATTAGTACAAAATAGAAATTTGTAATTTCTCTGGAGACTTACAAAATAGTTTCCTATTTTTGTACGAATTTAAATATGCATTACTGCTTTTAACAAGACTAGCAAATTGCCCGTGCGTTGCAACGGGTGAATAAAAAATCAACTTTTAGTCGACAACCCGTGTGATATATCATCAGCTCGCCATTCCTCTCCTTTAGCAGAGCACAACCGACAACTAAGTGGCAAATTTACCAATCTATAAATAACTCCTGAAATTCGATTCTTGGCCTACTTAGATGCTTCCGTCGGAAGCTACTCCGAGCCTTCGCCCGTGATTTCGAGCCTTCGCCTACTTGGATGTCGCTGTTCCCTGGCAAGCAGCAACTATGATGCTTTGCCTACTAAGATGCCGCTTACCCGCGGTTGCAGCTGAGAGCACATATAATTGAATATGTTAGCTTACCAAGCTAAGTTGGCCAAGGAAAAATGGTCCGCACTGAACTTCAACAGGCCAGCTTCGATCTTGTCTAGAGCAGCAACTGACGAACAAAAGGATGGAAGTTTTTTGAGAGGCAAACACCCATACGTTCATGGAGGCAGAGTTAAAAGATTTTTTTTACAACAGTTGCATAGATAGCAGGTGGCAGAGGTGATAACCATGTGTCACCGGAACCTGACGATTTGTCAAACTTGTGAGCTGTTGAGTTGAACAGTCTGCTGGCGAAGCTAATCGAGCATCTATAGAAAAGGAAACATCGGCAATCATACGCTGTTTCATTTTCTTTTGATGCTTCTTATTTATGGACTCGTACGGGACATGGAGTTTTATCGAGAGTAGAAACAGGTCGCTGGTTTTTTATGTCTTTTTTAGACGCCCGATCCGGTTATGCGCTGGCCCGTTTTTTCTCATTTATCTGGTCGTTGTGGACTCGTATTCGTATAGGAGATGGACCACTCGTGTGTAGAAACCGGTCGCTAGCAAATAGCGTTGGCAAATCCGGAGTTGTAAATCGACGATGGCTGATCCTGACTTGTCTATTCTATGAGGCAAAATCAAATCCTTGGAACGTACCATCATCACCACCTTTAACCATATTATATAGTAGAGATTATTTAACCATGTTATCTTTGGTGAATAAAATTACCGAGGCGCACCTTCACCGTCGGTTATCATTATTTACCCTCGGATATTAATCCCATATGACCGACCGTTATCAGTTGACCGTCGGTGATTAATTATATAGCCGAGCGTCACGTTGTCGGATATTACAAATAACCGTAGGCTATTTCACGAAAATACCCGAGCGATGTTCCATACCCGTCGGCTATTTGTACAACCGTCGGTTATAGTGCGGCCGTCGGTTATTAGGATAATATCCGACCGGCCGTCGGTTATTAAAATGTACCGTCGGAAATAAGTGGATTTCTAGTAGTGACGTCGAGCCCCACCGCCAGCATCTGGTGCCCGTTGCTCAGTGCCAGCGTCGTTGCCGCATCTCTCTCTCGCCCGTCGCAGACCGTTGTTTCCGTTGAGTTTTAGGCTCGCCAAAGTCGGAGATAACACGAGGACGACGACCTTGTGCTGGACGGTGCCAGCCTCTTCCTCGAGCTCTACGGCGGAGGTGATCTCCCTGTTGCGTGCTCGACGGCGGCGGCGACGTCATCCCCCGCAAGGAACGGACGTGTCCACCTCACGCTCGTCGGCGGTGGCGTTATCCCCACATTAGGAACGGACGCCTCCACATCACGCTCGTCGGCGGCGGCATTATCCCAACACTAGGAACAGACGCCTCTTCCTCGCCCTCGTCGGCGGCGGATAGGCGGAGCCCTTCCTGCGTCGTGGATCCTCTGCGTGCTCGCCGGTGGTGGCCTGCGTCGCGGCTCCTTCTCCTCCATGTGTCAAGCCTCCTCCTTGTGCTCGCTGACGTTGGGACGCTGTCCTCCAATGTTGATTTGAGTGAGAGAATGAGTGGGCAGGAGGAGCCGTGAGGGGATAAGGGAAGGGATAAGAACGAAAAAGGAAAAAAAACGAGGAGTGCTTGATGCCCATTCGTGAATCCTGATGCACCGCCGTGGGCGCGAGCGGACGGTGCGGCGTCTCCAGGTATCTTATTCCAACATTTTAAGTAATATTTAAGTAATAAAGCTACCTTTATCGGAAAAAATATCCACAACACGAGTCCATCTCGAGAAAGCAATCAGTTTCTTCCAGCATTTCAGTCTTTCCGGGGAAATACAGTCACTGCGAAGAAGGAACGCGCATAATTCTCTTGATTTTCTTCTAATGACTGAACAAACTACGTACAGATGGCAGTAAGTTGCGAGGCAGCTGGCTTGGTCGCTGTCGATCATTAACACGGCAGAGATGTATCCTTGTCTGCAGGACAAACTGTATGTACGTACCTGTCATCTATATCAATGCAGCCACGGCAGTCCGATGTGGAGATATCCGAGACTAAGTGAGTTATACAGTGAATCTAATAATGTTGGTACGATCGAGCTGCCAGAATATATGTGCCAATGCTGACAGCCTAACATCCATTTTCAAGACTTGCATAACAAAAAAAAGTTACATTAACAAAAAAGTGTTATACAACGTCATGCGACAACCATCTTATAGCTCTGTAAGAACACGTAAACCCTCTCCAGTTCAAATCTGCTGCTGTGTTTTTTTTTTTCGAGTATTTTCGCAGCCTCGTTTACAGCATGCGTAGTTGCTGCTTATATGTATTGTATGGTCAGTATGGACGATCTCTTGGTAGCCTTTATCAAACAGGTTACGAGGACAGCCTCGTTTAGCAATTGATCACATTCTAGTCCTCGCCAAGGTACTACGGCGGAAGTGATACTTACTCGGCCGAACTAAGGGCATAAGCGTCAATTGCGAAGTAGTCGACCGGAGCTGTACTCACGTAGGACGAACGTGTTGGCTCTGAACGGCGCGTCCTGCCTATAAATACCAGCAACGCGCCTCCCGTGTACTGCCAACCTCATCACACACTTCCTCCGCTACCTGCCCAGCTCCACACACTCGTTCGATCGGATTGAAGCAGCTGGGACCTCGACCATGGCGAAGGCGGCAGCGATCTTCGTCCTGGTGGCGCTGATGGTGGCGGCTGGCGGCGCGTCAGCGGCGCAGTGCAACGCAGGGAGTCTGTCGGTGTGCGCCGGCGCGATCATCAACGGGTCCCCGCCGTCGGGGCAGTGCTGCTCCAACCTGCGTAGCCAGCGGGGCTGCTTCTGCCAGTACGCCCGCAACCCGGCCTACTCCGGCTACATCAACAGCGCCAACGCCCGCAAGACCCTCGCCACCTGCAAGATCGCCCTCCCGCGCTGCTAGGCGCCTGCCGCGCCTCCGCCACCGGCCGCCGGAGTGTTGCTGCTTGCTACCACCACCTACGTACGTGCGGCGTCCGTCGCACAGCTCGGTGCGAATCGTGTGTGGTCTATCTATGGTATGGAGTGTAACAAAATAATGTGTGTGCTTTGATGGGTAATTTGGATCGATGGATGTCGATCGGTCTCGTGTAACGTATGTACCTTCGACAATATATATCCGTACTAAATAAGAAAAACACTTCTGGCTCTCGGTCCTCCTGATTTTTTTTAAATAAAAATTTCTTTTGGTGTTTCAGAAAATTCTGAACAAAAAATATGCAAGTACAGCGAAATATCTTTACATACGTGATTTGCAAAAAAATACAAATGTAGCAAGTAAAATAAGTTCTTTTTTCAATTTTCAGAGCCATAGTTCTGTGATTTTTGTGTATACAACAACACAACGTATTATCCAACAAAACTATGCAGACAACCTATATATGTATCCATGTAAAATTGTTTTGCAATTTTCTGAAACTTCAAAATACCATTTTCGATCTTTTTAAATATAGGGAGCAATTGGGTCATGGGAGCCAATATTCTCCTCTCCAAAAAAATTTGCTATATTGGTGAATGGTCACTGCATGATTAAATGAAGGCATATTTGGGCAAACAATGCCACTCACTCACTGGCACCGTCGGTGACACTTGCACTGTTTTGGGTCCTTTCATGTGAAATCATTTATATGCTAGATGTCGACGGCCAGCAGAAACATTTAAGCCCCCATTTAAGGCTGAACATAATCTTGTCGATCCATTCATTAGGTTCATCCACCTGAAGATATCACCATTACCTAGTACAGTACTCCTGAAAGAGTGTTAGCGTTTTTTTTTTCGAACGCGGGACGGCCCGAAGGGCCCAGATACCATTGATTGCACAGCAACGGGTACAAATTACAATAGGAACCAAGGAAAATATGGAAATGTAAACCAGGCCCCTAGCTTTTACAGAAAATACGCTACTAAATAGAAGGAAAAAGCGATCAGGTCCTCCGCCGCAATTGACGAACAGAGAGCTCCAGTCCTGGCCGTCATCGCCGGCGCCGGGGACTACGCCACTTGGCTCCGTGTTGACGTGGAGCGCCAGAACGAGCTCTGAATAGGGCCTCCTCGTGGAGGTTGAAGAAACGCCGGGAAACATCTCCGGCGAGTATGGCCACCTGTTGACCTTCAGAGTCGGTCGGCAAACAAAGGCCGCCGAGGGTGATCTCCAGCTTGCGGTATCCAAACTCCCGGCAGAGCAGCACCGGAGCCGAGCACAGCCATACACCACCTCCCCTCAACGCCACCACTGCGAGCAGAGGAGATATGCAGAGCCAAGTCTCGGATCGAAGCCAATCTGCCGAAGAAGGCCTTATTGACGGAGTAGGCCGCCGCCTTGGACGTCGTGGCATATGGCTCCCGCCATGGGAGCACCACCTCGAGCACAAGAAGCTGCAGCCAGTACCAGATCCGGCCTAGGGGATCTGGCATCTTCCTCCCGGCACAAGGCCGACGACTGGCCTAGAGCCAAACCAGACTGGCATAGAGCCAAAGCAGACTACAAAATCTACTTTTATTTGGACTAATATATACAAGCCTACCTCCGGCACCTTTCTTCAGCTCCTTCCGACCGGCATCACCGGCGAGAAGTGCTTCAGATCGGCCCGGCAAGCTACACACGACTCTCAAACGGGGGGCGGTGGGGAACTCTCGAGAGGAAGGGAAAGAGTGTTAGCGCCAACCTTCAGTAGTAGTTGTGACCGTGATGGACTGATGGTTCTAACTTCTAAAGCCTCCTTTCTTCGTTGCGTGATGGAGATATTCTAACCTAGGAGAGCGGGAATCCACGGGGGAAGCACCCACAGTTACTCTGTAGTCACAGGAAGAAACGTATTCATTCACATGTACAGGATGAGGGAACGATTGAGGGACATGATCAACTCAAGTCGTACATTACTAATTATTATAAAAGTCTGTTCGGAGCACCCGAGGATGGAAACTTCTCCTTGGACGAATCTCAAACAGATGATATACCCCAAGTTTCAGATAAAGAAAATAACCTACTTACTGCTCTCTATTCAGAGGACAAAGTGAGAAAATCGGTTTTCCAGATGGAACACAATAAAGCCCCTGAACCTGATGGGTTTCCCGGCTGAGTTCTACCTGAACTTTTGGGATGTTATCAAGTCTGATCTTCTTCAGTTGTTCATTTCTATTCATGATGGAAAATTAGAATTGTTCCGGCTGAACTTTGGTGAAATAATTTTATTGCCTAAGCTTAATGAGGCAGAAAGGATTCAACAATTTAGACCTATTTGTCTTCTTAATGTTAGTTTTAAGATTTTCACTAAAGTCGCTACGATTCGGCTGAACAGTGTGGCAGACCATGTGGTTCGTCCGTCTCAAACTGCTTTTATGCAAGGACGCAACATCCTGAATGGGGTGGCAATCCTACATGAAACGGTTCACGAATTACATAGGAAAAAGTTGAATGCGGTAATTCTGAAAATTGATTTTGAGAAAGCCTACGACAAAGTTAAGTGGTCTTTCCTTCAACAGACTCTCAGAATGAAAGGTTTTTCTGATAAGTGGCGTGCGTTAATCCATAGTTTTGTTTCGGGAGGAAGTGTAGCTATTAAAGTCAATGATGACATTGGTAAATACTTTCAGACCAAAAAAGGCCTTAGACAAGGAGACCCGTTATCGCCAATACTATTTAATATAGTGACTGATATGCTGGCTATTATGATTGAGCGTGCGAAGTATGAGGGCCAAATTAAAGGTGTGATACCACATCTTGTTGATGGTGGTTTATCCATTCTTCAATATGCCGACGATACAATTCTATTTATGGAACATGACATCGAAAAAGCTCAAAATCTGAAGTTAATTCTGTCAGCATTCGAGCAATTATCGGGTCTAAAGATAAACTTCCATAAGAGTGAATTGTTTTGCTTTGGTGAGGCTCAAGATAATGTCTCGTTGTATGCTGATTTATTTGGCTGTGGCCAAGGCCAGTTACCTATTAACTATTTGGGTATTCCGATCCACTATCGAAGGTTCACATAAAGTGAATGGAAATTGGTAGATGAGAGACTTCAAATCCGTTTAAATAGCTGGAAAGGCAAGCTTTTATTCTTGGGTGGAAGATTGGTTCTCATAAACTCGGTACTAACTAACAAGGTAATGTATATGATCTCTTTCTTCCAACTTCCCAAAGGAGTCTTAAAACGGTTGGATTATTTCCGATCAAGATTCTTTTGGCAAGGTGATAGCAAGAAAAGAAAATATCGACTGACTAAGTGGAGTGTGGTTCGTCGTCCGAAAGACCAAGGAGGGCTCGGTGTTCATGACCTTGAGGTCAAGAATAGAGCCTTGATGGGAAAATTGATCTTCAAACTTCTTACTGAAGATGGAGTTTGGCAAACCCTCCTTAGGAGAAAGTATGTGGGCTCTCAAGCGTTATCTCAGGTTATTTGGAAACCTGGTGATTCACACTTCTGGGTAGGCCTAATGGCTATGAAGAAATTCTTCTTCCCACATGGGGCTTTCTTTATCAGGGGTGGGTCGGAAATTAGATTCTGGGAGGATAAATGGCTGGGACAAGCCACGCTTCGAGAGCAATATCCGGCTTTGTACAATATTGTGTGACACAGAAGCGATACAATTGCTAAGGTGATGGGAACTTCCCCACCATATGTTTCGTTTAGCAGAAGTTTATTTGGTCCTAGGCAAGCATCTTGGAATGCGTTGCTACAACGGCTGGACTCGGTCCAGCTGTCGCCAGGTTCAGATAAATTTCATTGGAATCTTACCAAGAATGGTAAATTCTCGGTTGATTCTATGTACAAAGCGTTAATCCATCCGGAGGTACCAGTTGATAGTAATAAGAAAATTTGGAAGATGAAAATCCCACTGAAAACCAAGGTGTTTGCGTGGTATCTTCGTCGTGGGGTAATTCTTACAAAGGATAACCTTGCCAACGCAACTGGCACGGAAGTAAAAAGTGTGTCTTTTGTCATCATGACGAGACTATTAAGCATTTATTCTTCTAGTGTGAGTTTGCTAGGTCTATATGGTCAACCATCCAGATAGGTTCTAACTTATTTCCCCCACGTAGCGTTGCGAATATTTTCGGCAATTGCGTAAACGGTGTGCTAGGTTTAAACTTCTCATTAGGGTTGGAGCGATTGCCGTTATCTGGTCGCTACGGCTATGTAGAAATGACAAGGTTTTTAACGATAAAAGTACTTCTGTTATGCAGGTTATCTACCGGTGCACAACGACGCTTAGATCTTGGTCGGCCCTACAGCGTGTGGAGCACCGCGACTTGTTTTTGGAGGTGTCTTCATGTTTGGAAGCTGCGGCGAGGGAGTTCTTCTCCCACAATGGATGGCAGCATAATCTCCGGATTGGACCTTCACCACCATAGGCGTCTTTACAATTTCTCATTATGATATGTAATTCGTCTTTTATTTCTGTTGGTTTGAGATTTGTGAACTTGTTGGGGCTGGGTGCATCCTAGTTATGCAGATGCCGGGTGTAATGCTTAAAACTCTTTAAGTAATAAAATCCCTTTATCGAAAAAAAATTACTTTGCAATCTGCAAGGAAGGAAAACATAGCACGGATGCATGACCATTGTCATGGTTTTCCAATACTGAACACATAAACCGTATCGTGTGGTCTATGAGATATTTTTGGTGTTGGTCGTCGTCTTGGACACCAATCTTGTCGTTTGGTCTTTTGGACGTTTACTTCTTCACCTCCGTGGGAGCATCCCGGGTCTGTTCCTCCCATAGCATACGCGGTTTTTTCTGCAGTGGTGAGAGATCGTTAGTTCGGTGAAGCGGGTCGCCGTTGGTTGTACTCATGTGGTTGTCGTTATTTTGTGGTTTTCGACGTGTCGTCGATGAGAGTCAGTGTGGCTCTGTGGTGTTGTTGTTTGGGTTGGCTTGCCCCTGTTTGTATCGATTTTTTTGGTTTTCCAATAATTAACTGGACACCTTCTTCTTAAGTTCTTAAAATAGATAAGGTAAATATGTTTCCTTCACTGCAAAAAATAAACTGGCACAAATCACACGTCTCACACCGTTCCTGAACTATACAGCACGCTGACTTGCACTCACTAAATGAACACCCAATATGCACTCTATGCACGCAGATTAGGTCAATGCTGTAATGGCTGTGTGACTGTATGCTGCAGATTAGGTCAATGCTGTAGTAAAGAAAGCAGATCAACACGAGACACAGTGAGACACTAACTAATGGAAATATAATGGGCCGGCCAGGGATCCTATCATGGACTAGGAGGTGTTGGGCAGTTATGGCTGAGAATCTTGGGCCAAAAACTTTAGGTGTAGACTAGAGCTACAGTACTCCTAATACACCTTGTCTAAATGTATATCAACTTCAATTTTTGGCATGCATATTTGCAAAGATACCCCTTGTGGTTTATGAAAACCGATCACATACCATCCCAATCTAAGTTTCATCAGTGAAATTGATGTGACTTAGATGAGACGGATTGCGGGTTGCATTGGATTGATTCTTTTGGCAGATATGGCAAACGATTTTGGCCACATCTACACCCGGATTTATAGTTTGCTTTTCCTAGGTTGCACTCCTTCAATAATCACAACATTCTTTTCTATCCAACCGCTACGCTATCAGAACAATCAACTCTAGGAGAAAAGGTACGACTTTTATGTTGCTTGGTGTGATCTACAATCAACTACAAATATCGAGTTTTCTTAGTTTAAAACTATCTGACACGCATGGTGTTAAGAAAAATGTTTACATGCAAGATATTTTTGTCTTAATTTTATGTAACACAAAAACTTTTCTCTCACCTAGAATCACATGGGCCCAGAAGAGAAACATTACCACATTGTGGGCCTTCTTACTTTTCAGAATACCAGCAGGCTCGCTTGCACATTTATAAAATTTATAGTTGATCTTGATTTTAACACGGTCTCGAGGACATGAGTTTTAGTATTAAAACACATAATACTCAAGTAGGGCCTGAGGTAAAAGAACTAACATAAGTTGCATTGTTCTTCATACAAACTAGTGAGAGTCATATAGAGGAAAGGAGAGGACCGGCCTCAATTTTTTTGTCACATAATTTATAAGGGGCAAAAGAGTCTTTTTAGTGCTCAAAATGCACTACAGTCTACAGGGCCATATTAGGAAGAAAATAAAGTTAAGATGTCAAATTGGGAAGATTTCATTTTCTAGGGCCAAATAGGAAAGACGATTTTAAGGAAGGGCCAAATAAGGAATTCTCTCTTTACTCTTAGCATGAAAATTACCATTCCTTTGCAGCTTGTGTTGTACATAAACCTGAACATTGTCTGCCGGCAGCAACAGCTCTTGTCACGGGTCGCCCTCGAAAATGGCCTCTATCGTAGGGCGCACTGGCGGAGCCACGGCAAGCTAGCCGGGTGCACAGGACACCAGCTAGAAACAATTTTCTGTGCAAAATCATTTTTTTTCACCATGTGTGCACCCGCTAAAAATATTTTTTACGTGTTGCGACACCCTCCGTGACCCCTGGTTCCAGATGTTGTAGCTCCGCCACTGGTAGGGCGGGGGCTCTGCCACGGCGCGAGGTGCGATGCGGGAAGCAGACCAGTGAGACGTTCATCTCTCCGCGGCGGTGCCGGCGGTAGGATTCTCTCGGCTTCACGGCGTCTGCCCGTCAACACCCAACCGCTGTTTTGTTGATTGATCAGGCGACTTATAGGATATAGCCCTAGGTGAATAGGTGATGGTCTGATGGAGATGGGAAACCACCACGAGAACGTCCAGCTAGCGAGAGACTACTACTACGACGTCCTCTTTCGTTCTCGCTGTAGATGATCAAGCCCGGCTGCCCGGCCATGCCGGCGGCAACAGTGAGCTACCGGCCGGACAGATACATGCTCGAACGAAGCACTCCTTTCAAACGATGACTAGTTAAATTTTGCGCGGCGTCACGCCGCGTGTTTAATGAGAATATTTTGTGGTAATTTGTTTTTTTTAATTGTGTCATATATATTATAAGGAAAGGAGGTAGTTATAATTTGTATAATGTATGTAGGCTATAAGTTTAATTTGAAATCATTCCATAATTAGAGGGAACAAATTTGTATTTCCTCGGATTATTCATGTAATCATTGATTTTTTTAGAAATGTAAGTACGTAATTAGGTGGATTTAAGTTGTACTGCTTGTAAGCATGTTAGGTAAGTTGGAATGGTCAAATATAGTTCCATTTTACCATAGTTTTCTTATTTAGCACCATAATAAGAGGGAATATATTATGGGTAGTTCGAAATATTGATTGTTTTTAGCATGTATTTAAGTTATATGCATAATTGGAGGGAATTCAGTTAAATGATCTCTAAATATTAATCTACATGAAATGATGCAATTATTTAGTATTTGGCTTTAAAATTTTATTGTAACTCCACAGTCGGAGGAAATACATTATGCGAGTAATTATTAGATTCAATTATATAAAATTGGAGAAAATGCATATAGTTTGTCTCTAAAATTTCACCAAATTGGAATGTTTTGTTGTAATTATTCTTAAGTTCATCAATCATGTATGGAATGCAATTGGTCCACAAATTTTCATACATTTTTGCATTGTTCCGAATTTTAGATGGGGAGTTATAAATTTTAAAAATCTTAGATCTTCCTGTAATGATAACAATAGATATATGAATTGTGGAAGTTCAATTAAAATCAAATTGAAGTTGATTAACTATGTGTGGAATGCAGTAGTTGTAAAAAAAAATTGTAATGCATATTTTGAAATATTATGGATTTTTTGTGTGTAGAGTATGTCCAAATGGTTTGTGGACTGAAATGTTCAGATATATGGTTATAAGCTGCTATAAATTTTTAACTGAACTCCAAAGCGCGTGGTGAAATTCAAATATGAAGATTTTGACATTTTAATATTGTGCAGATTTGAGAATGTTGGAATGCAAAGAGGGATTACATTTGGAATTTGTTTAGAGCTCAAGAATTGTTCAAATTGGATAGTTATTTATATTTGAATTCTTTTAACGGTAGAAGCATGGTTAGATTTGGAAGGCATGACACATTTTAAAATATTTAAATGTGTATGTCACGTTTTTGTGTTTAAATTGAAATTTCGAAAATGACAACATTTTAGAAGTGTGTAGATCTGGAAATTATTAGAATGTAGAGAAATTTTGTGGTGTAAAACAGTTAAGGTTTCTAAATTCGTTGAAATTGGGAAGTTTTTCATATTGGAGTTCTTTCAACACTTGTGAAATGATTAGTTTTGGAAGGTATTTAAAAGTTTGAAATAGCGAAATTTGATCATACACCATAAGTGGTCATTTTTTGTGTGTGGTTGTTTTTGATATATTTTTCATAATTTGTTGATGGATATAGGTTAAGTTACCCATTTTGAAGCAATAAGCATTTTTTTTTTGAAATTGTTTAAATGCTCAAAGAGCTACCAATGAAGTGTTTGAAATTATGTAAAGCATGTTCTATTTCATTTTTTTCTTTGATTCACTTATGTTTAGTGGGAAAATAAGTTTGAAACAACTATTTGTCAGTTTTTACATTTGTGTGGTATTCATATTTTGATATTTTGAAGCCCATGATATAAATGGATAATTGTATTTAAGTGGTGTACTAAACTCTATTTAAATGATATGTTTTGTAGCACTGATAATATTTTTCTGGATGTTATTTGAGGTTGAAAGAAAATGATTGAATCCATGTATAAAATTACATGAAGTGTCAAATGGTTTTGTATGTATTGGTTAAGATTTTGAAGAGTTGCAATTATTTTGAGAAGGCACCATAATATTTGAAGTAGCTGTTCTTTTTTTTCCTTTTTTTTAAAGTTGAAATAATTTGGAAAAGGTCACAAGTATGTGGAAAATGGTTGTTCTATGTGTGATGTAAAATTTGTATAATTTGTAATAATTTTGAGAAGGTCACAAAGTTGTAGAAATGGTTGTTTTGATTTTGTTTTTTTTATGTTATGTGTGTTTCTAGTTGAATTTTAGCGCGGCGGCACGCCACGTCCGTGGTGAATATTTGTGAGGAACATTTGAAAATTTCGTGAAGATTAAAATTTCCTAAATTTTTGAATGTACACAATGTTTTTTTTGTTTGTTTGTTTTTTTTTGTGTAGAAAGGCTGGAAATTTGGTGAAGTTTTGTATGTTGTTTGCCCTTTTTTTGTACCCAACGTATTTTTGGTGCAGTTTTTTGTGTTGAAAGTATGTTGTCACAGCACGTTCCCGTTGTGATTGGAAATTTTGAAATCCTTTTTTTTAAGCAGTAAAGTAGGAAAATATATGGAAAACTAATGAAATAAATTTTGAACAAAATGGACATTTATTAGTTCATGTGGAAGTTTGAAAATTTCTTAAACTTTAAAATTTAGTAAATTTATAAATCTGTACAATGGATTTTTTCGGTGCAACTTTTGTGTGGAAAATCTAAAAACTTGTTATTTTTGAAGATTTTCGATGTATTGTCCGCATTTTCTTTTGCAAAGTATCTTTGGTGTATCCTTTTTTTGTGGGAATTTTGAAAATTTGTTGAATTTGAAATATGGTTGGATTTTATATGCAATATTTTGAACCGTGCATTAGAAGATATGAGTTTTATGGATTTTAGTGTTTGTCTACATTTGTTAAATTTTTGGCAGGTGGGTCCCACACATTTTCAACAAAACTTTGAAAGTTAGCATCGGTAAGTTGTTCAGATTTTGAAATTGGTTATTTTTTCTTCCTAATTTTTTACAAATGTTAGCAAATTTGAATTTCTGAAACATGTTTGTTTTCTTCGACATAAGTAGTTGGTTTTATATTGCAGGATTTTTTTTGTTTGTGGTTATGCTGGCACGTTTATCGTATTTGAATTTTTTTGTGTTTATTAAATGCAGATTTGAAAAGCATTTAAATGTTTGAATTATTCAAACGTGGAATTTGATCATATGATGTAAGTAGGCGGCTTTTTTTGTGTTCATGTTGACATATTTGTCATATTTTGCCCGCCCACTAAATTTAATCTTGGAACTGTTCGCATTTAAAAATTGCACAGATTCGGAAATTATTGAAATGCAAAGAGGGCTTACGTTTTAAGATTGTCCGCATTTCGAAAATCGTTCAAATTGGGAATTCATCAAGTTTTGAATTTTTTTTAACGTATTTGAATTCTTTTTTACGTCTACGAAATGAACAAATTTGGAAGGCACATGAAAATATAAAACTTGAATTTTGATCATATGCCATAATTAGGTATCATTTATTTTTATGTGACCACTTTGACATATTTATTATATTTTTTTGGTGGTTATATTTAAAATTATTGGTTTACAGCATTTACCAATTTTTTGAAATTATTTAAATAAGTTGGGCTTTTTTTAAAAAAAGAAGAAGAAAGAAAAAAATCTGGCAGGGTGGGCCCACTGTGACGTCGTGTGACGTCGTGATGACGTCGCAGTGGGTAGATCTGGCCGGAGCTGCCCGCGCCGGCGACGAACCAGCGCGAGCTGGGATGCTCGCGGGCGTGCGTCGGACGCGCCTCGACGCGCGCTACCCGCAGGTGGCGGCGCCGCCGCGCTTTGGTTGCCGGAGCGGCTCGTGCGACGCGCGGACGCGGTGGCGGGCCAGTGCGACGGCGGCAGCGATTCCGGCCACGACGCTGCTTCCCAGCACGCGGTTCTCGGTGAGGGGAGAGAGGGCGCGGCGGCGCATCCCGCCGTGTGAGAGGATCTGGCCGGGGAGGCGCATATTGGCGGCAGCGGGCGCGGCGGCCGGCGGCGAGCTCAGTGCGGCGCGGGGAGAGAGAAGGGAGAGGGGGCTCTGCGGAGTTTTTGCAGCGGAGTCCCTGGGTTTCTGAGAAATTACGTTTAGGTCCCTCGCTTCGTAAAATTGGAGGTTTTGCGGTGCAATTTGTGGGCTTGTTTGTCGGTTTTTGGAAAAGTAGTCACGCCGTGAGGCTGACAGGCGGGGCCCACCACGATGACTGTTCATCACTGTTGCAGTGAACAGTGCTAACTGTAGCTAGCTACCGTGCGTGGGGGCTGAGAGCTCGCGAAATCGGCCGGCTTTCATATAGTTAGTAATAAGATGGCACACAAATAGTCAAGCGCAATGTTTAGCAACTAATAGAAGTTGTATTACTGTTTCTTTCTAAAATTTAAAAGAGCATGGTGTCCCATGTGTGGTTTGATAATTAATGGCAACTAGCGAAGTGGCCCGCGCAATTGCGCGGCTAGATTTATATATAACTTTCAAAATTAGGCATTGCTAAGAATACATGTAGATGAATACTTTTGAGCTTAAATTCATATGATGTTCCATGAGAAGTCTTAGATGTTTGTGTCTCATTGGAACTACTTCCGCATTGTGATCACATATTTTAAGTATACATTTAAGGATTATCATAATTTTGCAACCCTGGAAACTGACATGATCTATATTTAGACATGCATGGAAAGTATATCTACTGAGGTAGATCATGAAAAGGAGTGACCCGCGCATTTGCGCTGCTAGATTTTTTAAGAACTTTTATCTTTGTGGTCAGTTTTCTACATGCTATATGATCGTAGCTCACAAAATTGTTCTGTTTTAATTCAACACTACTTATATGTTATATAAATAGAGTGCAGTCCTCAGACCCATATAATTTTTTTCGGATAATTAACTGACTCAAATACGACTTTTATGGCAATCTTCATATTTTCCACCTCCGATCTTGTCCTTCCAGTCTCTTGCTGTGCATCCTAGAACCAATATTTATTTTAGTCATTCCCGGCGAAGATTAGATCTAAACATGATATCTAAACTATTTGTTATATTCCTCAATGCGTGGTTATTTTATATTTCATTTGTTAGTTACTGCATAATATCCAGTCTAAATACATATGCATCAGTGCATGCTCATATTAATTATGGCAAATATAGTACATATGGACTTATTTACGTTAAACTGAATGCACAATGTGGAGTAGAAGGAACATAGATGTTTCACATCGTTACAAATTGGTGCCGATACATACTGATATTAAAATCTCAGTGTACAGATTTATGTTGTATAATTGAACACAAATGCAGTATAAGCATAAAATGAGAATGAAGTAATTAGTGCAACATACCTGAAATAGAATCCCGACAGGAAAAAGAAAAATCCTGGAGTATATTCAAGTTACATGACTGAATTTTATATTTTGAATATTCAATGATATTTTTTTTAGAAAGATGTCATCACAGAGAATCTTCTGCCAAGAAAAAAATTGAGCGTTAGCAAGTCTGCAAATTAATTTAATTCATAAAAAATAAGTTCAGTAAAAATTCTCATTATTTTTGCGCACGTTGGATCTACCAGATCCTTTCTCCATCCAACTGCACACACATCTTTGACCAATTCCAGCAAGTATAGATGGCAGTTCAGCTAAATACAACAGTTGAAAAAATTAAGCCACGGTGCTGAATTTATTAACCGACAAAGGCTAAGCAAGGGAGGGCAAACCAACTAAACCATCAGACAATGGATTGTGTTTCCACCAATGTTTCTCAAGGTACGATGCTCAGCTGCACAAAAAGATCAAAGAATACTTAGACACCAAATTGATGACTGTCTTACAATTTTGTCCAGGAAGAAGAAAAAACATCCCGCTGCCGCTGCTGTTTTTGCACGTGTAGTTCTCGAGACACATCGGAGACTCTCCGCAGCTGCCGCCCACTGGGTTTATGCTGCGACGCAATGCGCCGTTCGCCTGGGAAAGCAACTGCAGGAAACTGTTTTGATGTTCAGACGCAACTGTAGGCTTGCTGCCTGGAGCCTTGGAGTCCATGCGTGCAACTCCATGCCAGCTTGCTCATACCATAGGATATCGAGAACCACGATGTTGGGAGCGGGCTGCATGGTTGGGTGTGGTGAACAGGCAGATTGGTACGACCTGCCTTGTTGGCCGGCCGCCGGCAGCCGCATATACGCATGCGGTCGCCGTAAAACATGTGGAAACCTTGCTCCATCATGCCTTTCCTCTCCATCTTGTGGTCGCCGGAGCTGTTGGCGTCCTATGCGGCATCGTCGACCTGCAACTCCGGTGGAAACCCGATTCCTTCATGCCTTTCCTCTCTGGCCGTCTTCTGGACGCCTGAGCTGTTGGTGTCCTCTGCGGCATCGTCGCCTAGCAGTTACAGCTCCGCGCCGATGTCTAGTTGGGTGGCTTCCATCCATCGCCTCCCCTCCTTGAACGGCGCCTACAGAATCAGCCCTTCCCTCTATGATCCCGACTGGTTTGCTTTCCATGGTATCAGCTCACAGTCCTGCCACCATACGTTTTTTTTTAAGGCCGGAGATGAATCAATCAGATTTGTGTCCACATATACACTGGAAATCGATCAGAATACGTTAGTGTTCCTCTTGCCTCGAGTTGCCGGACAGCATGCGCCGGCGTGGCCACGATGGATAATCTGGTCTGCCGTGAATATCTGGAGTTTTTGGTTGCTTCATGTGCGAACCTGGAAGCTAACGCCGGCCGGCCGGAGAAAATCGCGTCTCCAATACCCTCCAATCGATGTCGTCAATGCATGTCGATCTCGTGCGCGTGTCTCTATTTGTATCAGATATGCGTACGGGTAGAGGATCTACCAAATATATATATGGTATACTTGTGTCAGGAAGAATTATTTATGACGTCTATCTATGACGTCTGCAAGCCAATCTCTTTATCCTTCTCGTAGTCGACCTTGCTTCCTCACGTTGCTTCTCATATAAACTTCTAAATCTACACCGTTGGCTTTTAGCTGGTTAATCTGAGCCATTTATTGTCTTGTGTTTTAATTATATAATAGATTCTTATGGACTAATGTTTGTAAAGTGTGTCCATAGGCAATACTTGGGTACCATATGTTGGCTTCAATGTTGAGAGAAGAAGATTAAGTGATGATCAAAATGTTTAATGAGTGACACCATAGAGAAAAATATGTAACCAATGTGCCAATTTTTTTTAATATTATTCAGTGACAGCGACTTCATATTGGCTTCTCCATGTATAGTACTCCCTTCGTTCACAAAAGGATATCTCAACCAACTCCAAATTTGGATGTATCTACACACTAAATTATGTCTAGATACATCCAAATTTGGAGTTAGTTAAGACATCCTTTGTGAACGGAGGGAGTACACGCCAGCTCCTTCTCGAAATAGATGTTTGCCCCACTTTATAAATAAATCCACAACCGACCAAAGCTGATATCTCTACTAAAAAAAATATGCAGTGTCCTGTCTCGGCCGTCGTCCGTCGTACGTCGGAGTCGTTTTGCAATTTAGTCCCTCAGAAAGTATGAAACCAACCCGCAGTCCTACTTTAATGTTAGTCGACCACTTTTACATTCTACCACCCTGGCCCCCTCCTCGTCTATCCCTGAGCGGCGGCGACCACGGCGGAAATCCCCGAGGCAACTACCGCAGTTCGTCCACTCTGAGGACGCCCTCCTCCAACTCCCGTAAGAGATGCGTGCCATCGTAGGCCGTACGCGCAAACCAGCGCGGCCGCCGGCCAGGATCAGGCGTCCGGCCGGTTCCTCCACTCGGCGTGTTGGACCTCCGACCGGCGACCATGAGCAGCCCCCATGGCGGCCTCGACGAGCAGATCGAGCAGACCGAGGTAACGCCCACCCCTCCTCACACCATCCCTCTCTCCTCTCGCTCCGGGGTGGCCACTCGCCAGATCTGGCGGAATTCCGGCTCCGCGGGCGCCGGCCGGCGTTCCGGGGGAGATCGGGGCTCACCGCTCCAGTATGCACACCTCTTGCTTACGCAAGGCCACATTCATATGCCTGGATGAGCTGGAAACAGCGATGCAATCCGATTCATCCACGATCCTTGGCCATCGCTGGATTTTGAACAAAAATAATGGATTTTTGGCTGCTGGTTAATGTTGTTCTGGGGAAATGGACGAGTCAGTGCAAGGGAGATCGTTAGGGGGGGCGTACTGCTTGTCCAGACCGCTGGATTTCTTCCTCCAGCCAAATAGACATCTTTCTTAGAATACAGTTATAGAGCTATTAGACAGGTTATCGTCGATTTGCTCTGATCTTTCAATGTTCGCCGTGCAGGTTAGAGCGCTGTGCGAGAAGGCTAAAGAGATTTTGATGGAGGAGAGCAATGTTCAGGTATGCTATCTTGTTACTTCTCGAACGATGACTGCCTTTGCTTTGTGCGTATAGATACTAGGCCAGGAAGTGCAGAGATTGAACCATGAGCTATGACTCCCAAGCAACTCACATTTGCAGCACCATCTATCTCTCCTCCCCACAAACAGCACATCCGATGGTGATTGATTTCTTATGAATATTCCCTATGCTTCGCAAAATTATGTAGAGAAACAGGGGTAACTTTAGAAGCCATAAAGTTTCTGGTTATAAGTAGTGCACCTTACTTGTTTGATGATCTGCCTACAAGAACTCAATACTTTTCCTGTGTTATTTCATTCGTATACGAGAGCAAATGCCTTCATTTTCTTGCATTATTTCGCTAGCTTTTGATCGCTGTTCTTCTCATTTAGTTGCCCTGATAGGTAAAGTAGAAGTTCTCCCCTCCCCATGTGAAAAAAATATGAAGATATGCAGAGGTAGAATTTTCATTGACATGAGAACTCTAAACATACACTTGATTAGGTAAATTGCAATGTAAAGCTCTTTAATTTTTGGCAATGACGACCCTCTGTTCAAAAGAACAAGTTGCTTTGGTTTGTTTACAATCTCTTCAAAGAATTTTGGAACTGTGAGAAACAGGGTTGATTTATTTTCATTGTTACTGCATATTTTTGTAATGGTGGGCAATCAGTTCTTTCTTAATATTCCTGAAGCTCTGCTGCAACAAGCATATAAGAAAATAATCAACTTAAAATCTGAAGCGATAAGAACACTAACAACCAATCATATGACTGTTAGAACAAGGGTAGATTGCGCAAACTGTTCTGTTGTCCATACCGCATTTATTACGTATCAATCTACGGAAAACAATCTGCCTATAACAATCTGGCCGTCTAGCCTAATAAATACTATTAAAAATAGCAGTTATCATTAGTAATAGAAATGGCAGTTTCTGTCCGTATCAATCTGACCTTCTCGCCTAACAAATACTACCACAAATAAAACTACTCATAAATAAATACTATTAAAAATGGCAGTTATCAAAAGTAATAGAAATGGCAGTTTCTGCCCGTATCAATCTGACCTTCTCGCCTAACAAATACTACTACAAATAAAACTACTCATAAAAATGGCAGTTATCATTGATTTCCCGGGACGCCTGTCTCATCCTATATCTCTCCACCACCACCAAATCGTCCACCACCAAATCGTCCACACACGGACATTACTGCACAATCAATTCTGGACAGACAATCAATATTCTGACCAATCAATCCTTGACAATCAGCATTAAACGCACGCGTTGATTGAGCGAACCGACCCTTAAAACTCCGCATAGCACTTCCCATACTATACCTTGTTCCCATAATTATAACATCCTGCCTCCCCACATCCTCTTGAAACACACCTAAATCGAATCAGCCTCCGCCGCGCCAGCTCCATTCCGTCCCATGGAGAGTCCAAGCATCCTCTGTCGCCCAGGATCAAAGAGGGCTGTAGCTCCTCCGCCTTTCCCAGCCCCCGTCGTCTTACCCCCTGTCAACAGGCAATATATTTACCCTGCACCAGAATCAATATTTACCCTGCACCCTCTTTGATCCCGAACTAATTATATGTATATATGTAAACAGGGATGTTGAATAAATGCATGTTCACAGCTTGTGGAATATGACGGCCAAGGTTGAAGAGACAAGATGTCGAAATAAAGTCTACCGTGCTATCCTCACTGATCTATCTGTAAGACAGCATGCAACTCGTTTCAATGAGTTGAAGCCCAGCAAGGTCTACTATTTCAAGTGTGTGGGTTGACAGACCTCCTATTATTCCGAGATGTGAATTTTGAATCTTCTTTTATCGTGTCTTATGTTTTACCTCCTGTGTAATAATGGACAAAATGTTGTAACGGACCTGAAGCCCAGCGAGGTCTACTATTTCAAGTGTGTGGGTTTGACAGACGTCCTAAACATTTCATAAATATATTATTGTATATGTGTGATACTTTTGTTATATTGTCATTTTCACTAAGAGGTTATCTATCATGTCCTAAATCTTCGGGTCAAGAGGTTGTAAATCCTATCAGTTTGTTCTGGTGGTAATGGGCACAAGTCACGCATTATCCTTTTTTTTAGCTACTTTGGATCAATAACCCACGGATAAGTTAGCCGGGGAATGTGTCGTGGCAGTGAACATCAACAAGACAAAAAAGCTTGATCATTCTGAGTTCTGACAGTAATTCATGTATAACATAAGAATATTAAAACGTTACCTTCACTTCTGTTTGGCATCCTTTTTCTCAGCGGTTGCTTCTTTCCACATTCTTTTACTACCTTCCCCTCCTTGACATCTTTGATATTGACAGCATCAAAATGCAGATAATTAAATTAGAATCATTGATAGACATGTTTTTAGCTAATATATATGTGCTCACTTTATATTTGATAATAATCCTTTTTTGTGGCCTCTAGACTGGTGCACAGTCTCTACATTTACAATTCAGATTGGGTACTTCAGGACATTCTTATACAGATATTGATGAGTATTGTCTAATCTAAGCTCTAACACCTTGCGCTTCTCTTGACTTGAACTCTGACAACAGTTACTGCTCAAGCAGGCGGCCAAAGAGCTTGAGGTGTTGCGCGAACCCGTGGATGACTTATGCTTTCAACCTTCATATTAAATAACGTTGACTGGAAGCTCACCAGAATTATAATGACACGAATATACAATTGACGCATGTCCCCCGTTGCAACGCACGGCAATAATTAGTTAGCGATGTTGGGCAAATCGTCCATTACAGTTCATTGAGACATCAGTTTCAGTTAAAGGCAAACTGGTCAAATAGTATGAGTGTGTCCAATTATTTCGGTAAATCAAATCACCGAGTGCCCATGTAGTTGTTAAAATTCAAGACGCAATGGGCGTCGTCGATGTCAGGACGAGCGGCTCAGATTTGTTATTACTTGTTTCACGCAAATTTTAACAACATGTGTGTACAAATAATGAATGCACAGTCAAATATTTACGCTCCCGTAGGCACAGGCATTTTACTAGTATAAGGTGACGAAAAAACCTCAGGCAGGAGTATACGCCAGCTAATGCCAAATCATCCAGCCATACGTCTCGAGAATTAATTGAACGTAGCCCTCCCTAATTACAGGGTCTGGCACTCTGGCTAGTTATCCATACCCCATTTTCCCTACGAATACGCTCCAGCTTAATTGCATAGTAACTTCCCGTGGTTAATACGTACCGAGGAATTTCTGGCGCGAAGGACGCTGGATGTGACGCGTATGCCCAAGACTTCAGTTCAGCAACGCCAGTGCATGCAAACTACACAGCTCACGCAGGACGCATTGCCTCGCGCTCGCTCTCCCGGCCTATAAAAATACGAGCGACGCGCTTCGCTTCCAGTGTGCCACCAATCGTATCCGTCTCACAGTCTCACTCGAGTCTTGATCCAGAACGTTGTGTGTGTTTGTAGCAGTCGACCGGAGACCATGGCTAGGGCGGTGGCGATGTGCTTGGTGCTGGTAGTGGCCGCGGTGGGGGTGTTGGCGCCGTCGGTTGCTGCGGCGAGGGCGACGGCGCCCGCGATGGCGCCTGCGGGGCGTCGACAGCGGAGGAGCAGTGCGACATCGAGAAGCTGATCGTGTGCGGGCCGGCGATCATCGGCGGGACAAAGCCGTCGGCATCGTGCTGCTCGAACCTCAAGGCGCAAGAAGGCTGCTTCTGCCAGTACGCGAAGGACCCGGCCTACTCGAACTACATCAACAGCCCTAACGCCCGCAAGACCCTCGCCTCCTGCGGCATCACCCTCCCCACCTGCCCGAAGTAGAAACATGGGAGTATGGTTACATCATAGTGTGTGCTATTGTATCTCTCTCCGAGAATAAAAAAAGATGCGGTGTGTGTATTGATCGAACCAATGATTAATTAAATGGATTTGCTATTTCACAGTCGCCAAATGATGATGGATTGATAAGAAAAGGAGGTAAAATGCCTAGTCCAATTAAATAACAATGAGAATTAACGAAGTTGGAGAAACGAAAAAATTAGAGGCCAGCAAAGGCCTAATACAAACGCAACTACTCTCGTGGTAAACCATGTCAAGTTTCATACACCAATCAGTAGAACCAGGCCTATAGGTGAACAAAATCTCACGTATGAAAGGTGGACAATCCACATAAGTAAGAGCCAAAAGGACATGATCAAAAAAAATTTTTGGAAAGTCTGAGATTTGAACCAACAATCCAAATAAATAAAATTAAGATAGGCAATCCACATATATTGTAACAAAACAGAACTCAAATGTTTCACCCCGGCCATTGCCCAGAGATTCGTGCCACTCTTAAAGTTGGACATAATCATGTTGGTCGTAGAGCATTTTTTGCAAAAAACCCAGACGTTCCTCTCCCAAATTGCTCAAGAGGTGAGCATGATGAGGGAAAACATCACCTTCCTACGGTGGCAAGTAGGCAAAACAGGTGTCCTCCACCAATCCGTGACCATGGCAAAGCAATCTAATTAGAGGGGTGAAGGTCATGAAGATCAAGTCATTCTTTAATCATATGGTGAAATGGCAACTAAAAGGGAGATGAGCCGCCGTGTCCCGGGCATGCTTGCAAACTTGGTATTGGCCACAATTCGGTTATCCCCGCCGTGTTGAAGCCTATTCGCCCCCATATTCTGAGATAAGCATGTCGTTTTAGATCGGTTGTGACCATGCACATGCTAAAATGCCAAAGTGGAGTTGATTATCAGTACAATGGTGGCGCAATGGACTAACAACAGTCCACGGATAGACAACGTTAGCCCACAAGTTCATGGAACCATTTAAAGCTGAGAACATTTTGAGGTTAAAATAATACTGACAAACGATGACACTGACTGACACTATTTTGAGATACAGAACATCTACACAAGATGTTGATATTTACCAGAAGTTACACGCCATCCTTCTGTTTCTATTTTTCTTAACATAGAACTTCATGAACCTCGAGCTCAAATTTGTGAGTTCTTCAGCCTTTCATGTAGGGAACCAAGGGACGACTGAAATGTTTACAAGGATCCCGTTGAATGCCAACCACGAGATTAGGGATGATGTATGAGTCCAAAATCTGTTAAGCTGTAAGTCCAGCATCATACTGTCACACCGTTCTTTTATCTCACTTTTCTTTCTTCACATTACAACCAAACACCAGGAGAATTATACAACACACGCAAACACTATGCTCTCTAGAGGTACAACAACTGATACATCCTACACACACCAATGCTGAAGAGAAAAACACTGAACTATTATTCTGTGGGGAATGGATCTACATGCTGTGTATTGTGACAGGCCACAGGACCCAGCTGACTGGGTGCAAGCCTGGCCTCTGCAAGCCCATGGATGATGTTCCATACAGCTCACCATCCAGCTGCTCGCCTATACAAAACCCTCCTTGGGGGTGGGATCATCACCTAATTCTGAAGGATCATCACCTAATTCTGAAGCTACATGTGGGTGAGTGGGCACTAAGCAGAAGCCATGAGCCATGCATCACCTCAGTGCATTCTTAAGGGTCCGCACTGTCATCACGAGCTGCTGCCTCTCGCCTTCCACCTCAGCGAACTTGAGGCTTATCTCTGAATACCGCTCATGCAGTTCGTTCAGTTCTTGCTGCATCGCCTTATTCATCTCCTTCAGAGAGTCCAGCTCCTTTGGAGACTGGTCAGCATGAGCTCCAGCACTCCTGGCAGCGAGAAAATCATTGGCAGCGCAAAGCATGTCAGTGACTTGGTCATGTATCACTGGAGAGAAAAAAGGCCACTTGCTGCAATTTTAAGTTCAGATAATAACCTCATGTCGTGCCCATTGCTGTGTATGTCGGCGATTGGCATTGCATCTTTGCTCCCGGTGCTGATGGAATTGTGCTTGATGCGCTTCGAATTACTATGCTCATCTTCCTGCAAAACACAACACGGTGCGTCACTTTCGAGGTACCAAAGCATATGATTGCAGCATGAGTATGTTAGGGCCCAACAGCTCCATGATGTAAAATATCAAATTTCTCATTCCTGGGACCTCTATTCAAAGCTGTCCCTATCTGGGAAGGAAGTTGTACAGCATAATAGTGGATACCATACATAGTAGCTGTTCATATCCGCTAACTATAAGTAGATAGAGCCAGATTTGTCTTCCCATGTGCAAAAATACGTGTATTATGGAAAATCTCTAGACAGTGGCAGCTACTTAATTTGATGACAACCACAACATTGTGAGTTTTTAAGAGTGTGTGCACTGTGCAGCATGCTGACTTAAATACAAAAGGGAAGCTACACCTACTGGTGTAAATGAGAGTTTTTGTTGAAATATTCAATAATTTATTTTCTTGAAATATTCTATTATTTCTTTTATCAGATAAGAGTTTTTGTTACTTATCATTGGAACGATACCGTTATTAATTTATCTTTTTACATATGCCCTCTTTCTCTTTGTTATGTATATGAGTATATGCTAGCATGACAAGTTGATTGAGTAGAGAAAGTAATTATCGACACTATTCTGTTACAAATATATATGGTTTTGGATAATTACCGTGGTGTCTGAAGTGATACCATTTTCCTTGGCAACTTCCCTGCTTCAAGGGCTCTTCTCAGCTTTAGCACCTGAGAAGCAAGGTTGCTTTTCTCAGACTCCTTTGTGGACATTAAGTTCTTTATGTTGTCGTACTGGAGCTTCAACGATCCAATATTTATTTGTAGCTTCCCTATGGTCTCATCCTTTTCATTCTTGGAGAGTTTTAGAGTGTTAAGCTCCTCCAAATATGTCTGCACTTGGTCCTTGAGCAATGCAAGCTCTTCATGAGCATAGTAATTTCAGCAGTTTTCTCTTCCAAGGCCATGTCTTTTTCACCATTTGCAGCTAATTCCATGTCTTTCTGTTGATTCTTTTCCATCAGATTGTCTCTCTCATCTGATAGCTTGTCAATCTTGACTTTTAGCTGCTCAATTTCTTCTGATAGATCATTTAACTTTGCATCATCACTTCTCTTCTGGTCTTGGAACTCGTCTCTCTTACTCTTGAGCTCCATCACTAGCCTATCTATCTCCGTCGACTTGAAATCCACTAGGGTAAGTAGCTGTTGAATCTTCATCCGGTGTTGTTCTTGGACTGATACTGTATCTTCTTGGGACTTCTGTAGTAATTCTTCCAACTGACTCTTCTGCAGCTGTAGTTCGGCGGCCTCTTTTCTTGCTTGCACAAGAAGCCGCTCATTGGCGCTGAAAGCAGAAGAAACTTGCGAAGATAAACTCTTGAATTCGTCCTGAAGCCGTTCGGCAGTAGTAGCATTGTTCCACCGTGCCTTTCTCAGAGCCTCCTCAGCCTTTATGGCCCTCTGCTCTTGTTCAACCTTTGCAGAGAGTACTTCTGCTATATCAGCCTCTAATGTTTTAGATTGTGTCTGGAGTTCATTCTCCAGATTCTCGACATTGGCCTCAAGATCACTTATAATAGACAAATGTGCTGAGCACTCATACTGCATTCTTAGCTGCTCCCTCAGTTGTGTTTGTTCCAGCCTCGAAGAGATGTCATGGTTCTCTTGCTTCAGAATCTCATAATCAAGTGCAAGCTGCTCCATTTGCATCTCAAGATCCTCACGGTCCTTCTTGTACAACTCAATTTCATCACTCAGTTCAAGAATCTTCTCTTGTAGTTCAGAACTAGCGATGCCATCACTCTTCTTCACCAATGCATCTAGCATGAGCTCGTCTTCTTTCTCCTGGTATGAGCTTGTTTCAGACATGTCTATCTTGTGTCCAGCATTGTGAACATTTGACAGTGCATGCTCATATTCTGCCTCCTGAGGATCCTCTACTGTTTCTTCTTGCAAAATGGAAATGTCTCTATCCTTTTGCTCCAGAAGCTCATCAAGATCCTTCACGGCCAGAAGCAACTCAGAATTGGATTCCTGCATTTTCTGTAGCTGTAAACGCAAATCTGCGTTTAAATTCTTCTCGTGGCCCAGCTCTTGCTTCAGCTCATCAACCTGAGACCAGGGATCTTCCCCGTCTGACAACCGTTTACCTGATCCGTTTGCATCATGGATCGTCTTCTTCATCCCTCTAAGTCCTTCACACTCTCTTCGGAGTGCATCCTTTTCCTCCCTCAAGCTACTCATTTCCTTGGAAAGATCTTGCCCTCGCCTACTCTCTTTCACAATTTGCTTTCTTAGTGTCTGCAGCTCCATGTCTGAGACATCCAATTTCCGTGTCAGAGTGCCTATCTCACTTCTTAGCTTCTCCACATCATCCTCAGCACCTCTCAACCCCGTCTCACCTGAGTTGCTCGTCGATCCATCTGTGCTAGCATCAGGAGCTGAGCTTCCTGACCAGTCACCAGAGCTCAACGGGTTTCTCGGGGTGCCGTTGTTGGCAAATGGTGAGGGCACGTTGGTGGCCTCCTGAAGAAATGTGTTATGCATGTTTGCACTGGTTTTGGGAGTGAATCTTCCTGAGCTCCCATCTGAACCGGACACCGAAACGGCATCAAAGCTATTCGCATTGTGGAGGTGGCCAGCCTGCTCAACAGACGTCAGCATATTTCTTCTCAACGGAAACCTCATCCCTGGCGGTTTGCTTATCACCAATCCATCCTGTACAAGAAAGCTATCAGCTACTATCGGATGAACATAGGTGGAAATGACATACTACATGCAGTGTTCAGTTCTAGATTCCTCTTCTTTACAGGAATGAGAAATTCAGATCTCAAACAAAAAGTGCACACAGCAAATGTGACAACCCCCAAATGATCAATAAGAAAAATGTAGACCCCCTTTTTCTTTGCAATATGCTTTGCATGCCAAAGGCTTATCTTTCTTAGGCATCAACAAAAACGAAACAAAAGCTGTGCAATGATGATGCATCTAAAAGGGAAAGCTCTCAAGCACTCTTCCCCCTAGGCCTCACTGGTAACTTACATGCACAGGGCTCATCGGATCAGCGGTGAGCGACCTCGCCTTCTCGCCGTCCTCGTCCTCGCACCGGCTCAGCTGGCTCTGCAGCGTCCTCCGGGTGAAGACTTCGCTGTGTCGCCGTTCTCACTGTCACCACCAAGAGCAAGAATCAGTAACCAATTAGTACATAATAAGCAACGCCTCAATCAAAGAAAATGCATCATGCTTCAGACGCCCACCACAATGCAGCAGGCACCAGTGCCTAAATGAATCTGGGTGAGCTGAGACACACTATCCTCAGAGCTTAACAAACACAATGCAGGTAGCAGCAATGCCTAGATGAATCTGGTGGAGATGAGACGAGAATGGGATGATCCTTAAAGATCAAAACACAATGCAGCGGTAGATGTGTCTAAACTAATCCCCACCCAACGCAACTAAACCCACCTGACGTCGTCACCGCACCCACCGGCGCCACCACCCACCACCCGCTGGATGGTCACCTGTCACAAAGAGCAACAACAGCAAGCAGCAACCATCAGAATCAGGAACCGCGAGCGCGTCGCCGTCGCAGGTCACAGGGAAAACGCCGCGAGCTTTTTAAGAGGGGCCGGTGAGAGAGAGATCGGTGCTCACGTGCAGCTGGGCGCCGGGGGCGGGGCTGCCCTTGAGGGGGAGCGTCACCACCCACGGCTTGAACGCCTCCGCGTACTCGGCCAGGTTCGCCGTCGCCTCCCCCAGCAGAGCCGCCTTGCTAGACCCCTGCACGCGCAACGAACGGCATTGCCCGGTCAGAAATCGAGCGGAATCGATTGATTGGGTACGGTTGTGTTGGTCGCTCACGGTCTCGTAGACGAGGAACTGGTAGATCTTGTCCTTGCCGGAGGGGAGCTTGGTGGCCTCGAAGATCGGGGCGTCCCAACAGCAGGCGCCGTCGGCGACCTCCGCGCGCTCCGTCCGCGCCGTCGGCCGGCCGATGTCCTGCGGCGTCACCACCACCATCATCGTCTCCCATCCCAGCTCCGGCACCTGCACAACCACAAGAGCATGCGCCCCGTCACGCCTCGGATCGAAACCGAAAACAAAGAAAACCGAAAACTCTGCTTCTTCTTCCCCCCAAGAGAGGCAAGAGACAGCGGCCCGTGCCTGTGTGGCGTGGAACTGCAGCTTGAACATGGCCTTGGCCTTGCCGCCGCCGCCGCGCCACCTCCCCGATTTGAACATGTCGCCGGCCGGTGCTCTCGTGAGGAATCAACCACCCAACCCTCGCCAGAAATCGACGGAATCTCCCTCCCCTTGGCTGGCTTGCTGGCTAGTCGGTCACGCCCGGATCAGCAGCGGCAATGCAATGCCGTGCGCTTGAATCCAGTGACGCCAAGCTTGGCATTGCTGTGCGGTGGTGCTGGTGGTGGTTAGTTAGAGCGACGAGACCACCACCACATGGAGACAGAGGCACAGCACGCATAGAGAGTGGGAGGAAGTGGATGACACCGCAGGCAAGCAAGCAGAGCGAGCAGGCGAGGAAGGCAGTGGCACCTTTGGGCCAAGTTGCACAACCAGTGGACAGATCTAGTGAGAGAAAGGAACCCAACTGAACTCTGAACTCCTCACACACACTCTACAGCTCTGCTTTGCTCTTGCTCTTGCTCTCTCTGTGATTTGGGGGGGGTTTAGGGAGAGAAGAGAGAGGTGAGGGAGGAAAGAGAAGGTTCGGAGGTTGAGAGCCTATAAAATGGTGGTCAATTGATTTGGGGAAAAGGGAAATGGTGATTTGTTTAGAGCTGGTAGGAGGGAGGATGGCGATTTGAGCGACGGAGCGTGGTGAGAAGTGACGGGTATAAAATTGGGAGCTGCCATTTGCGTGAGATTCACAGCTGCATCGAGCACGGATCACAGTGATCCTCCGCACCGTGCTGTGTGGACCTGCCCGATCGCAATTCTTCTCTTTTATTGTACAGTAGTACTGCGAAAGAGTGGCTGGTTTGGGTGTCTGACTCTTTTATTGTACAGTAGAACAATGGACGTGCGAGCGACTTACTTCAGACCTAATTAAGCTTTTTGCTGGCTGACTCTGGGGTTAGTGAGGTAGGGTTTGTCTGTTGGAGTGTGGTAGACGTTGATGTGAAACTGTGAGGCTGAAAGGAATTTCATCTACAAAATTTTCAAACTGTGAGGTGGTGTGATCTTGCTTTCGTTCATGATGGAATCTGAATTATGGAACCGCGTGATTAGCGTATGTTTCAATTAACCCATGAGAATGACGTTGCAGATCTTTCTCGAGATGTTTTGGTTGGCTGATGCGCAAGTGGGTATTTTAAAGGGCACAAAAGATTATTAATATGTGGTCTCGTTGAAACGGGGTGTGGGAATTAAATTGTTTACGTGGAAGCATTCTACTATTTCGACGTCAACATCCAAGAAAACATATTATGAGCGCTGGCCGTACTGAATGACAAAAGACTCTTTTTTTAATTCTAGTAATACATTGGCCTCAAGAAATCAATTTTGCATGTTAGACAAAATATCTATTGAAATATTCTAGTGGGGTATTTTGTTGCTTCCCGGTAGTTGGCCACTCCCTTAAGAAAGGTTAATTCACAATTTTCCTCCACTGTGCAAGTTCAGAGTATATTAGCACAGTGTTTCATCTGTTTTAAAGTTTTAATTTGTCCTGTTTTTTCGGATCAATGCATGTTTATATTATTGGAATGGATGCGTTCCTTCCAATAGAGTCAACAATTATAGTTACTAAACACACGAGCACCATCTCCTAAGCGGCAGCTAAACACACAAGCACCATCTTTTAATTAAGCCACAGTCCCTATCGCTTGGATCTTACCTCCTCAATTTCTTCGTGTTCTCTCCCTCGATTTGGGCATTGTCGAGGCTGGTGGTGGGCCGTAACAATCTAACATACCCTCCTTATAATTTTCAGAGCCACTTTCGGAAGTCCTATGTCGCATATTGAGTTGTCAGTGATCTCGTTGACGAGTATTTGCACATGAGTGCGTCCACATGTCTTGGGTCAATGTACAAATTCTGAATAGCAGTGATCCAGGTGTTTGGCCGAGTTCTTGAGAGTACCAAATGCTGCTGACATTACATGGTTGTTGTCGATTAACGAGTCAAAAGGATTTCCTGAATTGCTTGAAAGTATAAATTGCATGTACTGGGTGCCGTGTCTCGGTGGACGGACACCAGGAGTAAAGGATACCCCTTTTTAGATTCGGCACGGGACGCGAAGGAGGCTTAGGAACGCTGCTTCCGGGTGACGATGAAAGAGCTCTTCTCTCCGACGATCCGCAGAACAACTCACGAACACAAGGAGTTACCCTGGTTCAGGCTGCCCGGAGGCTAACAGCTCTAATCCTGCATGTCTAGATTGATGAGTTCACCATGGTGTAGCTTACAAGGTGGTTCTCGGATGATCTACCAGGAGGGGTGGATGGCTGGAAGTAGACGACGAGCAGATCCTTGCTCGGAGGAGATCACCTCTCACCTCTGCCTCTTTATCCCTAATCTAGCCTTGCTCGAGGTTCTGTTCCTCTGTCCTCCTTATTGGTGACCTCGGCCCTCCCTTTATAGTCTAGGGGGACGCCACAGGTGGTCACGCAAGGAGCGTGGGGTGTTTTAGGTGGAAAAAACCCCTCTGGTGGTGGTGGTGTCCTTTTGGGGCGATGTGGCCTCTTCTGATCCTTATATCCTTCACCGGTTTGGTGAGTATGTCCTCCTTTGGGGAAAGCGTGGCGGACAGAGACTAACAGTCCCACCGACGCTGTTCCCTGGCGACTTTACACGGCGCCTCCGTCTTCTTGGCGCCCAAGTCTTTCTCGATCCTACTAGCATGGCTGGCACGCTTATCCTTTACTTGTACGGAGTGACACCCGCCAGAGCACCTGGCCTCCTGCCGGGGTCTCTTCCTTGTGGGTCTTGGTCGTGGTTGAAAGTGCATGGTGTCCCCATGTGTGGTTTTGGTAATTAATGACAATAATTCTATTTAGGATTAGGAATAGGTGTAATCAGACCTGCTTTTGACATATCTATCATATTCTTAGTTGGGTACCATATGCACCTCTTTGGGCTTCTATTGAATCGATAAATTGGATTGTACATCTTTCATCTTTTTGATTTTGATATCGATTTTGATACATATAAGGTGTCCTACGGATAATGCAAATCGAAGCTATTTTATGTCTGACTCAGGCCTATATGAACGATCGATCGAAATACTCCAAGACTCCACCTTTGTCATATATTCCATATATCACATTAGATAGATATCATATTCATGGAATACGATTCACTTTCAAGATGCCTTGATGGTTAAATGGTAGACACGCGAGACTCAAAATCGGACTAATGTTTGCATTGAGATATACTTGCAGATCTTGTCCATAGGAAAAGATTGGAGTTCATGTGTTGGACTCTGGAGTTCATGTGTTGGACTCTAGAAGATTACATGATGATCAATGCTCTATTTAAGGGTTTATATGAAGAATGGTCATGTGTAGAGTTGAGCATATTGCAAGCATGTCTTGAAGGATTCAAGACATCATCTTTGTGAAGAGAGAGAAGATTATGAAGTGCAAGTTCAATATGATCCATCTCGGAAGATATCATTTGATTGAAGCTTGCAATGGATACATGAAGACGGAGCTTAGCAAGGCTCTCCCATAATGGAGTATGGGGGAGTATTTGGAGAACAAGCACAATCAAGAAAAGTGTTCCAACTTAAGAGAGTCAAGATCGTTATCATCTAGCTCAAGTGGAATGTTCAAGGCAAAGGTATGATCTTGATAGAGTTTCTATTTTACCGGTCTCATGGTGTTAGTGGGAGACCGGGTTATAGGATAGACGGCGTACTATCAAGAGGGGCTCTCAAGTGAGTAACTTGATCGCATCTTTATGGAGAGCTCAAACCTTTGCATACTTGGCATCGTCATCTTTCTTGGTTCTTATTTGGTTTTCTCCTAGTTGGGTTTTGGTGCTTGTCGTGATCTTCATGACAAGCTGATGCATGTAAAATGCATACATGAACTTTGCATTATTTTTACTTATATTCCAGTCATATTTGCATCATATAAGGGTTATATCACTGTTTTATAATGATTTGGGGAATATTTGATATGTTTCCTATTTTTTATGGAATTAACCCTGCGCAGGCAGAAAATCCTATTTCTTTATTTTAATGTTTCAGGGACCCAAACGACGTCCAAATGACCTGGAAATTTACGAGCATCATTTTTGGAAGGAACAAAGCGTGGGAGCGAAGGAAGCAAACAAGAGGAGGCCCGAGGGCCAAAATAGGTGGGCCCACGCGGCCCTGTACCTAGCCGCGTGGGGCCCCTCCTTTTGGGCCTCGGAGCTCCCTGCCGTCGATCTTCCTCCACCGACTCCGTTTTGACCTAAAAACGCCTATAAAAATAGGCCCCCGACGTTCTCTGGAAGGAGCGCCGCAGAAACACAGAAACACCGAAACAGAGACCTGGAGCTGCAGATTGGAGGGGGAAAACTCCGGCGGGGCGCTGCCGACGTGGTCTCCATCTTCTCCAACGACTTCTCCACCGTCTCCATGATGAAGAGGAGTAGTCCACCTCTGGACTATGGGTTTGTGGAAGTAACTTATGTATCTCTCTCTCGAGCTTCACTAATTAGTACCGTGTGAGCTGCTGAACATGATTACGGTCATCTATGTAATACCTTTGTGGTGGATCTTTTATGAGTTAATATATGTTTGAGATTGCAATGGTTTTGTTTCAGTTATGAAAGTAGATGCATATTATGTACCCCGTTCTTATTTACTTGTTATGATCAAGCATGTTTATGAGAGCGTGTGAGGGGGAACGTGTGCATTAGTTAGAGTAACGGGGGTGGTTAGTGCAGTGAACGTGAGAGAAAGTTCTGCGATCCACTTGGGTGTTTTACCTTACTTTGTTGCCTCACTAGGGATAAAAAGAAATACCATGCTACCGGAGATGTGGGTGTGACCATTGCCACTTCCTCCATGACTAGATCTAGCATGTTCTTATTTTAACTTCATGTCATGATACTTATTGCTATACTTTGAGTTATCTTAATTACTGAGGTGTTATGATTTAGTTCGCATCTTGGTGGAGTATAAGAGAGACTAATAACCAAAAGGTCTCTATGTTAGGACGTGATGCCCATATAATTATAACTTGTCATTAAACTGTTGTGTTGCAATCTCATATGTCAACTCTAGTGTTCCATTGTCTACCACTTTATTAAAGAGAGAGTGCATTTGTGAAACCATGAACCCCGGTCCATTTTTAATCATAAGAAACACCTTTCCAACAACTTTTACCCATTTACCATTTTCTGCCATTATTAAATCCGAAAATACAAAAACACTTTTACATCTTGCATTCATCATATAAAACCCAAAAATATCATTTACCATTGCTACCACCATCCTTGCATATTTATTTACCATCAAGAGTGCTTTCTGGCGCCGTTGCAGGGGAAGATACGAAGCTTCCTGTAGAATATTTCTCCCGTCAACTACACGCCATCACTTGTTTACATTGCATATTTATTTCTTGATTGCATTGCATATTATCTTGATATCATTCTCACACCTTGTGCTTGACAACCACTAGGTGAGGTTGAGGACCAAAACATTTACTTTGTTTTGTAGGTAACTAAAAGAAGGATAGGAAAGATAAATCTTCACTACTGATTCCCCGAGAGTTCGATATTAAACCCTCGAGTCACCCCTCATGGGGAAAACACGTCTTCCACTTACTACACACTCTGCACTTGGAGTCTCAACCTAACCCATTTACTTTTCACGCAGGTAACTACGTGAAGGGTCATCAAGACTGTTTTCTGGCGCCGTTGCCGGGGAATCATTGCTGAAGGTTTATCCAAGGGTCCCTGCACTAGCTCTGTTTTCTGGTGCCGGTTTATCCAAGGATATCTCACCAAGTCAACTTCATCACCAACTTGTGCTAACACCTAAGCTTGGGGAGGTTGCACCTACGTGAGCATCATCTTATCCATCTTTACCTTCAAAGCAATTTATCTTGTTTTGTCATTGTCTTGCATATTTATTTTCAGTTTTGCATAAAAAATTAAAAAACACATAAAAACTTGCTAAAATGGGAGAAAGAACTAAGTTGTGTGATTACACAAACACTCCAAATGATCAATTTATTGCTACGCCCATTGCCACACCTAAGATAAATGCTGAGAGTTATGAAGTAAGTCCTAGTTTGTTGAACTTGATAACTAGGGAACAATTTGGTGGTAGTGCTATGGAGGATGCCTCTATGCATCTTCATGATTTTGTTGAAATATGTGACATGCAGAAATTTAAAAATGTGGAAAGTGATATTCTAAAACTGAAGTTATTTCCTTTCTCACTTAGAGGAAAAGCTAAAGAGTGGTTGCATTCATTACCTATTGATAGCATTAAAACTTGGGATGATTTAAAAGAAGCTTTCATTAAGAAATACTATCCTGTTAAAATTTTGCAAAATAGAAACAACATTCTTTCTTTTAGGCAAAATGAAAATGAACATGTTGCTATGGCTTGGGATAGGATTAAACTTATGCTTAGAACTTGTCCATCACATGGGTCAACGAATGGACCATATTACACTCTTTTTACAATGGTCTAAATTACATGTCTAGAAATATTCTTGATTCTGCTGCTGGAGGTGCTTTTATGGGAAAAACTATAGTAGAAGCTAAGAACATATTGGAAAGCATTTTGCAAAACTATAGTCAATGGCATACTGATAGAGCACCTAATCCTTCTAAGAAAGTGAACTCCATAAAGAAACAAATGATTTGTCATCTAAAATGGATACTATTCTTGCTTTCATTAATAAACAAAATATTGAAAATGTTCCTTTGCAAGAACTAGTTGGTAATAATCCTGAAAATATTGATGTCAACTTCATTAGGAACTATGGTAATAATGGGTATGGTAACAACAATTATAACTCTTATAATAAACCCCCATATGTGCCAAACAAATATACTACTAGTGTAATGTTTCTAGTGATTTGGAAAACACCATTAGATCATTTATATCTACTCAAAAGGAGCTTAATAAGGAATTTATATCTAAGTTTGAAAAACAAGACTCTTTGTTTGAAAGGGTAGATCAGCTCACTAAGGAAGTTTCCTCATTAAAGAACACCATTATAGCTCAAAAACATGAGGAAACAATTAAATATTGTCAAGAGGTTATAAATAAATCTTGGGAACATATTCATGAGCAAGAGAGAATTGCTAAGGAAACTATTATGGTGTGAAAGAGAGAAAGTTGAGGAAGTTAAAATGCTTAGTGAAGTCAAGGAACCATTGCTTGACTTAGAAATTGTAGCTTGCATGAATTAATATCTATCTTACAAAAATTTGCAAGTGATCCTTCCATCAACTATAACCAAGCAGGTTTTGGTTCTTATATTGCTAATCATGTGTTAAAAGAAAAGATTGCTAGGTACAACCAAGAGGCTATGATACCACCTAAGCTTGGGGATGTATGGATTCCCAAAGTCCTAGTAACCATTGGAAAAGAGACACACCATGCTATACTTGATCTAGGATCTAGTGTCTCTGTTTTATCTAAAGAACTATATGAAGTACTTGAATTAAAAATCTTGAAAAATGCTCTATTGAACTTGCACTTGCTGATGATTCCATTAAACATGCTTTAGGAAAAGTAAGTGATGTTATGGTAGAGTTACATATGACATTTGTGCCTGTTGATTTTCTAATCATGGATATGGGGAATAAAACCTCTAGTCCAATTATTCTTGGAAGACCTTTTCTTCGTACTACAGGTGCTATCATTGATTCAAAAGAAGGGAATGTGAAGTTTCAGTTTCCACACAAGAAGTGCATGGAACACTTCCCAAGGAAGAGGGACACACAATCGTTCAAGCTCCCTCATGAGCTTCGTCCAAATAAACATCAAGTAAGAAGCCTAGCTATATGGCTATAAAGAAAGCGCTTTACGGGAGGCAACCCGGTTGTTTTTATTTGTGATTTTCTTTGTGTCCTCTTGCTGTAACAAGAGACTTTGTGTAGTTTAGTTTCTGGAAGTTTTAATAAAGTGCCAAGTTTTACTCATTTTGGTATGAAAAAGTTGCTTATAGCGTTCGGAGATTTATTCCTGCACGAATCTGTGCACGGTATGATTTTTAATTCTTATTCTGTAACTCCGAATGAGCTCATATTTAAACTGTAGTGAACTTTTCATCCTCTGTATGCATGAATTTTTTCGGAATTTTCCGAAAGTTAAGTAGGGTAGAAAAATACGTTTAGCTGCTGCTGTTTTTCTGGACAGATTCTGTCCCATTTTGTTTGATGCATGCTTAGAACTTTTAACATGAATCTTTTGATCCAATTGAGTTTATGAGTAGGCATACAACATTATACATTTCTGGACATTCATATGAATTTTTGTCTAAGGATTATATGCAGCAAGAAATCTATTTGTTTATCACTACTAATGCCCCACAGAAAAAGAAATGGGAGAAACGGTGTTTTGAAGTTTTTTCACAGGGATTAGAGGAGATGCACCAAGAGCTATCCAAGGATGGTGAAGACCATAAGCTTGGGGATGTGAAGACAACCCCACTGGACCTACACACTCTCGGTTTGCACACGTCTAACTTCTGTTTTTCGATCGAAACACTTTATCGCATAAACTTGGAGCGTCTTTTTGTTTGTTTAGGTTAGATTTTTATTTTGTGAGACCACCACACTATCATTTATATATGAGAGAGCTACTGGAAATTTGGGTTGAATTATGTTGGATGCTATTATAAGATTGGGAAAAGGGATGTTGAGTTAATTTTAAAAGATACATAATTGCATGATTCATGAGCTTGTTAATGAGTAATAATTTGCAAATATTTTATCAAGAGCTATCTTTTATTCATGTTTTGATGCTAAATGTTATTCTACCTTGTTTTAATATGGATTAGTTAGTTCTATGGACACTCATGCATGCATTTAGATGGTCAACTTTCTCTCTCTTGCTAGCCCAAAAATTCCAACAAGCAAAAACTTGTTTCCAACACCTTTAACCAAAGTTTTTCCAGTGAGTCCACCATATCTACCTATTAGCTTTATGCCATTCCGAGTATGTTTATCATGATATTTGTGTTATCTATACCTCTGAATGAAAATGCTTATGTTGTTAATTGTTGTGGAAAAAGTTGGTTATATAGCTCTCTCGAACTTGATGCATGGTGGCTCTAGTTGACGAGAGAATATATCCCCGGCAACAGTGCCAGAAACAATGCTTGTACGTCACACGTCAGTTGGGAACCCCAAGAGGAAGGTATGATGAGTGCAGCAGCAAGTTTTTCCCTCAGTATGAAACCAAGGTTTAATCGAACCAGTAGGAAAACGAGGTTGCTTCGAAGGTGTTGGTGAAGGAGAGCATGCAAGATCACAAATGACATAGACATGATAATATAATATTCAGCTCCACATAGGTATCAATATAAGTCAGATCCCAGCAAACACAACATGTAGCATTACAATAAGATGATCTTGATCATGATAGGCAGCTCACAAGATCTAAACATGATGGCACAAGTGGAGAAGACAACCATCTAGCTACTGCTATGGACCCATAGTCCAAGGATGAACTACTCACGCATCACTCCGGAGGCGGGCATGGCGATGTAGAGCCCTCCGGTGATGATTCCCCTCTCCGGCAGGGTGCCGGGAAGAGCTTCAGAACCCCCCGAGTTAGGGTTGACGACGGCGGCGGCAGCGAATATGTTCTGGATGAAAGGCTCGGTGTTTTAGGGTTTTCACGTCTCGGGGAATAAATAGGCGAAGGGGCGATGTCGGCGGACCCCCGAGGGGCCCAAACCACAGGCGGCGCGGCTGGGCCCACTGCCGCGCCGCCAGGTGGTTTGGCCACCTCGTGGCTCTCTTCGTCTCTCCTTCGGACTCCGTGTACGTGCTGGAAAAATAGGGACTGGCCTTTTGTTTCGTGCAATTCCGAGAATATTTCCAGAAGTAACTTTCTGAAACCAAAAACAGCAGAAAACAGGGAACTGGCACTGTGGCATCTTGTTAATAGGTTAGTCCCAGAAAATGCATAAAAGTGATATGAAGTGTATATAAAACATGTAGCAAATGGTATAATATAAGCATGGAACAGCAGAAATTATGGATACGTTGGAGACGTATCAAGCATCCCCAAGCTTAGTTCTACTCGTCCTCGAGTAGGTAAAACGATAACAACAAATAATTTCTGAGGAGACATGCTTTCACACAATCTTGATCAATATATTGCAAGGCTCATGTCATGAATGAAGTGACTCAAAGCAATGATCTATAGTTTGCTAACAAATAGATAAAGAGTAAACAATGAATCATATAAGCAAAAACTTTTCATGAATAGTACTTTCAAGACAAGCATCAAAAAGTTTTGCATAAGAGGTAACTCATAAAGCAATAGATTCAAAGTAAAAGGCATTGAAGCAACACAAAGGATGATTAAGTTTCAGCATTGCTTTCAACTTGTAACATGTATATCTCATGGATAGTTGTCAACATAAAGCAATATAACAAGTGCAATAAGTAAACATGTAAGAATCAATGCACACAAAGTTGACACAAGTGTTTGCTTCTAAGATAGAAAGGAGTAGGTAAACTGACTCAACATAAAGTAAAAGATAGGCCCTTCGCAGAGGGAAGCAGGGATTAAATCATGTGCTAGAGCTTTTTAAGTTTTCGAAAGCATATAGAGAGCACAAAATAAGTATTTGAGAGGTGTTTGTTGTTGTCAACGAATGGTAGTGGGCACTCTAACCCCCTTGTCAACCAGACTTTCAAGAGCGGCTCCCATGAAGGACGTTATCTCTACCAGCAAGGTAGATCATCCCTCTTCTCTTTTGTTTACACATGTATTTTAGTTTCTTTATAGATGACACTCCTCCCAACCTTTTGCTTACACAAGCCATGGCTAACCGAATCCTCGGGTGCCTTCCAACATTCACATACCATGGAGGAGTGTCTATTGCAAAATTAAGTTGCTTACTGATAAATCAGGGCAAAACATGTGAAGAGAATTATTAATGAAAGTTGTAATTAATTGGGGCTGGGCACCCCGTTGCCAGCTCTTTTTGCAAATTATTGGATAAGCGGATGTATATGCCACTAGTCCATTGGTGAAAGTCTGTCAGAAGTAAATGACAAGATTGAAAGATAAAACACCACATACTTCCTCATGAGCTATAAAACATTGACACAAATAAGGAGTAATAAAGTTTTGAATAGTTTAAAGGTAGCACATGAAATATTTACTTGGAATGGCAGGAAATACCACATAGTAGGTAGGTATGGTGGACACAAATGGCATGGGTTTTGGCTCAAGTTTTGGATGCACGAGAAGCATTCCCTCTCAGTACAGAGTTTAGGCTAGCAAGGTTGTTTGAAGCAAACACAAGTATAAACCGGTACAGCAAGAATCACATAAAAACATATTGCAAGTATTATAAGACTCTACACTGTCTTCCTTGTTGCTCAAACATTTTACCAGAAAATATCTAGACCTTAGAGAGAACAAATATGCATCCCAAGTCTCAACAAGCTCTACGGTAGTTCTCCACTACTAGGCTTTAACTACATGATGCAAGAGCTTAAACATGATCTACTTGAGAGCTCAAAACAATTGCAAAGCATCAAATCAAACAAGACAATGATCTACAAGAATGCATATGTCTTTTCCAATACCAACTACTACATTTTCTTTCTTCCAAACAAACACCAATCAATTTATTAAACATAAACTCTCCAAATGATAATATAATGCAGCAAGAGAGTATTTATAAACAAGTGCTAACAGCTCGAAGAGATGCATGAAAAACAGGAGCTAAAAGCACTGCAGTAGCTAGTTAAGAATACTCAACAAATATAAGTGAAGAACATGAGTATTCACATGAAAAAGCGGAGCGTGTCTCTCTCCCACACAAGGATTGCTAGGATCCGAATTTATTCAAACAAAAACAAAAATAAAAACACACAGACGCTCCAAGTAAAGCGCATAAGATGTGAAAGAATTAAAATATAGTTTCACTAGAGATGACCTGATAAGTTTGTTGATGAAGAAGGGGATGCCTTGGGCATCCCCAAGCTTAGACGCTTGAGTCTCTCTGAATATGGTTGGGATGAACCACGGGGGCATCCCCAAGCTTAGGCTTTTCACTCTTCTTGATCACATAATATCACCCTTCTCGCTTGATCCTTGAAAACTTCCTTCACACCAAACTCAAGACAGTTCTCATTAGAGGGTTAGTGCATAATCAAAAATTCTCATATTCTGTAATGATACAATCAATCCCAAAGCTTCTGGACATTAGCTACAGCCACCAATGCTTTGTGGAGCAAAGAAATCCACACAAACACAGTAAAAGAGCGAATGCAAAACAAAAGGCAGAATCTGTCAAAAACAGAACAGTCTGGAATGACGAATTTTTTCGAGGCACTTAAGTTGCTCAGATGGATCTGGCCTAAAATAATGAAAGTTGCGTACATATCTCAGGAATATGCGTGATTTTTCTCAGAATTTTTTGAATTTTCTACAGGGAGATAAGCTCAAATCCGTGACAGCTAAAAATCTGTCACTGCGCAGAAATCCAAATCTTGCATCAACTTTCAATATAGAACTTTACTTGGCACAACATTGCGATAAAATAAAGATACAAAGGAGTTGCTACAGAAGTAACAAAACTCCTTGACTCAAAGAAAACAAAAATAACAGCAAATAAAAACGATGGGTTGTCTCCCATAAGCGCTTTTCTTTAACGCCTTTCAGCTAGGCGCAGAAAGTGAAAATCAAGTGTTGTCAAGTGGCAAATCATTATGTTTGTTATCTATTTGTAAATAAAAAGGGTGTTGAGATTGTTCAATATGTTTGTTATCTATTTGTTACCAGAAAACATTTTACATGCTATGGTGAACCTTCTGTGATAGACCTTAAAATAAAAAAGCTATCTAATGGTAAATAAAAAGGGTGTTGAGATTGTTCAATATGTTTGTTTGTCTTGTCATTTTTATATGGGCTTGTTCCATATCCTGGGACAAGAGGTACCCCAGTTGACGCTCTTAATGATACTATTATTACTTACAATGATATTTAACTTGAACTTGCTTTGTTTTCCAAGTTGAGTAACACATAGAGTAGGTACTTGTATTCAAGGGCATGAGACTTTCAACCTGTACTTGTCAAGCACACTAATCGTATTTCTTTCAGTTTAAACTTAATCATTCAAGATGCTATGATAGGGGAATGAGAGCTTGACACCAAGGATTACCATGTTACAATCATTGACTTAAGTAAAAAGAAGCTCTGAAATTAGATGGAATTTATTCATGTTTTACCTCTACTCATATATATCTTTCCAAAGTGTCCACCTTTTATATTCAGATTTTCATCAAATACTTTATGACCATTGTAGGATGTTCTTACTTATTATTATGCATACATGTGGTCCATAGTGCTTCTTCTCTTATGTTACACTTTGTGAATTATCATTGAAACATCCCTGTATTGAGTACTTGATATCACTTCATAAACTATCTTGCATATTGCTACTTCTTTTAAGACTGAACCATTTTACTCTATGTAGCAATAGTAATCACCTTTGATATTTATTGATAGTATTAAATTGCAAAGTCCATGTTAGTTTTATCACCTTCATACTCGAGGACGAGTATATGTTAAGCTTGGGGATGTTGATGCATGTAAAATGCATACATGAACTTTGCGTTATTTTTACTTATATTCCAGTCATATTTGCATCATATAAGGGTTATATCACTGTTTTATAATGATTTGGGGACTATTTGATATGTTTCCTATTTTTTATGGAATTAACCCTGCGCAGGCAGAAAACCCTATTTCTTTATTTTAATGTTTCAGGGACCCAAACGACGTCCAAATGACCTGGAAATTTACGAGCATCATTTTTTTGGAAGGAACAAAGCGTGGGAGCGAAGGAAGCAAACAAGAGGAGGCCCGAGGGCCAAAATAGGTGGGCCCACGCGGCCCCTGTACCTGGCCGCGTGGGCCCGTCCTTTTGGGCCTCGGAGCTCCGCTGCCGTCGATCTTTACTCCACCGACTCCGTTTTGACCTAAAAACGCCTATAAAAATAGTCCCCCGACGTTCTCTGGAAGGAGCGCCGCAGAAACACAGAAACACCGAAACAGAGACCTGGAGCTGCAGATTGGAGGGGAAAACTCCGGCGGGGCGCTGTCGGCGTGGTCTCCATCTTCTCCAACGACTTCTCCACCGTCTCCATGATGAAGAGGAGTAGTCCACCTCTGGACTATGGTTTGTGGAAGTAACTTATGTATCTCTCTCTCGAGCTTCACTAATTAGTACCGTATGAGCTGCTGAACATTATTACGGTCATCTATGTAATACCTTTGTGGTGGATCTTTTATGAGTTAATATATGTTTGAGATTGCAATGGTTTTGTTTCAGTTATGAAAGTAGATGCATATTATGTACCCCGTTCTTATTTACTTGTTATGATCAAGCATGTTTATGAGAGCGTGTGAGGGGGGACGTGTGCATTAGTTGGAGTAACGGGGGGGTGGCTAGTGCAGTGAACGTGAGAGAAAGTTCTGCGATCCACTTGGGTGTTTTACCTTACTTTGTTGCCTCACTAGGATAAAAAGAAATACCATGCTACCGGAGATGTGGGTGTGACCATTGCCACTTCCTTCATGACTAGATCTAGCATGTTCTTATTTTAACTTCATGTCATGATACTTATTGCTATACTTTGAGTTATCTTAATTACTGAGGTGTTATGATTTAGTTCGCATCTTGGTGGAGTATAAGAGAGACTAATAACCAAAAGGTATCTATGTTAGGACGTGATGCCCATATAATTATAACTTGTCATTAAACTGTTGTGTTGCAATCTCATATGTCAACTCTAGTCTTCCATTGTCTACCACTTTATTAAAGAGAGAGTGCATTTGTGAAACCATGAACCCCGGTCCATTTTTAATCATAAGAAACACCTTTCCAACAACTTTTACCCATTTACCATTTTCTGTCATTATTAAATCCGAAAATACAAAAACACTTTTACATCTTGCATTCATCATGTAAAACCCAAAAATATCATTTACCATTGCTACCACCATCCTTGCATATTTATTTACCATCAAGAGTGCTTTCTGGCGCCGTTGCAGGGGAAGATACGAAGCTTCCTGCAGAATATTTCTCCCGTCAACTACACGCCATCACTTGTTTACATTGCATATTTATTTCTTGATTGCATTGCATATTATCTTGATATCATTCTCACACCTTGTGCTTGACAACCACTAGGTGAGGTTGAGGACCAAAACATTTACTTTGTTTTGCAGGTAACTAAAAGAAGGATAGGAAAGATAAATCTTCACTACTTATTCCCCGAGAGTTCGATATTAAACCCTCGAGTCACCCCTCGTGGGGAAAACACGTCTTCCACTTACTACACACTCTGCACTTGGAGTCTCAACCTAACCCATTTACTTTTCACGCAGGTAACTACGTGAAGGACCATCACAAGCCCAAGTTCTTCGAAAACGGTTTTTGTTGGGAAAACTTGTTGCGTTTTCGTGTTGGAAATATTATCGGTTCATCCATGAGGAAAGTTCCACACCTTCCCATGTGTGTCAAATTAACTCTATTTATGGTTCTTCATATTTCCAACAAAATTGGTTTCACCTAATTTGGAGTTCAAACGAGAAAGTTATTGGGTTTACAGTTTTGCTGATTTGCTGCTGTTTTTTCTGGCCGGAGTGTCCGGTGTGCCTCAACCGGAGTCTCCGGCCCATCAGGTTTTTGGTGCGAAGTGCGCAACAAGACGGCACCCTCTGTGTTGGGTCCGGAGTTGGTCCGGAGGGACCCCGGAGTCTCCGCCCCCTCCGGGTCCGGAGTCTCCGCCCAGGCCGGAGTCTTCGGCCCTCCTGGATCGGAGTCTCCGGTGTAAGTTTTCTGCAACGGCTCTTTTTCGTGGGGACCTATAAAAGGCCCCCTTGTTCCCCATTGCCTTCAGCTCTTCCAAGCACGTTTTTTTCCCCTCTCTCACCTCCATTGTTGACATTGGAAAGCTTGCCCCTCTCCCAAATCCTCCCATGATTCTTACTTATCTTTGAGGGATTTGAGAGAGGAGATCTAGATCTACATTTCCACCAATCAATTCCCCCTCTAAGTGAGGGGAACCTAGTAGATCTTGATCTTGGAGTTCTTGGTGTTTCTCCTACTTTGTTCTTCCTCTCTTCTCCCCCCATAAGCATTAGTTGCTTTTGGTGGGATTTGAGAGTGAAGGATTTGAGCACTTGTGCTCTTGCCATTGCTTTGTGCATCAGTTTGTGCTCTCCATGAGGATTCGTGAAAGTTAAAAGTTTGTGAGCTTGTTACTCTTGGGTCATTGGACCCTAGACGCCTTTGTAGTGGTTGAGACCTTTTGTGGTCACTTATAGCCATTCGAGAGCCCCAATCCTTTTGTGGGTTGAGCCCCGGGTTGTTGTAAAGGCTCCAGATTTCGCCTTGAAGGATTCCGATAGTGAAAGGTGAACCAAACCTTTTGTGGTGCGGTTCATCGGAGAAGAAGGTGAAGCCTTTGTGGCTGTTGAGTCATTGTGTTGGCTCACACCTCTCCAACGAGACGTACTTCCCTAAAAAGGAGGAACTCGGGAATACACCGTCGTCTCCGCGTGTCTCGGTTATCTCTATACCTGAGCTCTTTACTTATGTACTTTACATTGTGATAGCTGATACGTCTCAAACGTATCTATAATTTTTGATGTTCCATGCTTGTTTTATACCAATTGCTACATGTTTTGCATCTACTTTATATCACTTTTATATATTTTTTGGGACTAACCAATTAACAAGATGCCGAAGTGACAGTTCCTGTTTTCTGCTGTTTTTATATTCTAGAAAAGCTAGTCTGGAAATATTTTCGGAATTGGACGAAACTTCACGGGGATCCCTATTTTACCAGAACACACCTTAAGGACCAAAGGAGCAGCAGAGGAGAGCCACCAGGGCCCCACACGCCACTAGGGCGCGGGTTTCCCCCCGGTGCGCCCTAGGGTGGTGTGGGCCCCTCGGGGTCGTCAGCCGCCGCCCTTTCGCCTACTTATTCCCCCCGACGCGAAAACCATAAGGGCCTGAGCCAATATCCACGAAAAGTTCCAGAGACGCCGCCGCCGTCAACCCTAGCTCAGGAGGGTCCAGAACCTCTTCCCGGCACCCTGCCGGAGAGGGGAATCGTCACCGGAGGCTTCTACATCGCCATGCCTGCCTCCGGAGTGATGCGTGAGTAGTTCATCCTTGGACTACGGATCCATAGCAGTAGCTAGATGGTTGTCTCTCCAATTTGTGCCATCATGTTTAGATCTTGTGAGCTGCCCTACATGACCAAGATCATATTATTGTAATGCTACATGTTGTGTTTGCTGGGATCCGATGAATATTGAATACTATATCAAGTTGATTATCAATCTATGCCCTATGTTATTTAAGATCTTGCATGCTTTCCGTTACTCGTAGATGCTTTGTCCAAGTAGATGCTTGTAACTCCAAGAGAGAGTATTTATGCTAGATAGTGGGTTCATGCCTCCGGTAATCTGGGAGAGTGACAACAACTTCTAAGGTTGCGGATGTGCTGTTGCCACTAGGGATAACCTAACAATGCTATGTCCACGGTCATATGTATTTGTTTACATTACGCACTTTATTTATGCAATTATCCGTTGCTTGCAATTTAATACCAACGGGGACTCGGATGACAACCCGGCGGTGGATTATTAGTCATAGACGCTATTGGATGACGGTCTATGTATTATGTCGTAATGCCCAATTAAATATCATAGTAATCATCATGTCATATATTGCATTGTCATGCGCTCACTATTTGTCAATTGCCCAGCTGTAATTTGTTCACCCAACATGTTAGTTATCTTTTATGGAGAGACAGCACTAGTGAACTGTGGACCCCGGTCCATTCTCTTACGCTGATTAAACCACCACAAAATGCAAACTAATCCTTTTTCATTCTCTGCAATTTAATACTCATTTTCCACACCATACGTTTAATCCTTTGTTTTCAGCAAGCCGGTGAGATTGACAACCTCACTGTTTCGTTGGGGCAAAATAGTTTGATTGTGTTGTGTGCAGATTCCACGTTGGTGATCGTGTTGCGCCGTGCGAGCCACCAACAAACTTCTGAAGAGTTGCTGCTCCTATTGGTTCGATAACCTTGGTTTCTTTCTGAGGGAAAACTTGCTGCTGAACTGCATCATACCTTCCTCTTGGGGTCTCCCAACGAACGTGTGATTCACGCCAACAAGCTCTTTTTCTGGCGCCGTTGCCGGGGAAGTACTCATCATCACCATCATCAACATCCTCAAATACTCTCCCGTCAACCAGGCGCCAGCAATAGCCTTCGTGCTTGAAGTATTCTGTATCGCTATCACCTTGTTGCTTGTCTTGTTTAGCATAAGTTGTTGGTGCACATAGGTGAACCTAGTATATTTAGGTTGTTGGCTTGTTAATTTAAACATCTAGTTTTAATCGCCTATTCACCCCCCTCTAGGTGACATCATTGTCCTTTCAGTGGTCTCCGGGTTGATGATGACACTGGAAGGTCATCTGATCTTGAGTCCTTAGACGTACGTTGATGTAGAGCTTGTCGGGTACCCGTGAGGCAGGTTGGCGGACCCACCTGCTTATCTTGTAGTTTGGCCTTGTCCATCTTCTTGGTGGTCCCACAGGTGGTGGACCCACTTTGGCAGCATAAGGGGAACCCCCGGCATGGTCTCGGTGAACTTATCTTCAGTTGCCGGGGCTATGACCAAAAAGAGGTCAAAGTGGGTCCGGAGCCTTGTCTTCTTGGTTGCCGGGTTATGACCGAAAAATGGTCAAAGTGAGCACTCGAGCATCTTGCCTTGGTCGTGGTGAACGTTGCGATCCATGCGGGGCATGATCTTATCCTTGCATCCAGCGGGTGGGAGCGCTCGAAGCGGAACGTCCCCTGGGTCCCCGCACCATTCGGAGTATTGGGTCTGTGACGTGATGCGGAGATGACGCGCGGCGTGCCTTATATGCCACGGAGGTCGCACTATAGCCGTTATTCCCCAAATTCGTCGGAATCTCCAAATCGCTGCGCCCTTCCGTCTCATCGTCTTCGCCTCCCAAATCGCCTCCGTGCGATATTCCCCAATCACACCTCCACGAGTTCAAAAGAACTCAACACCATAAACTAAAATGAAAAGGCCCATAGTTTTTTGGGACAACTAATGTTCAGCCGTTTCTGCACAAGTCTAAGGTGAAAAAGAACTGGGCTTTAAACCACTCACCACTATGATCAACCCTAGTCTGACCGTGTGTGACTACAATTCAAGATCGTATTTCTAGATTGTGCTAATGATTACATAATCATTCCGTGTCTACAAAAAAAAAGACCATGCATGCCCTATTAATTACGAAGCGGCAACGGCCACCAAACTTAATTCACCGCATACCCCAATACCAGTATGCACACTGGATATGTATATCCCGTACAGCTCAGCTCACCAACAAAATGCCGATCGCGTGCATTTGTCACCTCGCCACATACAAAAATCCCAATTATTTGAACAAACGAAACTCCACAGCCGGCCATTTGAACAACGAATTAAACTTTTTTCGAAATGGAACAACAAATTAAACAGCCAATCGAACCTTCCAATCACCAGGCACCGAACGGCCGGTGCTCGACTGCTCTTCCTCGGACGCATGGAGCCAGAGCAGGGTAGCCTAGCCTGCATGCAAAGCAACAAGCTGCGGAGTGCGGAGGATCATAACGTACACTACGGCTCCACGTCATCAGGTCATCAGTGTTAAGCCATGTAATATCTTTGTATACGCTAGTATAGAGTAGTACTCTACCTAGTCGTATACGTATCTGTAATCACCCCGTGTAGGGTTTTTCTACACACTATATAAACACGTAGCCCGGTCCAGGGAGAGGGTACGGTTCCAACCCTAATTGACATGGTATCAGAGCCGGCCTCCCGACGTCTAGATCGAATCGCTCGCTTGTGAACGTTCCCGCCGGCGATCGCCGCGCGCAGGACTCAAAGAACCCTAGAACCAGAGAAGAAGAAGAAGAAGAAGAAGAAGAAGAAGAAGAAGAAGAAGAAGAAGAAGAAGAAGAAAGAACAGGCCGTGATTCACCGCCTTGATTCCCTCCCTCCCAAACACCCTACAACCAAGAACACCAGATCCCAAAAACAACCGAACACCCACAAAAACAAACACCCAAAAAAACCTAGATCGATCCGATGGCGTCTTCTTTCTCGACGAACTCGGCAGCGGCGAGTCTCTCGGCTGCGCTTGGCTCCCCACCGTCGGAGAAGCTGTCTCGTGAGAACCATCTGTTCTGGAAGACTCAAGTTCTTCCGACGATCCGTGACATGGGGCTGCTGGATGGCTCCGATCGCGCCCCGCCCAAAACCGTGGAGGTGGAGGATGAACAGAAGAAGAAGATCACCGTCCCGAGTGAGGCCTACGGTGTCTGGCTCGCCCGGGACCAAATTGTGCTCAGCTACGTGGTAAAGTCCTTGGATCATGATCTCCTAGCTCATATTGTTGGCTTAGAACATGTGCATGAGGTCTGGTCCACCATCGAGGGGTTGTTCTCCTCGCAGTCTCGCTCCCGTGTTAGTATGCTGCGGGGTGCACTAGCAAACACCAAGAAAAACGAGATGACAGCGACTCAATATATCTCTAAGATGAAGGGTTTTGTTTCTGAACTAGCTGACGCAGGAAAATTTAGTTGATGATGATGAACTGAAAGGATACATTCTCTCGGGTCTTGAGGGATCCGAATACACACCTTTTGTTGTCTCTATTAATGCTGTCCCTACTACCACCTTGACTGATATGTGCTCTCCGCTGCAAGCTTTTGATTATCGTCAATTCATGATCGCTGAATCTGGTCCAAGCAACGCTGTTTTTCAGTCTTCTACTAATGCTGCTGCTCGTGATGGAGGTGGGCAGTACCGTGGTGCCGGTGGACAGTACCGTGATGATGACAGGGTCCGTCATGATGGTGGTGGTGGTGGTGGACAGTACCGCGACCGTCGTGATAACCGTGGTGGCTAGTACCGTGACCACCGTGATGATCGTGGTGGACTGTACCGTGATGACCGTGGTGGAGGATATTACCGTCGTGATGATCGTGATGTGCAGCGGCGTGATGGTGGTGGTGGTGGACAGTACCGCCGTGATGGTGGTGGCCGCTTTCGTGATGATGGTGGGAGGTACCGTCGTGATGACCGTGGCCGTGGCCATGGAAGAACTCCGACTCGCTTTGTTGACACCACTTGCCAGATATGCAAGAAATATGGCCATCCCGCTAGTGAGTGTTGGTGGCGCTACGCTGATCGTGATGATGATGAGGATGACTCTCGCCACGAGAAGTCTGCATATGGTGTTGACACCAACTGGTACGTGGACACTGGGGCTACCGATCATATCACTGGAGAACTGAACAAGCTGCACACTCGGGACAACTACAAGGGCCGTGATCAAGTCCACAACGCTAGTGGTGCAGGTATGACAATACAGCATATTGGTCATTCAACATTACATACCCCTCATAGTTCCTTACAATTACGCAATATATTGCATGTTCCCAGTGCCACCAAAAATCTTTATTTGCTCATAAAATTGCTCCAGACAATAATGCCTTTGTTGAATTTCACCCTTTCTTCTTTTTGATCAAGGATCAGGAAACCAAGCGAATTCTGTTTAGAGGTTCCTGTCATGGTGGCTTATATCCTCTTGTGCCCATTGCCGCCAAGTCCCACAAGCATGCATTCATCACCATCAAGCCGTCTTCATCCACCTGGCATCGTCGTCTAGGGCATCCATCATCTTTTATTGTTCAACAAGTCATTAGGAAGAATAATCTCTCGTACTCTCCAGAAATAAATCCATATGTGTGTGATCCATGCCAACAGGCAAAGAGTCATCAATTACCATACCCCACTTCTACTAGTGTGTCCACTGTTCCTTCGGAACAAGTCTTTTCTGATGTATGGGGTCCAGCTCCAGCCTCTGTTGGCAAATACCAGTACTATGTAAGCTTTATCGATGACTATAGCAAGTTTGCTTGGATCTATTTACTTAAAAAGAAATGTGATGTTTATCAAGTTTTTCTTAACTTCCAAAAACTTGTTGAACAAAAGTTTGGTCGCAAGATAATTACTATGCAAACTGATTGGGGTGGTGAGTATGAAAAACTCCATGGTTTCTTTCAAAAAGTGGGCATTACGCATCATGTATCTTGTCCACATGCTCACAAACAAAATGGTTCGGCTGAGCGAAAGCATAGACATATTGTAGAGGTTGGGCTTGCTTTACTTGCGAATGCTTCCATGCCACTGAAATTTTGGGATGAGGCCTTCCTCACTGCCACATTTCTTATCAACTTGCTTCCCACCAAAGTTCTCAAACTCAAAACTCCAGTTGAAACACTTCTCCATGTCAAACCGAATTATGATGCTCTTCGTGTTTTTGGTTGTGCGTGTTGGCCCAACCTTCGCCCATACAACAAGAGAAAACTATCTTTTCGGTCTAAGAGATGAGTCTTTTTGGGCTATAGTCTTCTCCATAAGGGTGTGAAGTGTCTTGATGTAGCCACCGGTCGAGTTTATATCTCTCGTGATATTGTTTTCGATGAAAATATTTTTCCCTTTCAGTCCCTTCATCCCAATGCCGGTGCCCAACTTCGTGCTGAAATCCTTCTTTTGCCCACTCCTTTACACTCGGCACCATCAAATAATGAGGGTATTAATGTTAATGATCATCTGCATATTGTCCCTGTTGCTGATCATTTGCAGCATACTAACACCACTAATGAACATGTCCAAGTGTCTAGCCAAATTTCTGCAGATTCTGGGCAAAATTCCAGCTCAAACAGTGAAGAAACTGTTGAAATAGAGCAAAATACAGCAGGCACAGTCGACGAGGACGATTCTGCTGGAGAGGAACATTCCCCTGGCAGTGCATCTGCCTTGGATCCATCAAGCGGATCCACATCGCTCGACGCGCCGTCGCCTGGCCACTCCCGCTCTGCCACGCCTTCGGTGGCCGACCGGAGCTCCAGTCCTGGGGCCCGCAGCTCACATGCGGACGCTCGCGCGTCGCGCTCTTCTTCGCCTGGTCCCCGCCATCATGCAGAACACGACGACGCTGGGACGGGTGAGTCTTCTCCGCATGCACCACACGACGACGAGGAGGAAGTTTCCTCTGCTGCCGACAGCGACAGCTCTGGCCCCGGATCTTCTGTGGCTCATACACCTGTACACACTGATGCATCTGATCCACCCCAGCAGCCTAGAACACGCCTTCAAAGAGGTATTTGTCAACCCAGAAAATACAAAGATGGTACGGTCACATACGGTCGACAACCAAAAATATACAAAAGTGGAAATATTGTTCGGTATGGTCTACTAACTTCTACAGGAGAACCCAATACCTTGACTGAAGCACTTGCTGATGTTCAGTGGAAACAAGCAATGGAGGAAGAATACCAAGCACTCATGGATAATAAAACATGGCATCTTGTACCTTCTAGTCCCAATAAAAACTTGATTGACTGCAAATGGGTCTATCGAATCAAGAAACATGCTGATGGTATAGTTGAGAGGTATAAGCAGGGGCGGCGCCAGGGGTATGCCCCTGTATTCCCTGGAATACCGAAGAATTTGGTGTAAACAAAATTGTGTATATGTCAGCCCAGCCCATCAAACGCAGGAACCAGCCCATCCTCGCCGCAGCGCGCTCGCACGGTCGCACCGCAGTGCTTCCTCTACCTTGCATCGCGCACGAACCAGACCAGACTGTTCCCTCGACCCTGACATAGACGGACGACGGCGCCGGCGGCCGGCGCCGGCCGATGTAGCCCAGATCCGGAGCAGACGACGGCGGCTCCCCGCCCCCGCCCGATGTAGCCAGACCCGGAGCAGGCGATGGCCCCGAGCCCGCCCGCGCCCCTCACCCTGCCCGCGCCCCGCCCCCGTGCAGCGAAGAAGATACGGCCTGCCGCCCAGCCACCAATTTCATGGATTGCTTGATTTTCTTCATTGCTTGCTCCTGCCTACTATAGTTAATTGACTAGATGCAAGTTTTTAATTTTTTGTTCCTTGTTTTCTTGTACCGTAGATGAAGAAGAGTGTGCAATGTTTTGGTTCATATACTACATTTGGAGCAAAAAAAAAAAATTGGGAGGAATACCCAAGCTTGGGTTCCTGGCGCCGCCACTGGGTATAAGGCACGGCTTGTTGCAAAAGGTTTCAAACAGAGGTACGGCATTGATTATGAGGACACATTCAGTCCCGTTGTTAAAGCTGCTACTGTTAGACTTGTTCTTGCTATTTATGTATCTCAAGGGTGGAGCCTAAGACAACTAGACGTCAAGAACGCGTTTCTTCATGGCGTTCTGGAGGAAGAAGTTTACATGAAACAACCTCCTGGGTTTGTAGATCCTCACTTTCCGGATCACATTTGCAAATTGGACAAATCCCTCTATGGGCTGAAGCAAGCTCCCCGGGCCTGGTATTCTCGGTTAAGTTCGAAGTTACAAGATCTTGGTTTCATACCCTCCAAAGCTGATACATCAATGTTTCTCTATAGCAAGTCAGGTATCACTATGTTTATTCTCATCTATGTTGATGACATCATTGTAGCTAGCTCTTCTGATGAGGCTACTTCGGTGTTACTTCAAAATCTGAGTACTTCTTTTGCTCTCAAAGATCTTGGTGCCTTGCATTTTTTCTTGGGCATTGAAGTTAAGAAATATTTTGATGGTCTTATCTTGACACAAGAGAAATATGCTGCAGACTTGCTCTCTAAGGTTGGCATGACACATTGCGCCACTTGTCCCACTCCTTTGTCTACCACAGATAAATTATCCTTGACTGATGGCACTCCTCTAAGTCCTGATGATAGCACAAATTACAGAAGTATTGTTGGCGCTCTACAGTATTTAACACTCACTCGTCCTGATTTGTCATTCTCAGTAAACAAAGTGTGTCAATACCTTCATGCACCTACCACTACCCATTGGACAACAGTTAAGCGTATACTACGGTATATCAAAGGTACACTCGATATTGGACTCACTTTTCAGAGGTCTTCCTCTACACTTCTTAGTGCTTTTTCAGACGCGGATTGGGCAGGATGCCTTGATGACAGACGCTCTACTGGCGGTTTTGCCATTTTCTTTGGTCCAAATTTAATCTCGTGTAGTGCTCGGAAACAAGCCACTGTTTCTAGATCAAGTACTGAAGCAGAATACAAAGCAGTGGCCAATGCTACAGCTGAATTGATTTGGGTTGAAGCCTTAATTCGAGAGTTGGGTATATCTCTTCGACAACGTCCATGTCTGTGGTGTGATAACATTGGCGCTACCTATCTCTCCGCAAATCATGTTTTTCATGCCAGGACCAAGCATATTGAAATTGACTATCATTTGTGAGAGAACGAGTGGCTGACAAATTGCTTGACATCAAGTTTATTTCCACCAAGGATCAGGTTGCTGATGGATTCACTAAGGTTTTAGGTGTTAAGGATTTAGATGAGTTTAAACGTAATCTCAATCTCTCTCGAGGTTGAGATTAAGGGGGATGTTAAGCCATGTAATATCTTTGTATACGCTAGTATAGAGTAGTACTCTACCTAGTCGTATACGTATCTGTAATCACCCCGTGTAGGGTTTTTCTACACACTATATAAACACGTAGCTCGGCCCAGGGAGAGGGTACGGTTCCAACCCTAATTGACAATCAGGTGAGCCTACAGATTTTTGTCCACGACTGCGTTTGGAATTTGGATGTACTGCAGCAAGCAGGTTTCATCCGGTAGCGAGCCGATCGAGCGAGTCCTCGGCATCCTCCTCGAGCTCTTCAGGGTTCAGGCCTCGGGACCGATCGACCCTATGAATGAGCATGTGCAGTCGCACGCGCCCGGCCTACTCTTCCTCCACGGGACAACCCGGCCGGCACGCCGCCATGGTCCATGGCCTTGGATCCTGCTTGCCGTGATCCGCGCTGCTCATGCACAGGGAGTCAGGGACGGACAATGGGGGGTGTCCATCCAATCAGAAACATGCACGGACGGAACGGAGGTCTAGCTTTCACTCTCGTGTCGGCTGAACATGAGATGCGAACAGCACTTTAGCTCGAATTTTATTTATTTATTCGTTTTGCAAAAAACAAAAAGAAAGTCTGCGAGACAGCCATGCAAGCTGTACGTGGTGACTCAGTTCCGTGTCTTGGTTTCTCTTTTCCCCTTTCAGGAAAGTCACCAATTTGCTTTGACTTTTGGCCTTAAAAATCCATTGTTTTTCCTACTTTGAAAAAAAAAAAAACGCATCGCTCATTTTTCGCTGATTGCCCTGCGTTTCTTTTTTGCTGTACCGACCGTGGTAAAAAGAAGAACAAAAATGTCGGTGCTTGCCGCCAGGTCACTCTCTTTCATGTACTCCTAAAAAAACTGGTACAAAAACGACTACAAAGCGTTTGATATGGGGGGCTAGACAAACCAACCATTAGCAACCTAATCTTGGGTTGGCGCGAGCAGCTCATAAAATGATCACGAAAAGTGGAAAAAGAGGCAGGTCCATCGACCTGATCACCGGACTCTGACATGGATTCCCTATATCTTGTAATGTACCGATTTAATTAGCCCAAAGTATCCTTGCTTCGGTCGCTCACAAGTCACAACGTCAGTGTAGGGGGCGGGTACGTCCACCTTTAAGCCGGCTTAAGTTAACGAGTTAGGAGTACTGTAATCATCACTGTTGAATAACCACTGGAATGTACTGGTGCCACGAGCCCTTTCGTTCTGAGACCTGGCTTCTCAGACATTTCACGGCAATGCATGAGTCGGTGCGATCGATAGTTAACCTAGAAACCGGGAGCATCTGCTTGCTGGCTTGCTGCTGCCGAGGTTACTATTGCGAACAATAAGAAAACAAAAACAAGAGACGCAACGTATAATAAGTCAACGACACTGTAGTTTGCATGTGCGTGGATCATGAAGCATGAAGTGATGAATAGTGAGGCAGCGTTCCTCCCGTTTGACCCTTTCTCTGGTCCGGTGCCGGTGGACAGTGCCCAATACGTCCATTCGAACGTTCGTAATTCGTTCATTCATTTCTAGCCAGATAGCAGTCCAGCGCCTGCATGTCGCCCGGCTGTTTGCATGGATTTAGGCCTGACGATCGATATCGCGTTGGTCCCGACAGCCATGATCATCACCGTTCCAACTCGTAGTCTCATGCATGTTTTGTGAGGTTTATCAATGGGATTAACCAAGGATTGCCAAGAAACTTCCCATAATAACCTGGCTACAGTAGTTGAAAGTCACATACGAGGAGTGAAAAGAAAATAAGAAGTTTACATGGTACGGCTGCATGGCAAGTACAACCGGCCAAACCAGAACTTTTACCGGAAAAAGGCTCACCGGCAAGTGCTCGTAAATTTCCACCGCGGCCGGGGAGCGGGGAACCACCACCCGGAAAGGCATGGGAGATCGGGAGTTAATAAGGTGGTTTTAATTGTGAGTCTCGGAGCGGGCACACACAGCTGTAGGTACTGCGATGGAAAAGCGCGCGACGGCGTGCAATGCATTCGCTGGTCACCGATCCCACCACCACCATCACGTGCCTGACGACGTGATCTATGTATCACCTCTACCGGTCCTGCTTGTTTATTTACCAGTTGGTAGTGTGAGTGAGTGTGGATGTGGATGGGAGCAGGGTACGGTGGAGTGTGAGCTGGTCGATCGATCCAGTGACAATGCATGTGTTCAGTGAAAGGCCGGCCGGCCCCTCTGCTGATTAGCAGAAGAAAAAGATTTAGGTAAAGAGTAGTGCTCGTGATAATTAGCTGCTTTTTAGAACAAAGGTCACAGCTTAGCTTTCGTGGATGGATCGGATGGAGTAGACCCGCTGCTAAATGATATGCCCCGGCCGACGGATACAGAGTGTGTTTGGTTACGCTTTTTTTTTGGTTTTTGATTTTGACTTATAAGCCACAAAATCATCTAAATAGGTGCTTTTGACTTTTGGCCAGCCGTGACTTTGAAGGCATCTCGGCACTCCAAAGCATATCCAGCGAACGTAAATAGATCTATTTAGCAAACTCAAAACTAAATTATAGTAATCCTTATATGTTGCATTATACATTCTGAAAAACTTTTGTCAGATTTGGAAATTCGGAAATATGGTTTTGTTCAAAATCTATTATATACTAAAAGCAAAATGAGGGAGTTTTTCGAGTCACCACGTTAATCCACATCACCTAGATTATTTTTGATAGTTAGATCTAAAATTGATGGCTCAGATTAAATAAATAGTTGCGTAACACATGACAGTTTTAACGTGCAAGTCAAAACTGATCGGTAGTTTTTTTTACAGCAAACTGATCGGTAGTTTTACTAAAACAAAAGATCAGGAAGAGTCCACGTCCGTGTGGACATATTCACACCTGACACAACTAATTCACGCACACAGCTTGGATTTAAAAAAAAAAACTTGGATCTACCGCAAAAAAAAAACTTGGATTCAATGCACATGGACTTCTATGTAACAGTTAATTGGAAAATTGATTCATTAACGTGTACTACTACTCTACTAGCACACATATAATCATTCCCCAAAAAAATATAACTATACTACATGCAATTTAAATCTTTCTCGGGAATTTGTTTTGGCACCCACACACCGGTGATATTTTTTTTGAAAATTTCAAAATTCGCATTTTGTGTTCCAGAAAATTCTGGAAAACACGGATACATATACATATTTATACATAAGCACGAAATATCGTTTGAAAATACGTTCTATTTTGCGCTACAGACAAATGAAAAATTTGGGACAAAATAGGGGATTTTTACTATACTTCATACAGTCTCAAATTTCTTATTTTCTGTAGCCCTAAATAAAACGTATTTCCAACAAAAATTTGCACAAATATATATTCCATGTATATGTATTCACGTTCAAAGAATGATAATTTTTGAAAACTCAAAAGTACCATATTCGAATTTGTTAAAAAAGGGATCACTGGTACCGAGGTGCACCAAATCCGCTCTCATCATTCTTCCTTATTTTGAAGGGACAATACCTAGAAAGCTGTGTTGTGTACTCGATTATATATAATGTACGAGACAATTGAGGACAATAGGTGAAAAAAAAATCAAAAGCCAAGCCAATTCAGTTAACGCAGGAGATATACAGGCTGAGGTGCATGGCATTCGGCTGCAAGAATTATTTTGCTAGCGATCAGCTAAAAAATATTTAATCCGATCGACCGAAAAGACATCAACGGATGAAGCACCCTTCCATGAACACTGATGAAGACAAAGAAAAAAGTGTGCACGATTCTATAACTGACGTCGGCATGGTCGGAGAAATAGTAGAATGTGACAAATCAAATTTTGTATGTATGTATTTTCTGTGATAAAAGGCGCTTTATTACACCCGGCCTCCGCATGGCAAACTGTACGCATGTATAAATATCATACACAACTGATGCATGCTCTACTTGAGTTAAGAATAGTAATCAGTGTCCTTGGTAAAAAAATCAATGCAAGTGTTGCAATTTGATCAAGCAAAGCACTCATAAAATTTGATGAGTGGCGACAAATTAATGATGCATGTACCACAATTTAATGGTAGAATAAAAATAATATATTCAACAACCGAGTTTGGCTTTTAGAAAAACTAAATACAATGAATAATCACACCACCACATGTATAGTCCGACAACACGCATTGTGCAGTTTAGTCTCAACGCTTCGTCCAACGAAAGCTAAATTTCTCTTGGTAAGGTGTATATAACGCCAAGCATGTAATTTGATCTCCGGTGAACTGGAAGTACAACAATCTCCGCTAATCATCTGACCCATTGTTTGTTTTTAACAATTTGATTCCATCATGTATTATTAATTCTGATGTAATTATGCATGGATTGCTTAGATATGTATAAATATGACGTGTTTCTCAATTGTACGAGCACATATTCTACAGTATAACATAGATGTGGGTAGGCATGTAAGGATTGCCGTTCGCTGGCCAGGCAAGATGTGCATAGTGGTGAATGATGATGCTACTATAGAAGTATGAAGTATCAGTACCCACACATTAAATTGATGTGGATAAAAAGTCGTACACAGGTATTCAAGCAAAAATTTGTGGTGCCATGGAAATAGTAGAGAATAAAGATATGTAGTAAACTGGTGACTAATTAAAACTTTGTGTGACAAGACATGCCAAATACAATAATACATCGGAGTAGAACTTTAGATCGCCTGGATTGAAAAGTGGGAACAATATGAAAGGAGTAAAAATAGATCGGAATAGAAATCCTATTACAAAACAGTGACATGACAATTTTTAAAATATTGCACTCGATCAATATTGGGCCACAAATCAAATAGGTTCGAACTATTTTTCACACATTATTTTACTTACCATCACATTTTTGGTGTCTATAAACTGTGTAATTAATAATTCCATATTTATACTATCTCTGAAACCATAAACAAAATTCATAGACCTATTTAATGTGCTAAAGATGATGCCCTCGCAAATGCGAGGGCCACCTTGCTAGTTTGATGTGAAAGTTAAAACGAGATTTGTTCATAAACCGTATGTCTGAATTCTACAAAACTTTCTCAAAATGTATAATTAAACATATAGGAATTACTGGAATTTTTTCAAAATTTTCTGTGCACTTTAGATTTTGAGTTTGGGTGACGCATCTTATTGTGTCCGTTGGATTTGCTTTGAAGGGCTAAGACGTCTCCAAAGTCACGGCTAGACTTTGAGCTTCAAAGTCATTGAAACTGCGTCCCTGGCCGACACCGGCTTTTGTCGGTCCTAAATTTGGGAACTTTTTTTTTTACTGCCCGCGTGAGCATCTTCTTTCTGTTGGCAAACAAGAGTAACCACGATTCTTCTACTCCCTCCGTCCCAAAATAATTGTCTTAGATTTGTCAAAAAATGGATGTATCTAGATATGAAACAAGTATAGATACATTTACTTTTGTACAACGTTGAGACACTTATTTTGGGACAGAGGGAGTAGTAATTTTCCACACTTTGGGCATGTGCATCGACTAACAAATAATTATACGCTTTCACTTTGCAACTTTCTTCTCTCGTGGCCACTGGCTGGCATCACCTTCCCTTAACAGTACAGTACTAAATATGGGTTGGGTTGCTTGCGGAATAATCAAGGCATATATCCACGATCCGGCTAGGGATCAAACCAACACCAGCCCGTACGGAAACCTAAGCTGAGTGCTACTACTAGTAACATTGTTGCTTGCCTATCTGTCAGTCGGTCAGTACACAGTGACTGATATGCGGGGTCCGGTTAATCATCGACGCCTAATACAAATGAATTGGAGGGAGTAGCTCAGTGCCTTGTCTTCATCCCAATAATAGAACTATAGAACGTTAGCAAATTTCTAATAAAAAGTTGCACTACACTTGGAGTTAGATTACTAAAGTACTTTACCCGCCAAAAAAGATTAATAAAATCCTTTAGACTAGTCATAGTGAGGAGTATCATATATTAGTATGATGCATGATACTAGTGTATGATACTACTTGTATGATCCTTGTTTTTGCAAGAGTTGCGCTCTTGTATGCAAGAGGAAGACTTTGAAAGAACAAAGAAGTTTGGATCCGCTGGTTGCATGGGTTTGTGCACAAATTTACGTTGCTGTTTTTTTGGCTGTTGTGAACCCTTGGATCTCGCTAATGCATTTTATTGTATCATATAGTAGTAGTAGTAGTAGTAGTATCATAGCCATATCATATTTATTTCCTTTTAGAATCCCAATACAAATATGTCTACATGATTTACTTGCTATTAAAATATCTGGCTAGCTCGAAAACTGAAATGGGGTCTAGTTCCAGTGAGATATCTATTTATTTTAAACAAAATTCATATTTTAAAGTCTCAACAAACTGAAAATAATCCTTGATGTACGCAGTAATGTATACTAAACAAATGCAAAATATCAACTCAAAATACTTTCTATTCTAGGCCACATGAAAATTATAAAAGTTTGGATTTGAGTACAGTGACTAGTGCACCTTTTAAAACTATACAGTCTGCCAGATTTGCCGTTTTGGTGTAGCACATAATATAAAGAATTTTACATTAAGATTTTGCACACTCGTAATTTCAAAAAAAAAAATGATTTTGCACACTCGTAGAATACATCATTGTCTATATCCACTTTTTCAGATTTTGACACTTATAAATATGCTTTTATTTTATTTTGAAATAAAGGGCTCGCTAAAGCTCTGCATCTGCTAGCTTCGCTATTATTGGGTGTTGCAAACAAAATATAGACCATTGTACTATCCACTTTTGTCTTTATTAGAGACTTTCCTGGTTTTGTTAGAACATAATGGAGTATTATTGTCCCTCCAGACAATGCAACTGGAAAAGATTATCTTAGACCATTATTCAGTACACTTGACTCATACTCACAATGAAAAAAAAGTGAAACAATAAAGTCAAAGAAAAGAGGGTGTAGACTTAAGATTTTCCTTTTGGAATCTTTTTTTTTTTTGAAATCCTTTTGGAATCTTTGTGGGTAGCGTAATGCAAAGAAGAGTAGGATAGTAGTTCCTGCCAGCCCAACGGTCGCTTTTCTAACCGGTACCTGGTGGGCCCCATCATTTTTAATCTTCGTTTGTTTTTTTTCTTAAGCCTTTATTAGCAGATGCTAGTAGTACCATCTGATGATTGTAACCGGGAAAAGGATGTTTCACCTACAAGAGTTCCTCCCTTTAATAACAATGCCAGATCAGCCAGAGAAATACTGCGTATGGTGAGGTGTTAGGTTTTGTTTATTTATTTAGCATGTCGGATTATGCTAGTGTGGGTGCTTCGTGCTTGGCTCGTGCTGATCTATATAATCATCACTATATTAGGCAACTCCTGCAACTGCAAGGCGTCTTATGTGTTTGTCAGTACGAATCTTCCGGTGTCTCCGCCAGCATTAGAGACTTGGTCTGATGATAAAAGTGTTCTGCACAGCTGTGTTCTACGAAACGGAACCGGGTAGTTGTTTTCCTCCCTGAGAATCTAAATAATTTGCTCCTCTAAATACAGTAGTATTATTGTTAGAGTATCTCTAGCAGATGCCTTAAGAGAGCGACCCTTTAAACGTGTATAAGGGTCTATTTCAAACCATTTTAAAAGGTGAAAACCTCCCGGCCAAAATAGATACGGAAAATGTATACCGTAAAATAGAATATTTCTGAATATTTTCTTCCTTTCTATACCTTTTTTCCCATCTTCCTCCTCCCGTCTCTCTCTCCCACCGCCCACCGCCGCCGATGGCTGACTCTCCTGCGTGCGGGCAACCGCCACCGTCTGTCCCGGCTTCCACGGCGAGCGTGTAACCGCGAGCACGCCGCTAGGCTGCCATCCTCCCGTGCGGCGCCCCCAGCGTCTCCTGCTCATCGACTGGATGTCCCCAGCACACACACGACCGGACGTCGCTCGTTCTCGGTGGATTCCGGCAAGTTTCCGGCGAGTTCCCTGGCGGAAGGTCGCCGACACGTCCTGAATATTCCCTCACGCCAACGGTTTCATTCTAAAAGTTGTAGGCGTGTTTACGGGTCATCCTTTAGAAAAAATTACAGGTCAGGACCATTTGCGGGTCTGGGACGCTTTTTCAACGCAAAAACTGTACTCGACCGTTATTTCTGAGTTCCGCCTGTTTTAAGGGGTGTGCTAGAGATGCTCTTAGCAAGATTGAGATGATCTAAAACACTGTACATTCTCCATCCATCCCGGGCTTGCAGGAGACCGAGGGCCGGGCACAGTGAATGGAACTGCTGCGCCGTGATGAACCAGTACGTGGCGACGCATTCAAGCGGCGTACAGCGCAATTGCGGCCCACTGATTTATTGCTCTCTTCCATGTAGCGCCCGGTCGAAGAAGCCAAGAACACCTCACCGATCATTCATCTCCGAATGACGCAGCGAAATGCAACGGAAGAGAGCTAGCGCTACGCTACAGCCTGGATCTAGGTGCCAGTCGACGTACTGGCTTATTAAACCTTCTTTTGTTCAAGTACAAGTGTCAGCGTCTCGATAGCCGAACTTTGGGAAAAACCGAGTACTAGAACCCCGGGAACTGGCACTAGAGCATGTCCTCAGCCGGCTGCGATCCTATCACGTGGTGATCGCACCGGCCGCCGGCGGTTTTGCTCTCTTCATCAATGGGACGGCCGGCCGCCGGCGGCCGATGGAGCCCTCGACACTACATCACGGTTGGCATTTTGGGGCACTCTAAATGTCAATTTTATGTCTCAAATTGTTTTTGGTGCACTTTGTACAAGTGTCACGGGCGCTCATGGCGGTAAAGGTTATTGGGCCACTTCTTAATGTGCCCCAAAATGTAACAATTAGAGGCACTTCAAGATTTGCCCCTAATTGAATTAGGGGCACTTTCTCAAAATGCCCCTATATACATTTAGGGGCACTTTGAGAAAGTGTCTCTAATTGTTTTTGGGGCAATTTTAGATAATGCCACTAAGTGTATTTGGGGACATAGTTTAGATCATGTAACTACCAGTTTAGTTGCAGCTCAATTTAAAACGAAAATAGATCACAGTTTAAAACCCAATATAGATCATCTACTGTCAAATATATCCCAGCAGTTTGTAACTGAATATAAACAGCAGTTTGTAACTCCACAATATCTGAATATAAACATCAGTTCGTAACCATGTATTTGAGGCCTCTAAATGTATCTGATTATAAACTACACTTTCAACACTGCCGAATTAACCAAGGCGAGTTCACTTGACTAAAGTACTAGAGAGATTAAGTACTACACGACAGTTGGCATATATGAAATAATTTCAGAAAGAAAACTGCAGCAGATGTAGCCGGAGTCATAAGTAATCAACACGAGTCGCATTTCAGGTTGCACATCATCCAGTGATAAGCTGCTTCTGCTTCGAACCTCTAAAGACACCTGTGCAAAAACCATCTTACATTAGAATATTATTAGATCATTCAGTGGTATTAACTTCACGCTAACTGAACCTGTGGCTGGATATTTTTAGATAGATCATTTCAGCACTACTAGGTAAAATAGAACTAGAAGATGAAAACAGAGTGCGAAGAGAAAGATCAACATGAACACACTAACAACCTGAAATACAAAAGAATTTTGGAATGACATCAGATTTAAAAATAGCAAATTGTAATATAATGAACCCTAGTTCTACCGTGTGACATCAGCTAGTACTGAAACTAATTGTCTCATATTATTTTACTAGTTTATCGCTTACATAGTCCAATATAACCCTAAAGTATATAGTATATGCGACAAGTAGAGGATAACAGTAAGAACAACCGAGGATTACATCTCCTATAAGCCTACTAATGCTCCTTTGAGCAACTGAGGAATACGCTGACCAACTTCTAAGACCAGAACAATCATAACATGTGGAAAATTAATCAGTAATGACACAATAAATTTAATATTTTCAGCTCCTAACATAACAAAGAAGTTATTCCTAGCTGATCAATGTGTAGCGTATCCCTTCTGCATGTATGATGCACTAACAACCCAACTTACACATTCTGGAGCCCTCTATTTCTACTGAAACACCACATTCTAACTAAATCATTTTACAGTTCTCAAATGAGGAACAGAAAATGAAGATATTTCGATTAACCATAAAGTAAAAATTAGATGGATGACAAACCATTTGAGATCCCACCCGAAGGACACAAAATAAATCGCCTGATTTTAGTACATTACGTAGACCTTGGAAAAATGTGAAATCATCTTCAGTATATATCAATTGGCTTCATAAATGGATGGAAATAGACAATCAAGTCAAGCACTCAATGCTTTCTCAATGCTAAAGCATTTAAGTAACAAAATTATTGTAAATAATGCTAGGACCAAGGCTCCTCTGTTTGGTACCGAGAGGATTAGCAGAGGAGGCATTTAATCTCCTCTGTGAGGAACCGAGAAGACGGACAGGTCAATGAGGAGCAGAGGAGGCAGTACCTAGGGGTCGAGGACGATGTGGAACACGCTTGGAGGCATCAACGCCATTGTTAAAGCACATAATTGCTGTCGCCGTCGTGGAGGCCACCCAGCTCCCTTCGACTCCGAGCAATAGCTTACAAGCAAATTCAGCAAGCCATTAGTCACCTAATAAATCATTTCCAACTCTAACAATAAGTTAAATAGGTGTATAACTGAATTAATTCAGTTAACAGTGTAGTTTATATTCAGTTTCGTTAGAGTTAAGTTACCACAAAAGCACTGATGCAGATGAGTAATCATCTAGAATTCCTCTCTAAAAATTAACTAACAAAAACAACACATTTAAACTGAACATTTCTTCAGTTAACACCACTGACTGAAACCAACCAGGGGCAAATAGCTAGATTCCCAGCATCAGTTCATCGCCATGATGAATTAGAGCAGCACCACAACCTAAATCCTAAACCAGTTCGTCACACCATTGCAGAGAGTAAAATAAGATCTCACCTGAGTGTCAAGGAGTATAAAACGTTCATGAGATATCCTTAAGTACACACCTGCAGTACAGTGCTTTGCCATTGCTTTGATTTCCTCAGTTTGTGTAGCAAAAGGAGGATGCATTCCTACAAAGAAAAGTCACCTGAGTCTTATGCAGTGTTACTAAGTAATTGCCATTCTCTGTTTGGAACATCTCTATTACTTAGCAATGAAATATTACTGCACATCTATGTTTAAACTGGACATCAGTGTCTCCTGCTGCTACTCAGCTGTCAAAAAATGGATGCATGCACATCAAAGTTGTCTTAAGTGCGCAAGACTGCTAAAGGTACAATTTCAGCTGCTACTAAAGCATACTACTGCTAGCAAGAATCTTCACATAAAACAGACATTCATAAAATATTCACTACATACGGAAGCTCTACTGCTCTAAAGAAAATTCAATAATATTGATGTTTATGTGTTTCTATCCAGAAATTAAAATGTGTTCAATAATAATTTCCTGTATACTAAATTCTAACACAGTTCTCACTTAAATGATACCAATTTTGTAGTATAACTGGTTATCAGGTCTAGCCAGGAGGGATGTGATTTTTGTCCATTCTCATGTATGAATGCTGTGACTGGAATTTAATTAGTTATCACGCTTTATAATTAAAGGTAAATCACATAGGCAACCTTTTCCTAGCTCGTGTCACAAAGTCTGTGGTCTTTTAGCGCACAAATCTTGCTAAGCAAGGTTAGGTAAGTAATTGCTAGGTCTAGCAAGGAACCAAATGTGCTCTATATAAAACTCTGTGCAAGTGCAACGTGTTATCTACTATCTTGGTGAGATAGGTCTATTACAACAAATGTCAACCATAGCAGATAGCAATTGGCATCGAGGGCAAATCAAAAGGAGAAATCAGATGTGAACAATTCCTTAGCCATGAGCCCATGACACAGACAATTCCTGAACCCTAAGGTTCAGAAAATCATTGTTATTATTATGTGAGCATGTGATGATAGTTGCAAGCTCTAAGAGCTGCAACATGTGTGTACTATTTTGTGTATGAGCTAAAGCTCAAATATGCCATTTTCATGAATAAGTTTCACTGTCAGAGATCACTGACAGATGTGTCAATCTTCAGTTAAGTGTTGATCTGTCAGTAGCATAATTTTTCTAGCATATACACACTAGCAAGTAGCTAGCAGAAAGCACTAGTAGCACATAAGCAAGCATTATAGCATCAGATAAACACCTGAACCCAACACTGACAGAAGTGTCAAAGTTTAGAGTTTTTGTTGCAACATGAGCAATCAAGCTCAAATGCCATCCCTAGAGTCACTGCACATCACAAGGAGCTAGAATAACACTAGCTAGAGCACCACAGAGCCCACATCACTGATGAAACTAAAGAAATTCTTCAGTACTGAACCCTAACATCCCAAATTGGGGAAAAGGGGAGGGGAGTCGATTAGGGCTAGTCCAGGGAGGTCCAGGTAGTCAGGAGGAGGAGGAGTACTTACCTAAGCCAGGTGAGCCGAGCTCACCGTGGCCGGAGCTGGAGAAGAAGGCGGTGGCCGCCAGGACAGGGGCCCCCACGCCGGGGGAATACGACCTGTGCTGGTCGGGCAACGGCCAAGGGGAGGCCATCCAGGGCCAGGAAGGCCGACTGCAGCACCCCAACCTCATCGGAGACGACGAGCACCACGCCGTCCCAAAACCCTAGCTAGCTAGGGTGGTTGCGTGAGGCCTGGATAGGGCGCTAGCGCTCGATTCCGTGGGCTAGGAGAGAGAGGAGAAGGAGGCGCGCGTTTTGGCGGCGGAGGCACGGCCTGCGGTGGCCGGAGACGGCCAACGCGCGGTGGCGGGCGTGCAGGCGACCGCGTCGCCATGGGCGTCGCGAGAGGGAGAGAGCGAGGGGAGAGAGAGAGGCGCGAGTGGTTCGGTCGAACCAGACCGACCCGGTCGGTTTGACCCGTGAGGTAGTCTCTCTCAGATAAAAAAATTACCACACAGTGTGACTCGGTCAAAATGTAGTACCTACTGGGGCACTATGCTGAAGTGCCTCAAAATGTACTACCTACTGGGGCACTTTGCTGAAATGCCTCAAAAAGTAGTATCTACTGGGGCACTTTGCTGAATTGACTCAAAAGTTAGTACATATTGGGGCACTCTGCTAATCAGCCCCAAATTGAAAGCTTTTGGGGCATTTTGAATAGTGTCCCAAACAAAGTGCCCCAATATGTCTACCGTGGTGTAGTGCGAGATCGGCCGTCAGCCTCTCTCACGTCATGCGTGATGATGTCTCAAGCGTGATCCAGCGGGCACGCACTTGCCTCCGCCACGTGATACAGTGCGCCCTCTTGCTCTCGCCGTATGCTCATCGATCCATCCAGTCTACGGCGCTATCATTTACGCCTGCTTTCCGTATGTGCTACTAGTGCGATCGGTTTGGATGCTGCATTCACGCATCGTGCACAGGGCGTGCCATGCAGCAAGTCAAAACCGAATGTGAAAATGCGGGGAGCAGGATACGGTTGACGAAGCTGTCTGTACACATCGGATCTGGTACTGCAAGTGGCATCGCCGATTCACCGTTATGCAGATCAGATCGACGAGTATGAGCGCTGGATTTGCTGGAGCAGGGGCCGGCCGGGCGGGCAGTGAAGAACGTGAGCAGTTTATGCCATATCAGTTTTTTTTTCTTCCTTTCAGCAGCAAGGACCCAAGGTTTCCCAGTTTATCATTTACACTGTATCCTTCAGCTGACCGCACGATGATTCCCAGTTTATCGTTTGCACAGTGTATCCTTGCACAGTCTAAGGGTGAACAGGCTAATTCTTTGCCCCTGCTTTATGCCTCGGGTTCAAGGTGACATGTTACTGTCGCTTCCACTGGCGATGATCACAAAGCGAGCTGCATGGAGAGAGGGTTCAGACGTTCTGTGCTATATCCTTATATAGGCTGGCTGGTGTGGTGTGGTTTCTCTTCTCGATCGATCGTTCCATTCCCCTTTTTGTTGCATGCCAAGTGCCGTGAATGATACTTCATGCTAACTTGTGTATAGCAACAATAATCCGTCAGTAAGCTGTCAAATCACAGGTAGACAGAACCTAATTAATCCGGTAGCCCTGGTTGGGGTTGTAAAATTCTAAATAACTCCTTATTTAATGAGATGAGGCAAATCTTTTGTCTCTGTTTCTAAAAAAAAATCCGGTAGAAAACATGAAAGAGCGATCAGCCGGGCGGGCCTGCAGATATTAGCCGTTTGCTTCTTTGTGCATGGACGTGCCTTGAAAACCACACGACATACAGAAAAGGACGGCAGCAAAGCATTTTGCATATCCTAATTTATGCAGAGCCGTTGAGCTGTTAGCTTGCCTCCAAGGCAGAATAACTAAAGAAGCCACTCACGTATTGCAGTATGCATTGTAGTTAAGCTTTGCTGTTTTAGTTTTGCATGGACCGAGCAGGCAGAAAATAGAGGGTCGAGGTTGAGAATTCCCAAGCTCAAATGAGATGTACTACCGTGAGCTATTAGAGCTTTTTACATTGTCAGAGAACACGTGGTATGTAGTCCGCAGGGGCCAGTTAACCGTACGCCGAATGAAATCAAAGGTTCTGAATGCTTCCGGTTCGAAAGTTCATAGTGAATGAGATACTGGAGTTCATGCCGAGCAGGAATTTTCTGCACCTGGGGCATCTGCCTGGCTCAGAAGGTTAAGCCATAGGGCCAAGACAGGTTAAACTGAAGGGTAGTTGCCGGCCGAAGCAAAGGTACTGAAAGGTGAAAGCAATGCCTCAAATACAATACTGCAAGGGAATTAAAAGGAGGGCCGTGCGTGAATGAACAGAGCCGAAACAGCCAATCAATTGCTACAGAGTAAGAGTACTTCATCAGCAAGTGTATAGTAGTACTAGACTACTACAGAAGTAGAAATAGTGGCAGTGACAAAGCCACAAAGGCACGTACAGCGGTGAGCAGTGCACAGATGACTGAACTTCGAAGGCATGGCGAGAGCCAGAAAAGAAGTACTAGCAGATGAATTCCTGGACGGAGCCGTCGCGGAATTCAGTTCAGGCGCGCGCATCCGGCCGTTGGGTAAGCTCCAGCGTTAGGTGCCGCGTCGCTGGCAAGCGCGATCTCTGACGTACTAGAGGAAGAGGGTGACTGAAGCAGAGTTCATATCGGCCATGAAGCACAAATCTAGGCTAACTGCTTCCAGCAATGAAGATTCTAAATATCGACCTGTGCCAATTCTTATTTGAAAAAAATTCTGGTGTGGATGCTGTTTTAAATTAACTGAAAATATCACTCCTCTGTCTCCTTTTTTTAGAACTCTCTCTCTCTGGTTCAGACTTCAGAAGAACATCGGTGAGACCGCAAGAGGCCTACATAAGGGCACATTGACAGGTCTAACCGGATCATTTCGGCCCATTTGATTTCAGACCCAATCACGGAACGTGCCCTCCATTTTCCAAGCACGTAGACCGTGCTCGCAAGAAGAAAAAAAGCGACTGAACTTGCAAAGTTTGACAGTTTGACTTTACGAAGCGAAGACTGCGATTCCTCTGTTTCGCCTGAGCTGATGGCCGTGCCGGCGACGGCCAAGGCGGCGCGCGCGCTCGCGGCCACGGCGGCGGCGCTCGTGCTGCTGTGGTGCGTCCATTTCCGCGGCGGCCTCGCCCTTAGCTCCCCCACCAACAAGGGGCTCATCTTCAACGTACGTAAAGAACCAACTATCCCCCGCTTCTTCCTTACTCTCCATTGATGGATCGTGGATCCTGGATCCTGGGAAAGATGCCCCTGTCCTTGGTTAGGTCGGGCCTTTAGTTATCGTCAAATCCATGTCTACAGCACTTCTTGAGCCTGGTTAATGGCGTCGTCCTTCGCTTTGCTTTTGGTCGCAAGAATGTACTATGCTAGTCGTTCTCGTCTTAGCTGGATCTAATCATAAAACTCGATGTTGCAATTGATTGCCATTCCTGTCCATATGGAAATCAGTCATATGCATCTATTAATGTTGGTAGAAAGTCTTCAGGCCTTTTTTTTTTTTGAGGTTTAAGACGGTCGTATCCGTCATCCGATTAGATAGAATAGAGTGTTATATACAGAATTTCGAGCTAGGGAAAAAAACCCTTTACATGCAAATCAACAAAAAATCTTCAGGCTTTTTCTTGAAAGATCTTTACTGAAGGCCATTTTGAAGTTTAATCCCGTATAAATTGTTGTAGACTATAAACTGTAGTCCTGCAACACAAGTGCTAAGGGGTGTATGTTGATAAGCTGGATTGGGATTGCGCAGTTCCTGATTTTGAGACAACAACATGCATATTGTACATGCACAATTCCTAATGTGAAAAGCTCAATCTAGGGGACTGGTTGTGCGCAAATTTATAATGGTATAAGCTCACTGTTTTGCAGGTTCATCCTGTACTTATGCTGATCGGATTCATCATCCTAGGGAGCGAAGGTCAGGTTCTCTTCTCTTCCTGTGATGGTCCTCCGATATTGATATTTAAACAATTCTGACCAAGCTACTTGTAACTTGTCTCCAGCCATAATGAGCTACAAAACATTGCCGTGGAGCCATGACACAAATAAGATTGTACATTTTATTCTTCATGCTGTTGCGCTTACTCTGGGGTCTTTCGGGGTAAATGCTGCCTTCAAGTTTCACAATGAAAGTGGAATCGACAATCTATACAGCTTGCATTCCTGGGTTGGACTTGGTGCTATCATTTTGTATGGTTTACAGGTAAGCCACACAATCCGTTACCATTTGGATAATCTGAATTCAGCAATTGTGGAATTTTCAGTAACTACAGTTTTTATATTTTGTTTCTTGCATCTGTAAATTTTTAGTAATACCACACTGAACGTTGCCCCCAAGGAGTTCTCAACTAGGAGCAGACCATCTTAGTCATTTATCAGGATAGCTAGTTACACTTGTGCGATGGCCACATGTGCAGTTCTGTCTCCATGGAAGGCACCCAATTGCTCAGGAATTCTAAGCACTGAAATGCCTTGTGTTGTGCTCTCTTTATAGAGGACATATGTTATTAGGATATAATCAAACAAACATCAGAACAGAGCTATCATGCTGTGTTTTATTTTTTTTTAGCTTAAAGTGGTCGATATCCACTGTCCGAATAGATAGAAGAGATGACCCAGTTTATATGGAAAACCGGGTCCAAAAACCATACAAGCTGTACAATGCCCTGTTTATGGGGAAAGCAGGGCCAAAATACCGCACAAGCGAGACGACCCGCCGCCCACACGACCAAGCCAACCAAATGCACTAGACACACACCACCTGCTCCGGGGCCGCCGCCCCGACATAGCAACCAGGACGAAACCTCGCATAGACCAAAGCCGAACCAATCAGGTTCGACGGGCCTGCCGTCCGCACGGCATCAGGGCGCCACCCAACCTGCCACCTGTTCCGGGGCCGCCGCCCCGGCGTAGCAACCAGGACGAAGCTTCGCATTACCCGAAGCCGAACCAATCGGGTCAACCAACCTGCTGTCCGCAAAGCAACAGGACCCCCCCCCCCCCCCCCCATCCGCACTTGGCCACGACCCTGCCCATAGGACCATCGCCGCGTGGGGCTCGAGGCCACCGCCTCGACCTACCACTACCGTCCCGGTCATCCGCTCCCCCTGACAACCGCCGTTTCCGAGCGTCGCGAATCCACCACACCACGAGGGCTAACAATCTCCAAGGCGGCGCCTCCAACAAGGTAACGACGCGTCCGTCGTCGCCGCCCGCTCCCGATGGAGCTCAGATTTTCACCCGGAGATCTTGGACCACCCACGTCGGGCGGGATCGAGGACTCCACAACGACGCCAACAAGAAGGAAAACGACGCCCGAAAGCGCCGCCGTCGCCGGCTCCGACCGAGTCGGTGCGGGGCTTTCGCCCGGAGGTCGACCCGACCGCAAAGTGAGGAGCGACAGTACCGGGCAGCGCTGCCCCGCCGCCGTCCACCACGCTAGACCGCCGCCACTAATGGAGGATCGGAGGACAAACAAAGTTCCTCAAATGTATTTTCTCTCTTTATATTCTCTGCTGACAAAGCTATCATCATTATTGGTGACTTCCGACATGAACCATTCATTTAAACTGTAGAATTCTACTCCTATCTACAGCCCAGTTCAAGTGTTCCGGCTCTTCTTCATTGACGGTATAAGTGAACTATGCCCTATTTTAAAAAGAGGAGGTTATTTGAAGTTTGAAGTATCGAGAAACTAAATATTCTGAACATATGTTGTCCCTATCTTATTCATATGCCCGTGGCTACTCTTTTTTTCAGAAACGGTAGTTATGCTCTATAAGATAACTAAGGGAAAATAATTAGCTGAAACCTCAATCTTCTGATGTCATGTTTCAGTGGGTATGTGGCTTTGCCACCTTCTTCTTCCCTGGTGCTTCACCAACACTCCGACGTGCCATGCTCCCGTGGCACGTTCGTGCTGGGCTCGTCGTCTACGTGCTGATGCTTCTTGCGGCCGAGCTGGGGTTCCTGGAGAAGCTCACCTTCCTTCAGGCCGCGGGCCTGGGTAGATACAGCTGGGAAGCCCTGCTGGTAAACTTCACTGCCCTTGTTGTGTTGCTACTGGGCGCAACTGTTGTATTGTATGTCACTGCTCCTGCGCAGAACGAGCATACGCTTGGGTATTCAGCAGTCCACAAGTCCTAAATCTTGACGGCCTGCTCCATTTCCCCCCCTCTTCATTTCTTACTTGAGTTGCTGCACAATAGTTACAATTTTACCCTGTAATTTTAACTTGAGTTGCTGCAATCTTGACAGATTCAGAACCACAAATGTAATATTTTGCCCTTTTGGTGACCAGTAAAACAGATGATGAGGTGTCCTTTTTCGACACACTCTGAGAAATGACTGCAAAGGATTTCACCCCGAACTGAACCTTTTGTCCAACCAAACAATTGTACAAATGATTCAGATAATTACAAGGAAGCAAAATCTGCCAATTCGGTAAGTGATGACACCAAAGAAAATACAGTGAAGCAAACTCCTTAATTAATAGATTGGGGCAAATCTTTTGCCCCCCTTTCTATACAGTGAAGCTACTGATGTACCTACTCAAGAACCATCGTCCGTTGGCAGCAGATGCAACGGGACGACAACATCTACGCCGATAAGAAGGCAAGAATGACCTCCTCGCCGCCTTCTCCTCGCCGCCGCCCACCGCGGTCACTGCCCTCCGTGCGGCTGCCCGCTTCTCGGCGCGCCGCTTGGCCACGTACTCATCCGAGATGTACACGTCCATCATGAACTCCGATGCTGCGACAGATCGAGAGCCTCAACGCCCTGAACGAACTACTCCGGATCTCAGTGTCACGGCATGCCGTCGGATTCTGCGAGCCATAGCTGCCGGTTTGCGGCAGCGCGTGCCGCATGAGAGTCGCAGAGATCGAGTTTTTTCTTTCTTTCACTTTTGCTATCTACTGTACATAGTGTTTTTTATTTTCGAACAGCAACAGGCTAATTTTTTTTTTTGCGAAACACAGTATAACGCAGACACTCACAGCTAATTTTTTTTTAAATAATACATTTTTTATTAAATTCGAGAAATAATACGTGTTTTGAGAGTTTTTGAAAAATAATACAGCCTCGTTTGCGGCGTGGACGATAGGTACCTATCGTCTGTGCCGTAGACGGTTAGCTGGTCGTCCATCGGCTACACGGGAGACAGCACCTGCTCATCCGCGCCGTGGACGATAGGACCTGGTCGTCTCCGCCGTGGACGATAGGACCTGCTAGTCTGCGCCGTAGACGACAGGAGCTGGTCGTCCGCATGCAGCAGCACGACAACTGCATGTACTTGGCTGCCACCCTATTTTCTCCGCCATTCCTTTTCCCGTCGCCGTTAGGTGAAACGTTTGAGAAATGTGAACTAACCTGGAAATCGAGCAACCACTCAAGCTTGGGTCTGTGATCCTCCGACCCAAATGCCCAGCATTTTGATTAATGTCCAGCAAACTCTCGGCCATGTCTTGCTCCCAATTTTCTGGCGCCTGCAACGGTCCTATGGGCTGACCCGTCAATGGCAGACCCAACAACAGAGACACATCATCGAGAGTAGGAGTCATCTCACCCCCAACGAAACTGAAATGTGTGGGTCTCGGGCCTCCATCGGTCAACTAAGCAAGTGAGCAGGCAGTTGTCAATCTTGAGGCGTAGAGACTGAGGTGTGGCCTCAACTAGACGCGCGAAAGGTAATAGCCCGACCCATTTCAACCTGCATGTACAGCATGTTTAGTATACGTGTCTCAACATGAAGTATCATGAAAAAGAGTACTGAAAACTTAATTTGAACACATACCTATCAACCCAAGCAGGGCGTATCTGCCAGTTTTCCCTAGGTCCGCGAGTGATGAGGGCATCGAGGCTACGCTCCAGCAGTTTCCTAGCATGATGCGTACTATCCACGTCCTCATTAAGCAAGTATATTCTCTCCATGCCTGACAAATTAAAAAAATAGATGGCACACTTAGTACAAATTGAAACATAATTCCACAATTATTACAAATTAAAAACATGGTGCCACACTTAGTACGAATTTAAACATAATTCCACAATTATTACAAATTAAAAACATGGTGCCACACTTAGTACGAATTTAAGCATATTTCCACAATTATTACAAATTAAAAACATGGTGCCACACTTAGTACGAATTTAAACATAATTCCACAATTATTACAAACATAGTGCCCCGGTTCTAGTTTCTTCCTCTTCCTCTTCGTCCCCGGTTCCCTCCTCCACGAGTAGTAGCTCCGCCAGTCCCGAATCGTGGACAACTGTCGTCATTGTGACCAAAATGATTGCACAGGAAACATTGCCTAGTAGGGCCTCCGGCTTCAGATTGATCCATATCATTCCGGATGCGCTTGCACTGACGTCGCCCTCTACCGGTACGCATTAGCCTTGGGTCGGGGATGTACTGCATTTCAGCAGGATCAACTGTGTTGAAATTACCCATATCTCGGAATCCAACCATCTCACATGTCCAGGTATTGAGGACAGACTCCTTCAGGAAATATGGGGACACGAACGAGATTGCAGCCATCCCTAGCTGTCCGCAAGCAGCAAGTACATGGGAGCAAGGCAGGTGAAGCAACTTTGGTTTGTTGCATGTGCACTCACACGTTGGCCTGGTTTCATTTCCAGTTCTCACTTCATGCGTCCTCATAACATTTCCACAGCCGAATTTGTCGTACGGTAAGCGCACCTCGAACCTCCTTTCTTGATTTCCTATGGCGAGGACAGTGTGATTCCGAGCTTTTGCCATCTTCTCATCCATGTACTTCATAATCTTTTCACAGTAAGGTGTGTTAGGGTTGTTCACAATATGCAAATGATCTCTCTAGCGTCTATCTCTAAAATACTTCACCGTGCCCTGGAAAATACCCTCCACAATGGCTGTAAGAGCCAAAGCCCGGTTTCCTCTTAGGACAAAGTTGTATGTTTCAGCGAGGTTGGTGGTCATGACACCGTACCTTGCTCCATAAGTGTCGTGCAGCAAAAACCACCTCTCCAGAGGCTCGTGTTCTATCCACTGCTGAAAGTTTTTAATCAGTCTCCCAGCCTTTCTCCTAACGCCAGGCGGATCAAACCCAGGCAAGTCACAAAGCCCAACAGGTTCATCCTCCGCTGGTGCAGGTCCTGTTGCTGCCTGTGCAGCTACAAGTTGTACATGTGTTGCTACTGCTGCAGTTCGTGCTGCTCTCCTCTGCCTAACATGATTGTTAGTGAACTCATCAAGCTTTCCACGTATATAATTGTACTTCCATGCAGAGTTTTTTGAATAGGTTCATCAGGTCCTTATTTCTGAATTGTGAGAAAAAATTGGCCCCAAGATGGCGCATGCACCAACGGCTCTGCAGATCTAGCCATGGCGTTTGTTCCCCAGGCACTGGGTTTGTGAGTGCCTTAATCGCATTCAGTATACCTGCATGCCTGTCATGAAGGATGCACACATTCTGCTTATCCTGCACTACTGCAATTTTCAGCTGCCTGAAGAACCATGTCCAACTTTCAGTATTCTCGCTCTCCACAAAAGCAAATGCGAGAGGCATGATCTGATTGTTGCCGTCCTGACCAATGTCGTTCAAAATCTGCCCCTTGTACTTGCCAGCAAGAAAAGTTCCGTCAACACAGATCACTGGTCGACAATTACTGAAAGCTTCAATGCATACACCGAAAGAGAAGAACAAACGATGCAACACTTTCACAGTTGGGAACTCTTGCATCCAGAAGTGTTGGACGTCCACATAGGTGTCTGGATTACGGGCCTGTAATGTATGAAGGAGCCGAACAACTGAGTCATATGAGTCCATAAAAGAACCAATCTGATCTCAAGTGCCCTCTGCTTAGCCCTCCAAGCCTTGTCGTAAGAAATTATATACTTGAACCTGCTCAACACTTTTTGCACAATGGCCTTCACTTCCACATCTTTGTCCTACACTATCTCCGAATAAAGCAACCGAGCAAGAAGCGTGGACGAAATATTGCGATGATCTTTAGGAATACTATCAATTACACATGTGTGTTGTACTACGTCACTAACCTTCTAGTTTATGCCAAACATAGGGAGATAGCCATGCACCCTACCTGGACAGTTTGGTACCTCACATTCCATGGTCAGATATCTCTTACTTGACACCTTGGTTCTAAAAACCCTCCACGTCGACATTGCCCACTTAATGATTGCATCCTGCAAATGTTGCTTGTCAGGATACAGAGCACCAATGGCAATGTTGTTCTCGTGGTAGTGCCACGCAGAATCATGACCGTCGTTCATGGTCATTACAGAAGAAAAGTCATGATTCCATGACGCAGGATTAGTCACCTCCTGTTCGTCATTCGACTCGTCGGAATCATCGGCGTAACCACTATCACCATCTGCATCTTCCTCTTCCATCTGGTTCTGCATATGCCCAAATTGATCGTCTGCATTTGCCTTACCAGTATAATCATGACCATCATCTGCCTGACTGCTCTGGCCTAACTCGTAACCGCCACCTCCAACATCTCTTGACTGCCTATAATCATGTTCTTCTGTATGCATCTCTTGACTGCTCTGGCCAGGATCGTGCCCACCCTCGCCTTCATATGAATTCACCTCCTTCGTGACAGGAAGCTGTAGGGCGACTGGGTTTGTGCCCATGGTTTCACAGGCTTGTAGCCAGCGCACCCACTGAGAGGTCCGATCTATCGGCCTCAAATAGAAGAATACGTCTGCCCTTGACCTTGACTTCGTCCACAATGCATGCACACCAACGATGTCTGTTTCAGAATTAAGCCCTAAACATCCAGCCAATCAGTCTTTTACCTGACTAATCGACCATGTGTACGGGGAATTAAGTTCCAACTCTGAGTGCTGAGAACCACGAGCACCACCACGAGCACCACCACCACTCCGGCTACACCTACCTCCACCGCATCTCCACCATTCCTCCAAAATAGCACCACCAAATCGCCTCCCCAAACTATCCCATGAGGAGATTGACGTTCCACTTGCTCCCTACTACCTCTAGGATGATCTAAGATGAAGTTTGTGTGGTGGTTGGAGCAAATTGGCCGGGAATCGCCGGAGCACCGCGAGTGGAAGCGGAACAGAGAGAGAAGAACGCGAGGAGGAAGAAAGGGAGCGGCTGGGCACTAAACAGCGACCTATCGTCCGCGCCGCGGACGACAGGGTAATCGGCGACTACGTGGACGATTGGTGTCCACTCGAGGACTAGTGGCATGTCGGGCGCGTGGGCGGGCTGGGCCATGGCCTGCTCGTCTGCGCCACAGACGATAGGGCCTGGTCGTCCACGGCGCAGACGACAGGTACCTGTCGTCCACGGCGTAAATTAGGCCGTATTATTTTTTAAAAACTCTCAAAACGCGTATTATTTCTCAAATTTAATAAAAATGTATTATTTAAAAAAAATAGCGACACTCACATACACGTGCACACACTCACCCCTATGAACGCACGCACGCACATCCTACACTTATGAGCACCTCCGAAAGACTGAGCCGGCGGTTGGGTCTTGAGATTGACGAAGTCACCACAGGCGCCTCGCTGTCGACGGGAACGTCGCCTCCCACTGAAGAATATTCCGTATAAATGAGAAACACCACTGTCAAATATACGATTTAAACTCTGTTGAGTTGGGGATATAACCACCCTTCTAACCATCTTGCTCAGCAGGCTAATGATCGCTGAGATTGGCTGGTTTTTTCAGAAGCTGCGTGTGCCGACTAGTTCCTTTTTTACGTACGCGCACGGTATCGACCGGACGGGAGCTGGCTGCTGGCGAACGATACCGGCCCATGCTTGTGTGCTGTTTGTGCAGCCTTGTACCTGAAGTCGCAGTAGCCACTAGCCAGTGCTTGGTTTCTGCGGAGTATTGAGTCAAAAACTCAAACCTTGGCAAAAAAAAAAAACTACCCTGAAGTCGCAGTAGCAGTGCTCGGTTTTTATGAGTCAAAAATTCAAGCCTTGGCAAAAAAATAAAACTGCATGACCAGCTAACGCGAAAAACTACCAAGCCAAAAAAAAAAAACAAGCAAATCATCCAAGATAGAAGATACATACCTTGCGTGGTTTCGAGTTGTATTTGTAAACTCTCAACCTTAACTCTCTCATGACTCATGACTCAAAGCCTCATGAAGACTCGGTCGACTCTGCACCAACAAAAGTTGCAAGGAAAGAATAAAAAAGTCAAGGGAAAATTTGCTCTGGGACACCGTTATTTCGTGTCCTTTGCTCAAACACACTGAACTTTTATGTCTTTGCTCAGGACCATTACAATTTTGTGGTCATTTGCTGTAACACATTGTTTGTACTACCTCCGATCCGTATTAATGGTCTCAACTTTATCTAGATACGGATGTATCTAATTAAGTGTTTAGACTAGATGCATCCGTATCTAGACAATGTTGAGACCATTAATATGGATCGGAGGGAGTACTAAAATGGAAAGGGGTGCGACCCAATAGGATGGGGAGGAGTCTGTCACGTTAGCCCTCGCGCCAAGTACTTTCCAGCGATGGCGACGATGCTTCCCGGCGAGACGCACGTTCACAAAGCTTGGTAGCTGATCAATCCCTTCGAGCTTCGTACCTGATCGATCCCTTCAGCCACGATGCACCAAGCTAAGAAGGCAGGCAGGCATGCAGGTCAATGGATTTCTGCTAGCAGAAGGACGCGGGCGTCACACGTAACACGAGATCGCTGGATCGATCGAGTTGCAAAACTAGCACGTGGCTGCAGCAAGGCGACCACGAACGGGGACATGATCGGGCGAGACCAGACTTGGCGCGTCGGGCACGCAGTCGACGGCGCAGGCTACAGCTCCCGGCGGCTGCAGCAAGGTGAGAGGCGTGCTATCGGGCGGGGCGGGGCGTGGTCGCCGGCACGGTCAAGGTCGTCGGAGTGCGATGAGGAAGAGGCCGGCGGGGGATCTGGGGACGACGCATCGGGACGCGGTAGAGAGCAGCGGCGGAGCGGCATGGCCACCCGGGCGAGCAAAGAAGAGAAGACAGAGAAAGTGGACCGGGGAAGGAAGGGGAAAAAGAGGTCAATCTTTCCGTTATAGTACAAGCGATGTGGTTTAGCAAATGACCACTGAATTGTAATGGTACTGAGCAAAGACACGAAAATTAAGTGTGTTTGAGCAAAGGACACGAAATAACAGTGTCCCAGAGCAAATTTTCCCAAAAGTCAAATGCATGAAAAAAGAGCCGACCCCGAGAAGTGGACTTCAAACTCGGCGGCTACATCCAATGGGGGCGCTAGCGCCCCCCCACTAAATCATAGAGGGCAAAAGAATCTAATACTAAAAGTCTTTACCCTTGAGACGACTCTAACCTTGAGGCGTTCCAATAATAAAAATATTTTTCTTAGAGAATTGGTTTCTTTTTACCTCCAGGATTTCTTTCTTATTTCTTGATGGAACTTAGGAAGTCCACAACTTACTGGCTGTCGTGACGCTCGACCGCATGAGGGGACATGAACGACACTAATCTTGCATGGAGCGTGCTTGAAGCTTGGCGCCATATGGTCGTTGCCGCTGGGTTGGACCATGTAGCGCGCCAGTGTGGCTTCGTTGACGTCGTGGAGCTCGTTGTTGATGTTCGTCAGTTAGAAGAGGGTAATGGTTTGCTTAAGAGGCTAAAAACTGCATAAGGTATTGTTGATCTTTGAACGATATCCATTACATGCCGTTGTATTTTATCAATAAATGGGACCTAGTTTCATCATGCCTTTAGCAATCATAGTTGTGAAGGATCATTCAATTGTCAATAAAAATTTGGTCCGACGTGCTAAATTTACTGAACTTTTATACTTCTCTCGGTCTTATTTAACATGTTGTATTGTTATTGACGTATAAATTGTCCTTTCTCGCATAGTTTAACCACATATCTATCAATATTATTAAATATTAGTTGGTGTGTTTTTTTGCAGTGAATTCATTGAAATATACTAAATTATATTTTGTAACAAAGTTTGTTCTAAATCTATGCTTTCTACAATGTAGACTCTATATAATTTATTACTATTTATGGTAAATATTCGTAAAGTGTACAATGTAACAAATGTCTCAGTAGAAATTTCTAGTGTATGATTAAGTAAGCAAATTTATAGAAAGTTATAGAGTATAAGCTGAAATAATGACACTACTTTTTCATGGTCAAAATTGTCTAGCAAATCAAAATTTTAAAAAAATGTGCATGATATGTACTCGGTATTAGAATAACATTACTTAGAGTACACATCAACGAAAATGTTGTGGGGTATTGAAATAACATTGCTTAGACACTACTTCCGCCATGCAGTTGCACCGAGTCTCAGGTCTTAGCCTACGAGTGCGGTTTTCCATGGTCTAAGAACTTTTGTTGTTGTTCCCTTCCCTTGAGCAGACAAACTTCCCAACCGTATTTGTCCTCCAATACCTTTTCCTCGCTTCACCCTCTCCCTTCTAATGTTGAAGCCATGTTTGTTTCGCTTAGTCGTTATAGAACACGTACGCCTCATGTTCGGAGCCAAAGGTCTTGGCCATTATCTTCCAGTAGTTATACAGTGCTCTTTGCTCATATTCAATATCCTTTGTATCTACGGTTCCTTGTAACCGTCGTGGTCATCTTACGCATTACTATCACCAACATCCACCTAAAAAAATACTTATAAATATTCCTAACGCAGTCGATGGTCATACAAAATAATCAATATACTTGAATGATGTTATCAGCATATGATTTGTCTGCCTCTGCTTCTAAATCTTTTTACTCATTTTCACCAAAGACGTCTACCTACACAATTAAAAAACAAATAAGTGTAAGTTCCAATGTTGTCACTTTTTTTTAGAAATGGAGGCTTGCCCCAGCCTCTGCATCAAATTGATGCATATGGCTGCTTTATTAATTTATTCAAGAGTTTGCACGCATTGCAATTCACGGGTCGCACAAGGTCGAGACATGTATCAACCAATGAAAGAAACTAAGACATAAATTATTCTTCATAGCGTAATCCTTTTCTCAAAACACCAGCCTGATTGGTTGTATAAATCCTTGGTGACCGTCTCCAATGTGTTGCACCCAAAATCCATTGCATGTCTTTGCTCCACTGGTTGGAGATAAGACCACGTACGGATCCAATGGGTAATCAGCGGAATAACCTGCAAAAAGATGGTTTCTTTGGCTTGTTAAAGACAAAATCATTTCGCACATTCCAAATTGCCCACATAACAGCACACACTCCCACCCGAATAGATTTTAAGTCTTTCTTTGCAATCCCATTTAGCCAACTCCCAAAAAAATTCGCTACATTCTTCGGGGGGTGCTATATTAAAAGACATATGTACGACTCTCCAAACTATTCTAGCAAGTGGACATTCAAAAATGAGGTGTCGTATAGATTCATCTTTATCACAAAACAACAACTCTTATTCCCATTCCAATTTCTTTTGGCAAGATTATCTTTTGTTAGAATTTCTTTACTATATACAAACCACATGAAAATCTTGATTTTCAGTGGCACTTTAATTTTCCAAATGTATTTCCTTAGAAATCTCGTGTGACCATTCAAAAGATCTAAATACATTGATTTGACAGTAAATTTCCCCGAATTAGTTAATCTCCACACGAAGCTGTCTTGTTCATCCGAGAGAGTAACCGACATCAGCCGTTCAACCAATTGTAGCCAACTATCCCATTTATTCCCTGTGAGAGCCCTACGAAATGTTATGTTTAGAGGTTGTGTTAGGGCTGTAGCCACCGAAACTTGTTTTCGATTAACTATATTATATAGCGTGGGATACTGTTGAGCAAGGGTAGAGTTCCCTAGCCAAATATCCTCCCAAAACCTTGTGCTCATGTCGTTGCCCACAACAAAAGTACCTCTATTAAAAAAAATCCTCCTTTAACTTCATAAGACCCTTCCAAAACGGTGAATCAAGAGGTTGTGTTGTGACTTGCGATAATGTTTTGGAGTGAAGATATTTATTTTTAAGCAATTCCTGCCAAACCCCTTGTTCATTTAAAAGTTTAAACAGCCACTTGCTGAGCAAACATTTATTTTTTTATATCTAGCACTTCAATTCCTAGCCCCCCTTGATCCTTAGGGCGGCAAATCAAATTTCACTTAGTTAATCTATATTTCTTCTTATGTCCATCACTCTGCCAAAAGAAACAAGATCGGTAGAAGTCTAATCTCTTTCGTACCCCCTTTGGGATCTCTAAAAAAGATAGCATGAACATTGGGAGGCTCGTTAACACCGAATTAATTAAAATTAGCCTGTCTCCGTAGGAAAGAAGTTTTCTGATCCAACTACTCAACTTTCTTTCGAACCGATCCTCAATAGGTTTCCATTCACCATTTTGTAGCTTCCTGAAGTGTATTGGGATGCCAAGATACTTAAATGGCAGAGACCCAGATTCACAACCGAAGAGCTGCTTATATTGATCCTCAACCATTTTGGCTGGTCCAAAACAGAAGAGCTCGCTTTTATGAAAATTGATTTTAAGACCCGACATTTGTTCAAACAAATATAGAATAAGTTTCATGTTCAGAGCTTTTCCCATGTCATGTTCCATAAAAATAATTGTATCATCCGCATATTGTAAAATTGAGACCCCCCCCAACTAGATGAGGTATAAGGCCCCCCACTTGACCATCTTCTTTTACCATCTTCTTTTGCACGGTTAATCAAAATAGCTAGCATATCTGCCACTACATTAAAGAGAATAGGTGAGAGAGGATCTCCCTGTCTCAACCCCTTCAAAGTTTGGAAATTATGCCCTATGTCATCGTTAACTCGAATACCCACACTTCCTCGAGTAATGAACTCTTTTATCCAGTGGCACCATTTTGGATCAAAGCCTTTCATTCGTAAAGCTTGTAAAAGAAAGGACCAATTAACCTTGTCATATGCTTTTTCAAAATCAATTTTCAGAAGAACACCATCCATTTTCTTCCTATGAAGCTCATGGATAGTCTCGTGAAGAACCACTACTCCCTCTAAAATATGCCTTCCTGGCATAAATGCAGTTTGTGTTGGTCTAATTACTGACTGTGCAACTTATGATACCCTATTGGTAGCCACTTTTGTAAAGATTTTAAAGCTCACATTCAGAAGGCAAATGGGTCGATATTGCTGAATTTGCACCGCATCTTGCTTTTTTGTAAGTAGGATCACCTTCCCAAACTTTAAACGAAATAACGGAAGCTCTCCCTTGTGAAAAGCTTGAAACATGTTCATTAAATCCTTTTTAACAATATCCCAACATTTTTGGTAAAATTCAGCCGGAAAGCCATCCGGTCCTGGTGCTTGTTCTTTTCCATTTGAAAAATGGCATCATAAATCTCTTGTTCGGTAAATTCTGCTCTAAGAATTCCGTTCTCTTCACCCGAGAGTTGAGGAATATCAGCAATCTCATATTCAATCATTGAAACAGTAGTCTTTTTCGGAGCACCAAATAATTTCTTGTAATATTCAGTAATAAAGACTATTAGATTTTGTTGTCCCACCACAATTCCTTCATCTTGTTCTAATTGAAAAATCATTTTCCTCCTATGTTTCCCATTAGCAATCATGTGAAAATATTTCGTATTATTTCCACCTTGTTGTACATGTTTAACGTTTGCTCTCTCAGCCCACTTGGACTCCTCGTCTCTTCTTAGGGTAGCTAACGCTTTGTTAGCTTCCCGTAAGGCATGCTTGTCAGGTTCATCGAGAGGTGTATAATCTGCCTGGGATTCTAACGTCTCAATGATTGCAATTAATATATCTCTTTCTTTTTTGTAAACCGAACTCAAATATTTAGCCCAGCCTCTGAGGAAACTCCTAACATGCCGAATTTTGTTTTGCCACTTCTCCATTGGCGTACGACCAAGCGTAACATAATTCCATTCTCTCGCTATCATGTCCACAAAACCCTCGTGGCGCATCCATGATAGCTCAAAAGAGAAATGCGATTTATTCCCGAGGTGAGCTTGTTCACCAGAGTCGAGAAACAGGGGGGTGTGGTCCGAACCAGCTATAGCAAGTGCACTAATGGTAACCAAAGGAAACTTTTGTTCCCACTCCACATTTGCAAGAACTCTATCCAATTTTTCATATGTCGGCGTGTCCCTTCTACTAACCCAAGTATATTGTCGACCTTGGTTGGCCCTGAACCCTCGTGGTGGATCGGTGAGACAAACGGAGATACACGGCAACGGGCGGGCGTCCGACGCCCAGGACCGCAATGAGAATGGAATTGACGATGCAGTGACTAGTTGAGGTACGGGATCGGGAGGCAGTTGCCTGAGGCGACAATGGTGCGGTGGCCTCCGACGTCTATGAGGGCGCGTCGATCGGGCGGCTCTCCTAACATGCCGAATTTTGTTTTGCCACCTCTCCATTGGCGTACGACCAAGCGTAACAGAATTCCATTCTCTCGCTATCATGTCCACAAAACCCTCGTGGCGCATCCATGATAGCTCAAAAGACAAATGCGATTTATTCCCGAGGTGAGCTTGTTCACCAGAGTCGAGAAACAGGGGGGTGTGGTCCGAACCAGCTCTAGCAAGTGCACTAATGGTAACCAAAGGAAACTTTTGTTCCCACTCCACATTTGCAAGAACTCTATCCAATTTTTCATATGTCGGCGTGTCCCTTCTACTAACCCAAGTATATTGTCGACCTTGGTTGGCCCTGAACCCTCGTGGCGGACCGGTGAGACAAACGGAGATACACGACAACGGGCGGGCGTCCGACGCCCAAGACCGCAATGAGAATGGAATTGACGATGCAGTGACCAGCTGAGGTACAGGATCGGGAGGCAGTTGCCTGAGGCGACAATGGTGCGGTGGCCTCCGACGTCTACGAGGGCGCGTCGATCGGGCGGCTTGATAGAATGGATTAACATGGGGTCGGGTGTTGGACGTCGGGCCAAAGAACGTCCTCCGTATGCCTATGCGACCTTTACAGATCCATATCATCTGGGCTCGTGTTGGGCCGAACGGGGCTCGACAGGTGGGTGTTGCGCTCTAACACATGCGCATCAGGTTGGAGGTGTGTGTGAAGTGGTATGGAGAAGGAGCAGGTCCAAGCAAGGGGAGCGAGGGTGAGATCCTGGGAGGCAGCAGGAGGTGATGCACGAGTGTGGCGCGTGATGTTTGGACGCTTGGTGCATCGGCGTGGTCGCAAGCAGGAGTGGAGGTATGTCTCTGCGCAACGGAGGTCCTCGCCTCGACGTGGTGGAGGTCTTTGGGTGGTCGCGCAGCTCGGCGCGGTGGAGTTGGCTTGCTCTCGTGCTAGTGCAGGGAGCGGCGTTCGTGGCAAGGCGGAGAGTGACGTCATCAACAAGGCAGGAGTGCGGCCTCAGGGCCGATGTGGAAAGAGGAGCAACGGCTCTCTTTGGTGCTGGTTTTGACTTCTTGGCAGGCGAGGCTGTCGACCAGGCTAGGTTCTTTTTGGTGTGTGTTTTGGCTGCTTGGGCTGCAAAGCCATTAACCAGCTTGGGGGGGCGACCTCAGGGTTCGTTGTTGATACGTCCAAAATGTATATATAATTTTTTATTGTTTCATGGTACTTTTATATCATTGTTACATACTTATATCATGACTTTATATCATTTGTATTTTCATGAGCTATCTATTAACAAGATGCCCAATACCAGTTTCTATTTTTCTTATGTTGTTTGTATGCCAGAAAAGCTGCTAAAGAAATATGCTCGGAATTGGACCATAATTTACGTAGATTTTTATCGGTGGAAATACACCAGGAGACGAAAGGGTGACGCGAGGGGCTAGCCGGGGAGGCACGCAGGTCCCAGGCGTAGTCCATGAATGGTCTTTATATATTGACGTGATGCCTACATGAATATTTGCCTTGCCTAATTTGCCATAATTATCATGATCATAGTTCTATCAATTGTTCGGTTATAATTTGATCACCCAACAACGCTACTTATTAAGGAGAGATGCCACTAGTGAAACCATGACCCCTGGTCCATCTTTTTACATTGTTTACAACCTTATTTACACACCTTTCATCATTGTTTGGTTGCTGGTCCGTTTTTACGTTTTCGTTATTTACTATCATCTTCCACACTATATGTTTAACCCTTTATTTTTGGCGAGACAGGAAGATTGACAACCTTCCTGAAATGTTGAGGACAAGGAGAATTTGTTTTTGCTTATAGGTCCACTTCAACTTTGCTTAGCTTCTCAACTCCAACTGGTTCGATAAACCTTGGTTCTTAATCGAATGAAAATTGTTGTTGCACTGCATCATGCCTTCCACTTAGGCTTCCCAACATTCATCAGTTGTGTGGACTGTTTGGTGGAGGTTTGTAGGTCCGGTGGAAGCATTGGGTGGAGGTTCGCGAGTTAGATCCGGGCGAAAGCCCTGTCTCCAGTGGTGCACTGCCGGAGCCAACGACGTCGACGCCCTTGGGCGTCGTTCCCTTCTTGGAGGCGCCATTGTGGTGAAGCTCTCGCCCCTCCTCCGAGTTCAACTTTGGGGGAAAAACCTTAGATCCTTGTGACCGGACGATGGTGGCATCATTTCGGTGTCGTTTATCTCTCTTCAGGTGTCCTCTTTGGAGTTGTGCGTCGGTCGGAGTGACAACCGGAAGTTGGTGGCAGCGATGGTTGGCGGCGATGTTTTCCATCGTCGGCTAGGCAGGTTCGCGACCTCGGGGTCGGAGTGGTGTTCGGAGAGGTGGCTCTTTTCGTGGGTGTCGGGTTGGGTCGCTCTGGCGGGTGGCCAGTTCGGTGCGCGGCCTCGGGTTTGGCGTGTTTGTTGCGTAGGCTGTAACCGGAGCAGCGGCTCCGCGTGCTTGTGTTTTAGGGCGTTTGCTCTATTTGCTTGGGCGGAGAGTAGTTGGCTCAGCGGGTTCGCGGCCCTGGAGCCGGTGTATGTGCCGGAGCAGCGGCTCCGATGTGGTTGAGTGTCGTCTCCGGTCGCTTGGGCGGTAGAGCCGACGGCTTGGTTGGTGCGTGGTCTCGGGACCGGCGTCTGTGTCGCTGATGTACCGGTTTTCCGCAATTAACCGGACAACTCTCTTCTTTTTAACCAATGGAACGGGGCAAAACTTTTGCTTCGCGTTTAAAAAAAAGCAGTCCAACTGCATGACAGCTTCAGAAAGACATATCATGTATACTCCATTTTTATTTCGTTATAAACTTAAAACTAGTCGACCTGGCTAACGTGTTGACGGTGCAAAGCAGCCAGGTGTTCTGACTTCTGACCGCATGATTGGTCATGCTTGGTCGACAGCCTCGCCTGCCAAGAAGCCAAAACCAGCACCAAAGAGAGCCGGATCATACAACACTTATCAGTATGTATTACTGTACTAACTTAATGGCGATAGATTCATCATCCATCCATAAACAAGACGGCGACAGGTTACGCCCAGGAGGACGGAATCCACCCAGATCCCAGCGCTGCAAATCAACGTGGGCAGCTCCAGCTCCAGCTCGCTGTAGTCGACCGTCGTCGTGCCCGCGACGTCGCCTTCGCTGGCTAGCAAGACGCCGTTCCTTGATCTCTAAGTTTTAATTCTGGGACACGTCTCGTCCACCTCGCGACGTACCCATCGATCGTCGGCTGCAAACAACTGCTCCTGTCGCATGCCTATCTATGTACTTGGAAGCTGGCGTTGTGCTGTGCTTGCTTGCCACCACGAATGGCTCCCTGCCAAGCGTACAATATCTTGCCGTTGTGTGACTCCCCGTGCTCGACCTGTGAACGATCAAACGTACGCTTCATACTGTAGTTTTGTGTCAGCAGTGTACGTCTGTTTCGTTATTACTCTATGAAAAGAGAAGAGAAAATATCACAGCAGCGGGAATATAAAGATCAGCGAGAGGTCACCTATCTGGACTAATCAATCCGTATATATCCAGCCGACCTCCCCGTTAAAGTAGTTGATTGATCGAGCGTTGTGCTCTCCCTTCTCTCTTCTCCCGACCGCTACATATACTCTTGGCTTTAGTTCGCTAGGCACCACATCAAACAAAAGGCACCCTGAGCCCCTGTGACGTCGTCTGTGTGTCTTTGCTAAATATCTTGGTCGAAGACCCAGCGGGCGGTCGATCAGATGGCGGAGGAAGCGAAGAAGGAGGTGGCGCCACCCGCGCCGGAGCCGACCAAGGACATCGCCGAGCAGAAGGCGGCGGCGCCGGAGCTCGTTGTCGCCGAGGGTATGTGCAGGTGGATGCCTGGTTGGTAGCGGAGGAACCGTGGTCAGATGTACTAACGTTTTCATGCTTCTCTTTGTCAGATGCTGCTGAGAAGCCCGCAGCTACAGAGGGCTCGCACGGAAGAGGTACTCGTTCGTTCCCTTCAGCCCAAGTCTGAATTCTGAAATCAGCATGGTATATTTGACTCATACACAGTAAACTGATGTGCAACTCTGCTCCTTCTTCAGACGCTTTCCTCGAGAGGGTGGCGACCGAGAAGAGGATCTCGCTGATCAAGGCATGGGAGGAGAACGAGAAGGCCAAGGTCGAGAACAAGTGAGTCAATCCTTTCTTGCTTAATTTCCACAAGTAACCACGCGCACCAGTGTGATTCACCTGGATGTCTCCATCCCTGTCCGCGTTTAAGCAGTGACTTCCATTGCACCCAAAATTCAGACTTCATCTCTACTGCACGTCGTCGACACGAAAACGTCACACTCACAACACACGCTAATTCAAAGTTCAGCTAATTTCATGACTGTCATTTAAGCCATCTGGTTTTCCTTCCCTGCAGGGCGGCAAAGTTGGTAGCGGAAATCACCTCGTGGGAGAACTCCAAGGCTGGAAGCCGAGCAGAAGAAGCTGCTAGTAAGTCAGACATGGGGACTTTTTTTTGAAATCTTAAAGGTTTCCAGTTGACATATGCATGGGCAGTGACAGTACGCAATCGTATAGCTACTAACATTGTCGGCCGTGGCACGTACGTGCAGGAGCAGCTGGAGAGGAAGAAGGCGGAGGACATGGAGAAGCTGAAGAACGCCACAGCGTCGGTGCACAAGGCGGCGGAGGACAAGCGTGCTGCGGCCGAGGCCCGGCGCGGCGAGGAGATCGTCGCGGCCGAGGAGGCTGCCGCAAAGTACATCGCGAAGGGAGAGGCGCCCAAGAAGCTCCTCTTCGCGTCCTTGAGCAGAGGATAGCTGGCCGCGCTCCAAAGGCATCCTTGATTCTTCCGCTTCTCTGTGTGACCGTTGTAATATTTGCTCCTTACTGTGAATTACTACACTACTTGTGTATTTATGTGTCGATGTTGTCTTAGTTTTTGGTATCATGTCGTTTTGTGATTTGTGATTATTTCGTGGGTACTAGGATGTATATGTTGATTTTGGCCAAAAGATACCCTATCAATGTTGGTCTTTGATCGAACAATGGATGACAGTTTTTTATTTATTACTGGATGACCCGTTGCACCAATGGCTTAGTTGGGGGAATCAAGCAAATTGGAGCCACGAGTTTTATCTCGTTTTAGTGCCGATGCATGGTGTTATATGTCGATGTCAGCACATGAAACAGAAAACAAAAGCGCGGCCTTTTGAAGTTTTTTCGACATGTCCTTCTAATGTTCAGGCGTAGAGCTCCAAAACAAGCAACATTAAAGAGTAAATGACATTGGCGGTCACTGAAATTGTCGTGTGGGTGCAATTAAGTCACCGTTTTCAAAAATCTTCTGAAGCCGTCACTCAAGTCAACATGCGCGTGCACTTTGGTCACTCGGCCGTTTGTCGACCGGTTTTTGACCAAAACCGGTTAAAAACCGATCACGTGCGACTCACGTGAACTTGTTCCGAGTCGTTATTTTTACAGATAACCCCTTTAGTTTTTATGTATGACTCAGTCTGCCTAATTGCTCTCAGGTGGGTCCCGCCTGCTGTCAAGTCAGGAAATAAATCTCTTCTTCGCTAATAACCCGCCTGCTGCTTTGCCCGCCGCCTCGCCGCCGGCACCCTCCATTCCCGACGACGGCGCCCTCCAACGGAGACGCACGGCCGCCCCCGCATGCCAAAAGACGACGCGCCCATGGCCATACGCCGGCCGCCGTCCCGTCCCTTCCCCTGCTGCCCCGGATCACGGCGATTCATCCCCGACGGGATACACCCCTGCTACCACGCCAGCCTGTCCGCGGCCACGCGTCCGGTCACCTCTATTGTCCTCGAATTACCTCACCGCCTCCTCCCGTGCATCGAATCAAGCCGATTCGGTCGAAATCCGCTGTTCTTGAACCCATCTTCCCTAGCTCCAGCCAGATTCCGCCGCCACCTTCGACGCCGATTCCGAGCTTCCTGGCCCTCCCCAGCCCTTCCCCGTCCGTATTTCTAAGATTCTGGTGCCTTAGCACCTCCGGCCCCCTTTCCCGTAGCCCGTTTCGCCTAGCCGTCGAGCGCCGCCGCGTTTTTTTTGCCGTCTTGCGCCGCCACAAAAGCTGAGAACGCCCAGCCAGCGCTCGGGCAGAGGAGGCCACAAGCAGAGGAGGTGCCCGCGGGCGCTCGCCCGCGAGCAAGGTCCCAGCGGCGGCGGCCGGACGGTGCTCGGGCAAAGGAGGCGCGGCGGCTCGAGCAGAGACACGACCGGCGCTCGGGCAGAGCAGGGGCCCAGCGGCGGCGGCCGGACGTTTTATTAGTTGTTTTATTTATTTTCCTCCCCGCACCAGTGATTTAGTTCTTTTATTTATTTTCTCCCACTGACAGGTGGGTCCGACTTGGCAAAATTATCTGTAAAATAACGCTCAGAACAGACTCACGAAAATATCTGACTAATCTAAAAGAAAAAAAGAAATTAGAGGGGTTATTTGCAAAAATTATGGTCCACAGCGACGACACATGAGCCACACGTGACGATTCTGGGTAAAAAACCGGTCAACAAACGGCCGAGAGACCAAAGTGCACGCGCATGTTGACTTGAGTGATGGGTTCAGAAGATTTTTGAAAACGGTGACTTAAGTGCACCCACACGACGACTTCAGTGACCGTCAATGCCATTTACTCTTCAAGGGAAACATAGTCCCAAGGATGAAGATACTATTCTGTTACAGGAGTTGCTGCCAGGGATTTCACGGGGAAAAATCCGAAAATCTATGCAAACTCGCCACGCCAAATATTCTCAGCTACTACAAAAGTTGGTATCAGGAAAACGGAGATGACATTTTTTTTAGAAATGGAGGGTGTACCCCAGCCTCTGCATCCAAAGGATGCACACAGCCGGTTTTATTAATATGGAAAAACAGTAAGCACTACCCTTACAAAGAAATACATCGATCAACCAGAAGAACCACCGTCCAAGCGAAAACTCGCTACACCTACAAGCTAGATGAACGGGTGGACCAATCGGAGTCAATGCCCTGACCCACACACCTACGCACATCATCTAAAACCGGAGGCTTCAACCAGACCGCCCAACAGCGCGCCAGAAGCACAAACCGGTCCAGCCGATCCTCAGTGCACGCCACATGCGCACAACAGAAGCCGCTGCCACCATATTCCGCCATCTCATCTTTAGGAGCGATCAACGCGATGATCTTGCAAGGCCTGCCATCGACACCGCCACGACGCCAGACAACTCCACCATCCTGCGCGAGTTCATCATCACACGCCCGTCGACGAGGCCCCGCTGCGCCACACAACCAAATCCTGCTGACGTCGACGTGGTAGCTGGAACACCGCTCCACCTCTTGCCTCTTCCGTCCACACTGCTCCATGATCGATGCCTCAAGAGGGAGAGCGACACTGCAACGCCGCCATCATTACGGTTTCCCCCAGAGTAGGACGAGTGGTTAGACGGTGGTGCAAAGGCGATGCCTTCAGCAAGGTAACGGCATGGAGACGCCGCATCGCCCGCCCGCCACGGAGCTTGGTTTTCACCGGCAACCACGTCTCCCCAACTCGTCGCCGGGACTAGATGTGGTATCCAAACCACAACCAGCCATGGCTGACCGCCTTCGTCGAAGAAGAAGGCCGCCGCCACCATGCCTAGGGCTGCTGCCTTAGGCGTCCTCGTGCTGCGGGAGAAGCCCAAGATCGCATTCACGTGCCGTCACCGGAGCACCAGTAGGAGGGCAGGAGGAATTCCGAAACCAGCCCGGCCCAAAGGCCCAGATCGGGTCCGGTTGCTGCCGCCGCCTCTGGCCATCGCAGCTACGCCATGGTCGCCGCCACCCCCCACAGCATCATCGTCGGAGAAGGCTAGATTGGAGCGCCGCACTCGCCCTCCAGATCGATTTCCGAGGAGATCCGTCGCCGCTGCGCCACATGGGCCATGCCCGGTGACATCCCCGGCGGCGGCGAGATGGGGAGGCCTAGGGGAGGGCCGGAGGAGTCGTCGGTGGTGGCCGCCCGGTGCGGCCCGGCGTGGCCGCACGGGGTCGGGAGAGGAGCTCTCCCTCAAAGGAGATGACATGAAGCTGATAAAGTCCTAGAAGTGAAGGGTGAAGTACTGAAGTTCATAACGAGCGGTGCATTATCTGTCTAAGTCACCAAAACTTTAACCCCTGTTATTGTACAAAAGGTTAAGTACCACATCACAAGAAATAATAACAAATGGAAAGATTAATATCACATGAGCTCATAGCAAAAGCAGGAGGTTTAAAGCAGTAACAAAGAAACAAAATGCAGCTTCTTGAAAGCATGCATTTATCAATGTATTTATGTCCACGATTTAAGACAGAAGACATTATAGTGATTACAACTTAAGGAGGAACAAAAAGGTCACACAAAATTATTATTCTTGCAATCTAATAAACTCAATAATCATAAATTGTCCAGGTAGGATTCAATATACACGAAAGGTTAACAATGCACTGCATGTTGCCATGAGAATCAATTCGAAGTGAACCGGAGAAACTGATATTGTATAGAAGAAAAAGTACCAGCATGTGAGCAACTAACAAGTATAGGTTCAATTTTCATATAACCTAGTTCTGCACCCAACCAATCAGCATAAGCTGAATTTTTAATTAACCAGTTCTTGGATGGGGCGATAATTTATCATCTAGGCCATACTTAATTTTAGCAGCGTGTACAACATATATCAGTGTATAAAATGCATAATCCCGCATTTACAAAGCAATGATATATAGTCGAAGTCATAGGAGGAACAACATTAATTGTATACGCAAGTATAGTGCATCTTATGTTTAGAACAAACGGATCAGTAGTACAAGTACAAACAAATCATCATAAAAACATCAGAATAGAAATATAACATAATTTCATATGTTTGTCTTGTCAACGTGCAATATTTAATTATGCTACCCCATCCATATGTTGCAACCTTGCTAGTCCCCAGTGGATGCCACTTGTACCCACATAAGCTGAAATTTTCATTAACCAGTTATTCGTTTTTTAAGATGAACAACTTTGGTCTTGGTGTCATCTCGATCAGAGTATTTTTTTTACCTCATATAGGGGCCGGATGGTTTGGTCAAATCTTAGACCACACAGTCCTACTAGGAAAGTTTTGGATATGCTCATCTGACTTGGACCCAAATTAGGCTTCTGGACGTGGATCCAAGCATGTTTCTTACACGAAAAATTCAACCGGCTCATGTATAGACGAGGTGTCAGCCGATTAAACACCAACACACAATCGCAAAACCAATCTACAAATATCTACTTTTTTACTATCTATCTTGTTATCTTGGTTCTCATTCCTTGACGTTCTTCATATTAAAGAGCATATAATTCAGAGGTCCTTGGGGTAGGCGAACCGACCTAGGGCAGACCATAGCCCCCACGCGTCCGGACGGGTCCCTCCCAGACGTGTGGAGTTTCAGGGTCCTCAAAAACTCCCACCGAATGGCCTTGTGTGTCGCACTTTCAGTATGGTCTCATATAGCAATGTAGTCTTGTTCATCGCGCTCAACGCCGGAGGCACACAATGTCATGTTCGTGTGCGAACAAAAAGCTACCTACCAACATTCATCTTTGATGGGGTGATGGGTAATATTTTAGCATACAATTGTAGATGATGTCCACAATAGTTTCTTTGTTTGCCAATGATGGTCGACTCACGGGCGCAGTTATTTATAGAATTTTGTTTTGGCAAGCCAATTCTGTACAAAACAACATACACACCATATGCACTTCGATATAGTGGCGTCACACCTGAAAATTGCAGACAAACCATACTCAAATTTATACTCTTACTATAGACCGATCATACCGACCAAGAGTAATGTAAAGACCAGAGGCACAAAGAAATAACTATATAGCCAATGTGATGACATCCTTTATATAAGGTCAAAGAAAGAGAGCAACGAATTACACACATATCATAAACACTTATAATGACTCTACTTGCCTATTTGGGCTTCTTCGATCTAAAGGAATTTAGTAAGAATTTTGAGGATTTTATCATTAATCCTTTTTTTTCTCGAGTTTTTTTTTGGTTTGTATAATCGAAATATGTTGGATCCAGTTCCCATGATTTACATACCTTGCATGCAGTTTCAACATAAAAGTTCCAAAGAGTCACCGAAATTTCATTGACATTGTTGGGGACATACAGTTTCCACATTTTCCGTATGGCGCAACCAAATTACTTATACTACACATTTGTATGTTTTCAATACACCAGTAAGCGTGCACGTGCAACACACGATCTTTACAATTCATCGATATATTTTACATATAAGATGAGACTATTTTAAGGCTAAATATTGTTACACCGAAATTAGGCACTCTTCTCCAGCTTGTAACAGATCTCATGCTACAACTCTAGAAGATCACTTGAACAATAAACCCTTTATGGGAGAAGAAAATTAAATAAAAACAACGGTAACAAGAAAGTATTTATTTTCTAAAACTCTGACAAGGCTACCAACAGTTCACACTCATCTTCATTTATGTACTCCTTTTTCATTTTTTTTGTTAGGTTCATACAGTGATTATACATTTGAATTGAGTTTATCACTTCAAAAAATATTTCTAGTTCTTCCCCTGTGAGTACCACCAACTCTGCACACGCCCCATGGTAAACTTACAAATATACTCACAATAAGTTGACGCTTACACTGGTTTTGGGAAATGTACAGAGATATTCCAGAATAGTTACTGTCTCCCAATCAAAAGTAAGAAACAAAGCACATCTACGTAGCAAGGTTACTGAAGCAAAGTCTGTCTCCCAGCCACAAGCATGTAAATTGATACATCTACTAACAAACAAACTCCAAAGTGCTAGTACTTCCTAACTTTATGCAACATGCAAGGTAAACAATAAAAGGATAAAGGAGCCAGCTGATCATCCTTCTTATCCTATTCATGTGACATCAATATAACTCCTCGGTCTGAATAAGACTTACATGGACACAACACAATGGAATTCTCAGTCTCATCCTCTGCTGCCACTTAAGCTAGTTCACGCAGTCTCTGCATATTTTTCTTAGCTTCTGCAAATACCCGTGTAACAACATAATTAGGAAAGCTTGAAATGACATAAATTCAGCAAGAGAAATATCAGCATGAAGATCTAGAAGTAGCTGCCGAAAGGAATAGGAACAACATGGTTAAGTTAACTTACATAAAAAATTAGCTTCTAATATATCTTCAAGAATAGATGAGCTACTCAGATACATCTCTTGACTGTAATCACCATGTTTATGATCAATAAAGCTCAAATTTCCATGAAAAAATAACATATAATAACTCCCATCTATTCCAACTCGTTGTCGTCTGTTCAATCACCTCAGCGACAATTTCTCCCCAAGATTGATCATCGTTGCTCCCATACATACACAGACAAGACATAAGCGATGCCTGATAATATTAGTTGACGGTAACCAATAAACTTGGGAATTTCAGGGAAGGCTGAAAATCTAACATACTTTTGCATATACGATATACTATTTTGATGCTAAGTACTGTTAGCACAGAATTAGGCACTCTACTTAATGCTTGTAACAGAGCTCATACTACAACTCTTGAAGATCACTTGAAGAATAAATTCTTTGTCAGAGAATAAAATGAAATACAAACCATGGTCATAAGAGAGTATATGTTTTCTAAAACTCTGACAATGCTATCAATAGTCCACAACACTCATCTTCCTTTATGTACCACTTTACCATTTTCTTGCTAGGCTCATATATAGTGATTTTAAATTTGAGTTGAGTTTATCTGTTAAAAAATATTTCTAGTTCTTCCGTTGTGAGTGCCAGCAATATTGACTTGAAGTGAAAAAAATAACATATAAGAAGAGACATGCAGCTAGCTACACGGAATACTAACAATGGTCTTGATTTATTCAGAATTGGCACAGTTGCAGTTTTCTTTTCCTTATGACATCAACACCATAAAAATCCCAAGTCTCTCATATTGTTCCTATGCATAAGATGTAAACCAAAAGTGACCAAACAACAGATCCAATCTTGAGCACAATCATTCCGGGTTTATCCCTACAACATTAAGTCCACAAGAAATACTTCCGGCCAAATTAACATAAATTAAAGAATGAAATTGTCCATATCCTCTGATATATTCTGAACTGAACCAAACACAATACACAAGCACATCAAGCACTGAACTGTTCATACTTGCCGTAATTTATCCTGGAGATCAGAATCATGGGTGGCGACAAAGTAGTGCCCCGGATTCTTAACACCTACCAGTGATAGAATACTATCCACTGCACTTCACGCTCCTGAATCACATCAACGGTACTTCATGAAAGAACAATCAGCCTCATCCCAAGCTCATCAATCAAGTTATAAAATGGTAAAATTATCCTGGCTGAATGTAAGAAGTAGTACTGCACATAATCAAACTGGCCACCTTGTATACAGAAAGTACAGGTAACACTGACATGGTACTTGAGGTCGTTACCGCACAGAAATAGCAAAATACACCGTGGGAGAAGATGCGAGAGTGGAGCATGGGCGTGCATCCGCAGCGCAAGATGCGGAAGGGCAGCTCCGAGTTTCCACCATGGGCGCCACCATCAGTCTTCGGGCATCCAGCCCAGCCGCATCCAGTGTGCCCATGCGCGCCCCACCCTCTCCTATGTGGACGTCGGCTGAAGAGTAAGGGGAGCAGACGGAGTGACCTCCTCGGAGGAGCAGATGTCGGAAAGCTGGTGTGGAGGAGGCGCACCGGTGGAGAGGCGCAGATGGCGACAGCGCCTGACAGGTTGGGCGGCGCGTGATGTGCAGCGCGGCGGCATCGCATTTCAAGGTGCGTCCGGACGGCATGGAGGCCGCGGTGCAGAACTGCGAGGGTGCAGATTGTGGCTGTTTCCGTGATTGTAGCCTCTTTTTCCTCTCAATTTGGAAGTGCGGACTGCGGAGACGACGCGAGGCGCAGAGCTTTTCGTCCGCGGCAGAGTTTTCGTCCGCCAGTGCAAATTGCTATACGCAGTTTTTGATGAGAGTTTGTTTCTGCCCGACTGTTAGATCTAACTAGATGAATGCCCGTGCGTTGCTACGGCTACCTCAAATTTATTTTGTGTCACACATTTGAAAATAATACACATCAAGCCTTCTCATCGCGTCCCAAACAAAATTCTCTGCAGCTCCACCTCCCTATGGTACCAGAAAAAGTTTGCCACCATGCTTTCCCTTCTCAATTCTCACATCACATGCCCTTGAGACAGATTGTCACAACGATCAAGCAAACGCGAGATAGTGTTGGCTATATACAAGTATCATAGCTTCAGATATAAATGTATATACTAAAATATGCTTTCTTATCAATTCAAGAACACACATATAAATATTTTTTACCTGCTGAAACACTAAGGAATATATTGAAACAACATGCAGGAAATGAAGGTGTTTTTCGTAATAGTAGAAACTTTGTGCTTCCACTCGATCCTTTCATATTCTTGAACACCACTGAATACGATTCAACGACTCAAATCACCGTTTATTACATCCAAGTTCCTGCACTTCACACAAAATGAATAACTACAGAAAGCTAAGGACTCTATACAACCTACTCCATTTCTACAAAGAATCATGGATACAGAAGAAAGTTCCATGGTGCTCACTTAATTAACGCATGCAATTAAACATTACAAAGGCAGTAGTACAACTTCCCCACAAAAAAGAAGTAAGAAAGAGTGGAATTGAGTTCGCCAAATGGGTACATGGTTGCTGCAGCGCCAACGACCTGATGAATAACGGGAGAGGCGGCGTGAGGAAATGAGCTGAGCACACGGTAGCGGATGACTGAGGAAAGGAGACAGTTGCCTGAGCTCAGAGTGGTGGCGGAGGCTTGCATGTACGACACATCACACATTTTTTTGCCCGTGTGGATGTGGGCGTACATGTCTTGCAACAATTATATGCCTCTGGGTCTGCAAAATATTCTAAATTGTTAACCTCAGCCATGTACTTATCAAAAAGTTATTATTCAATCACACAATCGAACATATTGCCAAATTAACAACAACTCCTAGATGGATGCACATATAGGGTGTCGTACAGACCTTTCAATGTGAAAAGAAAGACGTAATGATTTCTACAACATGGCTATGTGTGATATATCAGATACTTACAATTTGAATCAGAATCAGTCCGAGAAAATCTACTACACCGTGAATTTCTACTCCATTTTAGGGAGACCACTATCATAGAAAGAGTTATACCACAGTGGCTTTGATATTCTCAAAATGTATCATATCATTTTGTCCAAGAACATAGACAATGCACATATAATCGAACTTGTAGAACGTCGAAATAATCGAACTTATAATAATTTCACCTAGTTATAGGCATTCAAGAGTGCTCCCTACACAATCAACTTGAATGGTCAATCAAATTTAAACCTTTGAGAGAACATCCGCTGAGGCTATAACATTTAAAATGATAGGAGACAAAGTGTAACAGGTTCTATGAATGATAGAGGCTATAGTACTATGTTAGAAATGTGCGATGGTACAATGAGACTGTTTATACCTGAAAAAATGCTCAGCATAGGTGTGGAAAGGCGTGCATTTGATCACTCTCCATGCAGTTGTGAAGAACAGATCTCCTAATTCTGTGAGGAGGTAATACTACCTTGTGTGGACTGTGGAGAGCTGCCATTGCCCCTACTCTTGAACAAAAAAAATTTATTTCAGTAGCAGCAGGACTGACCAGGAAGTAAATCATAGGAGAAACTGTGTATGCTCAGATTCAGTATATGTAGATAAAAGTACTCAGTATAACTACCCAATAGTCCACGGATAACAATGTCCATATTGAGAAGCTATTGACTGTTCTTATTCCAGCTTGACATTTACATTGATCTGGAATGCAGTTTTTCCCACATAACAATTAACCTAGATGGAACAGAATATGTAGAGAATGCATAGGGATCAGGCAAACGTTATACAGATTGCTTTTCTCTCATATGTCTCACAACAATTAACCTAAATGATAAGCCTCTCCTTCAGTAGAAGTTCTACAGATTGCTTTTCTTTAAAAGGTCTGAGGTCTGAATTCTGATTGTTTACATAAGCTCAACAAACATAACAGATAAGTTGTTGGAGCCTAGTTGATTGTCCTCATCATTCTACTGTAAAATGACTTGTGCGCCAACGTGGACACAGCACGATAAAGCAAACGAAAAAAAACACAGTTTAGGAATCAATGCCAACTGAATCTCCCGAATTAAATTTAATTTTACAAATAGAAATAACAAGGTTTGTTTTCACTCAAGCTGAGGGTATAAGATGCAGTAATAAAGAGATAATGTTAGTCTTTGTTAATCATCTAAGAGGCAGGTAATCCAGCTATACTAAATCCAACTGAAAAGGCCAACAATGATAAATAGCTAAGCTGCTTAATGCTCACGGCTTCATACATATACTCTCCATGGTTGCCACGGTCCCATTGCACCTGAAACAAAATCAGCAATTCACATCATACGCTGAGTCAAAAGGATGACACGCATGAACAAAAAAATTATTGCATAGACAAATAGCAGGTGCATATCCCATATTTAACCACTACCAAAATACCAATGATGCTGATCCAATAGTCTACTCCTTATAGCAACAGGCTAAATCTGAACTGAATTGCACAAGCAAATAACCTTCCTGGAAACCTGGATCACCTCCCTGAACCTCGGCTGCACATTAGGGCCGGTTCAGAATTAGGAACTTCTTACTACCTTGTCATTTTTTCGATTTCAATTTACCGAGCTTGATCTTGTTTGAGGGCTTCTGATCTAGTTTATTATTGTAATCTTGTAAATTTTTAAGTAGGAACCAGGGAACTTAGTGTAGTTACAAAGACACCATGGCTGACTAAGCACCAATTCCAAATCCAAAAACATGCACTTAAGTTCCCTTGATCCCTTCCATCTGCAACCCCAGAACATGAACTTCCGCATGCTAACCCAAAAACAGCACCGGTTAGAAATTTTCCCGACCTGAAGATTAGGAAGATGGCCGGCCTGAAGGAGAAAAAGAGGTGTCAGGGGCGTCCCGTGTGGTGGCGTCTCAAACCTTTTGGTGCGGGTCGGCGGCGCTCAGAGGGAAGTAGGAGCGTGGGGGCGCAGTGAGTAGGTCTTCGTCTTCAATAGTGCCACCCGCAGTCGTGGATTGCAGCTAGGATTCCACTCGCACATCAGCTGTTCCATGGCCGCCTTCCTCTCGACGTCCTCCTTGTCACAGCGTTCTTCAGAGAAGCCTCCTCTTTCGCCCCGCCTTCAGGTGATTGGGAGGACTCATACCAGAGCGGACCGCGGACTTAACGTCGAAGAACAAGCCGACTTCGAGGATGCTGGCGCTCCAAGGCGCAAGCGACCCCCGGTGAAGAGCTCTTGCAACCACCAGCTCAAGAGGAGGCGATGCTCCGCCGCCGAGATGGGATCTATGATGATGGCAGCGCCGGCACGCGGTCTTTGAGGTGACGGTGGAGTCCTGGAAGAAAAGAGCGGCCATCGGGCGCGGCGGGACTCCTTCGTAAGGCGGCAGCGGTGCTAGGCGGCGGCGGGACTCGTTAGTGGAGGCGGCGATGGAGTAGAACCCTAGTCCACCCGATCCCGATGTCTCTCTGACGGAAAAAAATACCGGGACTACGGGAGGCAGCCTGCGTGCGAGTGCGACGACGTTGCTGGGCCGGGCCAAGCGGTCATCGCGCGCGAGGAGGCGATCGAGGGAGCCACGTGCGAGCCAGATCGTGCGAGGGAGAGATGGTTCGCTCGGTTACACCAACGACCAACTCCCATTTAATAGTAAAGATTAAGTGGGCTGATCGTGAGGTTGTAATTAGCCTACGTTGTTCTGTGTACATTTTCTGGGGTGCGTTTAGCAAAGAATATGTTTGCTTGTTTAATAGTAGTAGAGATTTAGGATTCGAGGTGCCATGACCACGTTTTCTTTATGTCCTCGCTTTTAGGATTAAGTTCGAAAATCAAGCTTAGGACAACTTAAATCGAATAGGTTATATAGATTAACTTCGAAAATCAAGCTAAGGACAACTTTTTGGGGAATATTTTATCATTTTCCACACTTTTTAAAATTATTTTGAAAATTTCCTAGAGTACTAAGGAAGTACTGCCATAGTGAAAAACAGTTCCTAATAATTTGTTTGTTAAAAGTTGCATACGAATCAAACAACTGAACTGTGAATTGAGTTCCTTTGAAAATTCTTTAAATCCAATAGGCTATATATAGATTTAAGTTCGAAAATCAAGCTAGGGACAGTTTTTTGGGATATTTTATCATTTGCCACACTTTTTTAAAATTCTTTTGAAAATCTCCTACTCGTAGTAAGGAAAGTACTGCCATACACCCGGCTCCTCCCGAAGTCTACAATTCGAAACCGAGCGCTTCCGGATCGGATCCACCTCGTCCAAAGCCCAAAAGCGAGACCCACGCCTTCCGAAAGGGGCAAACCGTCGGAACCCTAGATCCCTCCAGCCTCGTCGCCCCCAGCTCCAAAACCCTAGATCCCGCCATGCACCACCCGAGGGCCCGGTACCCGCCCGGCTACGACTACGGCGGCGGCGGCGGAGGAGGCGGCCGTGGGGGTAACGGCGGTGGCGGCGGCGGAGGAGGAGGTGGTGGGGGTGGCGGCGGCGGAAACCAGAACTATTACGGGGGCCGAAACCCGCATCCGCAGCAGCACGATTACCAGCAGCAGCATCAGCACGGGCAGAGGAATTCGTTCCCGCAACAGCAGCAGCAGTACGCGCAGAGGAATTCGTTCTCGCAGCAGCAGCAGCAGCAGCAACAACAACAGCATCAGCAGTGGCTGCGGCGGGACCAGGCCGCGGCCCAGGCGTCAGGAGAGGCCTCGGCGAGGACAGCGCCGCGGCTCGATGCCGTGGACACGAGGTACGGACCATTTTGGGCACAACTTCGGCAAGGCCCTTCTCCGAACGCTGTTTATGGCCGATTGCTAGGGTTTGTGCAGCGTGCGGATTGTGATTCGTTTTTGGTGTAACTGGGGGCTGGTGTCAGGAATAGCTGATTTCATGGTTAGGTCGTGTGGTCTTAAGACTAGGCAGTTCGTTGTGTAAGTTGTATGGCCTGAAGAGGCTTAATTCGTACCGTGTACTCCTTCCGTTCCTAAATATAAGATGTTTTAGGTATTTCATCAAATATGGTCTAGATACGGACTGAAATGGGTGTACATAGATACTAAAATGTGTCTAGATACTTGTGAACATGTGAAAAAGCTAAAACATCTTATAATTAGGAACAGAGGCAGTATATGCTGTCATATGAATAACTGACTACCCACTGGGTGTAGTATTGCACCACGCTCCTGTCCTGTGTTCTATCGCTAATAAGTGCCTCCTGGTTGAATACACTTTGTTTATGCGAGTTGCACTGTGTTCTCATCTATTGCTGGTGTTTACTCTGCACCATAGGAATGCTTTAGTTGCCAGTTTTTCTTGTCATATTGACATGCCCTGGGAATGGAATGATTTGCATTCAAATTAACTCGTTGACACTTTTAACAAGATCTTCCTTTTGGCTTTTCCAGCTCTCAAGATTGGAAGGCACAATTGAATATTCCAGCTCCGGATACTCGTTTTAGGACAGAGGTGACGATTTACTAATGGCATCATAGAATTTATGTCTGAGCAATATTCTGTGGTATGTGCTGAATAACACCAATCTGGCAAACATCAGTATACTGACATTGTATTCTGCAACATGTTTGATGTTTTATGTAGGATGTTACTGCAACAAAAGGCAACGAGTTTGAAGATTATTTTTTGAAGCGTGAGCTACTTATGGCTATATATGAGAAGGGATTTGAAAGACCATCTCCTATTCAAGAAGAAAGCATTCCAATTGCTCTAACTGGAAGCGATATTCTTGCAAGAGCAAAAAACGGCACTGGGAAGACTGCTGCATTTTGCATTCCAGCTCTTGAAAAAATCGACCCAGAGAAAAATGCCATACAAGGTAAATTTTCACTCTAGTTTTGATTTATAAGAAATAACCTAAGCCATACTGTTCCGTTTTATGCATGGCAATACAAACCGACAATTCGTCAAAAGGTTTTCTCAGAGTCCCGATTAATTTTAGATTTTCAATGCGTATCCACTTTCTGCCACAAGATCATTTTTTGTTCCTAGCATTCATGCCGATGCATCTTGTATGCCAAAATGCACATTCCGTTGCTTAAATCTGTACGAACTTCTACAAATTCAGCGTGTTGATTGTATTTTTAATTTTTTATAGAGATTTATTGATGGAAAAAGTTTGCTAAAGGTATAAGTAATGGCACTTTTGTGGTGGACAAGCAAAACATTTATGTTCCAGCATTCTCTGGTTGAAATATGGACTCAAAACTATAAATTGTAACGTAATGCAACAAGAGCCATTTACTTTCTTAGCTGATCACTTTCCCCCACCTACTTGAATCATTTGGCAAGGATAATGCTTTTGTAGTGCCAATTTGGCATTCACTTTTTTTTAATCGTTATGTTTCCATGAACTTAACTTTACACACTGTTTGTTAAACTTAACTCTGTTTTCTTCATGGATTTGTTCTTTAGTTGTTATATTGGTACCAACAAGGGAACTAGCCCTGCAGACTTCACAAGTTTGCAAAGAGCTTGGGAAGTACCTGAATATTGAAGTTATGGTGAGTACTGGAGGAACCAGCCTGAAGGACGACATTATGCGTTTGTACCAACCTGTTCATTTACTTGCTGGGACACCTGGACGGATACTGGATCTTACCAAGAAGGGGATATGTATGCTGAACGAGTGTTCAATGCTCATTATGGACGAGGTATCATTAGAAAACCACACAATTCAGATTCTGTTTTGTTAATCTGTGTGTACATCACAGTATTTAAGTATGTTACTTTTGTTGGGCTATTTTATCTGCAGTTCATGTTGTTCCTTCACATTCCTTATTTGATCTTAAGTCCTTGTACTTTAGCTACTAGCAACCTAGCATCCTTTAATATTACCCCTGTCTTGGAAAAAGAATAAGAATGCTTCCCTGCGGAAAGTCTAAATGTAGCCCGAGCTATATGTAGCTCGTTTTTTTTCAAAATTTAAAATCGGCACTTTTTTAGTTTCCAAAAATAGTGAAAAAAAATCCCAGAAGTAGATAATGTTTAGAGCTAAAAGCGTGCAAAATTTCAACTCAAAATTCGTTGTAGTTTTGGCTACACAAAAAAGACAAATCGGGCAAAATTTCAATTTTTTGAATCTTTGTACTGCTCACTACCCAAAACCACCTATTTGACATGTTAGCCCAGCCCACAATACAACGAATTTCGAGTTAAAATTTTGCACACTTATAGATCTTATCACTACCTACATCTGGGATTTTTTCTCCGATTTTTGGAAACGTAAAAATGCAAACTTCGAATTTTTCAAAAAACGAGCTCTATGTAGCTCGGGCTACAAAACGCCTCACTCTGCTTCCCTGTCTTTATTTGTTCTGGTTTATCCATGTGAGTGCCCTTTTTAAATTTTGAGCTCGGTTCCTAAGTAAGGTACATCTATTAATCTGCTGATCTAAAAATTGTTGTCAAATTTTGTAGTTTTTGGAATATTGTGGCCTTTGTTTTTTGTTACTTGCTGATTAGTGTTCCTCGCCAGTAAATCAATGTGCACGTGCTCTTAAGATCATTGAACTTTGTACTATTTCATTTCAAGTTACTTTGGTTCTTTCTAAGATGATCTGGTACACACTTTTCTTCTGAACAAGTCAAATACTTTTCTTCTGAAGAATTATAACCTCATTTCGTTGTAATGCAGGCAGACAAGCTGTTGGCTCCCGAGTTTCAGCCTTCCGTGGAACAACTAATTCGCTACCTTCCAGCTAGTCGGCAACTATTGTTTTCTGCAACCTTTCCTGTAACTGTCAAGGATTTCAAGCAGAAATATCTGCCTAGGCCTTATGTTATTAATCTGATGGATGAACTAACACTGAAAGGAATTTCACAATATTACGCTTTTGTTGAAGAAAGGCAAAAGGTTCATTGCCTGAACACACTTTTCTCAAAGGTACATCTCACGAAAACTTGTGACTTGTCGTTTCCTGTATATATACTGACAGTCTGAGACATTCTCCTTTTTGTGTTCTCTTGGCAGCTTCAAATAAACCAGTCTATTATATTCTGCAACTCTGTGAATAGAGTTGAGCTACTGGCTAAGAAAATCACTGAGCTCGGCTATTCGTGCTTCTATATTCATGCTAAAATGTTGCAAGACCATCGAAACCGGGTGTTTCATGACTTCCGCAATGGTGCTTGCAGAAACCTTGTGTGCACAGGTTCTCCTCCACCTTCTGCCTTGATGAATTTCCACTATTTTAGCAAATACTCTTAAGTCGCCTGTTCTCTTGTTTTGCAGTCTTATATGTTTTCTTCTTACTAGTTGTCTTGCTTCAAATCATTTACTGTCATTAACTTTATGAGCATATCTTTGTCCTGCTTTATTTTTCTCTCTGTATGGCATTGCCTTGTTGATAGTAAATTCTCATCAGCTGGCCTCCAAAGCATGCCCTTTGCGAATTGAAGATGTGAACACAGTAAAGTGAACTTGTAATTTGTTGTTGTCAACACATCTATTTAGTCTCGTATCAGAATTTTAGTCTACTCTAGTCTTCTTCGCGCGAAAACAATGACAAAGCCTTTTGTCCCAAGCAAGTTTGGGCAGTGTAGATATGAAACCCAACAGAAACATATGTAAACCAAAAGGTGAAAAGAGGAAGAAAGTAAATAAATTACGAGTAAACCAAGATTCCAGCACATGAATTGCTGATTTACATGCATTCCTATCAAGAGCTAAATCTCTAGGTACAATCCTGTTCTCCAAGTCTCTTACTACCGCCTCCTCCTAAGTCATATTTGGTCACCCTCTGCCCTTCCTAATATTTCCCTACCCTTTAGAATCCCATTACTAACTAGTGCTTATGGTGGCCTCCGCTGGATATGACCAAACCACCTTAGTCGGTATTGTAGTATTCTTTGCACCAGATCCTGCAAATCATTTTTGTCATTAACTTTTGTAGTCTCGGTAAGCAATAATTTAGTGTATTTGCTTAATAAAATACCGTTTCAATTCATTTAGTTAGTCTGCTTACAGAGAATAATTTCTGTGTTTTGTCTGGAATGTTGACTTGAGCTTGAAGATGGGCTTGTACGATGTTAGTAATAGATGGGCTTGTACGATGGTAGTAATTGCTAAAACTTTTCACCATGGTTTTTGAGTCGCCGATATATCGCCGATATATCGCTGATATATCGCCGAGTCGTTTTCTCAAAATGGGGGCGACTCGCGACTTGGGCGATATATCAGCGACTAATGGCGATTTATCAGCGAGTCGTGGGCATGAGCCGCGACTCAAAAACCATGCTTTTCACACGTCCAAGGAGTAATTGGAAACAATCACCGGACTAATGTGTATATTGAGATATACTATCTTAATTAAGATAATCTTACATATAGTTGTGCTGTACTGCCTCAAGCCTATGATTGGCAATATACATGCTTATAATGCACCATTATTTTGCATATTATTCCCGTAAATGCTATGAAGATCATTTATCTTAAGAAATTATTTTGATTGCAGATCTTTTTACCAGAGGAATTGACATCCAAGCTGTTAATGTTGTCATTAATTTTGACTTCCCCAAGACTGCTGAAACATATTTGCATAGGGTAAGTAGCTTATTTTGCATTACACATGATTTCAGCTCAGCAGTTTGATTTTTGGTTGATATGTTTTCTAATGCTAATCGTTTGAATACATGTTTTACCCAATAAATTTTCTTATATGTATGGCTCATTTTTAAATCCATGCATGCGTAACCTTGGCAGAACATCACAACACTAACTCATCCGTTTCAGATTTCCTTATTGCCTTGCTATGGCTATTGGGAGTCCACCCCATCCCACCCCAACCCCAAATCCTTTAAGCAATGATTTGCTATGTCTAGTTCTTCTTTATTATACAAACAAATAGGTAAAGCCCGGATATGCTGGTTCCTCAAACCAGGCAGTGTGACACAGTTTTACTTGGGTTGGTCCGGTTTCAAACCGTTAAGGTAGGAGGCTATATGCCGGTCTGGTGTGGGCTGGTTGCACGGTCTACTTGGTTTTCGACGGTTTGAGAGCTCAAAGAGAAGCGAGCGCATATCGGCAAATCTTTGTACACAATCACAGGACGACGCTGCCGGGAGTTGGTCTACAAGTGCGGCACATTACGTTAGGACTGTGTGCAATCACAAGAGGCACTGCATGCTGCCGCAGGACGACCTGGAGGGCGGCGCCCCCGTGCGTGGCGGCGCATGCTCGAGGCGGTGCTGAATGATCTGTCCGCCCAGGGGCCATTGGCGCCGACGAGGAGGCAGCGTGAGCTGTGGAGGTTGAACCGCGTGGATAGCGGCGCCTACCCGTCGTAGCCGAACTGCAGGGTGCTCACCTCGATGCTGCTCCTCCTCCGCCGTTCCTTGCCCTTGCCTCCAGCCATCTCTCCTGGTATCGCCACTGGCGGGTGATCTCTCCCCCCTCTCGGCTCCGTCCACGTTTGGTCACTACCTCTGTCTCTGCAGCTCACCATGATGACGACATTGTTCACTGAGAAGTAACATTCGCCGGCTGCTGAGAAGAAAATTTCGCCGCCTGCCACCGTGGAGAAGGTCCGTCGCTGCTAGTTTCCACCAATCCCTGGCCTGGTGATCTCGACCTCCACTGTGTCCTACGGCCGATGCGGCAGAATTGTGCCCAACTGATTTAGTACGTGTTATGGTTTGGGGTTGGGGTGGGATGGGATGAAGCCTATTTTCTGCTCGCGGGTTAAGTCTGAAAACCAGCGAAACCGGAATGAAACCGATTAAACTGGTGTGGTGCAGACTGGTCTCCTGGTTTAGCCGGTTTGAAACCAAACCTTGAACAGGGTTAGAAATAGGCTTCATCCCATCCCACCCCAACCCCAAATCCTGTAACTATGTCTAGTTCTTCTTTATTATACAAACAAATGGGCTTCATCAGTAATACATGTCCTTACAGCGCTGTCGCTCCCGATACTTTGTATATTCTGTTGCTTGATTCAGTTCTAAAGTTCCATCCTTTTGACATTTTCTAGGTTGGACGTTCTGGGAGATTTGGACACCTTGGTTTGGCAGTGAACTTAATCACTTATGAGGACCGCTTCAACATGTAAGGATATTTGGCCAAAGTGGTTTGTTATGTTATCTTGATATATAAAAGTGAGTTCTTTTATACTATTGTATACCAAGATGTCTGAGCTTTTTTGTTTTCTTCTTTTGCAGGTATAGGATTGAGCAAGAACTTGGCACAGAAATAAAAACGATACCTCCACAGATTGACCTGGCAGAATATTGCCAATGATCAGTTTAACAGTATTAGAAGCACATCTTTTCTGAAAACATCATTAGGCAAGTATACCAGATGTACATAGCACCCCATCAAGTAAGAATCACGATGCTAGATTGTTGCTCTTTTGAATTGCAGATTGTACTGTTCTGGATAAGAACCGGTGTCCATTTCATCCACACAGGGTTTTATTTTGGTGCCTTGGTGATGCATCCAAGCTTCTATTTCCAGCAGTGGATCAAGCGTTCTCTGTTGGCACCGGTGCTAATCATTTTAACTGTGGAGGTGCACATTCGACTGGTTGGAGATTGAGAACTGTGGTCAACCCAAACATTATTTCTTGCTGCATGCATCTGCTCAAGATTTTCGTCACATTTATTTTCTCGTTTAAGTTCTGGTTGTGTTCGGATTCTGTTGCTTGAGTTTGTATCATCATATTGCGGCTATTGTCTTGCTTTCCTTTACTGTATTCTGTTTGTACTAGTAGCTATATCACTTTCCTTTCGCATTTATTTCGGCTGTTCTTGGTGCAGACTATTTACCAAAGTATTTCCCTTGTATTCGAAATAACTTTTTTTATCTTGCCACTGTCACAGTTATGTTAATCCATTAGTGCAAACTTCAGTCAAAGCATGAATGTTTAAGGTTTAAACAACAGAGTTGCGACTTGAAGCTCAGTGTTATCTCTGTGCTTTCTAGTCAGTTATTTGATCATATGGCATTAGCATCGTACAATATTTTAGCAAAACCGGTGTCATATATGAGATGCTAGTTCGGTTGCAACTGTGATTGCTTCAGTTGCAAGTGGGGTTGCAAACTTGCAACTGGACTGTTGGATTTTTTTGTGAAATGTGCTAGCCATGAGTTTTGCAACTAAGATTTGATGATGTCCCCTGACTGAGAACTAAGCTAATTCTCTGAGAATTAGTCACACCATATGCAATCATATGTTTGATGAAGTTATATATTCATGCTTCTATTAGATGCACATTCTACTCTATGAGAGCCAGGTGATCTTTGATGAATGCTTGATCGTATTAAGCCCTGGCCGTGTTGATGGGCTCAGATTATGTTTTGGTTACTCCAGATGAACTGACACTGATACTTCGAAATCTCCCGGTAATATACAAGGAAAAAAAGGAAAATCTGGCTAAATATATGCATGTGCACATAAGCATGTGTACACTCCAACAATTGCACAAAGACCTTTCTCGAAACACTGTAGGAAACTCCACCGCCTGCATGCTGTGATAGTTAAATGAAATAATGGACATCACACTACGGCTTGTATTGCAATGCATGACATAATGCATTACAGTATTCGAAAAACAGAGAACTATAAAAAACATAGGAATATTTGGTATACATGTTCAAAACAGCGCCCATACCATTGACAACCAAACATGAGCATTGTATCATCGTAATGTCAGTCATCTATACAATTCTACAACAGCACCCATACTAGTTAATCTGAACCGCCCCATGATGGGAAGATTTCGGCGCCTCATCAACGACCTCGTGCTCAAAGAGTCGTGAGGTTTACCTCAATGGACGACGCTATACATGGTCCAGTGGGCAGTCACCGCCCACCCTCGTGCACTTGGATCGTGTGCTCTGCACAACAGACTCGTGTGCTATGCATAACTGACAAGGAGGACATGCATGGGGTGTGCCACCTCTAATGCCTTGCGTCCGTTATACCGGACCATAGCCCGCTGCTCTTAGACTACTCTCCAATGCACAAAGGACGTCGGCACTTAAACTTAGAAGATTTCTGGCTACGTCTGAATGGTTTCCAGGAGATCGTGCTCACGGCATGGCACTCTGTCCACGACATCGACCCGTTCTGGCGCCTGACACTCCGCTTGCAGGCCACGGCGCGCGCGCTCATGAGTTGGAGCTCGCGGTCGGTTGGTAGCGTAAGGCAAAAGCTCGTGATCACCCGCGAGCTCACCCTGCGCTTTGACACCGCGCAGAGACGCGTGCGCTAAGCCCCATCGAGCAGTGGCTGCACAAGCAGCTCAAGGTGGTCCACCTCGGCCTCGCGTCCCTAGAGCGGACGATTGCACGCCAGCGCACGTGCATTGCCGTGCTCTAAAACTATCTTGCCTAGTTCTCCCTGTTTTAGTCATCTGTGCTTTTACTGCAGACCTGCTGAAAGGACAAGGATGTCGCCTAAGGGGGGAGGGGGGGGGGGGGGTGAATTGGCGATTAAAACTTTTCCGGTTTATGCTTGATAAATGTGGAATAAAACTTAGTGTTAACTATCAAGCACACAACCTAAATATACTAGGCTCAACTATGTGCAACAACTTATGCTAAGCAAGACAAGTAACAGGGTGATAGTAAGATAAAAGACTTGAAGCACGAAGGCTATCACAATGTAAAGTGCATAAGTAAAGAGCTCGGGTATAGAAATAACCGAGGCACGCGAAGACGATGATGTATTCCCGAGTTCCTCCTTTTTAGGGAAGTACGTCTCGTTGGAGAGGTGTGAGCCACCACAACAGGTTGGTCTCAACGCCACAACAGGCTTCACCTTCTTCTCCGATGAACCGCATCACAAAGGATTGGTTCACCTTCCACTATCGGAATCCTTCGATGCGGAATCCGGAGCCTTTACAACAACAATCCGGGGCACACACCACAACTGAATTGGGGACTCCCGGATGGCTACAGGTGACCACAAAAGGTCTCAACCACCACAATGGCGTCTAGAGTCCAAAGACCCAAGAGTAACAAGCTCACAAACTTTCACTTCCACGAAAGCTCGTGGAGAGCACAAACCGATGCACAAAAGCAAAGGCAAGAACACAAGGAGTGCTCAAGTGCTTCACTCCCAAATGCCACCAAAAGCAACTAATGTTTATGAGGGGATAAGAGAGGAAGAACAAAGAAGAATACCAAATCCTTCCAAGATCTAGATCAAAAAGCTTCCCTCACTTAGAGGAGATATGGATTGGTGGAAATATAGATCTAGATCTCCTCTCTCTTTTCCCTCTAATTGGAGGCAAGAATCATGGAGGAATAGAGAGAAATCCAAGCTCAAGAAGGTCAACAATGGGGGGCAATTTCGTACTTTTGAGTTAGGGGACATTGGGGAAGAAGACCCCCTTAAATAGGTCCCCAAAAATCTACCCGTTAGGCTCAGAAACGCGTTAGACCAGAGTTTCCGACATAACTTTCCTGCCACATTCCGGCCTGGCACTAGTAGGTGTCACCGTTCACGAATTCTGGTCCGGACCGGAGACTCCGGTGTGTTTAAACCTGAGACTCCGGTCTACACAAAAACTGCAAAAACAGCAACACGAAAACGAACATATCTTGAGCATACGAACTCCGTTTTCGATGTTCTTGGGCTTGTTGGAATCAGCACAACGAGCACTACAAGATCATACAGAGAAACATCAAAGTCCAACAAGGGAGGATAAAATCAAATGTAGAAAGGTAAAACCTCTCTATACAAGAATAACTGGTAAAACCTCCAAAACCGAAAACGCATCAAGTTTTCCATACGAAATCCGTTTTCGGTGAACTTGGGCTTGTCATGAAGATCACAACAAGCACTAAAACCCAACAAGGAGAAAAGCCAAATAAAAACCAAGAAAGATGATATGCCAAGTATGCAAAGGTTTGAGCTTGATACGTCTCAAACGTATCTATAATTTCTGATGTTCCATGCTGATATTATACCAATTGTTACATGTTTTATATACACTTCATAGCATTTTTATGCATTTTCTGGGACTAACCTATTAACAAGATGCCACAGTGCCAGTTCCTGTTTTCTGCTGTTTTTGTATTCCAGAAAAGCTAGTCTGGAAATATTCTCGGAATTGGACGAAACTTGTGAAAGGACAATGATGTCGCCTAGAGGGGGGGGGGGTGAATAGGCGATTAAAACTTTTCCGGTTTAGGCTTGCTAATTGCGGAATAAAACTAGGTGTTTAAATTAACAAGCCAACAACCTAAGTAAACTAGGCTCACCTATGTGCACCAACAACTTATGCTAAGCAAGACAAGCAACAAGGTGATAGCAAGATAGAATACTTCAAGCACGAAGGCTATCACAATGTAAAATGCATAAGTAAAGAGCTCGGGTATAGAAATAACCGAGGCACGCGGAGACGAGGATGTATTCCCGAGTTCCTCCTTTTTAGGGGAGTACGTCTCGTTGGAGAGGTGTGAGGCACCACAAAGGTCGATCTCAATACCACAAAGGCTTCACCTTCTTCTCCGATGAACCGCACCACAAAGGTTTGGTTCACCTTCCACTATCGGTATTCCTTCGAGGCGGAATCCGGAGCCTTTCAACAACAATCCGGGCACAACCCACAATAGGTTGGGGGCTCCCGAACGGCTCTCAACAACAATTCGAGGCACAACCCACAATGGGATTGGGGGCTCCCGAACGGCTTCAAGTGACCACACAAGGGTCCAACCACCACAAAGGCGTCTAGGGCCCGAAGACCCAAGAGTAACAAGTTCACAAGCTTTCAACTTCCACGAATCTCGTGGAGAGCACACCGATGCACCAAATGCAAAAGGCAAGAGCACAAGTGCTCAAATCCTTCACTCTCAAATCCCACCACAAGCAACTAATGCTTATGGGGGGAGAAGAGAGGAAGAACAAAGGAAGAACACCAAATCCCTCCAAAATCTAGATCCAAAGGCTTCCCCTCACTTAGAGGAGAGATTGATTGGTGGAAGGGTGGATCTAGATCTCCTCTCTCTTTCCCTCTAATTTGAGGCAAGAATCATGGAGGAATAGAGAGAAAACCAAGCTCAAGAAGGTCAACAATGGGGGCTTTTTCGTGCTCAAGAGCTTGGGGTCATTGGGGAAGAAGGTCCCCTTAAATAGGACCCCAAAAACTAGCCGTTACCTGAAAATCGCGCCCAGGAGCGGTACTACCGCTAGCCCAGCGGTACTACCGCCCCCTGGGGAGTTAGAACAGAGAAACAGGCTCAAAACGGGCTCCAGGCAGCGGTACTACCGCTAGCCCAGCGGTACTACCGCCCCGGGAGATTTCGGTACTGGATTCCCAGCGGTACCGGGCGGTACCCGCCTAGTACTACCGCTGGGCAAAAACTGCAGAAAACTCCCAAACGAAAACGTCGATAACTTGAGCATCCGAACTCCGTTTTCGATGATCTTTGGCTCGTTGGAATCGTAACGAAGAGCTTTACAAGATCATGCAGAGAAACATCATAGTCCAACAATGGAGGATAAAACCAAATGGGAAAAGGTTAGACCTCTCGATAAAAGAACAACCGATAAAACCTCCAAACCAAAACCGCAATATGTTTCTCATCCGGACTCCGTTTTCTATGATCTTGGGCTTGTTAGAAGATACTCACAAGCTCTACAAGATTATGCATATACACATCATAGTCCATCATGTGAGGAGGAGAACATAAGAGGAGAGTTTGACCTCTCTTCAAAAGACGAACCGGTAAAACCTCCAACATCAAAAACATCACAAGATATTCAAATGAAATCCGTTTTTGATGAACTAGAGCTTGGTATGGAGATGAACACAAGCTCTAAATTCCACATGGATAAAAGCCAAATAAGAACCAAGAAGATGATATGCCAAATATGCAAAGGTTTGAGCTCTCCACAAAGATGCGATCAAGTTACTCACTTGAGAGCCCTCTTGATAGTACGCCGTCTATCCTATAACCCGGTCTCCCACTAACACCACGAGACCGGTAAAATAGAAAACCTATCAAGATCATACCTTTGCCTTGCGCATTCCACTTGAGCTCGATGATGACGATCTTGACTCTCTCAAGTTGGAACACCTTTCTTGATTGTGCTTGCTAGCACATGCTTGATGAAGACTTCTCCAAATACTCCCCCATACCATTATGGGAGAGCCTCGCTTAGCTCCGTCTTCATGTATCCACTTGCGCTCAATTCTTCTCTTGATATAGATGATGGCTTGGAGATAAACATGAAGTTCACTCAATCTTCTTTTCCAAGCCATGCTTGCAATAAGCTCAACTCTTCACATGACCATTCTTCATATAAACCCTTGGATGGAACCTTGGTCATCATGAAATCTTCTAGAGTCCAACACATGAACTCCAATCTTTTCCTATGGACAAGATCTACAAGTATATCTCAATGCAAACATTAGTCCATAAGGATTGTCATTAATTACCAAAACCACGCATGGGGCAACACATGCACTTTCAATCTCCCCCATTTTGGTAATTGATGACAATCCCTTTTACGAGGGTTTATATAATGAATTAAGCAACCATGCAACACAAAGAGCAAGGATGCAGGCAAATGCTTAAGAACGAAACTAAAGCATAACACCAAATTCCCTTAAACCCTCTAAACTTCTCCCCCATTGGCATCGATTGCCGAAATGGGAGGAAAAATTTAGAAGGCCAATATAGTAAGAGCTCCCCCATAATGTGTGCATTTCTCATAATATGAGTGAAATCAAATGCACATATCCAATGACGAATAGTTGGGAAGGAGATCAAACTATATTGAGGATCCAAAGATTGCAAAAGAAAATCAAATTGAAAGATACTTCGACAAAAGAAGTAACCAATCAAAGGATCCGAAAAACCAATTGAACATAAGAAGATATTATGATAAGACCAACCAAGTGTTCTAAAATCAAGAGGGAACTCCCCAAGGTACGTGCACAATGTAGGATTTGCATTTCAATATGGTGTGCACAACATGGAATCCTCACTCCCTCCTAGATAATTTTGAACACAAACACAAGAGAAGCAAATAGGTCCACAAGCTTATTAAGATGCAAAAATATACCAAATGAAAAAAGCTTGTGCCTTTTAGAAACCACCAAGAATCAAAAAACAATAAAAGTGGTCACTAAAGAATTGGAATACCAATTAAAGATGTAACTACTCTCATGTGTATAAGTTTCTAAGTAGACATCAATCATGAAGATATAAGTCCACAAAAAACATGCACACACAAAATAGATACACGGTGAAGAACATGATATCCAAGGGAAGTCATATATATACCAATAAGATCATTGCTTAAAAGCATAGCACAAAGCTCAATTTTATCTTAGAAGGATATAGATGAACTTCCAACACATCTCATCATAGCATCAAAAATATCCACAAGGGATAAGGTGAAAAATGGGATGCTCCGAGAAAGATAACAAGTATCGCAAAAGGCAAATGATTTTGAAAAGCATCAATATTGCATATGTGAGACATAGAGTAGAAAGTGCTAGATTAACATATATGGGATTGATGAATCATGAAAATGATTATATATATTCCCCTTGATATGTAATCATCCCGGCTTGCCCACATTTGCAACAAAGTTGTTTTGCAAGAACCAAATGAATTGCAACAAAAGAGATTCATGCCATGAAACAACCTACACAAGGTTGAAAGCTAGAAAAGTATGCATGAGGTAGATACTTGTTACCGAGATAGCATTGGTGATGTAGAAGATAAGAGTTCATGATCATCCGAGCTTGGCTCCAATAAGCACATGGTGACACCTTCCTTGTAAATGAGACAAGCTTCCAATGCATCTCCAATGTACCTAAAACAAATTCAAGTACAAAATGGTACCCAAACTCATTGGGTCCAAAGTAGTTAGAGCAACTACAATACATAGGACAAACTCCACATAAATATGTGCATATTGATATGAAATTGAATTTCATGCACATCTTAGCCATTTAGGATTTGATGGAGTTTATCCTATATATTGGATCAACGAAAGTAAGCATGCCATAAGATATACATATAGTAAATATGCATGCACAAGACTTTCAAGAACCAAATGAGATACAATTTGGACAAAACACCAATTAAACCAAGAAAGCACACACAAGTGTGACAAGAAAAAAATTGTCCAAATTATATCAAAAACCCAAATCAACACATGATTGAAGATACCACTTTGAAAAGATGCCAAATGAAAGTAAGATACCAATTGATGAAAATATCATCAAGGAATAAACCAAACCCTCTACACTTTTCATGATGGCACAAAGTACCAAGACGAAAATGTTTGTCTTCCAAGAGACACGTCATCGGGATCAAATACCAATTGAAGACAACTAATGTTCAAAAGCATATAGGATTGCTCCCCCAAGATTTGTGCATTATTTATGATCTTGCATTTGAATACAAAATGCACACAAATGGGATCATCACTCTCCATACATATTATTCAAACACTAGTCATGTTCAAGGAAAGCAAAGATGCAAACCAATTTAAAGAATGATGTTCTACTCAATGTAGGATAGCTTCCCAAGAATAGTGCATTATCAAGAAGTATGACTTTTGAATGTCAATGCACAAGATTGGATCATTGCTTTTCCTAAAGAAAAGCATAAACAAATTTTGAGTAGAGCAACAAGGATCCAAAAGATACAAGGAAGACAAGAGAGTTAGATCAAACAAATCCTTGGCAATAAAAGGCAATTCAAAGCAAGAGACAAAGTGAAGATGGTCTACAAATTTCACCACAATATGAGTATCACTTGTCAAGGACAAGGAGTATATAGAGATATTTCTCGGTGGTATATAGAATGATATTGAAGACCAATTCACAACAAATAAGCATATGGCAAAGGATAGATTTAAAGCCATGCTTAGATAGATAGATATTCTTGATAGCTTCAATATTCACGCGATCATGCAAAGCAACTCAAAGAGTAGCTTGAAGCAATCGTTTCCCAAAAGGATATGAGAACATATTTGGGAAAACCATACCAAGAATGTCCATCACAAACAAGATCCAAAAAGTGATTAAAAAAATCATTTTACAAAATGGAACTTGTTTGAGCAACATGCCACATAGGAAAAGATAATGAAGAATATCAATTCTAGGTGGCAATACCTCACATGTTCACATTTTCTAGGTTGTAATATGCACATAGCTTATTACTCCCCCATAATGTGATAATCCATTTATTTTAAAACAAGAGGCAAACAAAACCAACTCGAGAAATTAATGGACATTATAGAATTTGAATTTCTCATGAGCATGACATACCACATAGAGAATAGATAATATTAATATGTCAACACTAAGTGGTATTCCTCATGTACACACAATTTTAGGATTGTGAAGTGCACGAAGCATATCACTCCCCAAAATGGATAGTCCATTAATCTCTCAAAAAGAGAGCCAACAAGATAAGATATCAAATAAAAGCAATAAGGCTCAACACAAGTAAATGGTGTGCAAACCAACATACACATACTTGATTACTCAAGATAAGTAAGTAGAGAGCACAACACATACAAACACTAGCAAGGTACAAAACCTAACACATGCAAGGGTGCAAGCAACTTTCAATGTATATATGATTTAAATAAAAGTTACCGCAAGGAGGAACATTGGATATGAGATAGAACAATATAATCCAAATGACTTGCTTGAGAGAATATAATTGATGAAGATCCCTTAATTCTTCATAATGTAGCCAAGTCTCCAATGCCCTCCAACAACACCTATTGATCAAGTTTTAGCTTGTTGGTCCCCAACCAAGTTGGGTCCTAAGAGGTTAGTCACAATAGGCTTGGCAACCCAAATGGTTCTTTTCTTGACACCACTTTGAGTACCAACATATTTGGCAAACACATTGCCAACCTTATCCTTCCGAAGAGAATAATCATCATCAATAATAATGGGGTTGGATAAGGTACCATTTGTGCATGAAGAAGCAAGGTGACCCTTCTCACGGCATAGGTAGCAACATCTACTTCCTCCTCTCTTCTTAGTTGGAGTCTTGACTTGAGGAGGGTAGCTTGATTCTTCTTGGGAAGAGGCCGTTCTTCAACTTGAGGAACTTGAGGCTTCTTCCCTTGTTGCTTCTCACTAAGAGCCTTCTTCTTCAAAGGGCAAGATCTAACATGGTGCCCTTCAACTTTGCACTTGAAGCAAACAATCTTGGCCGAATCTTTAACTTGTTCTTGGCCCTTGTTCTTCTTGTTATACTTGGACTTGTTCTTAATTGGAGTTGAATCCAAGTCCACTCTTGTCATTGGGGCGTCTTTGAACACTCAACATATTGTCAAGTGTAGAATCCCAACATGACGCTTTTCCAAGTCTTTCTTCAAAGAAGTGACTTGGGCCTTGAGCTCATTTAATTCCTCTACATGGTTAGTATCAACAAAAACTAGAGGAAGTAGAAGCTTCATTGTTAGAGCAACAAGGCATGAAAGTAATTCATCACAAGATGTAGCAATATTGAGTGGATGAATCACTAGGACTAGCACATGGCAATAAAGCATTTTAGTAGAAGTTGTGCCTTTGTCCACATGAGGCTCACAAGATGTTACCTTTGACATAATAGCCTCATGAGCTAACTTTAGCCTAGCATGGGATGCTAGAAGATCATCATTAGAGCTAGAAAGCTTTTCATGACTTTCTTCCAATTTCCCATACTTGCTAGATAGCAACTCAAGTTGAGCCCTTAGCTCAACATTCTCCTTCAAAATAGATGCTTCACAAGAAGTGGAGTTAGTAGCACAAGCATCATTAATATTAGAAATGGAAGAAGACAACTTGCAAGCTCATCATTCTTAGATAGTTGAGTTTGGAGTTGATCATGAGACTTGATAAGGAGAGAGTGTTCACTTTCTAAAGCCTTGTGAGCTTTGTCAAGTCTCTCTATGTCCTCACTTAGTCTAGCATTGCCAACACCAAATTCAACTTTTTCCTTTTTAAGCACTTTATATTTAGCAATAGCATGATCTCTTTCCTTAATGATTTTAGCAATAATAAGATCATTAGACTCATCAAGAGATTCAAGTTTCTCTTCAAGAGAACTAAGCTCTTCTTCTTCTTCTTCAAGAGAAGCTTTCAAGGAAGCTATAGTATAGAGTCATCTCTCTCAATTTGACATTTCTCATCAAATTGACTTTCCAAATCCTCAATAAATTCCCTACTCTTAGAAACATAATCAATGATTTCACATAGAGGAGGGATAGCTTTACTACCTTTGGGAGAGCACCAAGCACCATCTCACCCATCTTGGTTAAGGATTCAAAATCAAAACCTTCTTCATGAGAATCCTCATCCTCATCATCACAATTTGGATTTGAGGTGGGAGACACCTCGGAATCCTTAGCCATAAGGCAAACATGATTAAAGAATGAAGATGATGAGAATACTTGAAGCACCATTTAGGTCCATGTCTTGTTCCAACAAATGTTGGGATTCCTCTACATTGTTAGTCATGCAAGTACTAGAGGATATGGAAGCATTGTTTTCATGGCAACAAGACATATGAAGCATATCATCATGAGATTTAGTTAAACAACTATTACATGATATGCAAGGACTATCAACTCTAGCATGTATGACATTTGGAGTGCTAGAAGAGTTTAAGTCCAAAGATAGAACATTGCAATGATAGAGAAGAAGTATAATCAATAGTAAGTTCACCATCACCAATGCAATTTCTATCACCACTCACCATATCATTACCTTGTGACAAATCACATGTTGGTGAAGTGGAAGAAGTTGTGAACTCATCACGGCCGGAGGTGGAGGAGAACAATCATCCTCAATAATTTTGGACACTTCATATATATCTTGAAGCTTGGTCCAAAGCTCATGAGCGTTCCGAAAAGGCATGATTGAGCAAGAACTACATCGCTCAAAACACATATAAGACCATTAGAAACTAGAGTCTCGAGATGAGAGTTTTCCTCATCCTCTAAAGATAATTCTTGGAATCCTTTGGAGGAGAAAAACCCACATCTACAATCCTCTTAATATAATTTGGACCCATGGCCCTAAAAAGATTAAGCATGCGAATTTTCCAAACATCATAATTTGTGCCATCGAATATGAAAGTGGGATCGTGCACTAATTCCCTAAACGACATCTTTTACTCTCTAGGCGGTAAAGCCCAAAAAGAGAGCCCAGGCTCTGATACCAATTGAAAGGACAATGATGTCGCCTAGAGGGGGGGGGTGAATAGGCGATTAAAACTTTTCCGGTTTAGGCTTGCTAATTGCGGAATAAAACTAGGTGTTTAAATTAACAAGCCAACAACCTAAATAAACTAGGCTCACCTATGTGCACCAACAACTTATGCTAAGCAAGACAAGCAACAAGGTGATAGCAATAGAATACTTCAAGCACGAAGGCTATCACAATGTAAAGTGCATAAGTAAAGAGCTCGGGTATAGAAATAACCGAGGCACGCGGAGACGAGGATGTATTCCCGAGTTCCTCCTTGAAAGGGAGTACGTCTCGTTGGAGAGGTGTGAACCGACACAACGGTTCAACAACCACAAAGGTTTCACCCTCTTCTCCGATGAACCGCACCACAAAGGTTTGGTTCACCTTCCACTATCGGTATTCCTTCGAGGCGGAATCCGGAGCCTTTCAACAACAATCCGGGGCACAACCCACAATGGGTTGGGGGCTCCCGAACGGCTCTCAACAACAATTCGAGGCACAACCCACAATGGGATTGGGGGCTCCCGAACGGCTTCAAGTGACCACACAAGGGTCCAACCACCACAAAGGCGTCTAGGGCCCGAAGACCCAAGAGTAACAAGTTCACAAGCTTTCAACTTCCACGAATCCTCGTGGAGAGCACACCGATGCACCAAATGCAAAAGGCAAGAGCACAAGTGCTCAAATCCTTCACTCTCAAATCCCACCACAAGCAACTAATGCTTATGGGGGAGAAGAGAGGAAGAACAAAGGAAGAACACCAAATCCCTCCAAAATCTAGATCCAAAGGCTTCCCCTCACTTAGAGGAGAGATTGATTGGTGGAAGGGTGGATCTAGATCTCCTCTCTCTTTCCCTCTAATTTGAGGCAAGAATCATGGAGGAATAGAGAGAAAACCAAGCTCAAGAAGGTCAACAATGGGGGGCTTTTTCGTGCTCAAGAGCTTGGGTCATTGGGGAAGAAGGTCCCCTTAAATAGGACCCCCAAAAACTAGCCGTTACCTGAAAATCGCGCCCAGGAGCGGTACTACCGCTAGCCCAGCGGTACTACCGCCCCCTGGGGAGTTAGAACAGAGAAACAGGCTCAAAACGGGCTCCAGGCAGCGGTACTACCGCTAGCCCAGCGGTACTACCGCCCCGGGAGATTTCGGTACTGGATTCCCAGCGGTACCGGGCGGTACCCGCCTAGTACTACCGCTGGGCAAAAACTGCAGAAAACTCCCAAACGAAAACGTCGATAACTTGAGCATCCGAACTCCGTTTTCGATGATCTTTGGCTCGTTGGAATCGTAACGAAGAGCTTTACAAGATCATGCAGAGAAACATCATAGTCCAACAATGGAGGATAAAACCAAATGGGAAAAGGTTAGACCTCTCGATAAAAGAACAACCGATAAAACCTCCAAACCAAAACCGCAATATGTTTCTCATCCGGACTCCGTTTTCTATGATCTTGGGCTTGTTAGAAGATACTCACAAGCTCTACAAGATTATGCATATACACATCATAGTCCATCATGTGAGGAGGAGAACATAAGAGGAGAGTTTGACCTCTCTTCAAAAGACGAACCGGTAAAACCTCCAACATCAAAAACATCACAAGATATTCAAATGAAATCCGTTTTTGATGAACTAGAGCTTGGTATGGAGATGAACACAAGCTCTAAATTCCCACATGGATAAAAGCCAAATAAGAACCAAGAAGGATGATATGCCAAATATGCAAAGGTTTGAGCTCTCCACAAAGATGCGATCAAGTTACTCACTTGAGAGCCACTCTTGATAGTACGCCGTCTATCCTATAACCCGGTCTCCCACTAACACCACGAGACCGGTAAAATAGAAAACCTATCAAGATCATACCTTTGCCTTGCGCATTCCACTTGAGCTCGATGATGACGATCTTGACTCTCTCAAGTTGGAACACCTTTCTTGATTGTGCTTGCTAGCACATGCTTGAAGACCTCTCCAAATACTCCCCCATACCATTATGGGAGAGCCTCGCTTAGCTCCGTCTTCATGTATCCACTTGCGCTCCAAATTCTTCTCTTGATATAGATGATGGCTTGGAGATAAACATGAAGTACACTCAATCTTCTTTTCCAAGCCATGCTTGCAATAAGCTCAACTCTTCACATGACCATTCTTCATATAAACCCTTGGATGGAACCTTGGTCATCATGAAATCTTCTAGAGTCCAACACATGAACTCCAATCTTTTCCTATGGACAAGATCTACAAGTATATCTCAATGCAAACATTAGTCCACAAGGATTGTCATTAATTACCAAAACCACGCATGGGGCAACACATGCACTTTCAACTTGGACAGAACCTCCTATTTTTCCAACACGAAGACGGAGTTCAGAGGAGACACGGAGGGGAGCCACGTGGCGCCCACACCATGGGGCCGCGCGGGCCCACCCCCTGCCGCGCCGTGGGGTAGTGTGGGGCCCTCGTGGCTCCGCAGCCGCCGCCCTTTCGCCTATTTATTCCTCCCGACGCGAAAATTCTAGATATCCGAGCCATTATCCACGAAAAGTTCCAGAGACGCCGCCGCCGTCAACCCTAGCTCGGGAGGGTTCAGAAGCTCTTCCCGGCACCCTGCCGGAGAGGGGAATCATCACCGGAGGGCTCTACATCACCATGCCTGCCTCCGAGTGATGCGTGAGTAGTTCATCGTTGGACTACGGGTCCATGACAGTAGCTAGATGGTTGTATCTCCACTTTATGCTATCATGTTTAGATCTTGTGAGCTGCTTATCATGATCAAGATCATCTTATTGTAATGCTACATGACGTGTTTGCTGGGATCCGATGAATATTGAATACTATGTCAAGTTGATTATCAATCTATCTTATATGTTTTTTATGATCTTGCATTCTTTCCGTTACTAGTAGATGCTTTGGCCAAGTAGATGCTTGTAACTCCAAGAGTGAGTATTTATGCTAGATAGTGGGTTCATGCCTCCGGTAATCTGGGAGAGTGACAATAACTTATAAGATTGTGGATGTGCTGTTGCCACTAGGGATAAAATAACCGATGCTTAGCTTAAGGGTACGCCGTTAGGTCTAATGCATTTGTTTACTTTACGCACATTACTTAATGCAATTATCCGTTGCTTGCAACTTAATAACAACGGGGAACTCGGTATGACAACCTGGCGGTGGATTATTAGTCATAGACTTTGTTGGATAACGGTCTATATATTTTGTCGTAATGCCCACATGAATATCATAGTAATCATCATGTCATATATATGCATTGTTATGCGCTCAATATTTTGTCAATTGCCCAGCTGTAATTTGTTCACCCAGCATATTAGTTATCTGTTATGGAGAGACACCACTAGTGAACTTTGGACCCCGGTCCATTCTTTTACACTGATAATACAACCAACTGCAAACACTGTTCCTTTTCATTCTCTGCAATTTACTACTGTTTTCCACACCATACGTTTAATCCTTTGTTTTCAGCAAGCCGGTGAGATTGACAACCTCACTGTTTCGTTGGGACAAAATAGTTTGATTGTGTTGTGTGCAGATTCCACGTTGGCGCCGGATTCCCTGGTATTGCGCCGTGCCATATTCCGCCACCAACAACCTTCAGAAGTGATTTCTTTCTCCTACTGGTTCGATTAAATCTTGGTTTCATACTGAGGAAAACTGCTGCTACATTATGATGCTCTTCAACTGCTCTTTGTTGAACAGATGCTGGCAATACTGGTGGTGGGTTTTGGGTTTTGGATGAGCACCCACAATGACGAATGCAGACGGTCGCTGACCATCCCTGTCATGGCTCTTGGAGGAGTAATTTTTCTCATGTATGCGTTGTCTCCAACTGTATTCTAACCGCGTTAATACAGTGAATAATCATACTCCGCATTGATCTGGTTTACTGCTGATGCCGCAGGTCGCTTGCGGGATTCGTGGGTGCTTGGAAGAACATCTCTTGCTTGCTTTGGACAGTATCCTTTTTTTTTTTGCCGCATTTGATGCGTAAACCTGCAGCCACATCATCGCTACCGATGTTGGTTGTTGTCTTGGTACTTTTGTAGTTACTTGTTGCCTTGACATGTGGTATCTAGTATCTAATAATGCTGTTCATGGTCCTGGTGGCAATCATGGTGTTCACAGTGCTTGCGTAAGTTCCTCTGCTTCATTCACGATAAGACTAGCAGAAACTTTTGAGCTGTTGCCAATCATGGTGATTGGTGTACTTTTTTCTTGAAAATTAACTGGAATGTGCATTGAGTATTTGATTTTATTAATAAATCGCAGTACCGTTTAGAGGATAAATCATCAATGGACTTCATAGCTCACTTTAGTGGTTGCAAGTTCGGTTAACTTACCTTGCCATGTACTGTTGCAGTTTTATTATTACAAATACTGGATCTGGTCATGCTGTTCCTGGGGCCAGGTATCTGCCCTATCTCAGTCTTCTGACTATATGTTAGTGTTCATAGAATGATTGAAATGCCGAACATGTTGAAGTAAAATAGCACTTACTGTATGAAAACTTGGACTATGTAGCCACAATGCAATTTTGTTCACTTACTGCCTGCTTGTCACTATATAAGAACCGTGAAGAAAATTGCTTTCTTCAACGGAACACATTGCATGCATACGGTTCTCAGTTGCCACATCTCATGTTCTATACATATATAAGAGTATCGTCTTCAGGACTATAGCTCTTGGTTCGTCAAACAGGTATGTCCTAACTCTTTATTTGGGAAGTTTCCTTTCATTTTCCCCAGTATGCAATTTATGCATACTCATCTATGCTGGCATAACTCAGTTCATTTGTTTTTAAGCTCAACGACACTGAAAAATGGACCCATCTGAGAAGTTGCCTTGTGAAATCGGATGATTGCAGTAGCCTGTCAAAAAGATACAAGGTCTCTACTTCTCTGGGCATCCTATTTTTCCTGATGTGATTTCTCAAAGTTTCGACCATTCCCGGTGATCTTAGTTATACCATTCGACTTAATGCAGTCTTTTTTTTTAACTTGATGCAGACTCTAAAACAATACATGACTGCTGATCTTACTCTGATTGAATCTGGCTGTTGCCGCCCACCGGCAGAGTATGCTCCTTGTACCATCCACAGTGTATTCTGAACCTTCAATTGCTTTGTAATCAGAGTGTGACATGGTTATGGTATTTCTCTGAACATTGTCAGATGTGGATATCCAGCGTTGAATGCTTCCAACTTTGATTTGAGCTTCCATCCGGTGAGCAAAAACGCCGACTGCAAACTGTACAAAATGATAAGTCCCTCAGGTGCTATGACTGCAATTCTTGCAAGTAAGCTGTTCATCTCCTATTCCACCTCTGTAGCGTCAAACCTTATTACAATCTCAGTGCTTATGTGATTTTTTTTTTGCTTCTAGAGTTGGCGTTGCACAATACATGAAGACAGAGTGGCGAGTGGTTGCCATCTTCAATGTGATATTGTTTGTTATTTTGGTAAGCCCAGTTTCCCCGGAAAAGTGATACAGAGTGTCTTCTCTTTCTTGACAAAATCAAATTCCCCATCTTTATCTGCTATATCATGGCTTTCTTATATTTGTATGGGCTTTGTTTTTTGCTAGTCATTCGTGTACTTCGTTGGGTGCTGCGCACGTCGACATGCTGGAGGCAGCGATTCTAAAGTTCCTAGAAGATGACAGCTGTCCTTTGAAGTGAATCCTCTCTATGTCCATTTGTCTCAGCAAGAACTGGATTTGCCATCTCTTGCGATAACACTGTTCAGTCAAGTTTAGTTAATGAAAATGCAATGCTAGTGCCTAGTCTTTTACTCTGTGGCCGTTGTGCTGACACAAATGAAAAGAATGGCAAATCCTTTCTGAAATACTACAACCTTAGCAGTGTCACAACAATTCTGGCTCTATTTTAGGCAAGCTGCAGAACTTGTTTTGCCTGTGGCTGCACATTCCCTCACTGAATGCACACCACTATCGGTAGTCTAACACCACGTTAAAGCATATGAGATATCATAACTTATCAATGATGATGAATATTTGGTGGGTCCTCCCCCACAAAAAATAAATTTATTATTGTTGTGGACTTTAGCCCACATATCAGATATTAAACTGATAAGAACAGATACTACACTTGATCTTAGCCAAAAGGCCGAGAAAGGTATGATTTGAACAGCCGCCGCGGGTCTGATTATATAGTGGTTCCCCGCCTGCTGTTCGCTCCCGCTCGGCCGTGTGGGACTAAACGCGAGAGCACAGCACGGCGCGTTCTGCTCGGTAGAAATTCTTCATAGGAAGGAAGCTTAACGTGCATGGGCCAAGTCCCTGGCCTGGCTCGGCCCAGAGCTGAGCAGAAAGCCCATGGATAATGCAGCCCAGAGAAACGATAGTACAGTACGTAAGAGCCCGCGTCCTTTTCCCCTTGTTCTAATTTTGCCCAAGACATACAGCACGAGGCCTGAAGTCCTGACTCTTTTTTTGAGGGAACACTAGGCCTGAACTCAGATTGCTCAGTGTCGATGTAATAAACGGCGCAGCAGCCTGTGCACCAGCTCAAATAAAATAAAATCAGATCCAAGAAGGCTTACTACGAACCGAATCAAAAGGGGATGCCTTCAGCGATTTCATTAAGGATTCCTGGAACTTGGTTCTTTCTGAAGAAAAAGTACACTTGGTTCTGAAATCCACAAGGACTGCACACCACACTCTTCAGTATAGAAGACCAAGGTCCAGTAACTTCAGTTGCCAATTTTGAGCGCAGTGAGGAGAAATCACAAATTCAATTATGATCCTCCTACAACTTTCTGGCCCCATGTGTTCTTTTTAGGGAACTTTTTTTTAGGGAAAAGGCTTGAAAGCCCGGTTTTGATCGAAAGCCAAATGCTGGTTTTGCCAGCATGCACATTCTGAATTTTAGGGACCTTTAGACATGTGATTTCATGGGGTATAAAACTTTTATAAATGGTTTCTTGTGAGGAAGATAACAAGCAGAAGCCGAGTACAACCAAGCTTATAAATACATCAACCATAAAAAAAAGTACTTACTCAAATACAAATTATTATAAATAGATACATCTCAAACGAAATAATCTCTCAGCAACATTAGGATGTATTTTTCTCTCGGTGTCTTAGCAACAGGAAATACGACGCTTAGGTCTACAACTTGGGAAGATATGATCAATTGATCCGAATATATGTTATATGTACATTCAGTCCAAGAAAGTGCAAGGTTATGCCATATTTTCAGACCGAAACGCCCTCCTCACATCTTCTTCAGTTATGTCGTGTGGAGGGTCTTTGTCGAGGCCCAGTTCGGCCACAATACGTTCTTCAACATCATAGTCCTAAAGAAAATACACAAGAAAAGATTAATCAATCAACCAACCAACATCATGCAGCAACAAATGGTAATAAACCAAAAAAACATATGGCATTACCGCGTACATATGTCTTATCCTAGCCTCCTCAGCCTCCTCATCCAACTCCTGTGAAAAGAGGGGGGAAATACTTGTAATACAATGAAGCAACAAAATATTAAATGTTCACCAGGAGATAGACCATCATACGTTATCGGAGTCACTCCTATCATATCCATATGAAGAATATGTGTTCAAGTGACCGCCAGTGTATGCATCAGCCTTGTTGGGGTGCTTCATATGAACACTTCCACTATTTATACAACCGTAGCAGTGGCCTATTTCAACCAAAAAATAACAGCGGGAATTAGTCATTTAACTGTCAACTGAACCAGCAAGGCACAAAAAACACAAAAAGACCTGTGTACATATAACCATTACACATGACGCATGAAACCGTTTTGAGATATTACTTATCTCATGTCAAAAAGGAAAATAGGCACACATGCAAAAAAACAGGCCAACGTAGAAAATATCATAACTAGGACAAGAATTGATATCTAGCTGCACCACAAATTGTAGCTGAAAACTACTTAATTATAGATAAGAGTATAAATTACCATTATCATTAGGTTCGACCATGCAGAAACAGCTAACCACCAATTCTAATTTTTGTCCTTTCATAAACGTGACCTCAACAAGAACAGGACTGTCGGTGCGGTCAATATTCGCAGCTCCATTCGTATTTGCAGTGAAATTCAGATGGTGGTAGCCAGCGATCCTAGAATCAGTCCCACGACCCTAAAAAATGTACTGGCAGTGAAGAAAATCTTTGAGTTATATGCAAGATCCTAAAAACAAGGACAATCATCGTATTAGCAATTTTTACATGGATAAGACAATAGGACATAGTCCAATACTGGAAGTGGCATAGGGAGTAGGCAGGAGGAAGATGGAGAGAGCAAACCCCAGAAGGTTGTGATTCTCGTTATACTGGTCTACTAAAGCTTGAACCAGTGAGCACCTCTCAGCACAAGTTTTCTCAATTGCATGTGATTTTGAGTAAATGGCACTGGCGGATACAACTCGTCCGCTATGTGCACTTAAATCACACAACTGGAGAACGTGATTTTTTGGTCACACAACTGGACTTTTGGTGCACGCAGGTCACAAACCCCACATGTCAGTCCGTTTTTCGTTGCAGGAGCGCTGGTGGACACGTAATTTGCAGAAAACCCCCTGTATTTTTGGACATTTCGCAAAAAACCCAAAAAAAAATGCGAAAGACAAACGCTGTAATTTTGCAAAAAACCCCCTGTAATTTTCCATCGCAGTACTGCGTAATGGTCTAAGTATGTACAAAATGTTGGATAAGTGGGATAAATGGGTCTTATTTTCGCATCCTAAACGGCACCGCTTTCGATAGGAAAAGGTTTATCAGTTCCGCTTAGATACTGTTAGGAAAATTTAGTGTCATTTAGGCTAAGTGAGCAGTTAGGATTGTGTTAGTAATAACTTTTATTCCAGCGTTGTCAAACGCAAACCGAACGGGTGCCACGCCCCTTCGGAAGGGACACATCTTGTAAACCGACATTGTAAAGACGGTTGTTCGGACACTATATAAGCCTGCCTGAACAGTACATCAATAGAATCATTCCATTCGCTTCACTCTCTCGTTTCTTCACACGTTATCATGCACGCGCCTCTGCCAAAGCTATAGGCTACAGTAGAAGAGACAGAGAAAGGTGAGTAAAAGATGGCTTTTCTGCCTGAACTCGCTTTTTTGCTTCGCTCGGTTTGTGGCCAGGGAACACCGTCGCTCCGGCTATCCTCGCCGGACTTTCGCTCTCGCTACGCTCGCCGCTGGAACTCTGGACGTCTCGCTGCCGCTCGCCGCTGGAACTTCGGCGGTCGCCATCAGCGTCGCCCGGACTGGAACGGGGCCTCCGCCGCCGCCACACGGCAACCGCTGGGCACCTCGTCGCCGCTACGCTCTTGGCGGTGGCTTCGCCGCCGCCTCCGCGGCAACGCTGGGCGCCCCAGCAAGCACAACCGTCATGGCAACCGCTGGCTGCAGCGCCACCGCTCCCCTGGAGCACCGGGGCCAAGCACCACGGATGCTGTGCGCGGACAAACCCCGGTGGACGCTGAAGAACCAGCCATTGTCACCGCGCGGAGGTCGCCGCGCCGGAGATCGTCGCGGAAGAAGTGGTCGACGCAGTGTACGAAGACGAGGCCTCAGCCTCAAATATCAGTGCGGACGCTGATGAACTGATGCCGGTGCCGTCGGAGTTCGTCGTTCCCCCCACGGAGTGGCTGCTGGGCGGACCAAGCGCCGGTTGGCTCGTCGACGACCCTGAACGCGACTTCAGTGACGACGACCTCGCGGCACCACCGCCGCCGCCACCGATGTACTACTACCAACGCCACGGTTTCTGACCGTGCCTCCCGTCTCGACGCCATCCGACGAGGACACGCAACACTTCGCTCCGTGACCCGTGCCGGAGTTCTCCGCTCCACCAGACGTGGTCTAGCCGGAGGCAGTGTGATGGAGAAGGTCGAGGCGCGCCCCGGCCGGCCCGCCCCGGCGCTCCCTGACCTCAATCTTACAGCGCCGGAGAAAGAGGAAGACGAGCCGATGCTCGCCCTCCCACGCCCTCGTCGGAAAGCGCGTGTCCTCTGCCAATTCGCCGCAGCAATGGGGCCCGCCCCGCCGGCATCCGCGCAGGGACATGGTCGCCGTGGCGCTCGGCCTCACGACCCAGGTCAGAGAACTTCGCCTCAACGAGGCCGCCACCAGCAGCCCTCTTCTTCCATGGAGGGGACCAGCCGCCGCTGATGGAACTACCCGTGGGCACCGGCATGGAGCAGGACAGCGGTGGTAGGAGGAGACGCTCGAACTGGTCGTCATCCACTCCTCCCGATCCCCTTTGACCTGCTGGTCCAAGCGGTGCTGACACAGGCTTGTGGGCCAAAGGCCTTACGTGCCATGCTAGTGTTAATAAATAACATGTTGATGACGAAATAGGCCGTAGCCCCGCTATATTAATATTGCAACCACCTGATACAACCAACGAGAGACACGGCTGGGGCGAGAGCCAACAAACACCCAAAGAAAAGAAAAAAAAAGACGACATAGGCGGATTGATTAAGCGACGAGGACCCGCAAACCGTTGCGCCCACTCCGATGATGTACCACCACACTCCTAGCACCGAATCGATGAATACCAAGCAGCACCTTCAAGAAGGAAAGCCACGCTGCTGCCGGACCAGCACACTGGTCCTAGGGTTTCCCCGGTACATAGGGAAGCGGCTGAAGGGTCGCCACGACGCCTTCAGGAAGGAAAGATGCCACCCGAGGCGGCACGCGTCGGTGACGGACGAACAACAAGGATTTCTCCCGAAGAAAACCCTGGCCGCAATCCCAGACGAATCGTAGCACAGGAGCCCGCGAGGACGAACCTCGTCACCACCAGACTCACCACCGCCAGTAAGCACCACCAAGGATGCGAAGCCACCATCGTCGTCTCACCGAAGCCACCGTCACGAGGTCAGCAAGACAGAGGCGAAGAGTAAGTTGTACCAGGGACAGCAGTACCACGACCGCGCGGGAGGGAACTACCTCCACCGCCAAAGGCGGTAGTCGACCGGACGCGGCCGCAGAGCACACCAGTCCCTGGTTGGTCCGGCCAGGCTGTCGGGCCTGTAAAGCCCCCTCGGGGGCACTCCAGTCCTACCAGGGTCCGGTCGGGCCTAGGTCAGGCCCGTGAAGCCCGCCGCACGCTGCAACCGGCGGACGTTGTAGTCGCTGCTCCTGCACCCCCTACCTCGCATCCTACCGCCGAACGCGCTATAGATCGAGACGGCCCGTTCCGACCCAGATGGGGCCCGTAGGGCCCGATCTGGGCCACCGAAGCCCTGGCCGAGCTGCCTCGCGCGCCGCCCCGCAGGTCTGCAAGCACTGCCGTCGCCACGCCGCCTCCTGGCCGGAGCCGTTCCGCCGCCGCCCAAGCCACACCGCCGCATGTCGAAGAAGCCCGCCTCCTCCAACCAAGGCGCGGGGAAGGACAAGCCGCCACCGCGGCGCACCGGGCCGCGCCCGGCGGCCACTGCGACGGAGGCGACGAGGAGAGGGGGAGGAGAGGGACGGGGAGGGAGGAGGCGCGGGGTCGCGCGCCGCCGCCACGGGGGCGAGGACGCGCGTGAGAGGAAAGGGTTCGCGTGAGAGGAGAAGAACAATAACATGTTGATTTAATTAGGCGTTTTAGCAGTAGTCCGTGTATTTTAGGAAGCTGCATATCTGCCACTGTATATGTATTCGTGTGCAGTACTTAGGAACCTCAGTTCGTCCTTTGTTTAGTTTGACAATGTATTGCATTTGAAATATAATTTTGTGCAAAGTTCTCATTACTAAACCCTGGCCGCAATGGAGATTATCTACAATGTGTTAACTTGAAATTCGAAGATCTACACATATTTGGTTTTAAAGCACCAGCTTAAAATTGTTCCTCTAGAACAAAATTGTTGTTTATCAAAATAATTTTACTATCAAGTAAAATTAATAAATGCATGATCATACATGCAGGAAAAATGGCTGGCATCAATAAGAACGAATTCAAAGAACTACAAGTTGATGGAAGTAACTATCTATCATGGGCCATGGATATGAAAATATACTTGACTGGACGTAACCTTGGCCCTTGCATTGTCACACCCCCCTCCAAATGCCTCAGAAATACCACAAGTGGTAAAGTATGCGGCATCACATTTCATAAGGCACCACCTCCATCCTTATTTAAAAACTGAATATTTAATGGAGGAGGATCCACTAGTCTTATGGAACTCCTCAAGGAGAGATATGATTAACAAAGAGCAGTAATATTGCCGGAAGCCCAAAGAGAATGGTCTTGATACGTCTCAAACGTATCTATAATTTCTGATGTTCCATGTTGATATTATACCAATTGTTACATGTTTTATATACACTTCATAGCATTTTTATGTATTTTCTGGGACTAACCTATTAACAAGATGCCACAGTGCCAGTTCCTGTTTTTTGCTGTTTTTGTATTCCAGAAAAGCTAGTCTGGAAATATTCGCGGAATTGGACGAAACTTGGCCAGAACCTCCTATTTTTCCAACACGAAGACGAAGTCCAGAGGAGACACGGAGGGGAGCCACATGGCGCCCACACCATGGGGCGGCGCAGGCCCACCCCCTGCCGCGCCGTGGGTGGTGTGGGGCCCTCGTGGCTCCGCAGCCGCCGCCCTTTCGCCTATTTATTCCTCCTGACGCGAAAACCCTAGATACCCGAGCCATTATCCACGAAAAGTTTCAGAGACGCCGCCGCCGTCAACCCTAGCTCGGGAGGGTTCAGAAGCTCTTCCCGGCACCCTGCCGGAGAAGGGAATCATCACCGGAGGGCTCTACATCACCATGCCTGCCTCCGGAATGATGCGTGACTAGTTCATCCTTGGACTACGGGTCCATGGCAGTAGCTAGATGGTTGTCTCTCCACTTTATGCTATCATGTTTAGATCTTGTGAGCTGCCTATCATGATCAAGATCATCTTATTGTAATGCTACATGTTGTGTTTGCTGGGATCCGATGAATATTGAATACTATGTCAAGTTGATTATCAATCTATCTTATATGTTATTTATGATTTTGCATGCTTTCCGTTACTAGTAGATGCTTTGGCCAAGTAGATGCTTGTAACTCCAAGAGTGAGTATTTATGCTAGATAGTGGGTTCATGCCTCCGTAATCTGGGAGAGTGACAACAACTTCTAAGATTGTGGATGTGCTGTTGCCACTAGGGATAAAATAACCGATTCTTAGCTTAAGGGTACGCCGTTAGGTCTAATGCATTTGTTTACTTTACGCACATTACTTAATGCAATTATCCGTTGCTTGCAACTTAATACCAACGGGGAACTCGGTATGACAACCTGGCGGTGGATTATTAGTCATAGACTTTGTTGGATAACGGTCTATGTATTTTGTCGTAATGCCCACATGAATATCATAGTAATCATCATGTCATATATATGCATTGTTATGCGCTCAATATTTTGTCAATTGCCCAGCTGTAATTTGTTCACCCAGCATGTTAGTTATCTGTTATGGAGAGACACCACTAGTGAACTGTGGACCCTGGTCCATTCTTTTACATTGATAATACAAACAACTGCAAACAATGTTCCTTTTCATTCTCTGCAATTTACTACTGTTTTCCACACCATACGTTTAATCCTTTGTTTTCAGCAAGCCGGTGAGATTGACAACCTCACTGTTTCGTTGGGGCAAAGTAGTTTGATTGTGTTGTGTGCAGATTCCACGTTGGCGCCGGATTCCCTGGTATTGCGCCGTGCCATATTCCGCCACCAACAACCTTCAGAAGTGATTTCTTGCTCCTACTTGTTCGATTAAACCTTGGTTTCATACTGAGGAAAACTGCTGCTACACTGCTTCATACCTTCCTCTTGGGGTCTCCCAGCGAACGTGTGATCCACGCAATCAGGTCTCTCATAAGGTTCCAGGACTTTAAGTCTGTGGCGGCATATAATTCTGCCGTGCATAAGATTAACTCAAAACTGAGATTTTGCAATCAGAAGGTTTCAGATGCGGACATAATAGATAAAACCTTATGCACTTTCCACCCCTCAATGAGGATATTGCAACAGCAGTATCGTCAACAGAAATACACAAAGTATTTTGAGCTTATATACACATTACTTCAGGCTGAGAAGCATGATGAACTTCTTATGGCAAATCACAATGCTCGCCCAACGGGCGCCATGCCAATCCCTGAAGCACATGCTAATGCTCATTTTACTAGTAAATTTGGAAACCGTAAACGGAACTTCCGAAAATTCAAGGGAAAGTGGAAACCGAACAATGGTCAAAAGACCAACGGTCCATCTAAGGGGAATGGTCATTTCAATAAAAATAACCAAAATGACAACTCTCAAACTTGTCAAAGGTGTGGATGTACGAATCATCGTACTACACTGCAGTATGCCCAACCACCTCGTGGAACTATACATGAAGTATGGCAAAGAAGTCAAACAAGTTCATGGAAACAAAGCTTAAGCTCACTTCAACGTCATACAAGACAACTCTCAAGTTGGTCCATCTCAAAGTTCTATTGAAGAATTCAAGCCAAAGGCCGATATCATCCTCGATGAAGACATGCTTGTGGACTACACCCAAGATGTTTTTGGAGACCTCAATTAAACTCCGTAAACACTTGATGTCATTTAGCCATTAAAATACTACAAAATGTTATATTGTATAACAATAAGTAGAATAAAGTCTATCAGACTATGTAGAATAAAAGTCCATCAGACTACATTGTATTATGTGAATCAGATATAATATTGTAATAAATTTATATTTGATATTTGTAACATAAATATTATGTCGATGAATATATGAGTAAAAATATATTCTATACATTCTATTTATATTTCCAGGAAATAGTCCGATGAAAAACATATTATTATTGTAGTTCAGAATGCACTCTTGTGTCCTGATTATACCTTCATTCGGATTATGTTATACATACATAAAACTCGTACCTTATGTTACAAGATCAGTCTCAAAACCTTGATAACTCAAGACTTGGCAAGATTGCCTTCATCATCCTGGAACAGGTATGATAAGAAAAAAAATATTAACAATTCTGTTGGTCACAACTTAAAAGTTACAAATCTCAAGTCATCCGACTTTATGTGAACCACATGTGCCATGAGAAAAAAATTTTAAGGCTCTCTCACCTTAAAATTACAAATTAACCACTCAAAATTCTTGTTTGTATTCAAAATAGACATCTGGACCATTCAAACATTATCTGGGTCATATAGTACTTCATGGTATTCATAACAGATGGTTAACTGCTAAGATTATCAAATTAAGAGCAAATTATTCTATCCTACGGATTAAACCCATTTGAATCTCGCTTTCGAGAGCATTTACGATTTTACTAAATACCTTATGCATACCCAGAATGGTGTAGCTAACATCTTTATCAAAAGAATCAAACTAACCAAATGACCACTTATACATAATTTTAATATACCAACATCTTGTCGGAGACTTGCGGTCTTACACGCGCATATCTATTCTAGATCATTCCAACTGCATTCATACTGCTTCCCCTTGCAGTAAGTACGTGGAAATGAAACAAGTATTTCCTATCTGCGATATTTTGGTTATTACCAATATCACCACTCCAGCGTATAGGATCTATGTGAGATATACTATTTATTTATCCGTCAATCATGAATATCTCAAGCTCCTATCAGGAGAATAGTTTATAACCCGTACGCTGATTACACTTAATATAAGGACATTTTTGGCATTAGGGGGCGATTCGTACCACAAAGAATGCCGATAAATTAGAAATGCCATAAGACATTCAGTCCTCATATTCACGTACTTAAAAAATGAACATAAAGTTCAATATATTTGCAACACATTGCAAATCTGCCACATACATTTACCTATGACAAAGACGTCATGAAATTACATTATGCATGCATGCAATGTGCCATAAAAAGTGGAAGTATCTCGTACCGCCACTATTCTCCCCAAATGAGAGTATTAGGGGGAGAAACATGGTCACATGAGAAATGAGTTCTCATATGTATCCGCGGAAATAGAGGAAATTATATCCTCAACTAGTAAATGTAGTTCAACCTCAAGTTGAATAAAACATAACGGATGCTCATCATCCAAACACAACATAAATGTGCACACTATTTGAAATGTTGGGAAATCGAAACACCTTGACTCCATTGTTATGGGAAATCACGAGGAGTTAAAAGATGTAAATATTATTTCCACAATTTTCCTTGATTCAACTGAATCATATAACATAAAGACTACATTTGTCGACTCCTGGATTGCTAAACCTATAGGGCCCTGAACCAAAATCCATGGTAGAGTGCCTCATCACTCATATATTGGTTCAACTAGAAGGAGGTAATTAGGAATAGCATTCGCTAAACAAAAGAGATGTATTTACCACAGTAATACATTCTTCTCATAAGCATCTTCCCTTTGGAAGACTTAATGAATTTTTGTTCATAATGAGGTGGTGAAAAAGCGATGCTTGTAGCACAAGAGTTCACGCAGAGACCCGACATCGATTATGATGTAACGCACCCTCTTGGTATAAGTGGAATTACATTTCGATATCAATATTATTGGCAGTTCAAATAAACTATCCATGCAGTTGATAGACGCGACGATTTCATACTCATATGGATCACTCATCTCGGATATCTATATGGATATCCAAGAACAAATCACAAAATATATTGTGTAAAACATCAAAAGTCACTCCATGACTTAATAAAATCGAAAATTGTGTGGTACAATCGACTATAAGAGTTCCTTATTCAAAAGGATTACTCGAATAAAGATTGCTTACATGTAGTCATTAATAAAACCCCTCCCCGGATTCTTCATGACCTATGTATATGCTGATGATTTTATCATCGAAGTCTATACAACACAGGAAAACTGTTCGCAATCATACCAAGACGGATATTATGTAGTTAAGATTCAACAGAATCATCTACCATTATCTATCAAGATAATTCCATTTGTATTGCTCAAATGCATATGATTTATATATTGAACAATATTGCAAAATGAATGCAAAGTTCAGGGGGAGAAAATTCCTAGAACTGAACTTATTAATTATCACCTGATAAATAAAAATATTGTACTCTCTTCCTTATGAGTTCTCCAACGGATTTCTCATATAGGTTTTAATGAGACAAGTACTATACCCACGGTATATCAAAATTTCTATATTGTCCTCTTATATTTTCCATAGGATTTAGAAGGATATAAGACTATACAAGATCAAAGATTCTCAAGATTTCAAGATCGAAGAACATCAAGATCGAACAAGGATATTCCATCTCTCAAGATTATAAAAGACAGCGTTTGTCCGAGGGGGAGTGTTAGGAATAATTTAGCGTCATATTTAGGCTAAGTGAGCAGTTAGGATTGTGTTAGTAATAACTGCCAGCAGTTGCTTTTTATTTCAGCGTTGTCCAACGCAAACCCCGAACGGGTGCTACGCCCCTTCAGAAGGGACACATCTTGTAAACCGACATTGTAAAGACGGCTGTTCGGACACTATATAAGGCCTGAACAGTACATCAATAGAATCATCCCATGGTGACACGCCCTCAGGTGTGCTGTCCAGCACGAGCGGCGACATTCCACATCAGCGACGCCCTGACACTAATCCCAAAAGCATTTCTTTCCCATATCACCTTGTCGTTTTTAGATAAGATTTCGCTTCTTCAGTGAGGTCAGAGTCACTCGTGAGGAGTGATGACGATAGGGTGGACAACCTCAATGTGTGGGGTTTGCGTTTGCCAGCTAGGGTGGCCGTGTGCCCTTACGATGGTCGTGTTTGAGGACACTAGGCGAGAGTGTTTGTACCAGTCTTCAATTTCTAGCTAATTAACTGGTCAACTCTTTTCTTCTTAATTAATGAAAATAACAAGTCTCTTGCCTCATTTAACACGACTTTACAATGAAGATGCAGAAACAAAACCAATATCTGATATTTATTCCATTACTAGAAGGTGGCATGAACTTATATCATTGAACGGGTCTCAAAATTGAGCAATGTTTAACGGCCCTGTCAATGTAAATAAATGGCGCAACAGCATTACCGTAGCCGTGGGCAGCAGTATTTGCTGAAATACTCTCAAGTAGCAGCTAAATCAAGATAGCAAAGTGGTAACTAGTCAGAACAAATATATGTGTCTGATACATCTCTTCAGGTTTGCCTTGCTGAACTCTATTTGTCATTCACAAGGGGACTGTAAACAGGGTACCACATCTTCCGAGCCACGTAGTCCACTGTGTCCGACTGTCAGATAAAAGAAAATCAGGAACTGTTCTGGCAAGCAACTTTACGGACGTGAGATTTTGTATGCCTTACCTCTGACATGCTCCTAAGCTCCCTAGGATCCACGTCACCGCATCCCTCAGCCAGGTCTTCGTCAACAGCGGCACGGGCGACTGCAGCGCCAACACGTGCGGTGATGTGCCTGATACTGCGATGTGTGGAGGGTGGTAGTTAGCAGCGGTAGAATGCATGGCATGTGTTTACAGAATGCAATGGCAATAGTTTGGGCAAGGAGCTAACCTTGAGATTGAAGGAAAGAGGATTCCTTTTCGAATCGCATCATCTGTGATGTATGAAGCAAGGCTGCACCAGCAATTCTCAGTTACATACTTAGCTCAATCTTATTCAGGAAAAAGAGAGAGAAAAACAAGAGTCCTCCAAGATACATTAACTACAAAAAGTGTGCAATTTAAGTTGAAAAACCAATAGTCATGGCTCCATTTGTGAAAAGTCTTATGGCTGAAGTTTGCAAGCCTAAAACGTTAAGCACTTTACGGCCGAATAACAACAGTAAAGTGTATTTTAACAGCTTACGACAATGGTATTAAATGGGGTAACAAGCAAGGGGATGTCATCAGTTAGGCCAATGATATCATTCAATCAAACAAGACGTACCACTCAGCGGCCGCATGGAGCATGCCATCCGAAATATGCCGAGCACCTGAAAGAAGGGCTCCTAAACCGATCCTGTATTTCACACAAATTTACGTCAGGTGAAAACAAAAACCAAACACTGACATCGGAAAAAATGGAAGATTGTCATACCCAGGAAACAAATACATGTTGTTTGCTTGATTAGCATACTTTTTCCTACCATTGCCTGGGACATTCAAATCGTAGCATCAGCAGTCAACAAGAAGAATTTAGACCAAGCAAACAACACAAAGGCGGTTAAACATGACTCACTGAAAGTAACATTGCTGAAAGGGCTTCCACTCGCAAATACTGCATTCTCTCCAACATGCTTGAATACATCTTCAGGCGTACATTCAGCTGTGACAATTAAAGGCCAATGTTAGTGTTTATTATAAGTATTTAAAAAATAAATATTAGGAGTATACCTTTAGTAGTTGGGTTGGACATTGCAAAAATTGCAGGGCAGGGGGAATCAGATTCTTTCATAGCCTTGAGAACCTGGAATTATACACAATTCTTATGCCAAAACTCAACCGCTGACAGTGATAGAGTAGGACATGCAAATAACACAAGTACATGACTAGGAGAATAATTAAGGATTGTTAATATGATTCTAGACAATTTATGCTATAAATTAAGAAAGGAGACAATTTTTCGAACTTAACAGGAGAAATACATATTTGAGGCTGTCGTTGTCCATATGAAAATTTTGAATCATGATGAAGCATGCTAAACAGCAGATAACCAAAGATATGATCCTTAAATGTTAACAACGGTGAAATAATTAATAAGATTAACTGGAACTTTTTGGCGCAAATGTTCTACCTCAAGGGGTTCATCACGCATAGCTGGAACAATCAATCTCTAGCGTGGTGAGAGTGCATTTAAATGTACTGTATTGAGGTTATCAGTACTATCGAGTATTTTTAGGTATGGGAACTGGGATATAGCAATCATAGTCCTTCATCAACTTAAAATGGACTACTTGCTGCTACAGAGAAGACCCTGGTTTGAGGGTTGATAGGAGCGGACTGGCAAAATAATGTAAACAAGTAGAGAAGAATAGGCATCAGCTTCCAGAGTCATGACTCATGCGATAAGAAGATTGTGCAAAAATGGATCTTACCTCCTCATTAAATATCCCACCAACTCCAGAAAGTCCTAAAAGCACATGAGGCTTCACTTTCTTGACCTGATGATGAGCTGAATTAGTGCAACTACAGAACTAGTGGGAAAGTCTTTTCTGCTAATAACATTGCTCTGAAGATTGAAGAAAGATATCAAAATTTTAATACCACTTCAACAAGACTAGCCCCCTCATGGAGATCTTGGATCTCTTCAGGACCATAACCTCTGGCAAAACGAGCAACTGCTGGATCCAGACCCTTTCTATCTTTGGTAATAAGGCCCTGCATGACATCATAATAATCACACGTAAGTAATTAACCTATTGGGCAATTATATATGATGTCTTAGAGCTGAAATGTGAACTGAACGCATATGACAGAAGATACATAGTGAAAAAGCATCAAAAGTGTATTTGCTTGCAAATGAAACTTACATCCTTGTCCAGAACCCAGAACTGATTGTGTCCTTCGCACAGTTCTCCACTTTTATGGGTCCCTGGCATCCTTAACATTGCATGCTTGGCCATATTAAGCACACCTATCCCAGCACTGGATTCTGAACAGGTGTTAGAATGGACAAAAAATACTTTTGACAAGCAACATGTCATATGAAAATAGACGGAGGAAATTGTACAAGCATGCCAAACGTATCACATACCTTCCAGCTCCCACCACAACTATCTTCTGCTTAGTAAAGTCTGTGAGGGGTCGACCCTGTGCTCTAACAGCTCCAAGTAGACCAGCTAGAGCAACTCCTGCTGTCCCCTATCGAATAGGAAAAGCACAATAAATGATATATAGAATAGGAACGAAAGAAACATTGCTAATAAATTACAGACAGCAAAGTTGGGAATCAAAGTACCTGTACGTCATCATTGAACATGCAAAATCGATTCCGATACCTCTGAAGAGTTTTGAAAGCCCATTTCATTTGGAAGTCTTCAAACTGAGATTTTACCACTTTAGCAACGGAGCGTGATTGGTTAGCAAGCAAAGTATGACCACAACACACATACCTGCACAACTGCTTTAGGCCACCGTGCATGAACAGCTTCCATGAATTCATCTACAACAGCTAAGTATTCCTCTCCTTCCAACCTAGGTTGCCTCAATCCTAAATCTAAGAAAATACTCACTTAATAAGCTACACTATGATGCAGGAATTTACTCCAAACAGAAAAACAGTTTCCACTCTCTTCCAAAGAAGTATGATTAGAATTTGAGTTAGTCTGAGAATGTCCAACTGTGCTTGCCACGAAAGTGGATAAAAAACAAAAAGTGCTTTTGTGCTCCCGAGCTCACTGGAGCCCTTTCAAAAAAATTGAAACCCATATTTTCAATTCTCAAAAAAATTCACACAAGTACATCTACATGTCTATGTAATGTACGACTCAAGTTTCGCCAAAATATATTATTATCGATGATTCATTTGTCATTTTTGTGTAGCCCGCAATTCTCAATAGTTTTCCGTGAAACTTTGCAGATCTGTAGATCACAGAAATATGTCTCCACGTAGCCAAAACCATAATTTTTTACAACGCCTAAATACCATTTTTCTTTTTTTCCAAATACCAGGCTACACACGACGCGCTCATAAAAAACATCCTATGAACTGTAATGTATCTTACGCACATAGCTTGTCCTCAAGGAGCTTTTCATTATTTGTTCCCACATCAAGCATTATTGGGAGAACCTACAGAAGAGTGGGAAAATATAAAAAGAGGGAAATGCCATAACCCTGTAGTTGACTGAAGCATTTTTTTAATGTTCCAAGCAGAAAGTGACACATTACATACCTTCTGTGGGTTGATACCAGCAGCTGCAACATAAACATCAAGTTTACCAATAGGTATACCAATGCCCTGAACACCAAGATCACCTAACCCTAGAATGCGACTCCCATCGGTCACAACTATCATGTCAACCTGAAATGAGCAACAACCAGCCACATGAAGAAGCTTACAAGCAGAAAATGGGAGCAACTCTATTGTATCAACTATCAGGCGTGGAACATACATATGGAAACTGAATAGATTTAAACATAAATTGTTCCACAATCGTGTAACGCCCTGGGGTTTTTCCCCAATTAGATTTGTTGTTTTCTTTTTTTTCGCATCGTCATGGCATCACGCATCATCAGCATTGCATTAATTTGACAATAAAATTATTTTGCTAAACTCTATTTTGTTGTCACGAAATATTGCCCTCCTTTTCTTCTGTTCGACGCCGTTCCAAAATTTTGTTTTGTCAAAAGAATTGAAAATTAAAAATGTTTTAGTGGGTGAGAGAGAGCCCCAAAGCCCACCTAAGCCAACCCTAGGGTTTCCCCTGGAAACTTACTCTTCCTCCCCCTGCACTTTTGCAGCCACCCTCCTCTTCTTTTGCCTTTTCGCAGTCCGGTCCCCCCCCCCCCCCCCCCCCCCCCCACCACCAATCTTTTCCACCTTTTCCTTCTCTTTCCTTCCCTTTTTCTTCCTCTCTCTTTTCTAGCCACACACCACCACAGCCACACATTTTTTTGCTCTCCCTTTTCTTCTTTTTTCCCCTCCTTTTCCCTTTTTCTCTTTTCTCTCTTTTTCTTTTCTTTTCTTTTCTTTTTCCTTTCTCTCTCCTTATCCCTTCCTTCTTCCTCTCTCAGCCACACAGCACGCACCCAACACCACACATGCACACACGCTGCACCCGCAGCCTCCCCTGCGACTCGCCGGCCGGCCGCCGCCGCGCCCCGGCTCCGTTCCCTCTGCCCCGGCGCCGTTCCTCTCCTCCCGTCGACCTGCCATGGCCGCGCCTCCCTCCGGTCTTGTTCCGGCCGTCCCAAGCTCCGGCCTGGCCGCCGGCCGATGCCGTCGCCGCCACCTTCGGCCGCCTCGCCCCAGCCCGCCGCCGCTGGCCAGAGCTGCGCCGCCACGCCTCCTCCTCTCCTCCTGCCGCGCCGCCCGACGGCTTCCACCCTCCTGCTCCGGCCACCGGCCCTTGGCTCGTCGACGCCCTCGCCCCGAGCTTCCTCCTGCCTCGCCGGCTCTGCTGCTCCAGCGCGTCCTCGCCTCAGTCCTTTTCCGTCTCGCCGTGTTCGCCGTCCCGGCTGCGTTCCCGAGGTCGCCCGCAAGGTGTTTGTCGTTTTACCCACAAGACGTTTGGCGCCGCTTTTGTCTGAGTTGTCCACCGTCGAGGTGCTGCTCCGTGCGCTTGCGCGTGCTCCTTCCGGTGCCGCGTTGCCGTGCTCGCCCGTGTCCGTGTTGCGGTGCACGCCCGTGCGCGCCTCTTCCCGGTGTCCGTGTCCGTGTGCGTCGCGTTCCTTCCGGTGCCCGTGTCCGTGTTGACGTCGACGTGTTGCCGTGCGCGTCCTCCTCCGTGTCCGTCACCGACGACAAGTTCCGCCGACAAGAACGACACCGTGTACCCCGACCGTTGACGTGTGCCGTGTTCCCGACGCTGTGAACCCCGACGGTTGACAAGTTCCGCCACAACGACGAACCGTGAACGACAACGACCGTGACAAGTTCTACGTGTCCGTGAACCCCGTCGCCGCCGAAGACCGAACCCGACAAGAACGCCACCGACACCGAAGCCGGTGCCCCGTACAACAACGACCCGAGTACAACTACTTCGACCACTTCCACGACACCGACAAACGACGATGTCCCGGTTCGGCGACGACTACTTCCCCGGCTTCGACTACTTCCTCTTCGACCCAAAGATTCCAGCTTTGACCCCGGAGTTCCACGACTCCTCTTTCCGACGTGCGGACCCCAAACTCGAGCCCTATACCTATATACCTAATTTATAAAATGTCACCTATCTTGTGCATCTCATATCTTTCATGCATGTCTTGCATATCTTCGGTTGTGATGGTTTAGCATTCACCTAATAAATAAATATGGAGTGTGCGGGAATATTCGATAAATGTCCTGACTTCATTTAATTTTGTGTAGATCACCCATGCCTTGTGTTGCTATGTTAATCAACATTTAATTTGGTGGTTAGATAAATAACTTGAACCTTATAATTAATTGTCGGAATCCCGGTTCCGCTTAATTTGTCTTAGGTGCATCTTGTCTTGCCTCTTGCCATGTCATGCATAGCATATCATCATGCTGGATCTTTTGCCGAAGTAGTAAGTGTTGCAGCCGATGTTCTTTCCAGTGTTTGTTGCGTCTTCGCGAATAGGACGTTGAGATGATGTGAGCAACGACAAGATCTTCTTCCATGCAGGATTCCAGGCAAGCTTTGCTCACTTGCTACCATTACATTGTCTTCCATTCTTGCCGTTGATCTATGCTACCCTTATGTTACAATGCTTGTATCTCGATCCCATTCATGTTTACCTTGCAGCCACATACAGCCTTATCCCCACATCCTATCGCCTTGTTGTTTGTTTACTTGTTAGCCTTGCGAGTCGTAGTTGCATGCTTAGGTTTGTTGTTGCGAGTCTGTCTATCTTTTGCTTCACATGCTTAGTATGATAGGTTGGCTCAATTCTACTTAATATGATGTTAATGTTGTGGGTTATAACTAAATGATAAGGCACCCGGTGGAAGGCCAATTCGTTGGTGTTTTGTTCTGCTAAGTGTCGCACTAGGAACTCAGTTCTTGTCCTCTTGTCCAAGTACGAGCGCACTACCCACTCGTGGGAGGTCCAATGGAACCCCCTGCGACTCTGACCGGAACTTAAGCTTGTCCAGGCGCCACAACTAGTTCGGGTTTTCCATTTGCTCATATGCATCTGCACGTGACTTGTTTATGAGAGTTTGATGATATGGGGGAGCATATAGGTGCGGTACGACGCGAAGTGGACTTTTCTACTGTGGTCTGTTCCGCCTAGTGCGTAGTCGCAAACGATTGAGTCCGCTATGGAGGTATCGGCCGGACTCTGGACGCGGGTAACAACTCAGATGGGTGGCACCCTGGACTTGCTGTAGTGAAGGAACAGAGTTGTGTTGAGGATCCCTACCTTTTATCTGGGTTGCTCAAACGTGTATGGGTTAACCATGGTGCATCCCTGCAGGGTTAAATCTTTTCGAGAAGCCAAGTCCGCGGTTATGGACAACTTGGATCGGATGCTGGCTAACAAGATCATAGACAACTTACATCTAAAGATTCTAATTAACTTGACTAGTAAATTCGACCTATTTACACAATAATATGAAACTAAAACTTGTAAACTGTGTGAGTATCCCTCGATTGCTTCCTCATACTTGGTTGAGGAGGTGAATCTGGGAAGTGTTATGTTTGGTGTTAGAAGCTAGTTGGTTCCGACGCGCTGTCTTATCCCTCTCCAGTAGACGGAAGTTGTAGAGTGTCTCTATAGGATGTTTAGTGCTGCTGCTGCCGCCTCAGTCCACCTTTCCCTTCATTTGGTAGTCTTTGTGTTGGTATCTTGTGAGCATTGCTTGCTAGGCGGTTGTGCCTGACCCATCTTTGGGTTGTACTTTTATGTGCAGTCAACAGGTTTGACGTTAGCTTCGGTATCCCTCCGGCTCGGCCTGGGCAGGGATATGGACGCAATGGTTATCTTCAGGACTCTTAGTCCAATTTGTATCTTGTCCGTAGTCGGATACTATTTCGCTTTCGCTGTGCTTCGGATCTTTGTAATGTATCAGTTGTTTCCTGACTCGTTTGAGTTGTTCTTGTATATATATATATATATATGGACGCAGATTTTATAACAAGGGTGATAGCTGTGCACCCTCTAGCCAGCGTTAGATATAGAGAGTATCTGATCTCATTGTTTCTGGCTGGAGTAGATAGTGTTGCTTGGGTTGACGGAGTTCCTGTCATCCGTGACATGTATCCGTTGTTGTTTTGACTATTCAAATTTTCTATTGCGGTGCAGATTTTGCTTTTGGGTGGAGTCCATAGTTGTTTGTTTTTTTAATAGCTCACGGTGGTGGAGAGTTAGATGTGGTGTCCAGTCACGGTTACGGTTTGGAGAAATGACTGTGGTTACGGTGATCCGTGGTAGTTTTATTTTTTTGACGTTGAATCCGTGATATATACGTAGTTTTTTTAATAGCTCACGGTGGTGGAGCATCCATGAGCGTTTTTTAAAATCCAAGAACAGAACCGTGCAAATAGCAACAAAAAACAGTTCTGGTGGAGCATCCATGAGCGTTTTTTAAAATCCAAGAACAGAACCGTGCAAATAGCAACAAAAAACAGAACAATTTTTTGTTACTTTTACAGATGAAAAAGAAGCGAATCGCATCCCAGAAACAGAATTGTTTTTTGTAACTTTTACGGATGAAAAAAAGTTGATCAAGAACATAACACAAATTCGGATGTTCTGCACCGAGGCACGAACATAACAGAAAAAAATTGTCACAAATTTATTTCCAACGATTTCATCTCGACTTTTCGCAACCCATGGACGAAATAACAAACAAATGAACAAGGTCCAGATCCGGGCTTCCCAGATCCAAATTCGAGACCCAAAAAGCAAAAGAAATTAGAAGAACTCAGATACAAAATCGAGCTTCCTAGATCCAAATTCGAGACAACAAAAAGAACCGTGGCTGACTGCGGCATCGGAGCTCGGCGGCGCAGGACCGTGGCTGACGGCGGCCACGCCGGCGATGGGGATAGACCAGGGTACGGACGCGCTGGAGGCTGGGGGATGGGGGATGGGCGGCCGTACGACTTGGTCGGGTGGGATAGAAGAGCAGGGGAAGGTCGGCGGGCTGCGGCGGCTCTCGGAGCAGTGGGAGATGCGCCGCGATTTGTGGCTGCTGGTGGCGGTGGGGGAAAGCTCCTGGGAGCGCTGGGATCCAAGTAGACCGGAGGCCATCGCCGGCGTAGGAGACAGGAGGTTGCGCTGGGCCTCGCCCGAATATGTAGGGCCAGACGCGGGCGGAGGGAGCCAGTGGCCCGACGGCCGGTTACGGGGACGAGGGAGTGCGTGTTGTGCGGGAGGTGAGAGACGGTTGTAGAATAGCCTAGGCCGCGGCGCCGGTGAGGCAGGAGGAGGGCCACCGTGTGTGTGTTTGCAGCTGGCTTTGGGTAGGGATTGGGGGCTCCATGGGAGAAATAGAAGGAGAAACCAGGTCCAGTGCGTGATATTTTGGTGGTCGTCGTAATATGAAACCGGTCCGGGATTGAATTGCGACATGCACCCGATGTAACGGCGTCAGCTCCGCTGCTAGGTCTCATTCCTAATCTTGTGCTCTCTATAGTTGATTCAGTGTAATTCAATGGTTGGATTAGGGTGCGTAGCTATACCCCATGTTAGCCACCACACACGGTGGCCCTCCTCCTGCCTCACCGGCGCCGCGGCCTAGGCTATTCTACAACCGTCCCTCATCTCCCGCACAACACGCACTCCCTCGTCCCCGTAACCGGCCGCCGGGCCACTGGCTCCCTCCGCCCGCGTCCGGCCCTACATATTCGGGCGAGGCCCAGCGCAACCTCCTGTCTCCTACGCCGGCGATGGCCTCCGGTCTACCTGGATCCCAGCGCTCCCAGGAGCTTTCCCCCACCGCCACCAGCAGCCACAAATCGCGGCGCATCTCCTACTGCTCCGAGAGCCGCCGCCGCCCGCCGACCTTCCCCTGCTCTTCTATCCCACCCGACCAAGTCGTACGGCCGCCCATCCCCCATCCCCCAGCCTCCAGCGCGTCCGTACCCTGGTCTATCCCCATCGCCGGCGTGGCCGCCGTCAGCCACGGTCCTGCGCCGCCGAGCTCCGATGCCGCAGTCAGCCACGGTTCTTTTTGTTGTCTCGAATTTGGATCTAGGAAGCTCGATTTTGTATCTGAGTTCTTCTAATTTCTTTTGCTTTTTGGGTCTCGAATTTGGATCTGGGAAGCCCGGATCTGGACCTTGTTCATTTGTTTGTTATTTCGTCCATGGGTTGCGAAAAGTCGAGATGAAATCGTTGGAAATAAATTTGTGACAATTTTTTTCTGTTATGTTCGTGCCTCGGTGCAGAACATCCGAATTTGTGTTATGTTCTTGATCAACTTTTTTTCATCCGTAAAAGTTACAAAAAACAATTCTGTTTCTGGGATGCGATTCGCTTCTTTTTCATCTGTAAAAGTAACAAAAAATTGTTCTGTTTTTTGTTGCTATTTGCACGGTTCTGTTCTTGGATTTTAAAAAACGCTCATGGATGCTCCACCACCGTGAGCTATTAAAAAAACTACGTATATATCACGGATTCAACGTCAAAAAAATAAAACTACCACGGATCACCGTAACCACAGTCATTTCTCCAAACCGTAACCGTGACTGGACACCACATCTAACTCTCCACCACCGTGAGCTATTAAAAAAACAAACAACTATGGACTCCACCCAAAAGCAAAATCTGCACCGCAATAGAAAATTTGAATAGTCAAAACAACAACGGATACATGTCACGGATGACAGGAACTCCGTCAACCCAAGCAACACTATCTACTCCAGCCAGAAACAATGAGATCAGATACTCTCTATATCTAACGCTGGCTAGAGGGTGCACAGCTATCACCCTTGTTATAAAATCCGCGTCCATATATATATATATATATCTCCTTCTGCTGTTGTTGTGGATTCTTTCGTGAACTGCTGTAATGTTATCACAATTCCACCCACATAACGTGCATGTTTCGGCGTGCACGTTATGTCTGGTGGGCGACCTAAGATCGTTATTATGCGGGTTTTGGCGGGATCGGTTAAATCTGCATATTACCGATTTTGGGGCGTCACAAATCGCATGTTGGCATTGGATGAAAATGACATGAAAACATTCATAGCTCTGGAAAACCACTGGTGTTGTTGTGGAGTAATTCACTAGTTCACAAGTACAGAACTGGCTTTTTTAGGAAGATTGAATGTTGCATTGATTTGATATCATATCATCTCATGCATCAAATTTCACTAGAATAATCTCAACCTTCCGGCCCAGCTACATTGGTGGCCAAACGGTATATCATTTTGTTCAAATAGTATATATGAAACTGATAATAGATGTAAACGTAAATTACTCTGCAGTCGTTGTTGGCATTGGCTGAAAATGGCATGAAAACATTCATATGTGGAGTAATTCACATATTTATAGCTACAGAATTAGATTTTCGGGAAGATAACCGACGTTGCATTGATTTGATATCATCTCATTCAACATATTGCTACTGAAATAGTCACAACCTTTTCTAACCACTGCAGTGGTGACCAAAGAGCATATCATTTTGTTCGAAATAGTAAGTGTACCACTGTACCTTTTCTGCAGGCCAATTGTAAATCATCGACATCATCTCCCCCTTATCCTTTGCACTGAAGTACATCCCACGAGGGCGCCTGAACAGACCACTGTAGTTTTCACAGACCAAGCCAACAGTCGGAGTGTATATTATCGGCGCGAAGTCCTTGATGTTGTCAATTAGCACCTACAGGGACAGACCATACAACCACATAAATAAACGCATCAAACACTCAGTTCACTCCTCACGACAGAAAAAACTCAGTCAGGCTAATCAATCACCATTCGTAACGGCGGGAGCTCACCCTGTAGTACAATGTCTCATTCCGGTCGTGCAGCCTGTTGAGGATCCTCCACTTGGCCAGCGAGACGACCGACTCGGGCTCCCCCTTGGTGTTGTGCTCCAGCGAATGGTACGAGTTTACTGCAACACAGCACGACATTAGCGACGACAGATTGCGTGATCTCATCGAGAGATTCCGCCGTGGGGGCTAACTTAACAGAGGACGCGACATTGCGAGGGGGGACTCACTGAAGCGCTCGTACTGCTGCTCGAAGGACATGACCCGCGGCGGGAGCAGGCCCCGGAGGCCGAGGCGGTCTCGCTCCGTGAGGGGGAACGCCGTGTCCTGCGCAAAAACGAAATCGAACTGAGAACCGCGTCGCGTCGGAACCGGCAGGTGGATCGCGAGATCGGGGAGGAGCGGGGGTACCTTGTTGTACCAGGGGTCATGGAGGATGTCGGTGCCGCGCTTGTGCACGATGTAGGGGCCGCGCACGGCGGAGCCGGCGCCCGCCGAGGGGGCGGACGTGGACAGGAGCCGCTGGATCTGCACCGACCGCCGGGCAGCCGCATGACGCCACATCACGCGAGATCGCCGCTGCGCCGCTCGGGGTCGGTTCAATGGTGGTCTCACTGGGGCGAACGCTGTGGTGGTGGTGGTGGTGGTGCGTGAGACCGAGCTCCTCGCAGATGAAGAGAGAAAAGGAGGGGTTTGAAGGGGAGGAATGAGTCGCCGAACAGTGCGGGCACTCGCGCTGAGGACAGGGGCGCAGGGTGAGACAGGACTGGGGTGCGATGCGACGGCCTGACGAACGATGCCATGCCAGCTGGCTGTTGTTTGGGGCGGTGAGGGTTGCGCGCGGAACAGCGGACGCGGGACGGGACGCGGCTCTAGTAGTGAGGGGGCGCTGTCGGCTCGGCTGACACAGGGCCCAACCAGCAACGAGAAGAGGAATTTGCTGAGCACACGCGGACGCGGCGCGCTGCAGAGTGAAATTTGACAAAATTAACCCTTTGTCCAAACTTTAGCCAAAAATAACCCTTTTTTAAAAAAAAATCGAAAACTAACCCTTTTGTGTGGCTCCCGCACCAGGGGCGCCACACGTGAAGGTGCAACGCCCCAGGCTAGGGAGCCACACATCTGCCAGCGTGGCAAGGTGGGTCCCAGCCCGGTTAAATAGCGCCGGAACCGGGAGCGCCACACATACATGTGTGGCGCCGGGGCCTGGGGCGCCACACATCCATGTCCATGTCGCGCGCTGGCGCCCATGCCCGCGGGTCGCCCGCCGCGGTCGATCGAAGCCTCGCGACACGCCGGCATGGCATGTGCCCAACAGCCAGCCGACGACTCACCGCACGCGCAGGTCGCCCGTGGCCATCGTCCCGCGCGCGGCGCATGCATGCAGGGCACCTCACCACCCAGGATTGGACGACCTTGGACGGGGAAGCGAAACGATGATCACTGTCAGGGACTCAGGTCTCAGGGTCACTAGAGGACTGATTGCTGGAGATTGAGGGCTTTCTCGCGTTTTTTCTGCTGTCAGTTGTTGGTGGCTTTGTCGCGTCTGGGTTTGGGAGCATTCGCTACTAAAGAATGTCTGCCTAGCGCCCTAGAGCCAAAGGACGCAATGTGTGTGAGTGTGTGTGTGTGGATTAACCCCGCATCTGGCTCAAGCGTCAACATTTTAAAATGGGTGGGATCACTTGGCTGGCGTTTGGTCACGCAATGTCAGGTTACCACAATCTTGTCTTTTACTCAAGTTAACACTCGATTTGACACCGATTATATATGATTGGCTCCATCAAGGTAGAAATGTAACGCTCCATGATTGAGAGAGATAGCGATAGCATTTTTCAAGTCGTTTGTTTTATTTACGGTATCATGGTGTGGTAATTGCACCGGAAATAAGAAACCCTAGCGTTTTATTTCGCTTTAATATATCAAGCTGAAAAATGAGATGGGCCAGACCATATAAACTTGGCTTGCGGATTTCTGTGGGTACAAACCGTGCTACTCCCTCAGATCTATATTAAAATTGTCGCTAAACCAAATGCATGCAGATGTGTTGCAGTGTTTGATACATCTGATTCAGTGGTAATTAATATGGATCCAAGAGAGTTTTTGTGATTAGGACCCAAGTTATTCATTTTCAGTCGTTTTACCTCATTTTTATTAACTTTAGTCGGCCGTCGCTATTGTGATTTAGACGAATCCACGTGAAGATCCTGCACGCTGAACCCACTCGTATTTTGTAGGGCTCAGGTTATCCAACAACGATGCATCTAGATGATGGTACAATACAACTTGTCATCTAGATGAAATCAACAACTAATAGTTTACTTAAACACTAGGGCCATAATAGACCACTGAAAGTCTGAAAAGTTACCTAAGCCCATGAACCTTAATACCTGTCGTCGTCTCATGCTCACCCACGTCGATGCTCTCAATACATTGTCGTTGTCACAACCGATCTTGGCAAAGGTGTTGAAAAATAGGAGAAAATCTATGGTTTATTTGCCCATTGCAAAGATAGGCGAGGCACAGGGTGCGAGCGACGCTCGTACGCGAAGTAGACGCGATTAGTCAAAATGGCCAAACCAGATTTATGAACTCGTAGAGCATTCAATTTTCCAATTCCAGTTCGTGGACTACGGATATATATCCAAGAAAATCTATCTTCCAACGTGGAATTGGGATGATACGGTGCTGCCTGCAAAAGACAAAACTTTAAGATTTGTTAACTCGCGACACGGTGAGTCGTCGGCTGGCTGTTGGGCACATGCCATGCCGGCGTGTCGCGAGGCTTCGATCGACCGCGGCGGGCGACCCGCGGGCATGGGCGCCAGCGCGCGACATGGACATGTATGTGTGGCGCCCCATGCCTTGGCGCCACACATGTATGTGGCGCCCCCGGCTCCGGCGCTACTTAACCGAGCTGGGACCCGCCTTGCCACGCTGGCAGATGTGTGGCTCCCCAGCCTGGGGCGTTGCACCTTCACGTGTGGCGCCCTCGGTGCGGGAGCCACACAAAAGGGTTAGTTTTCGAAAAAAAATTAAAAAAGGGTTATTTTTGGCTAAAGTTTGGACAAAGGGTTAATTTTGTCAAATTTCAACCGCTGCAGATCCCTTTTGACTTTTGTGATTTATTTTTATTAAATAAAAGCAATATTTATAACATCAAATTGATATCACTAGATGCATTTTGATATAGTTTTACACTATAATAACATACTATCATAAATATTGCTACAAATTTTGATAAAGTAGATAACGATTTTGTCGCCAGCTTAAGACCAAACTGAGGGTATCTACAAGTTGATCCTTACTCATCTTAGTCATCGTATCCACATAAAAATGCATGTGGTAGATTCTCAATATCCCGCCTTATCTAGGAAATCAAATAACTCTTAAAGCATGTTGAAGCGTCTTTTTCGGCAAATGTTAAACCAATTCAAACAGCTAGCTATAAAATGTACTACCTCCATATAAAAAAGGATGACCAAAATGGATATATCTAGACATATTTTAGTGTAGATACACTTAAAATGACATCTTTTCCCGGACAGAGGGGTAGTATCCATAGCTTTTCCAAAATGTGAGACCATAACATAGATGGTAAGGATTCCGATAAGAGCATCTCCAATGCCTTCACCCATCGGCTTAATAGGGGCTCAGGCAGAAAACCGGTCTCCAATGAAGTGACCATCGGTCCCGACATGGCCTATTTCCATGTCGGTATTCGATAAGCGGTTTCGCTAGACAATGAGTTGGCATTTTCTCCCACCAATCCCCTCTTTGTCGCCCCCGAGTCCTTTTGCTCACCGTCGAATCATTGTCGACGCGTCTCCATTTACTTGACGCCTCTGCCACCACACTCTACAAGACGCCGCCAATCGACTATCCGTCACTATCGTCGTCTTTTCCAACGCCTTTTGGCCACGGGCGATATAGATCAGAAGGGCGCGCACCACACTGCCGCCACCATGGGAATCCCGATTTGAGATCCCCCACCCCCCACCCGGCGCAACTAGTCTTCATCGCTTATAGGACATCCTTCCCGCTAGTGGTAGCTCACCAGTGACGCATGTTTGAAGTTCGCAGGTAATTTTTGCACCCATAAGCAATCAATGACACTCGGAAGTCATGACCGGTTTATGTCAACATTGACAACATGATCGTGGGTGATGATCAGAAGTGGGACTTCATGGGCCCTCTTGTCAAGCCAAATCCCGGAGTCGAGACTGAGTTTGGCAACATTCTCGCCATGCATACTGAACTCGTGACGAACATGTTCATTGCAACTACAGTACGATCTAGTTTAACACCTATGCGCAGTTGCGCACTTAGAGGAAACCAGAGATTTCATTATCATGTGGTAGTGGCTTGAACTTTTTTTCGAATTATTGTATTAACCATAGAATTTCAATGCTTGAATTGGTATTTTATTAGTTTCAATGTGTTCGGCTAAATTGCAAAACAATGGTCGAAGCAGCAAAAGAAAAGGCCAAGTAGCGGAAACAATTGACCAAAATGAATTGCGCCCCGCTGATGCTAGCCTTGCTAGGCGCCCGGATGATCGGAGAGAGGAGGAACGGATGCCTGACCCGAATCAGATGCCTTGCCGTTTTGGTCTGGCTTTTACATAGGCACCTCTCCTTTATTAGAAGCCGATCGCTCGCCGAATCGGCAAAGGATTGGCTCCAAATATGCGCCCGCGATGCGCTTTCAGCCGTTCTTTTTCTGCTTGGTTGTTGCTCCCAAAGCATATTGAAAGATCGTCGAAATGGGTTTCAGATTTAGTTCGGCTTGGTTGACAGAGAACAAGGCAGTTTTATGGATGCAACTGAAGGGCCAAAATGGTCTAGGCCGAGTTCTTTCTGACATAATTTGGGCTAACATTTTGGCTCTAGATGTATAGATGTGCTAGCACTTTGGCTAAGTTATGGCGAATTTCTTTTGTTCCGAAAGCACTTGATCAAACATTCTACACTACGCCAGTAGCAGAGCCATAAGCCCAAAAGCATACGTTGTAGTCCAATCCAGGCTCCCGCCATCTCTGCCCAATGGAAGGCCGTTATAGTAAGAAAACTGCAGCCCACAACTTTCCGTGCGCCGGAGACAGGCGTACAGCAACAGACAACAGGGGTACCCCGTATGCTTCCTTTTTGAAAAAAATAGAGACAATTGCAAAACATTTCCGTTCAAAAATCATGACATACTTTTTTTTTCGAAACGCAGTACAACGCAGACGCTCAAACACGCGTATACACTCACCCTTATGAACGTACACACGCACACCCCAGGCCGGGCCAGCAAAATTTGGGGCCCTGTGCGAAAATCTAAAACGGGCCCTATCTTGCACGAAAATTCGAATAAAAAATAGTTCTAATGTATATGACATAATAGTTTACGTAACAATTGAATATATTGAGAATCATACCTATTTAACACGAAGTGTATAACATTTATTTGAATGATTGTAAAGAACAATTACATATTTAAGGTAGAAGGATCGACAGACTGATTACCAGATGACACTTGTGATGCTTCTTTCTAATAAATTTGTCCATAGCATATTTTTAAGATTTAATCAAATTCTCATCGTTTCTTTTCTCTTAGGCTTCTGGGACCAGACTGATATTTCCCCATGAGGATTCAATCTATAGTATTGAAACACAAGATATAAGAGATAAATAAAATAAAATTGAAATGTGAATGCGATCAAAAATTAAAAGTGTGGATACAAAAGATTAGCTATACCTGTCTTTGTGAATTGCGATCAACCGAGGAAGTGCAGAAGAGGAACTGTCGCCATGGCCCTAACTGCCGTGCGGCGACGCGGCACAGCGGTGGTGTCGCCCGTCGCCTGCCCCTGGATGCGATCGATCGACAGTTGACAGATGGACAATGCGTGTCGAACTGTCGATTCGAGTTCGTGCTTCGTGCCTTCGTGGCTCGTGCGTGAGTCGGCGGGGCATGGGAATCGTGAGCGCTGCGTCCCTGCGAGTTTTTTTTTTTTTCTTGAGCAGAAGCGACCTGCGAGCTGATCGATCCCTGATCGATCGGTATGTTTCCTACTCCACTCGCACGCAAACCCACGCGAGGGCCTGCTTCCTTTCTTTTTCTCGCGCGCGGTGACGGACCAGCGGGTGATGGCCCTTGACGTAGTTACCTGCGTCAAAAGAATATGGGTTAGGTTGAGACTCCAAGTGCAGAGTGTATAGTATAGGAAAGACGGTTTTCCCCCGAGGGGTGACTCGAGGTTAATATCGAACTCTCGGAGAATGAGTAGTGAAAGATTTATCTTCTTACCTTCTCTTGAAAACGTACAAAACAAACTAAATTGTTTGTGCCCTCAACACTCACCAAGTGTTGTCAAGCACAAGGTGTGAGAATGATATCAAAATAAAATGAATGCAAAACAATAAATAAATATGCAATGATGATAAATAAATATGCAAGGATGGTGTAAACAATGATGGATGATATTTTTGGGTTTTGTATTGTGAATGCAAGAATATAAAAGTGTTTTTTATTTCGGATTTTTAAATGGCAGAAAATGTAAAGTGGATAAAAGTTGTTGGAAAGGTGTTTCTTATGATTAAAAATGGACCGGGGTTCATGGTTTAACAAATGCACTCTCTCCTTAATAAAGTGGTAGATAATGGAACACTAGAATTGACATATGGATTGTAAAAAAAGGTTTCATGACAAGTTACTAATTATATGGCATCACGTCCTAACATAGAGATCTTTTGTTTATTAATCTCTCTTATACTCCACCAAGATGCGAACTAAATCATAACACCTTAGTAATTAAGATAAATCAGAGCATAGCATTAAGTTTCATGACATGAAGTTAAAATAAGAACATGCTAGATCTAGTCATGGAGTAGTGGCAATGGTCACACCCACATCTCCGGTAGCAAGGTATTTTTCTTTATCCCTAGTGAGGCAACAAAGTAAGGTAAAACACCCAAGTGGATCGCGGAACTTTCTCTCACTCTCACGTTCACCACACTAGCCACCCCCCGTTACTCCAACTAATGCACACGTTCCCCCTCACACGCTCTCATACACATGCTTGATCAGAACAGTAAACAAGAACGGGGGTACATAATATGCATCTACTTTCATAACTGAAACAAAACTATTGCAATCTCAAACAAATATTAACTCATAAAAAGATCCACCACAAAGGTATTACATAGATGACCGAAATCATGTTCAGCAGCTCATACGACTAATTAGTGAAGCTCAAGAGAGGGAGATACATAAGTTACTTCCACAAACCCATAGTCCAGGGGTGGACTACTCTCCTCTTCATCATGGAGACGTGGAGAAGTCGTTGGAGAAGATGGAGACCACACCGCAGCGCCCCGCCGGAGTTTTCCCCCTCCAATCTGCAACTCCAGTTCATATCTGTTTCGTTGTTTCTGTGTTTCGGCGGCGCTCCTTTCCGAAGGGCGTCGGGGACTATTTTTATAGTCGTTTTTAGGTGAAGACGGAGGCTCAGGAAAAAAGATCGACGACAACGGAGCTCCGAGGCCCCAGATGGTGGGTCCCACGCGGCCAGGAAATCTGGCCGCATGGGCCACCCTCTTCTGGTCCTCGGCCTCCGTTTGTTCGCTTCCTTCGCTCCCACGCTTTGTTCCTTCCAAAAACTGATGCTCGTAAATTATTAGGTCATTTGGACGTAGTTTGGGTCCCTGAAACATCAAAATATAAGAAAATAGGGTTTTCCGCATGTGCAGGGTTAATTCCAGAAAAATAGGGAAACAATGAAATATTCCCAAAATCAATATAAATCAATGATATATCCCTTATATGATGCGAATATGATTGAAATATAATTAATATAATGCAAAGTTCATGTATGCATTTTACATGCATCAACATCCCCAAGCTTAGCCTATACTCGTCCTCGTATGAAGGTGATGAAACTAACATGGACTTTGCTTTTTTAATACTATCAGTGGATATCAAAGATAATTACTATTGCTACATAGAGTCAAATGATTCATTCTTCAAAGGAGTAGTAATATACAAGATAGATTATAAGTGATATCAAATATTCAACGTAAGGATGTTCAATGATAATTCACAAAGTGTAACATAGAAGAAAGTACTATGGACCAAATGTATGCATAATGAAAAGTAAAAACATCCTATAATGGTCATAGAGTATTCTTGTAAATCTGAATATAAAAGGTGGACACTTTGGAAAGATATATAAATGAGTAGGGTAAAACATGAATAAGTTTCATCTAACTTCCAAATGTTCTACTTAAGATAATGTTTGCAATGTGGATTCATTGTGTCAAGCTCTCATTACCCCTATCATAGCATCTTGAATGGTTAAAGTTTAAGTGAAAGCAAATATGAGTAGTGTGCTTGACAAAGTATGGGTTGAATGTCTCATGCCCCGTGAATACGAGTACCTACACCACGGTGTTACTCAACTTGGGACAAAAAGCAAGTTCAAGTTTCATTGTAAGTAATATAATAGCGTCATCAAGAGCGTCAACTGGGTACCTCTTGTCCCAGGACATGGAACAAGCCCATGTCAAAATAACAAGACAAACAAACAAAGTGAACAATCTCCACACCCTTTTATTTACTATTGGTATAGCTTTTTATTGTGGGGTGCATCACTGAAGGTTCACCATAGCATGTAAGTAAATTTTCACCAAGAATGATGCATGGCTTAGATTAGCGGACCAGGCGTCTCTCTAGCCATTTATACAAACTCATTAAACTTACTAAGTTTCCACATTTATTTGGCACCATGATAAGTGACGAGGTGTACCCTCATCAAATCCCATGGTAAAGGACCTAGGGTTGAGATTATGGGGAGAGAACGTGGTAGTACTGGTAGTTTCGTCGGCTGACAAGCAGAGGCAAAGATTTACCCTTCAGGCCCCTCGGGTGGAGGTAAAGACCCTACTTCCTGCTTGTCTGGTATTGATTGTGGATTATGCGATTACAGGGGAGCTCCGGCGAGTTGATGATCTCGCAAGAGTTTGGTGGTTCGTGTATGGCTTGGTCCCAGATCGGTACCCCCCGCCTTTAAATAGGCTGGGTCTCGGGAGTTTGTAACCGACCTAGTTTACACATAAGGAAAGCCTAAACCGACTATGCCTATGTCTAGTCTTGGAGGGTACTCCATCTTCTTGGGCCTCTTGTCTTGGGCTTCGAGTAGGCTCTTCGATATTGGGCCTTAGTCGTCACGTGCACCAGTACCCTCATGGTAGGGTACCCGATATGTATACCCATGTCAGTAGCCCCCGAGTACTTGGCTGACTCGAAGAATCGGGCATGGACTCTTTCATAAGTGCACGTCATAATGCTTTGTATTCGTATATATAATTTGGAATTCCTGTATGAATAGCACATGTTTGGCTATGTCGAGTATCTCATCGACTGTGTTTTATGATAATCAAGGGATAATAGCTTAGCAGGCCCATACACTCGACGGATCGGGACTGGTTAACTACACTTCGGGTAAAACCTTACTAGCTTTAATCAAACTCGAGTCCCCGGACTCGAATCTGGAACAAACTGGTCAGATTCGACTATGCCGCTTGAGGTCTTACTGAGTCGATCTGCAGTATAACTTTGAATTTTACCCAACGCGTCCGTCGGGATTTTTCATCATGTCCGCTGACACGGAAAGTATAAGGATTAACGTTGCTGGAACGGTCCTTAGCCCAGCTCGAAAATTCGGCGGGTCTTACCTTTGCACTATGCATGCAGCATCCGAGGTGTTTGCGACTGGCGCAACTCGGGAATGTTTCGAGTATGATTTCTGAACTTTTGTTGGACGAGTCATGCCCTTTGTCGACTGATATTTGCCGTTATGCTATCGGGTGCGCGACAGCGCTCCCGATGGGAGTAGCCCCCGAGATTGTGCTTTATTGCTTTGCAATGGAGGATAATCTCAAAACTCTTCTCACTCTGCATATGTTAATCGAAGAAATTTGTGCCATAATTCTATCGGGTGCACGACAGTGCTCCCGATGGGAGTAACCCCCGAGATTATGCTGTATTACTTGTAAATGGAGGATAATCTCAATCATTATCCTAAGCATCTTCAGTCGAAGAATTTTTTGAACATGCTCCCGATGGGAGTAATATGAATTAGTCGAAGGCACGGTCGAGTGACCAATTTGCCTTAAGAAAGTTTTGTCACACCCGAACTAATCAGGGCAATCGAGTGACCAATATGCGCTGAGCATACTCGAACATATTTTCTGAACAATGCTTCAATGACGTCAGGGATGACGTTTATTGCGACTGCTATTCTGACACGCGTGGCGTGCGTTATGCTGCGATTGATGGGACGTGACACGTATGTGGGCCCATTTGTGCAGAGCTGACCAAAGACGGTGCCGTTTGGACTTGATTTGACTATACGGGCCCACTTTTTCTGCAAGCGTGATGATGGCTCCTCTTTTTACGTGCGTAGTGGGCAGAGTGGCCGGCGACGGTTGCCCTCCGCGTTTGCCACGTGTACGGTCAGATTGCGTGCGCAACGCACGATTTGGATCTGGACGGCTGCGATTGCTTCTGTCTTGTGGTAAATAGGGGAACGACGCTGGCATTTGTTTTTTACTTGCCATTTGCTCCCTACGCCGCCTTGTTTCCTCATCTTCCTCCTTGCGCTGCGCCTCCATTGTTCGTTTGCCCAAGCTTTTTGTGCTCTGTTCATCCATCCTAGCAATGGCCAAGGGTGGAGGCTCCAAGCGAAGCGCTGCGTCTACCGCCACGACTGACGCAACAACTAAGGTCAAGAAGACCACAACGAGCGCGTCTGCTGCCGCCGCCGCTTTGAAGAAGAGCAGCGGGGACTGGCGAAGTCCACCATCAAGGACGCCCATCTGACCAAGTTTCGCGAGCAGGGTCTGCTTCCTCCCACGGACCAGCTTGTTGTTCGCGCGCCATCACCAAAGGAGGTACTCCCTGAACCACGCGTCAATGAGCGTGTTTGTTTTGCGGAGTTTCTGCCTAGGGTTTCTCGCTCCCCCTCCATGATTTTGTGCGAGGTTTGCTATTTGCCTACGGGGTGCAGATCCATGATCTCACCCCGAACGGTATTCTGCATATTGCGTGTTTCATCACGCTATGCGAATGTTTTTTGGGAGTTGCTCCCAGTTGGGCATTATGGAAGGCCATTTTTATGGTGCGACCAAACAGGGAGTCGGCCGCACCTACCCTGTGGGCGGCTGCGGGATCCAGGTACGCGGTGACACCCGATATTTTCGACTGAAGACCGTCGACTCCGCACAAGGCTGGAGAAAGGGATGGTTTTATGCGAGTGTCGAGCAGGACGCAGCTGCCGCTTTTTCGACTGCTGCCTTTGCAAGGACCAAGGCCTGGGACCACCAACTTTCGGATGAAGAACTGGCAGAAGCAGAGCCTCTTCTGTCCCAGATTGGAGGTCTTCTCGACAAGGTGACGGGTGTGCACCTAATTGCCACTTTTGTGAAGAGGCGGGTGTGGTCGATCCGTGTCCGAGCGCACCCCATGTGGCAGTACGAGGGCCCAAATGATGCCACACGGATGAGCCCGGAGGAGCTGTCAAGGAATGAGTTGTTGGCGCATGTGCGATCAATCACCAACGTGACGGTAGCCGACCCGTGCAACGTCGACTGCCCCGTTACACCGTATGGGATGGAAAATCCTTTGCTTGAGGTATGTATACTTTATGATTTGCTTGCAGTTTTGGAGTTGCCACTCATATGCACTGCAACCTCTAATTTTGCGGCCGTGAATTATGACATGCAGGGCCACTCGACTGCTGCCTCTCTTCCTCCTTTGCCAGAGAATGGTGCAACTGAAGAAACTCAGGTGCAGGAGATGGAAGCGAAAGGGGATCACTCGCCAATTCCCTCCGCCACCACTTTGCATGTGGAAGAAGTTGAAGAGGAAACAGCAGAAGAGGTGCAAACTGAAGAAGTGGCCGATTCTGACCCTGAGATCGACATCGCGCCTCCAAAGCGTCGTCGACTGACCAAAAAGGTATCTTCGGCTATGAGTTCACCCGCGAAGGAGCATGACTTGGAGGTTGACGAGGAAGCGGGCTCATCACCCGTTCCCAGCGCCGCTCCTTTGCATGTATGCTTAACGAGCTCGACCCCTCCTCCTCATTCGAGTGGCGCCCCTGTCTTTGGAGGCCCAAATTTTGATGACCTCGACTATGAAGAAGAGGAAGAACACAGGTTTGTGTTTTTACTAATGATATAAGTTTTTACTGCTGTTGCAGATTGGAGGTCTTCTCGACAAGGTGACGGGTGTGCACCTAATTGCCACTTTTGTAAGAGGCGGGTGTGGCGATCCGTGCCCGAGCGCACCCCATGTGGCAGTACGAGGGCCCAAATGATGCCACACGGATGAGCCCGGAGGAGCTGTCAAGGAATGAGTTGTTGGCGCATGTGCGATCAATCACCAACCTGACGGCAGCCGACCCGTGCAACGTCGACTGCCCCATTACACCGTATGGGATGGAAAATCCTTTGCTTGAGGTATGTGTACTTTATGATTTGCTTGCAGTTTTGGAGTTGCCACTCATATGCATTGCACCTCTAATTTTGCAGCCGTGATTATGACATGCAGGGTCACTCGACTGCTGCCTCTCTTCCTCCTTTGCCAGAGAATGGTGCAACTGAAGAAACTCAGGTGCAAGAGATGGAAGCGAAAGGGGATCACTCGCCAATTCCCTCCGCCACCACTTCGCGTGTGGAAGAAGTTGAAGAGGAAGCAGCAGAAGAGGTGCAGACTGAAGAAGTGGCCGATTCTGACCCTGAGATCGACATCGCGCCTCCAAAGCGTCGTCGACTGACCAAAAAGGTATCTTCGGCTATGAGTTCACCCGCGAAGGAGCATGACTTGGAGGTTGACGAGGAAGCGGGCTCATCACCCGTTCCCAGCGCCGCTCCTTTGCGTGTATGCTTAACGAGCTCGACCCCTCCTCCTCATTCGAGTGGCGCCCCTGTCTTTGGAGGCCCAAATTTTGATGACCTCGACTATGACGAAGAGGAAGAACACAGGTTTGTGTTTTTACTTATGATATAAGTTTTTACTGCTGTTGCATACTTGTGCTGATGATGTCTTCATGCGTGCCATTCGCAGTGCTGAAACCAATCAGCCTTTATCTCCTCAAGCAGAGAAAGTTCCGACGCCGGATCACCCGAACATTTCTCCCGCTGTGCATGAGGTTGTCCACCCGATGGACACCACTGCTGTTGTGGAGGCTGCCAAGGCTACGGTTGTGGCTACTCCTGATGTCGGGACATCTGCTTCGACCCCTGAGCCTTGGACAAATCATGTGAGTACTTTTTGCCTTACCGCGTAGTTTTGGGGCTATGTACGTTACAAATTATGCTAACTGCGTGTGTCTACAGCCCTTCTACCGCACACTGGCGGAATCTGCCAAAGCTTATGTCCAGGTGGAGCAGGAGAGGGATGGCCTGCGTAATGACCTGGAGCGACTCAGTCGTGAGTTTCACTTTGCCATTTTTTCTGAAGCTCTTTTTTGCAATACTTTGTCTTTGTCGATTCATAAACTGTATGCGATTTGCTACTTCAGGCGAAAAGACAGCGGCTGAGTCCCGCATAAAGGAGCTTGAAGAAGCACTCGTCACGCAGCGCGCTGAGTCGAAGAAGGAATTGGATGCTGCCACTAACTCAGCTACCGCGCGTGAGCGAGGATATGCCGAACAACTGGCGAAACTCGCACATGTCATGGGAGGTGAGTAATCTTTTCGTTTTGAACTTATGCTGTGGTTGTCAAGCGTCGTATAGTGACGTTTGCTCTTTGTTGATTTATGAAGAAGCTGCAGGCGCGCCGACCTCTGCAGACAGGTCGAACGACGATCTGCCACTCGATCGTGCTGTGAGCGACCTTGGGGTCGTGTGCACCCACGCGAAGGATGCACTCGCCAAGTCAGCGGTACACTTGGCGCAGTGTACAAGGCCGTGCTCCCGAGTGGCGAAGTACCGACGACGGCGGATGGATTTGCCATGTTTTTGGCCCGGGGACTTCCACCATGGCGAACTTCTCTCGCGCCCTTTCGGTACGCGGCTCGGAGTCCACCCTCAAGCTCCTTTTAGGCCACGGATTAGAGGGTGACTACGAGAGAGCGCTTTCTGATTTCCCGCGGAGGCCAGACGGGAGACTTGTGCCTTTGAAAGGAGTCAGCGCGCCAGCTGCACGACTGGCCGAAATATTTATGAACACCATGGAGCGCCGGGCAAAAGAGGTCGCCACTCGCTTGCTTAGGGGCAAGCCAGAGTCGACTTCCTAGTTCTAGGGCAACTGCATCCCTTCTTTTTTATGCCATGTAATAATATCTGTGAACTGCGAGTGTGCGTGTGATTTTGCTACTCTTTTATGTCAGTGGTCTTCTGTTAATGTGTCTGCGCTCGAAGAGCTGTATGCTGTTGCTTGTCTGAGTTTTGTGACTTGTTTCTCATGAAACTTTTATGATACTTGGAACAGAAACCCAGCCGCCACTTCATCCAGTTCGTCGCGGCATCATACCCCTTCTCGATCTCGAGCTCAGGCGTCAAATGATGCCGCGGTAATACGTTATATGAAGGCTCGACTTGCGAAACAGGAGCAGGAACTGGCGAGTGCCCGAAGCGAGCTGGAAAGGATGAGGGCAAGGCCTGCTTTACCCACCCAACGGGAGGAGTATGTGCTTGGCGAGATGGAGATCGTGAACAGACAGCTCGAGTGTAAGCATGACTGCCTTGATCTTATGAGTTCACAGCCTGTTCTTTTTTGTTCACCCAACTTGTGTTGTTGCAGGTTTTGTTCAAGATTTCCAGGCGGAGCAGGCTCGCGTGGATGAGCAGTTGAACATGGCAACTGACGAACCCACGACTGGCCGCCAGCACTTTCGATTGGACAAGCACCGAGCACGCATACTTGCGACTCTGCAAGATCGGGTGTGGCGGAGCACTATGCTTCTTGAATTGTGCAGGTCGGCCTTCAGTCGAATCAACCAGATGGTTTTTCCACTGGGCCACAACCTCAAGGAATCCACGCGTTGCTCGATCTCTTCCGGTCAACAGGTTCCATTCGAGGCTTCATCACCCAGAAGCTTGTGGACGGTGCCAACGCAACCATGGCGTATCTCCGAAGTCAACGTCCAAATTTGCAGCTACGTCCACCCGTGCCTGGATCGTCTTTGTCCCAGTCGAATCTTGACGAAACATTCGATCACGAGGACATTGGTTGATTGCTATCAAGCGCAACTTATGGGCCCTGTTCTTCCAGCAAAGGATGAACCAGAAGATTAGGGTATTTATGTATAGGGAACAGCCCCCGAGTGTAAATTTGCCACTTAGTACATATTTGTTCACTTGTATGTATGCAGCCCCCGAGTGTATCGAGTGGGGTTTATGAAAAACAGTTTACATAGATCATGAATTACATAGCCCCCGAGTGCTCGAGTGAGGTTATGAATTTTATGAGAGTTGAAGCTTCAACTTATGCCTGCAGGCTCAGCCCCCGAGTGATTGATTGGGGTTGAGCAACTTTTCCTTTGTGTTTAGTGTTACGATCCAGCCCCCGAGTATTCGAGTGTGGCTGGAGTATTGTGTTTGAAGGAGCAAAAGCTTTTATGTTTTGAGGTAGCTCAGCCCCCGAGCATACGGGTGTGGCTAAGTTTTGTGCTGATAAGCTATGCGAGTAGTAAGCAGGAAAAGTATGAGGAATTTATTGACTATATTCCATTTATGAATGTTAGGCTGCAGGCCGCCTCATTAAAAACCTTCCAGTCCCCTTAGGTACCCTGGTAAGGAAAAGAGCGCGTCTGAAACCTGCAGCCATCCGACATATGAGCCTATTACATTATGCGACTGAGCAATCTAAGCATAGAAACGGCGCAGCTGCGCAACGTTCCAAGGATTGTGGGAGAGTTCGCCGGTCTTCGCATGCTTCAGTCTGTATGCTCCACCACCTATGACCTCGGTGATGATGAAGGGTCCTTCCCATGGAGAAGCAAGTTTATGCACCTTCTTCTGCTTCAGTCGAAGTACCAAGTCACCCACCTCGAAGGACCTGGTACGCAGTCGACGGCTGTGATAGTTGCGTAGATCTTGCTGGTAGACAGCTGTACGTGCTAGCGCTGTGTTGCGTGCTTCTTCGAGCAAGTCGACTGCATCTTCGAGTGCTTCATCTGCATCTCTTCATTGTATGCTTCGACCTTGGTGCGTTGAACCTTACGTCTGATGGCAGGATTGCCTCTGCGCCGTAGACCATGAAGAATGGAGTGAATTGTGTTGAGGCGTTGGGTGTTGTGCGTAGGCTCCATAGCACAGACGGGAGCTCTTCTACCCAAGCACCCGCAGCCCTTTTGAGTGGCACCAGGAGGCGCTTCTTGATTCCACTCGTCACAAGCCCATTGGCCTTTTCGACTTGGCCGTTTGATTGCGGGTGCGCCACAGATGCATAATTGAGCGTGATATCTTGCTCTTTGCAGAAGGATTTGAATTCCTCAGCCGTGAAGTTTGTACCGTTGTCAGTGATGATGCTATTTGGCACACCAAAGCGGTATATGATGGATTTTATGAAATTGACTGCTGTAGTGGCAGTCGAACTTGTGATGGGTACTGCTTCAATCCACTTGGTGAACTTGTCGACCGCCACCAGAAGGTGAGTATGCCCTCCATGGGAGGATTTTTTGAGTGGCCCAACCATATCGAGCCCCCACTGGGCGAAAGGCCAGGCCAATGGTATTGTCTTCAACGCCGATGCGGGTGCGTGTGGCTTTGTGGCGAATTTTTGGCAGCCGATGCACCTTTTGACTATGTCCTCCGCGTCTTTGAGTGCTGTGGGCCAGTAGAAGCCTGCGCGAAAGGCTTTGGCTACGAGTGATCGACTGCTGGCGTGATGCCCGCAAGTACCTGCATGAATATCACGAAGGATGGCTTGGCCATCTTCAAATGCTATGCAACGCTGGAACATACCTGATATGCTGCGTTTGTAAAGTTCACCGTTGATGACAGTGTATGCTTTAGATCGTCGAGTGACGCGTCTTGACTCTGTGAAGTCTTCGGGTACCTCGCCGCGGAGTATGTATGCGAGGAAGGGTTGAGTCCAAGTTGGCTCGATGAGGAGTACCTCGACTGGTGGGTCCTCTGTGCTAGGTGTTTTGCTCTTGGCTGGTGCGGCTGGTGCAGGAGTTGCCGCTTCTTTTTGATTGATCTGTGCTCTATGCGCTCGAAGAAGACACCAGGTGGCACTGGTGCTTTGGTCGCACCAATGTTGGCTAACTTATCTGCTTCTTCATTGCTTTCACGCCCTATGTGCCGCAACTCGCAGCCTTCGAAGCTGCCCTCCATGATGTTGTACAGGTCACGGTAGGCGATCATGTTATCTGCGATTGCGTCACAGCCTTCATTGTTTGCTGCACCACCAGATTCGAGTCGCCGTAGATCATCAGTCGAGTGCACCCGAGGCTTTGGCCATCCTCATGCCATGGATCAGAGCCTCGTATTCTGCTTCGTTATTGGATGGGAACTCGAATCCCATTTGTAGGATGTAGCGGAGCTTGTCGCCTTTTGGTGATATGAGGATGACACCTGCGCCTGCGCCTTCGTTTTTCTTCGAGCCATCGAAGTACATGGTCCAGGAATTGGACACATCTGGTGCTCCTGGGAGCTGAGCTTCAATCCACTCGGTGTGGAAGTCGGGTAAACTTGTGCTTTGATGGCCTTCGGGTAATCATACTTGATGTCTCTTGGTGCTAGCTCGATGAGCCATTTTGCTACTCGCCCAGTCGCATTGGGGTTTGTGAGGATGTCCCCGATCCCTGAAGTGCTGATTACAGTGATCGGGTGCTCGGAGAAGTAATGCGTCAGCTTCCTTGAGGACATGAACACGGCGTATGCCAGCTTCTGATAGTGCGGGTACCGCTGCTTTGATGTGGAGAGCACTTCACTCAAGTAATAGACTGGACGTTGTATGCTTTGGGCGTGTCCCTCCTCCTGCGTTCGACCACAAGAACAGTGCTCACCACCCTATTAGTTGCAGAGACATATAGGTATAGTGGCTCGCGTTCCCTTGGTGCTACGAGGATTGGAGGGCTTGTGAGGACTCGCTTGAGGTCCGTGAAGGCTGCTTCGGCTTCTGGCGTCCACTCGAACTTATCTGCCTTCTTCATCAGTCGATAGAACGGGAGTGCTTTTTCGCCTAGCTTGCTGATGAATCGACTGAGTGCTGCTACTCTACCCGCCAACTTTTGCACGTCGTGGAGCTTTGAAGGCCTTTGCATCGTCAAGATGGCCTGTATTTTCTCCGGGTCCGCCTCGATTCCTCGAGCTGAGACTAGATACCCGAGGAGTTGCCCGGCTGGCACGCCGAACGTGCACTTCTTCGGGTTGAGCTTGATGTGGAAGCGTTTGAGGTTTGCGAATGTCTCCGCAAGTCATCGAGTAGCGTGCTTTCTTCTCTTGTGGTGATGACGATGTCATCTACATAGACCTGGACGTTTCGCCCAATCTGCTTCTTGAGGCAATCTTGCATCATGCGCTGATAGGTTGCGCCTGCGTTTTTGAGCCCGAAAGGCATTGTGGTGTAGCAGTAGACCCCGAGTGGGGTTATGAACGCCGTTTTTTCTTCATCCTCTTCCTTCATCCTTATCTGGTGGTAACCCGAGTAAGCATCCAGGAAGGACAAGCGAGCGCACCCGGCGGTGGAGTCGACGATCTGGTCGATTCGAGGTAGTGGAAAGTGATCCTTTGGACAGCACTTATTGAGTGCTGTAAAATCTACACACATCCGCAGGATGTCTGTATGCTTCTTCTCTACAAGTACGGGGTTGGCCACCCATTGTGATTTCTTGATCTCTCTGATGAATCCTGCTGCGAGTAGCCTGTCGACTTCGGCTTCGACTGCAGTTCTTTTTGGGCCGGATATGCGGCGCATTGTTTGTTTGACTGGTTTAGCACCTGGAAGTAGCTGGAGAGAGTGCTCGGCGAATTCCCTGGGAATACCTGGCATGTCTGCTGGACACCATGCAAATATATCCCAGTTCTCACGGAGGAATTCGACGAGCGCGCTTTCCTATGCGATAGGCAGACTCGACGAGACATTGACTGTCTTGGTCGGGTCAGTCGGGTGCACCTGATGCGATCTTGTGTCGTTGGTGGCACTGAATGCTCTGTCGACTGCCACCTTTTTGTGCTCTGGCATAAGTGTTCGATCGTTGGAGACCGCTAGATCGGCGAGTGTTGCTTCCATGCCAAACATCTCAGAGATTTTGCTGAATTCTCGGTCGCAAGAGTCAGACTTTTGGAAGTTCCCCTTGACTGTGATTACTCCTTTTGGTCCAGGCATCTTCAGCTGGAGGTATGCATAATGTGGCACCGCCATGAATCGAGCGAACGTCGGGCGTCCAAGTATAGCATGGTATTGTGACTTCCAGTCGACCACTTCGAACTCAATCGACTCTGTCCTGAAGTGGTGCTTGTCCCCGAACGTTACGTCGAGTTGTATGGTGCCCTCTGGGCTTATTGCTTTCCCTGGAACGATACCGTGGAAGGTATTTGAGATCTTGGCAGGTTTTCGACTGACCTGTTCATTTTGCGGAGCGTATCTGCGAAGATGATGTTTATGCCGCTCCCACCATCCATGAAGACCTTGGACATGGCGTAGCCTCCAATTTGCGCGTCGAGTACCAGAGCAGAGTGCCCTGGTCGAACAACCGATGGAGGGTGGTCCTCTTTGCTGAAGCTTATTGTAGTATCGGCCCTTCAAGTACTCTGTCACCGCAGGAGGTGACATGACCGCCATGTTTACCTGTCGAGTGCGAAGTTTTTGCTCCCTGTTGGAAGGTCGACCTTTCTGTATCATGTACATCTGCCCTTGGGGCGGAGGGTACTGTGGTTCGTCCACCCGAGGCACGGGCTGTATGGCACCCGCGAGATTTCCGCCTGGGGCAGGCTGTGGTGGTGGAGGTGGTGCCATCAGAACAGGCACGTTGTTTGGCTGAGGCACGGGTGCAGGTGCTTGTGCGGCTGCTGCCTTTCTGCGATTTACGTAATCAGTCGCCATTTGGTCGAACTCCCTGCAGTTTCTCATCGAGTGGTTGGATCGCAGTTTTCCATCGTCCCCCTTGTACAGGTGGAATCTGCAATCAGCGTCCATCTTTTCTTCGAATGATCGCTCAGATTGTGCCCGTGACTTGCGCCAATCCTTCCTCTTGTAGCTATCACTGCGTTGGCCATCGCGATCATCTCGACTGTCTCGCCGATCATCTCGACTGTCTCGCCGATCGTCTCGACTGTCTCGCCGATCTTCCGACCGTCGGTCGCTTCTGTCCTGATCATTGCGGGGTGTGGAGAACCCAGCCGCCATGAATTCGGGTCTGTCATCGTCGTAATGACGTTTTGAACGTTTGCGCCTTCGGTCGTCTCTGTACGAGTCTCTATGGCTTCGACTGCTATTCTCATGTTTGTCACGGGGTGAGGACCCGCGTGTGGTGCGTGCCATATCCTCTCCATCTGCCCACTCAGTCGCGATCTGCAGAGGTGGGCTACAGATTTTGGCTTTTGGCGGCCAAGTGCTTCTTTGAGTCTCGCCTGGCGAGGCCCATGACGAAAGCATCCATGGCCATATCTTCTGAAACCACTCCAACTGAGTTACGTATCTCAGTCCATCGTCTGATGTATGACCTCAACGTTTCGTCTGAACGCTGAACGCAGGCCCGCAGCTCCTCGAATGTTTTCGGGCGCTCACATAGAGGCTCGAAGTTTTTGACGAAATCCCTGCGGAAGTGATCCCACGAGTCGTATGTTGATGGAGGTAGGGCCTTGAGCCAGTCGCGAGCTGTGCCTTCGAGCATGAGTCGTATGTACTGCATGGCTGTAGTGTTGGTGCCCCGCTGGCACGCAACTGCCAGCCTGTAATCTTCCAGCCACCCGGAAGGTTCCTGTCGACCCGTGTACTTGGGCTGTTCGGATGTGAGTTTGAATCCTTTGGGCATCCGTGTCTCGCGGACGCGTCGAGTGAAGCACAGAGCTCCATGTGGCTCAGGCTCTCGATCAGAGTATGAGTCGCTACTGTAAGATCTGCGTGATCTGCTCCTGGACCTGCGCCTTCGCGAGCCGCTTCTTTCCTTCGAGTGGTGGCGACGACCACTGTGATTATGCTCTTCCCGAGGCGCGTCGACTAGGGCACGGTCTCGACTCCCACCTGGAGTTCTTGGAACTTGGCGTATGGCCTTTGCAGCTAAGGCGAGTGATTTGATCTGTTGGCGGTGTAGTTTTGCGTTGGGGTCATCCGCTGGGGGCTTGATTGCCTCCAGGTATGCTGCAGCGGTGTAGAGAGCACCTGCTGCTGTTTTGGGCACCGGCAGTCCTTCCTCGTCGTATGTCATGAAGGAGTTGCCTAAGTTGCGGGTGAGTGCCGCCTTCTCGCCTGGCGAGAGGTGTGACAACCTTGATCTGCGTCCTGTGTCTGCTCGCCCGGTGGAGCTCAGGGAGAGCTGTCTTCTGCGCACACTCGACAAGCTAGCTTGCTTTTTGCGTTCTTCGAGTGTGGCTCTTATCTGCTTCAGTCGAAGTGACTCCTGCCAGTTGAAGTACTGGAAGGTCAACATCTCTTCTTGTGTTGCGTCTGCTGGCATCATTGTGCACTCCTTGATAACTTTATCTGCTTTTGCTGCCATCTCAGCAGTGATTGTGAGGGTTGTGGCTCCGTCCGGCATAGTGACTGTGCACGGGAATTCTGTAGGCCTGCGACTGGCCGCAGTTTCTGATGTTTCTGCGGCGATGGCCACATAGACCTGTTGGGGTATGACCCGAGGGCATATGTATGTACTTTCGAGTCCCGTCATGGACTCGACATCTTCATCGAGGCTCATGTCTGAGCCTGTATGTTCATCGAGTGGTTCGTCTGGACGGATCTCGCAGTCGACGTCTTCGTCGCCTATGCCCATCTCGGCGTCGGCGAGGTTGTTATGAGTCTCGAAGTCGAGGTTGTTGTTGGCGCAGATCTCGGAGTCGACGTGGTTGTCGATATGAGTTTCGAGGTCGTCGAAGTCGCTGAGGGAGATCCCGCAGTCGAAACTATCCTCGAGTGGGAGATCCAGCTCGGGATCGTTTGTGCGGTATGCTGATTCGGCCTCCTCGCCCTGGAGCTCTTCAATGAGCTCGCGCATCTCTCGTGTGGACATGGTTGTTGCAGACGAACAAGCTTGGAGGGTCGATGATGGTATGGACGCAGTGGAAAGATCCGCAGTCGAAGGAGCCGCAGCCGATGGAGCCTCGGGTGCGAAAGTCGCGAGTTGGCGTGGATCCGTCAAGTCCTGCACACCAAGCTTGTTGACGAAAAAATTGAACGAACCAACGGTTAAACCCAAACCTGACTCGAGATCGGAGAAGGCCTCCTGGAATCCTGGCGAGTGTGGCTCGAAATCCATCAGAGGATCCGATGTGCTTTTTGCGGGTGAAGCTGGCGTGTTGCCGTTTGTCGAGTGAGCCGGCGAGTTGCCGTGTGCCGCCTGAGTCGGCGAGTTCTGGTTTGTCGATGCAGCCGGCGAGTTGCCGTTTGTAGATCCGATCGGCGAGTCGCCGTTTTCCGATGGAACCGAAGAAACCGCGAGTCCAGCACTATTCTTTCCCACAGACGGCGCCAATTGACGAGGTGTACCCTCATCAAATCCCATGGTTAAGGACCTAGGGTTGAGATTATGGGGAGAGAACGTGGTAGTACTGGTAGTTTCGTCGGCTGACAAGCAGAGGCAAAGATTTACCCAGGTTCAGGCCCCTCGGGTGGAGGTAAAGACCCTACTTCCTGCTTGTCTGGTATTGATTGTGGATTATGCGATTACAGGGGAGCTCCGGCGAGTTGATGATCTCGCAAGAGCTTTGGTGGTTCGTGTATGGCTTGGTCCCAGATCGGTACCCCTCCCAGCCTTTAAATAGGCTGGGTCTCGGGAGTTTGTAACCGACCTAGTTTACACATAAGGAAAGCCTAAACCGACTATGCCTATGTCTAGTCTTGGAGGGTACTCCATCTTCTTGGGCCTCTTGTCTTGGGCTTCGAGTAGGCTCTTCGATATTGGGCCTTAGTCGTCACGTGCACCAGGTACCCTCATGGTAGGGTACCCGATATGTATACCCATGTCAATAAGCATCCATAAACATACTCGGAATAGCATAAAGCTAATAGGTAGATATGGTGGACTCACTGGAAAAACTTTGGTTGAAGGTGTTGGAAAACAAGTTTTTACTTGTTGGAATTTTGGGCTAGCAAGAGGGAGAAAGTTGACCGTCTTAATGCATGCATAAGTGTCCATAGAACTAACCAATCCATGTTAAACAAAGTAAAGTAACATTCAGCATCAAAACATGAATAAAAGATAGCTCTTGATAAAACACTTGCAAATTAATATTCATTAAAAGCATATGAATCATGCAACTATGTATATCTTTTTGAATCAACTCAAACATCCCTTTTCCCAATCTTTTTAATAGCATCTAACTTAATTCAACCAAAATTTCCAGTAGCTCTCTCATATATAAATGATAGTGGTGGTCTCAAGACAAACAAAAATCAAACCGAAATAAAAAGCAAATAAAAGACGCTCCAAGTTTATGCGATAAAGTGCATTGATCGAAAAACAGAAGTTAGACGTGTGCAAACCGAGAGTGTGTTGGTCCAGTGGGGTTGTCTTCACATCCCCAAGCTTATGGTCTTCACCATCCTTGGATAGCTCTTGGTGCATCTCCTCTAATCCCTGTGAAAAAAACTTCAAAACACCGTTTCTCCCATTTCTTTTCTGTGGGGTGACATTAGTAGTGATAGACAAATGAATTACTTGCTGCATAAAATCCTTAAACAAAAATTCATATGAATGTCCAGAAAGTGTATAATGTTGTATGCCTACTTATAAACTCAATTGGATAAAAAAGATTCAAGTTAAAAGTTCAAAGAATGCATCAAACAAAATGGGACAGAATCTGTCCAGAAAAATAGCAGCACCAAAACGTATTTTTCTACCCTACTTAAATATGTCGAAAAATTCTGAAAACATTCATGCTTACAGAGGATGAAAAGTTGCAACTACAGGTCAAATATCAGCTCATTCGGAGTTACAGAATAGGAATTAAAAATCATACCGTGCACAGATTCGTGCGGGAATAAAATCTCCGAATCCAAATAGCAACTTTTTCAAGCCAAAATAGGTAAAACTTGGCACTTTATTAAAAATTCCAGAAACAAAACTAAAAACTAAGTCTCTTGTTACAGCAAGAGGACACAAAGAAAATCAAAAATAAAAACAACCGGGTTGCCTCCCGTAAAGCGCTTTCTTTATAGCCATGTAGCTAGGCTTCTTACTTGATATTTATTGTGGACGAAGCTCATGAGGGAGCTTGAATTTTGATGTGTCCCTCTTCCTTGGGAAGTGTTCCATGCACTTCTTGTGTGGAAACTGAAACTTCACATTCCCTTCTTTTGAATCAATGATAGCACCTGTGGTACGAAGAAAAGGTCTTCCAAGAATAATTGGACTAGAGGTTTTATTCCCCATATCCATGATTAGAAAATCAATAGGTACAAATGTCATATGCAACTCTACCATAACATCACTTACTTTTCCTAAAGCATGTTTAATGGAATCATCAACAAGTGCAAGTTCAATAGAGCATTTTTCAAGATTCTTTAATTCAAGTACTTCATATAATTCTTTAGATAAAACAGAGACACTAGATCCTAGATCTAATATAGCATGGTGTGTCTCTTTTCCAATGGTTACTAGTACTTTGGGAATCCATATATCCCCAAGCTTAGGTGGTATCATAGCTTCTTGGTTGTACCTAGCAATCTTTTCTTTTAAAACATGATTAGCAATATAAGAACCAAAACCTCCTTGGTTAACATTAATGCAAGGATCACTTGCAAATCTTTGTAAGATAGATATTAATTCATGCAAGCTACAATTCTCTAAGTCAAGCAATGGTTCCTTGACTTCACTAAGCATTTTAACTTCCTCAACTTTCTTTTCCTTTTTAACCCAAACTTGTTTCTTACCAGGAACTTCCTTCTCATGTTTAAATGATGGATCTTTCTTTAATGAATCACTAACACGAACCAACTTTTCCTCAATTCTGTTGAGGTAAACATCTTTTTCAAGAAATTCCCTCTCACATAATCTTAGTTTATGCATAACATTAACTAATTCATTGTCTATCCTAGGAATAATGTTTTCAGAATAAGATGCTAGTTGTTCAAAATCCTCTTTATTTGGTAGTTTCTCTAATTTGGCTTCAAATTTATCTATAGATAATGCAAGTGCTACTGTGGTATCCTCCACTCTTTTCTTACTACCCACAAAGCTACCAAAAAAAATTCTAAGTGTCATGGCTGCACAAGGTGGTGTTGACAAGACAAAACTTCCAACTGTAGCCCCATCTAAAGCATTTTGATACCAAGGATATATTCCATAATAAAAGTAAAGATTTAGCTTTTCATCTTCACAAGGTGTAGGATCTTCATAGTGTATCCTATTAATTCTTACCCAAGCATCTTTTAATGTTTCTCCAGGATGTTGCTTAAAATTAGAAGTGGAACTTAATGGAGGACTCACTTCTTGTTTGTTTCCAAGAACCATGATTGCAAGTTTTATGTGTTTTTTAATTTTTTATGCAAAACTGAAAATAAAATGACACCAAACAATGCAAACCGAAATGACAAATGCAACACAAAATGCAAAACTGAAAATAAAAATGCAAACCGAAATATAAATATGATATGCAAGACAATAACAAAACAAATAAAATGATTTGAAGGTAAAGATGGATAAGATGATGCTCACGTAGGTGCAACCTCCCCAAGCTTAGGTGTTTGCACAAGTTGGTGATGAAGTTGACTTTGTTGTGAGATACCCTTGGATAAACCTTTACAGCAAAGATTCCCCGGCAACGGCGCCAGAAAACTGTCTTGATGGCCCTTGACGTAGTTACCCGCGTCAAAAGAATATGGGTTAGGTTAAGACTCCAAGTGCAGAGTGTATAGTATAGGAAAGACGGTTTTCCCCACGAGGGGTGACTCGAGGGTTTAATATCGAACTCTCGGGGAATCAGTAGTGAAAGATTTATCTTCTTATCCTTCTCTTGAAAATCTACAAAACAAAGTAAATTGTTTGTGCCCTCAACCTCACCAAGTGGTTGTCAAGCACAAGGTGTGAGAATGATATCAAAATAAAATGAATGCAAAACAGTAAATAAATATGCAATGATGATAAATAAATATGCAAGGATGGTGTAAACAATGATGGATGATATTTTTGGGTTTTGTATTGTGAATGCAAGATATAAAACTGTTTTCGTATTTTCAGATTTTTAAATGGCAGAAAATGTAAAGTGGATAAAAGTTGTTGGAAAGGTGTTTCTTATGATTAAAAATGGACCGGGGTTCATGGTTTCACAAATGCACTCTCTCCTTAATAAAGTGGTAGATAATGGAACACTAGAATTGACATATGAGATTGCAACAAAAAGGTTTCATGACAAGTTGCTAATTATATGGGCATCACGTCCTAACATAGAGATCTTTTGTTTATTAATATCTCTTATACTCCACCAAGATGCGAACTAAATCATAACACCTTAGTAATTAAGATAAATCAGAGCATAGCATTAAGTTTCATGACATGAAGTTAAATAAGAACATGCTAGATCTAGTCATGGAGTAGTGGCAATGGTCACACCCACATCTCCGGTAGCAAGGTATTTTTCTTTATCCCTAGTGAGGCAACAAAGTAAGGTAAAACACCCAAGTGGATCGCGGAACTTTCTCTCACGTTCACCGCACTAGCCACCCCCCGTTACTCCAACTAATGCACACGTTCCCCCTCACACGCTCTCATACACATGCTTGATCAGAACAAGTAAACAAGAACGGGGTACATAATATGCATCTACTTTCATAACTGAAACAAAACTATTGCAATCTCAAACATATATTAACTCATAAAAAGATCCACCACAAAGGTATTACATAGATGACCGTAATCATGTTCAGCAGCTCATACGGTACTAATTAGTGAATCTCAAGAGAGGAGAGATACACAAGTTACATCCACAAACCATAGTCCAGGGGTGGACTACTCCCTCTTCATCATAGAGACGGTGGAGAAGTCGTTGGAGAAGATGGAGACCACACCGGCAGCGCCCCGCCGGAGTTTTCCCCCTCCAATCTGCAACTCCAGGTCTCTGTTTCATGGTTTCTGTGTTTCGGCGGCGCTCCATTCCGAAAGGCGTCGGGGACTATTTTTATAGTCGTTTTTAGGTCAAGACGGAGGCTCGGGAAAAAAGATCGACGACAACAGAGCTCCGAGGCTCCAGATGGTGGGTCCCACGCGGCCAGGGAATCTGGTCGCGTGGGCCACCCTCTTCTGGCCCTCGGGCCTCTGTTTGTTCGCTTCCTTCGCACCCACGCTTTGTTCCTTCCAAAAACGGATGCTCGTAAATTATTAGGTCATTTGGACGTAGTTTGGGTCCCTGAAACATCAAAATATAGAAAATAGGGTTTTTTGCCTGTGCAGGATTAATTTCAGAAAAATAGGGAAACAATGAAATATTCCCAAAATCAATATAAATCAATGATATATCCCTTATATGATGCAAATATGATTGAAATATAAGTAATATAATGCAAAGTTCATGTATGCATTTTACATGCATCAGCGGGCCAGCGTCCAGATAAAGCCCAAATCTTGTCTTCGGATGTTATACAAATATATACGTATACATAAAAATTTCGGGCCCCAAATATTCGTGGGCCCTGTGTCGTTGGCACATCTGGCACCACTGTGGGCCCGGTCCTGGCACACCCTACCCCTATGAGCACTTTCGAGAGACTGAGCCGGCGGATTAGGTTTTGAGATTGACGGTCATCACGGGCGCCTCACTGTCGACGGAAATGTCGCCTCCCACTGAAGAATATTCCGCCTAAATGAGAAACACCAGCGTCAAATCTGGGGTTTTAATTCTGGTGGGCTGGGACCACCCTCCTAACCATCAAATCACAGGTTGGTTCTCAAAAATCATGACAATATATTCGGACGCATACATAGACACACAGCTACATGAAGGGCTGGTTACACTACACACATACTATAACCTACGCATGCTTGCCGGCCACGGTGCATCCGACAAGCCTTCTTCACTTCGCTCTATCACACAGACCCGGCGCTCACGGCGCGCGCCCGGCCGGCCGGTTCTGGGATGACGCCGCGGACTCGCCGCCGGCTGCTAGGGGCTGCGGACGACGCCGGCGAACTCTCGCGCCTCCTGCGTGGGACTCGGCGTGCTCGGGATCGAGGTTTGCGTGTCTCGGGGACCTGACCGCCGTCCCGTCCGGCCTCGACGGAGATGAGGTTCACGTCGCCGTCGCCGCGGGAGACGCAGCCGTGCGTGACGCCGCCATGGGTGACGCCGCCGTGCGAGACGCCGCCCTGAGTGACGCCGCCGTGGGAGGCGGAGAAGACAGGACCGCCGCCGGTGGGGCATGTCCTAAGGGGCGGTTCTGGGCTCTATCGGCGTTGGAGAGCGAGGATGAAGACACGAAGGTCTCCTCCAGCGTGATCGCGTCAAGATACTGTACGGGATCAAGCTCGCCGACGACGATCTCGTTGGATGGATCTCGGGCGGCTAAGAGGATTCAGAAGAGGATCAGGCAGAGGGCCGCGTTGAAGGAGTGGAGCGAGGTTTCTTCGCCGCGGGTAAGTCCTAATCGTTTTCTCCCTCAGCGCAGGTCGCCGGCGTTTGAGGCTCCGGTGTTATCTCCGTCCGTCTTCTTCGAGGAAGATTTTGATGCGGCGGAGTGGACCTTGATCCAGAGGAGGAAGAACAAGCGGCGGGCATCGACATCTTGGTTTCGCCGGAGATCTGCACGCAGGTCACCGCCGGTGAACTCGGATCGAAGATCCTCGCCGGTTTTCAAATTTTCAAAATCAAACGGGAAAGGTCAAACGGGCCACCCTGATGGGCCAGCTAAGCATGATTGGGATCAAACGGATCCCCATGTTGGGCCAGAAAATGCAGAAGTGAGCCACACGGGCCCAAACCTACCGATCGTAGACTTGACCAAGACTGGAGCTGCGTTTCGATCGCTACTAGGGTTTTTCTGGTCGCGGGATTCAGCTCCTGCGCCGCGCGTTCGATCTACAACGATGGCGAACCGTGGCGGCGGGGGTGGTGGTGTGGGTCGCGGCGATGGACCACCGCTGCCGGCGTGAGGCAACGCGGGACGGGGAGCTCCTGGCCGTGTGCTGCGTTCGGGGGCCGAGGCTTCCGTGGAGATGCAGGAGCTGGTCCCAGCAACTGGCAGGGCCGTGGCGACGCCGGCGCGGGTCCGAGCAACTGGCAGGTCCGTGGAGAAGCAGGCGCAGGTCAGAATTGGCCGGCACCGGGAGGGAGACAGTACAATGCGGTCGGTTTCGACCATGGCAATGGCCGTGGTCGTGGCGGCTTCGCTGGTGGACGCGGTGGCTTCAATGGCGGAGGCCGCGGTCCCTATGTTGGCGAGGGCAATGGGGGCAGTGGGGGGTACCATGATGCCAATCACGGTGCCTTCAATGGTGTCTTTCATCCTGGCGCGGGAGACGAGTTTTACGACAATCTCGGCTACCGCAATAGACGGAGACACGAATTCAGAGCTCCTCGCGGTGGTTTCAACAATCCTCGTGGTGGTAGAGGCCATGGCAGAGAGGTTGTGAGACCAATTGTGGTCAACAATGGAAAAGAAAAGATGCCGGAAAAGGAGGCGGCGGCGGTTTCCGATGCGGCTGTTACGGTTGCCGCCTCGGGAGTCATGGCGACTGTGTTGGGGCAGCAGGCTGTACGAGCCACCTCAAGAGCTGCTCCGACGGTTGTTGTTCAGCCGATGCAACCTACTCCAGCAGCTGCCGTAGAGGATGGTAGAGCAGCGGAGAAGGCGGTGGCATCTTCCTCTGTGATTGTGGGGCAGATTGGCGAGAACAAGGGCTTGAAGAAAAAAGACAAGAGCACGGATAAGGTCAAGTGTTTCCGTTGCAATCTGCATGGGCATTATTCCATTGATTGCCAAGCTATTCTTTGTGATTACTGTAGGGATGCAAATCATGCGAATGACGAGTGTCCTCTACATGATGCCCCCAAACCAATGCTATCCGTCTTTGGGTACGCCCATGAGGAGCTGATGTTCTTTGATGTGTCTAACTCTGCTTCTTACCGTCCACGGTCTAACAGTGGGAGGACTGGACGTATAACAATTTCTGGGGGCACATTGTCAGCAGATGAGATTATTGGGGTGCTGCGTTGGGTGGTCATGGATGATGACTTTCCGTGGGATTTCCAAGCAAGATGGAGCTGATTCGTGCGATGAGGTTTGGGTCTTTCGAGGCAAAAGAGAACAGCAAGATTTTCATCAAGTTCACGGAGTGGAAAACTGAAGTTAAACCCACACAACATCTTCAGAATGTATGGCTCCTTATAAGTGGGGTGCCTGACGGTCTACTTGATGATTACCTAGCTCTATGGGGGATGGTTGGGATGTTTGGGAAAACTAAGGCGATTGATATGCCGTATACTAGGAGACATGAGGTGGTTCGTGCTCACGTTCGTGTCACAGACATTACTGCCATTCCATATCATCGAACGATTATGTATGAGGATGAGGGGTACAGGCTGTCTATCGAGATTGATATGACTAATGAAGATGTGGACATGGTGGAAGATGATCCTAATGATGATGATGCCGGTGGCAATGGGGGTACTGGTCAAGGGAAACATCAACAGGAGGATACTACTTCGGCAAACAAAAGCTCTAGTGTAAGCAAAGGAGAAGGAAAGAGTGACAAGGAGGTCACCCCTGGAGTGGAACTACCGGATTCCATTACTAAGATGGTTCTTTTAACGCCAAGCATAAGGTTTGGCTCGTTCTCGGATAGGTGGAGTGATATGGTGGAGGAGGAGGAAGAGAGGGCTACAAAATCTGAATTAAAGAAAGTTCAGAGAGCTCTTTTTGCTTCCCCTGCCGATGCTCATAAGGTGGATCAGGTGGATGATGTTGTGGAAGGATTAGTCATGGATGGGACACTGGACAAGCCGGAAACGCTGGCCTCTGTACTTGGTGACTCGCATGGTAACTTGTCTCTATTTCATGCATCAAATAATGTTCCTCCTGTGTCTTTTTCTGGCCGTGACTCACTCTTGATTAACAATGATTTCGATACAGCAACATATGATGATGCATGCGCTATGGGTGTGTCTCCTGTTCGGGATCCTTCGCCTAGTGGAGCTGCTGGTGCAAATAAGTCTGCTCGTGGTGCCTCTAGGAGCGCCAGGTCTAGCCCAAGAGCAGCAGCGCGCGCTACGCCGGTCTCGCTGCAGAGGTCGCCGGCGAACACTGTTGAGGAGGACGGTGTGGTGACCACGCGAGCTGGACGCAGCTCGAGCTTCTATGCTCATGACGCGGTTGTCTCGCCGCAAAAGGTGCCGGTTACCACTACGGTGGCGGACGGTGCAGCGACCCCGAGGACAGCTTCGTCGCCTTCCAAGCTTGGCGATCTCCGTTCTCCGATGAACGTGACCAGCATACCGAGGGAGAAGCTAATTGCTTTTGGCGGCATCCCGGAGGCGATGGCGACTGGACTGCGCTCGAGTACACGCATTCGAGAGCAGCCCAATGCAGACGCAACGCAGATGGAGCGAGCGATGGATAGGGCCAACTCTCGCGACATGGCAGGTTCGTGTCCCACACCTAAACTCTCTTTATGCAATTTTTCGAGTAATACTGTGTTAGCTAGAGCTAGCGTTTTGGGAGTTTCTCTGGGTAAATCACCGTCTGAAAACTTGGTTTCTGTCCAACATTTAAAAGAGGTTGAGAAGGGGAGAGCTTTAATTGTGCTAAATAAAAATTTGAATGCTCTAGATGAAGATCCACATAATCTTTTTGTCTCAAAAGTGTCGGGACTTTGTGACGATTTAGAAGAGGAGGAAGCTGACGAGTTGAGAGATCAAACGGATCACTTAGATCAGCTTTCCACTAGGAAGCGTGGGCGTAAGAAAATTGTTGTTGATAAGAAAAACTTAAGAAGAAGTGCTAGACTTAAAAAGTAAATAATGAGAGCTTTAATTTGGAACAGTGAAGGCTTTAGAGACACGGCAAAGCATCTAAGGGTTCAGGAGTCTATACGGGACTTTAATTTGGATATTGTAGCATTATTAGAAACGGGGCGTTCTAGTTTTCCTGCGCATTTTTTAAGGAATTTGTCGGCAGGAAGGGACTTCTCTTGGTTTTGTTTACCCCCACAAGGGAGATCGGGTGGTATGTTAGTAGGGATTAACATGGAATCGCTGACTGTCCGAGACGTGGATGCCGGTGATTTCTGTGTAAAGTTTCATTTAAAATCAAAGGATGGGTTTGAATGGAATTTTGTGGCAGTATATGGGGCAGCTCAAGAAGCTCAAAAACCCATATTTCTTGCTGAACTAGTCCGTATTTGTGAGTCCTCTCCAATACCTATGTTAGTTGGGGGGGATTTCAACATTATTAGAGGTCCACATGAAAAGAATAATTCAAATTACAATGCACGTTGGCCCTTCCTATTTAATTCGGTAATTGAGACTCTAAGCTTAAAAGAGATTAATTTGTCTGGGAGGCAATACACGTGGGCAAGTCGACGAGACACACCTACGTTCGAGAAACTTGATCGGGTACTTGCAAGTGTAGATTGGGAACAAAAATTTCCGTTGGTAACCGTACGAGCGTTATCGCGAACCGAATCTGATCATACCCCTTTACTTATTGACTCAGGTGAACAAGCTCACCTGGGCAATACTTCTTTGTTTTCCTTCGAGTTAGCTTGGCTCAAAGAAGAGGGCTTTTTCGAATTGGTATCCAAAGAATGGCAAACACATGTGAGGGGGAGTACACCACTTGAGGTGTGGCAAAATAAAATACGTCACCTAAGAAGATATCTTAGAGGTGGGCAAGAAATAGAAGTGGTATCTATAGAAAAGAAAAAGAAAGACTCCTTGGTATTATTGACATGTTAGACATTAAAGCCGAAAATACTAATCTCAACAATGCAGAACGTGATGCGTTGAGAAGGGCCAACGATAGCTTAGCTAAATTAAGAAGAGAGGAGGAATCTAAATGGGCACAAAGGGCTAAAGTGAAACACGTACAGGAAGGAGGAAATAACACGAAATATTTCCACCTCATTACAAATGGGAAACACAGGAAAAAGAAAATTTTCCAGCTGGAACAAGAGGAAGGAACAATTGTAGGGAAGAAAATCTGAGAGTATATATCTCTGAATATTACAAAAAGCTATTTGGGGCGCCGGCCGAAAATAGTTTCTGTCTTGACGAAAATGTGGTTTCAGATATCCCACAAATTTCTAGTGAAGAAAATAAGATCTTGACCGCTGATTTTACTTCGGATGAAGTTCTTGAGGCAATTTCACAGATGGAGCATAATAAGGCTCCGGGACCAGACGGGTTCCCCGCTGAATTTTATAAAACCTTTTGGAACGTGATTAAAACCGATCTTATGGCTATGTTTGTTCAGCTGCAAAATGGCCATTTGCCTCTTTATAAGCTTAATTTTGGGGTAATTACGTTGCTGCCAAAAAAAGAGGATGCGGTGCAAATCCAACAGTACAGACCGATATGTTTGTTGAATGTGAGCTTTAAGATTTTTACGAAGGTTGGAACAAATCGTATAACTCAGATTGCACACAAGGTGATCCGACCAACCCAAACTGCGTTCATGCCAGGAAGACATATCCTAGAGGGTGTAGTTGTCCTACATGAGACCATCCACGAACTTCATAGGAAGAAGATGGATGGGGTGCTTTTTAAAATTGATTTCGAAAAGGCGTATGATAAAGTTAAGTGGCCTTTCCTTTTGCAAACGCTGCGAATGAAAGGCTTTGACAAAAAATGGTGTGATCTCATCCAAAACTTTATAATGGGTGGGTCGGTGGGGGTTCGGGTTAACGACAACATTGGACATTTTTTTCAGACTAGGAAGGGGCTTCGACAAGGCGATCCCCTTTCTCCTATTTTATTTAACATAGTGGCCGATATGTTGGCCATCCTTATCTCACGAGCAAAAGATGATGGACAGGTTGGAAGCCTTATTCCGCATTTGGTTGAGGGAGGGGTGTCGATATTACAATACGCTGACGACACCATTTTATTCTTGGAGCATGATTTACAAAAGGCCATCAATATGAAGTTGATTTTGTGCATATTCGAGCAATTATCAGGTTTAAAAATCAATTTTCATAAAAGCGAAATATTCTGTTTTGGCAAAGCTAAAGAGGCTGAAGACCAGTACAGAAGTATTTTCGGTTGTGAGGTTGGGAGTCTACCGTTTAAGTACCTCGGAATCCCAATTCACTATAGAAAACTGCTGAATAAGGAATGGAACTCGGTTGAAAAACGCTTTGGAAATAAACTAGGATGTTGGCAAGGAAAGCTACTCTCATACGGAGACAGACTAGTTTTAATAAATTCGGTTCTTACGAGTCTTCCTATGTTTATGCTATCCTTTCTAGAGATACCTAAAGGGGTATTGAAAAGGTTAGACTTTTATAGGTCGCGTTTCTTCTGGCAAAGTGATCAAAATAAACAGAAATATAGGCTCACAAAATGGAATATTGTTTGTAGACCAAAAGACCAAGGAGGTCTAGGTATCGAGGTTCTAGATATAAAAAATAAGTGCTTATTAAGCAAATGGCTTTATAAACTTATTAATGAGGAAGGAGTATGGCAAGAGCTATTAAAGAACAAATATTTACAAAACAGTAGTTTGTCACAAGTGACTGCTAAATCGACTGACTCTCAATTTTGGAAGGGTCTTATGGGGGTAAAAGAAAATTTCTTCAGTAAAGGAAAATTTGTTGTAGGCAATGGTCAAAAAACTCGTTTTTGGGAGGACAATTGGTTGGGAGAAGTCCCTCTGGCTGCTCAATACCCAACGCTTTACAGTGTAGCTCGACATAAGAATATGTTGGTGGCCGATGCATTAGCAAACTCCTCGGTGCACATCGAGTTTAGACGAAACTTGACGGGTAACAAATGGAATGCGTGGCTGCATATGCTACAAAGGCTAATTGCACATCCTTTAACGAATGAGGAGGACAATTTTATTTGGAAACTTACTTCGACTGGTTTGTACACTGTTAAATCACTATATGAGGATTATTTAAATGGGCACACTGTAAATTTGCGCAAACAGATTTGGAAACTTAAAGTACCATTAAAGATTAAGATTTTTATATGGTTCTTATATAACAAAGTTATACTAACGAAAGATAACCTTGCTAGACGTAATTGGAATGGGTGTAAGAAATGTGTGTTCTGTGATTCGGAGGAGTCCATAGATCATCTATTTTTTACATGCCCGTTTGCGCATTTTTTATGGACAATTGTGCAATATACTTTCAACATCGTCACTCCGGCTAATAGCACGAATATGTTCGGGAATTGGCTAGATGGGGTGGAAAAGGATTTGAAAGCACAAATCCGTGTGGGAGCTTGTGCTTTATTATGGTCTATTTGGCGATGCCGAAATGATATTTTTTTTAACAATGCTCGTCATGCTAACTTTCTACAGGTCATACGAATGGCTACCCACTGGATCCACGAGTGGGCTTTCCTGGTCCCAGAGCCGCAACGTGCGCATACGGATTATGGATGCACCCGGCTGGAGGCGGTCGCTTTGGATATCTATTCCCGGGGTACCTGGCGACTGTCTAGAAGAATTCAAGACGTTTAAGAAGATTAGACGTCCTGAGGAGCTGTCTTTTTAGTCTTTAAGACTTTTATTTCCCTTTTCATGAACTTTTGTTTGAGATGTAAACTCTGAATATCTTTCGACGCTGCAATAAAAAGCCATGTGCATCAATCGATGCAGAGGCTGGGACACCCCCTTTTCTAAAAAAAACACAGACCAACAGAGCTCCCACCACGACCCAACTGCGGATTAAATTCCACTGCCTCACTAACCAATAACCACGCGACGCATTTACGGATAGCGAAACGGACTGGCGACGGGACAGCGCGCGTACGCACCCTAGTTGATTCAGAGCGCAGATTTGATCATGGCGGGGAACATGTCGGCGACGTCGACGGCCGGGCGCAGCAGCTTGCCCATCTCCTCCACAAACTTGTCCATGGCAGGGCCGGGCAGGCACATGGGAATCACGATGCCGTCCTCGCCCTTGGCGTTCTTGAACGGGATGAGGAAGCTGGCCACGCCGGGGATGGCGCCCACGCCGCCCTTCGCCGGGCCGCCGTACACGGGCCTGCCCCACCCGAAGTCCAGGTCGCCGAACCCGGCCTTGGTCACGTCCGACGCCAGGTACGCGCGCACCACCGTGAAGTGCGGCCGCCCGCGCTCCACCATCAGGTCCGCCACCGACCGCATGTACTCCACGTCCACCTCCCCCTTGGCCTCCTTCACCAGCCGCACGGCGTAGCTCAGGGGCCTCGCGCACAGCTCGCCCGCGGCCGACACGGCAACCGGGAACGCGAACGCGTTGCCGTAGTAGCCGCTCGGGATGGCGCTCTGCTTGCCCTTGCCGCCGCGGGCGTTGACGATGCAGATCATTCGCATGTCCTCGTCGGCGTCAGGGGCCAGCGCCACGGTGCGGCACTTCCATAGGCAACCCGTGAGGACCTCGAACGTGGTGGCGCGCTGCCTGAGGCCCGGCGCCAGGTGAGACCGGATGGCGGCGACCTCCTTGTCCCCGAAGAAAAAGGAGCGGTGAGCCATGTCGTCGAGCGGCACGATGGTCCCCTTGGTGTCCGGCACCTCGTCGTACTCCCGGTGCGCGAAGCTAGGCCGAGGTGGGTTCCGCGCCTCCAGCAGCTCGCGCCCCCACACCGGCCGCACCGACGGCACCTCGGCGCCTCGAGCCAGCTCTGCCACGGCGGCCAGAAATTGCACCAGCCCCTGCGCGTCCGCCATTGTGTGCATCAGCCGCACCGCCAGGATGAAACCTCCGCACGATAGCCGTGTCACCTACACGCATGTACCACAATGAGCCATAGTTACAGAGTCCTAGTCACAAACGTACGTAATCGTGTGCGTTGGTGTTCCACGACAAGGAAAGTTACCTGGAAGAGGAGGAGTGGGGTGCCGAGGACTTCGGAAGAGCCGGGGACGTCGAAGACGAGCTCCTCGAGGCCCGGGAAAGGGGGCTGCAGGGTGTCTCCGAAGTGCTCGAGGCGGACGTCGGCGTCGGCCTCGATGAACAGAACACCCTCGCCGGTGCAGTCGACGGCGAGCTTGCGGCCCTCGATCTCCCTCAGCCAGCCGGCGAACGGGTAGTAGTGCACGAGCGCCCTGGCCACGGCGTCCCGGACCACCGCCGCGGGGTCCCTGCCGCTCATGGACGCGTCGCGGCGGTAGAACTGGATGACGGGGATGTGGAACCGCAGACCGTCCTGGTCGTCGATGTCCGAGAGCCGCTTCATCTCGCGCGGCGTCGGCCCCGCCGGCGCCACCAGCTCCGCAGCATTCCTCCGCACCGTGAACCTCAACGACGCCGCCGAGCCCGTCATGCGCACTGTCTCAGCTAATGCACAAGAAGGAGGAGGATGAGCTAGGATAGAGGCGATCGATTGTGCGAGCGAGTGTGTTTGCTACTGCTGGTAGGTTTGTGTAGAAATGGAGTGGCACTAGGAAGCTATATATACACGCTCAGCTAGACACTGACAGTGATATATGCTCCAATGGAGTATGTGTTAGCAGTTGGGTCGAAATTAGGGAGCAGTTTACTGACACTACTGAATTTTCATTCTTGCGCAGACTCTGAATTGTTTTTTGACCAGGCAGACTATGAATTGTTGCCACCAATGATACAGTGTGGACGATGACTGACTTTACGAAGGCCAACGCGGTGGGTCGGGGAGTGCGTGTGCTCGATCGGGTGAGTCGCGATCAATGTGTGTGCGCTCCGGCTTGTGACTTGAATTGAAAAGGGCTCGATCGACCAAAAATGCAATACCACAACTAGGACCGTACGCACCTACCATGACCGTTGATTTCATCAAGATTCATGCAACAAATTTATCAACGAATTTTTAAATGTCAATGCATTATCAATAATTGATAGATTTGTGTAATCTTGATTTTAGATTCATGTACTAACATGAATTTTCTGTGCACGCATTGACTAAAAAAATTAAAACCATGCATTAACATATTTTTTAGTTTTTTTAACATATAAAACAGTACTAATAATATGATTCGTTGGATGCAAAATCAACGGCGCTCCTAGTTGTGGAAAAACCTCGTACTGGGAAGTGGATGGCTCAGATCCACAAATGGAGATGGGAGAAAGATTGAAATGTTAAAAACGAAAAATATCAAAGCAAAAATATTTATATTAGAGTCTACACAAAAATGGAAAATTTGTAGATTTGAAACTATGCATTGTTATCTATTGATCTGTGAATTTGTCATTTTTGTGTAGGTCGAAATATAAAGTATTTCGCACTGTAATTTTGTACGTCAATAGGATACATCATCAAGAACATGTATGATTTTTTAAAGTTTTTTCTGAAACTTTTAAATATAATTTTTGAATTTTTAAAAATGGCAGGAGCACTGGATCTCGGATGCAAGAAATCTCCACTTTGCTTGTCCGCACTAGTCCAAAGTGAGTGATCATTACGCGGCACCGGCGAAAACATTACCAAGGGGTCACTCTACTGTGCTACTATAATCAATGCCGTGCACCTCCTTCTGAATTGGAAATCAGTGATAATCACTACGGGAAAACGAATATGCTGTTTGCTTGACTTGGTGTCTGATTAACATTAAGGAGGTTGCCCTGAGTAACATGTGTATCAACACTCTCTGCCTAATCAGTTATCCGAAGTGAACCAAGCCAAATCAATGAAGGATTAATTAAGATGTAAACTAGGGGAGTGGGTCTCGAAGAAGCGTCAGGCCCGATTATTTAGCGTATGATTTGGTAGGGCAGTTCGATTACGAATATAAAATTGAAGAGAACTGAGTATTTTTCCACGGGTTTCTCGACTAGGCAGAAGAGAACAAAAAGGCGCTGGTGAGCATCCCCTATGAAAACACTAGACTGACTGGAGCGGTGGGTACGTGTCTCTGTCAGCTCCTCGTCCACTCGTCGTTCCTCACCGGAAACGCGCCATCGGATCGAAGCCGGAGGTTCCGCCAGATTCGACAATCGTTACCGAAGACATCCTTGTCATTGGAGCACAGTTCCGGAGATTAAAAACATGTTGAAGTTCCTTTTTCTCCACGAAATAATCGCGACAGCAGTAAGCTCCGCGTGATACTGAAATTTCAGCGAACCTGGTGTTAGCGTCTTCTTCTTCTTCTTCTTCTTCTTCTTCTTCTTCTTCTTCTTCTTCTTCTTCTTCTTCTTCTTCTTCTTCGTTTCAAGACTTTGACACTTGAACGTTGTATTAACTAGGCTGTGTGTGATCCGTTTCAAAAGAAAACTAGGCTGTGTGTAACTTCGTGTACATTGGCTAGTAGGGGTACTCTTCCATTAAAAAAAAAACTATAGAGAAAAGATGAGGAAGTTTCTTCTGCAAAATGCGCGCAAACTTCTTTTTGAAAAGCACTTAGTAAACTTTGAAAATGATGTCTTTCTTTTCTTGTCAAAGTATATCTAGTGTTCTGGTCTTTTGGTCACAAGTCTTTCCCCACGTCTACATAAAAAAGGAGGTCAAGTCAAGTCTCACAAACTAGAGTAACGTCGTCAGTCCCTGATGCAATCTAGGAAGGCTCTGAAACTTTTATAGTCCTCAACTTGGTTTGGTTATGTTATTCAGGGTGGTTGAAAGATGGATTAGCATCGATTCATCCAGTTGCATGACTGTCGAATGATATATGTACTAGATGACCGGTTGCGCCTCTGGCGCAGGTGCCGAAAGTAAGATTGTAGTGTTGTCTTAAGTATTATATATTTTGCGTATGTTGTTGTTTGTGTTTGAAATTTCCGCGGCCATCATGCGACTACCATCGATAATTTAGTGAACACATATGAGTAATGAAAAATGAATGTTCTATGGGTGGAAATTATCATTTTGTGGACGTTCGTTTAGCTCGGTTTTATACGGATAGTAACCTTTAGATGGCGAAGTTGTCTGTGTGAAATATCAAAACTAAAAGTGGATTTAAATTGGTGAATGTACATAAACATAAATTACTTGATAATAGATGACGTACTCCAATATAGAGGAGTACGAAAGTTTCAAATTGCACGATTGTCACAGCAAACATTAGCCACAATTCCTATTGTCAGATTTTTCCACCGACGCCCCTTTTTACATTCACATTCTATTTCTGCAATTCTATTATTTTCTAAGACATAGATATGAAATTATATTTCTGGAATTATTTGTAATGACATAGATCAGCTTATCCACGGTTTGTTTGTTGTTTTGGACTCTCCATAGACAGCTTTAGCATGAGTAATTTCCTGTTTGTGCCCTTCAATCTAATGGAAGATTTCATCTGTCTGCATAGAGCAATTTCATTAGACAACAACGACATGAGGCATGTGTCACGAACAAAATAAAGGGCGGCAACTCTGTTTACTTCAAAGGTTTTTTAGGGGATGGGAAGAGTGGGGATGGGAGGGGATTTGGTGAACACCCAATCCCCACAAATCCCAACAAATACTCTTCCCCTACAATACACTAGTATGGACTAGAGTTTTTGTGTTAGACAAAAATGAGGTGATTGGTAGGGGATATTTGGAGATTATCCCCTCACATCCCCTAAAATACACTAGAAGTAAACAAACTAGTGGGGATTTTCCGGGTTCCGGGATAATCCCCTCTCATCCCCTAAAATACACTCGAGGTAAACAAGGCCTAAAAGAAGTAAAAAATTACAGTACCTTGTCGATGTTTGTCACAACCATTGCTATGCAGTATGTATAAGGATGAAGTGCACGGAAATAACACGCCTGTCATAGGTACCCAATTGTAGTGAACTACTGATGCTTTATGTGCCCAATCAAAATCCAGTAGCGGTATTGTTTGAGACAAAAATACTGCAATCATAGTTAAGAATAAATAGTCGAGAACAGGGAAACATGGACCATTGTGATCCAAATGCATAGTCGAGAACAGGGAAGCGCTGGAATAGCAGCAAAATCGATCACAATTCACAGGAAAAGCAAACATATGAGAGAACTGAAATCAGAGACATAAGTTTCAAAAGGGTAAAGAGAGAGGAGCACCTAATAGTCGCGGACTGCGTTTTCCTGCCACCACGGGATTATCTGGCCTGATGGATGTATCCACCTCCGTTCCTCATCGATGCGTCGCTCGGTTGGTACAAAGGCTGCCAAGCGGCCTCTTTTGTCACCCCATGCAGCTACCGCTTCTTGCTGGTCCTCGTCATGAGAGCAGCACCGTGGGTCGACAGCCTTGGTCCCGGCCACAGTTCCGATGAGCCTTGACACAACGAGGGCGCGATCGTCGCCTTTATATTCTATAGCCTGGGGAGTAAGAAATTATACAATTACGTGAAAAGTTGTAAAATGAACAGCAACAATTTCCAATTCGCAGATGGCTGAATGACATAATACAACCATTCGAAAATCAAAACTGTAGAGGGTAAAGAGAGAGGAGCGCCTAAAATGGATTTGTCATGGACTGGATTTTGCTGCCACCACAGGTTTATTTGGCCTGGTTAATCACAGGAAAAAGCTTCTATTGGAATGACATAATACAACCATTCGAAAATCAAAGCTGTAGAGGGTAAAGAGAGAGGAGCACCTAAAATGGATTTGTCATGGACTGGATTTTGCTGCCACCACAGGTTTATTTGGCCTGGTTAATCACAGGAGAAAGCTTCTATTGTAAGCATGTTTATGCCTACTGAAACAAAAAAATCTCAGGAAAAAGGCAGTTAAATTAAAAAATGGTAACTACTAAGAACAGAGTGATGGACAGCTGGACATGAGTTTATGACCAGTTGAGCTATAATTAGCTTCAGCATTAACTTCCTAGCAAAGCCCTGCTCTGAACATAGGAATCTCTACAACATACAATTGATGCACCTAAAATACATCTACTTTTGCAAGCACTTTGCTTCATAATTTGCTCCGGAATCTTCCCATATTTGAATAAAACTGCTGAATCTAACGCTGTTTTTAGCAAAGTCTCTTTTCTGGTTGTTTTTGCAGGAAATTAAATCGGAGAAAAATACCACGTCAATTTTTATGGAAAAGAAGAGCATCGTGCAAAAGATGGACACGAGGAAGCGTCCGAGGGCCAAAAGAGTGGGCCCCACGCGGCCAAATTCCTTGGCCGCGTGGGCCCACCCATCTGGAGCCTCGGGCACCGTCTCTCCTTCGGCTTTCGTGTACCCCCTCATATATACGAAAAAGTGGCTGACCTAGAAGGAGGAGAGCTTTCGCGAAACAGAGCGCCGCCGCCACCACGATCTTCGTTTTCGAAGACATATTGATCCAGGATTTCTCCCCCGGAGGAGGGATCCGGAGGCCGTCTTCACCGCCATCTTCACCGCCTTCATCTCCATCGACCATGAGCTCCTTCACTATCACCATGTGTGAGTAGTCCGCTGTAGGCATATGAGGTGGATGGGGATTGGATGAGATTGATCATGTAATGATACCCGTTGTCCGAGATCTTAGGGGTTTATCTTGAGGATATTTTTGTATTGTGTTGATGCACTTATGCTATGTTTAATGCTTGCTACTAGGGCCCGAGTGGCATGATTTCAGTACTGAACTTATTTTGCCCATCATATATTTGAGTTTGGTATTTATCTGCAAAGTGTATCACCTGCTATTATGTTGAACCTGCGAACCCTAAAAGTGACATATAGGGAAAACAAGGGGGAGATGTTTTAGTTTGAGGATTCTATGTGTTCATGAAGTGTTAATGCGTTGTTCCGGGCTATTCGAAAGGGTAGACCTTAATTACCTGTAGTTCCAAGTTGGCCCCGGTGAAATGGGCAGGTAGGACAATAGATGTTGTGCAAATTCTCTTGGTTAGTACGCACAACTATTACGGAACACATACCTACATATATCGGAGTTAGAGATAAGTCCCATTGCTATTTGTATCTTATTATATGATCAATCTTATTCATGCAACACCCCGCTATCACCTCATGCCTACGTTTTAAATCTCTGAGTTACACTTTCACTTTTCCGGTGAAAACTGGGAAACCCTTGTTTACTACTGCTGTTTTATTTTGCTTGCTTGAATCATCCTACTGCCATCACTATCACTGCTGCAAGTTTATTGATATACAGGTGTGGTTGAGAGTGACGCCTCAATTGCTAAAGTCTTATTGGTATTCTTGTGTTCCCCTTGAGTCGAACTATAAATTTGGGTAATACTTCCCAACGAAGATTTCAACGATCCCCTATACTTGTGGGCATCAAGACATTTTCTGGCGCCGTTGCCGGGGAGCCTAGCTTTATTGGTAAGACAACTTGTTATCATTTATTTGCTGCACTTGCTTGTTCCCAACTATGGGAAAGGAAAAGAATACTCCGAAGGAAGTAAGGCCTTCAACTACTCGTAGAGGTACTGATTTGCCAAGTAGGCCAAACTTTTCACCTAATGTTGCTTCTGCTATTGTTGCTAAGAAGAAAGAAAAAGCTTTATCTAGTTCACCATTGTCTAAGATGTCTACTAGTATTGAAAATAATTTAATATGTGGTAGCGTAGACAAAGAAGTGACACCTGAAACATCTGAGATAACTGAAACGCCTGAATCTGCTATTGTTGAAAATGTGGAGTCTGAGTTGGAAGATATGAATATTGTGATGATGAACATGAAACTTCTTCTGAGGAAGAAGATGCATTTACTATGGCTTTTATGGATTCGAATTTGATAAATTGGATAAACTTGATAGCTATAAAAATTCTCTCTTGATGATTATTTCCCTGTTACTAAGAAAATGAATGCTCCAGCTATTAAAATTAAAGATAAAGATTATGAGTTTAGTGTTGATCCTGAAATAATTGAAAAAGCTGAGAAGTTTAAGTTTTATGGGAGAGATGATGAGTTTCCTTTTGAACACATTGCTGTTTTGCATGATTTATCTGTGCTATTTGGTAAAGATGAAATCCACCAACGCTATTATTTCTTAAAGTTGTTTCCTTTTACTTGGGAGGAAATGCTAAAACTTGGTATAATCATTTAGAACCTGGATCTATTACTAGTAAAGAGGAATGCTTGCAGCTATTCTATAATAAATATTTCCCTTCAGATAAGATCCATGGTTTAACTATTGAGATTAGCAACTTTTCACAGAAAGAGAAGGAGGATCTACCCCAAGCTTGGGGGAGGTACAGTAAGATGGTTAGGAAATGTCCTACCCATGGCTTCAAGAGTAATGAAATACTTGATATATTTTACAATGGACTAACTGAAAACACTAGAGGCTATCTTGATAGTATTGCAGGTAATGTTTTCAGGGAAAGGACCGTTGATGAAGCAACTGAGTTATTGGAGACTATCTCTAGAAATTATGAAGATTGGAATATTGAAGAGATAGATGGAAAAGAGATATTTCCAGAGAAAAAGGAGGCATTCTTAAGTTAAACAAAGAGACAATGAAAGAAGCTTCCAAGGCTATTAAAGAGAAGGGAATTAAAACCTCTCATCTCAAGGAATTATCTGAAATGGGTGTTAAACTTCCTATTGATCAACCATGTTTTCCAATCCCAGTCAATGCTATTAGCTCTATGGAAGGTAATGAAAAGGTAACACCTCCTATTGATGTATCATACGTTAATGATTTTGCTTATCATAACAATCCTGAGGAGCATGTATTAGAATGAGTATTATGGAAAACTCTCATAAAATTAAATTCTTCGTGAAAATTTAAATGCTAGTGTGGGAGAGGTTAGAAGAATTATTAAACATTGTGAGATGATGAATAATCAAGTTGAACAAATGGTTTCTCTTCAAAATCAATTGTATGCAAATCTTATTGAGAAGAAACAGGTTTGTGGAGTTAATACTAGAGGTGGTGCAAGTACTCAGGATCCTGACTATCCTGAAGACCATCCCAAGAGGAAAGAGCAAGAGGCTCTCAAGAAGAAATCTTCTGCAGGAAAATCTCCCAATGAAAACAAAGATATTGATGATTCTCAAGAACAAGATAAGGATATTTCTATTTCTGATGCTGAGACTGAAGATGATAATAATGAAGAAGAGGAATCATCTCCACCTGAAGAAGAACAACATGAAGCTGAAAATATTGAAGAACCTGAACCTCCTGAAAAAGAAGACCCTCAACCATCTATTGAGAAGAATAAAAAGAAGAAGCATCCAAATCAACAAAAAGGTAAAGAGAGGGATCCATGGGTACAAAGACCCATACCATATCCCCAAGAGGTAATGAAATCTTTGGATGATGCTAGGTTTGAGAAATTTCTTGAGTTGATTAAAACTTTATGTTTGCAAATTCCTCTTGTTGATGCTATTAAAATTCCTCCATATTCAAAATATATGAAAGATATTGTCACTAATAAAAGGAAGATACCTACTGATGCAATTACTGCTATGCTTGCTAATTATTCATTTGAGGGGAAATTGCCTGAAAAGCGTGGAGATCCTGGTATTCCAACTATTCCTTGTCATATTAAAGAAACTTATGTGAAATATGCATTATGTGATTTAGGAGCTGGTGTTAGTGTTATGCCTTTTTCTTTATATAAGAAACTTAACCTGAATAAATTGGTTCCAACTGAAGTTTCATTGCAAATGGCTGATAAATCAACTGCTGTGCCTATAGGTATATGTGAGGATGTTCCTATCTATATAGCTAATGTGTTAATTCCTACAGACTTTGTTATATTAGAAATGCCTGAGGATGATAATCTATCTATTATTCTTGGAAGACCCTTTTTAAACACTGCAGGAGCTGTGATAAATTGCACTGAGAGCAAAGTGACATTTAATGTCAAAGGAAATGAGCATACTATCTATTTTCCCAAGAAGAATCCTGTTACAATGATAAACAAGAGTGTGAATTCTATTCAAAGAAATACTATTATGATTGGAAGCTTTAAATTGCACTACCACCTCCTGCACCAAAGTATGCTACCTTGATGATTGGAACTATTCCAATCAAATATGAGGTATCTTGAATTTCTTCTTTATATATATAAAATAAGAATCATGTATTATATCTTTTACATATTATTAATGAGACTTGATCAACATTACTAATGTGGAAATGATGAAAACTTGATTCCCATAAAAATTTGTATTGCATTTTAATTTTATTTATCCTAGAGTTTTGGAGTATATGCATAATCATAATTATTTCAGAGTTCAGAAATTCCAGAATATGAAGTTTGAAAAATTCTCTTCAGAAAATTTTCTCGAAAAATTCCAGAAAAATTTGGAGGTAAGTTATTTTACCAGAGGGACCAACAGCCAAAAGTGGGACACCAGGAGGCCACCAGGGACCAAAAGAGGGTGTCCCACGTGGCCAAATTCCTTGGCCACGTGGGACCCACTAACTTGGCCCTAGGTGGAGTTAGGTGAGTGCCCTGTGCCCATCTACTTCCCCTCGACAGAAAACCAGCTCCAGGTATTTTTCCAAATTTTCCCGAGCTCCTTCTTCCTGCTATCCTTGGATGTCCAAGTTTAGGGCAGATTTTTCAAATCTGTTTGGTGGGATTGCTCCTTGGTATGTGACTCCTCCACCCATCCAATTACTTTTTGTTCTTATGCTTTATGTATGAAGTATTTTGCTGCACTAGGTGTCACCTAATATGCTTGAGAAATCCATGATTTAAGTTTTCTAGTTGATATTGTGATGGCCCTTCACGTAGTTACCCCACAACGGCGCCAGAAACGTCTTGACGGCCCTTCGTGTGATTACCTGCGTGAAAAGTAAATGGGTTAGGTTGAGACTCCAAGTGCAGAGTGTATGTAGTAGTGGAAGAAAGTTTTCCCCACGAGGGGTGACTCGAGGGTTTAATATCGAACTCTCGGGGAACCAGTATTTCAGGTGTTATCTCCTTATCCTTCTCTTGAGAACCTGCAACAAAATAAATTGTTTTGTGCCCTCAACCTCACCAAGTGGTTGTCAAGCACAAGGTGTGAGAATGATAATAAAATAATATGCAATGCAAACAATAAGTAAATATGCAATGATGGTAAATAAATATGCAAGGATGATGGTAACAATGATAAATGATATTTTTGGGTTTTTTATAATGAATGCAAGATATAAAAGTGTTTTTGTATTTTCGGATTTAATAATGGCAGCAAACAAAAGTGATGATAAAAGTGTTGGAAAGGTGTTTCTTATGATAAAAAATGGACCGGGGTTCATGGTTTCACAAATGCACTCTCTCTTGATAACGTGGTAGACAATGGAACACTAAAATTAACATGTAAGATGGCAAGACATGGTTTGACAAGTTATTAATAATATGGGCATCACGTCCTAACATAGAGATCTCAAGTATAAGTTGTTCTCTCTCTTATGCTCCACCAAGATGCGAACTAAATCATAACACCTTAGTAATTAAGATAAATCAAAGCATAGCAATAAGTTCAATGACATGAATTTAAAATAAGAACATGCTAGATCTAGTCATGGAGATAGTGGCCAAGGTCACATCCACTCTCCGGTAGCATGGTATTTTTGTTTATCCCTAGTGAGGCAACAAAGTAAGGTAGAAAACCCAAGTGGATCGCAGAACTTTCTCTCACGTTCACTGCACTAGCCACCCCCGTTACTCCAACTAATGCACACGTTCCCCTTCACATGCTCTCATAAACATGCTTGATCATGACAAGTAAATAAGAACGGGGTACATAATATGCATCTAGTTTCATAACTGAAACAAAACCACTGCAATCTCAAACATGTATTAACTCATAATAAAGATCCACCACAAAGGAATTACACAGATGACCGTAATCATGTTCAGCAGCTCATACGGTACTAATTAGTGAAGCTCATAGAGAGGAGAGATACATAAGTTACTTCCACAAACCCATAGTCCAGGGGTGGACTACTCCCTCTTCATCATGGTGTCGGTGGAGATGTTGTTGGAGGGGAAGGAGACCACACCGGCAGCGCCCCGCCGGAGTTTTCCCCCTCCAATCTTCAGCTCCAGGTCTCTGTTTCGTGGTTTCTCTGTTTCGGCGGCGCTCCCTTTCGCGAAAGCCCTGGGGGGTCTATATATAGTCGTTTTTAGGTCAAGATGAAGCTTCGGGAAGAAAGATCGACGGCAGCGAAGGCCCGAGGGCCATTTTGGTGGGTCCCACGCGGTCAGGGAATCTGGCCGCGTGGGCCCACCCCTTTCGGCCTTCTGGTCTCCGTTTCTTAGATTCCTTTGCGCCTACGTTTCGTTCATTCCAAAAAAGTGATCCCCGCAAAATCTTAGGTCATTTGGACGTCGTTTGGGTCCCTGAAACATCAAAATATAGAAAAAGGGGTTTTCTGACAGCGCAGGGTTAATTCCAGAAAAATGGGGAAGTTGTTAATTATCCCCAAAACTCAATATAAATCATGAATATAACCCTTATATGATGCACATAACATGGAATAACATGTAATAAAATGTAAAGTTCATGTATGCATTTTACATGCATCATATTGATGCATGATATTGATGTGGAGACTAGTTATGGATGGCTCAATGTTGTTTTAGAGTGTTACATCTTAATTTTTGTTGGATATTATTTTTGGACAGCAAGGTTTTATCATGAACAAGGGTAAAGGATTGTTTGGGATGACTTCGAGACCAAGGAGAAGATCATCCAGAGTTTCCGAGAATTATGATGACAACCACCAAGGAGCAATAGATTCTAAGTAAAAGGTATCTAACCAACACAAAGGAAGATTTAAGTTTCAGTAATTGCTTTCAACTTTCAACATATATATCTCATGGATATTTGTCAACACAAAGCATATAATAAGTGCAATATACGAGCATATAAAAATTGTTGCACCAAAGTTGACACTAGTGTTTGCTTCTAAGATAGAAAGAAGTAGGTAAACTGACTCAACATAAAAGTAAAAGAAAGGCCCTTCGCAGAGGGAAGCAGGGATTAAATCATGTGCTAGAGCTTTTTAAGTTTTTGAAATCATATAGAGAGTAAAAATAAGTTTTGAGAGGTGTTTGTTAATTGTCAACGAATCAGAAAATGGAAAGTACAATATGACCCCTGCCAACCAGACTTTTAAGAGCGGCTCCCATGAAGGACGTTATTTCTACCAGCAAGGCAGATCATCCCTCTTTCTCTTTTGTTTACACATGCAGATATTTCACTGTTTGTCATTGCTTGACTGATAAATCAGGGCAAAAATGTGAAGAGAATTAAGCGGTTAAAGTTGTAATTAATTGGGACTGGGCACCCCATTTGCCAGCTCTTTTTGCAAAATTAATGGATAAGCGGATGTATATGCCGCTAGTCCGGTGGTAAAGTCTGTTTGACAGTTGACATAAAGACATCCACCCCGTCCTCATGAGCTTGGTAAACATTGACACAAAATAGGAGTAATAAAGTTTGAATAGTTTAAAGGTAGCACATGAAAAATTTACTTGGAATGGCAAGAAAATACCACATATAGGTAGTTATGGTGGACACAGATGGCATGGATTTGGCTCAAGGTTTTGGATGCACGAGAAGCATTCCCTCTCAGTACAGAGTTTAGGCTAGCAAGGTTATTTGAAGCAAACACAGGATATCAACCGACACAGCAAGGCTTATATGAAAACATATTGCAAGCATTATAAGACTCTACACTGTCTTCCTTGTTAACCAAACCCTTTTACTAGAAAATATCTAGACCTTAGAGATACCAATCATGCAAACCAAATTTCAACGAGCTTTACGGTAGTTCTTCATTAATAGGTTTTAACTACATGATACAAAAGCTTAATCATGAACTACTTGATAACTCAAAACAATTGACAAGTATCAAATTATCCAATACAATGATCTACAAGAATATGTAAGCTTTTTCCATTATACCATCTACCACATGCAACATTTTCTGTTCCAACCAAACACCAATCAATTTATTTCAACATAAACTCTCCAAACAATTATAAGTGAAGCAAGAGAGTACTTTCTTTAAAAGAACTAACAGCTCTGAATAAGAGATGCATGCAAAACAGGAGCTAAAAGCATAGCAATAGCTAGATAAGAATACTCAACAAGTATAAGTGAAGAATAGGAGTATTCATATGAAAAAGCGGAGCGTGTCTCTCTCCCAATCAAGAATGCTGGGGTCCAATCAAGTTGACCATAAAAAAATAAAATACTGAAAATAAAAGCACACAGACGCTCCAAGTAAAGCACATATGATGTGAAAGAATTAAAATATAGTTTCACTAGAGATGACCTGATAAGTTGCTGATGAAGAAGGGGATGCCTTGGGCATCCCCAAGCTTAGACGCTTGAGTCTTCTTGAAATATGCTGGGGTGATCCATGGGAGCATCCCCAAGCTTAAGCTCTTCACTCTTCTTGATCACATTATATCATCCTTCTCTCTTGACCCTTGAAAACTTCCGCCACACCAAACTCAAAGTAATTCTCATTAGAGGGTTAGTGCACAATCAAAAACTCACATGTTCTATAAGGACACAAACATGACCGTTACTTTTAACATTAGCTACTGCCACTGATGTTATGTGAAGCTCTTCACCCTAAAAAAGAATTCCACTCAACACTAGTAAAAGAGAGAATGCGAAAAATAAAAGACAGAATCTGTCTAAACAGAACAGTCCGCAAAGACGAATTTTTTCGAGGCACTTACGTTGCTCAGATCGAAAAACTTTAAACTAACGAAAGATGCGTACATATCTGAGGATCACGCACAAAAAATTTCAGATTTAAATAATTTTTCTGTGATTTTACAGAATTAAAACGGTGAACAGCAGAAATCTGTTCCTGCGCAGAAATCCAAATCTAGCATCATCTTCCTATTAGAGGCAATACTTGGCACAACAATGCGATAAAATAAAGATACAAAGGAATTGTTACAGAAGTAAACAACTCCTTGACTCAAAAAAAAAGAAAAATTGCAGAAATAAAATAATGGGTTGTCTCCCATAAGCGCTTTTCTTTAACGCCTTTCAGCTAGGCGCAGAAAGTAAGAATCAAGTGTTTCCAAGTGATGAAGCATCAACAGAATAATTTGCTCTAACAATAGAATCAAAAGGTAACTTCATCTTCTTTCTAGGGAAGTGTTCCATACCTTTCTTGAGTGGGAATTGATATTTAATATTCCCCTCTCTCATATCAATAATAGCACCAACAGTTCTAAGAAAAGGTCTTCCCAAAACAATAGGACAAGAAGCATTGCATTCAATATCCAAAACAACAAAATCAACGGGGACAAGGTTATTGTTAACCATTATAAAAACATCATCAACTCTCCCCAAAGGTTTCTTTATAGTATTATCAGCAAGGTGAACATCCAAATAACAGTGTTCCAAAGGTGCTAAATCAAGCATATCATAGAGTTTCTTAGGCATAACAGAAATACTAGCACCAAGATCACATAAAGCATTGCAATCAAAATCATTCACTTCATTTTAATGATGGGCTCCCAACCATCTTCTAACTTCCTAGGGATAGAAGCTTCATGTTTTAATTTCTCTTCCCTAACTTGCATGAGAGCATTAGTAATATGTTTAGTAAAAGCCATGTTTATAGCACTAGCATTAGGACTTCTAGCTAGCTTTTGCAAGAACTTAATTACTTCAGAAATATTGCAACCATCAAAATCAAAATCATTATTATCAAAAGTAATAGGACCATTGTCTCCCACATCTCGAAAAATTTCAGCACTTTTATCAGGAACAGTTTCAGTGTTTTCAGGCAATTTTAAACGTTTTGCAACAGAAGTAGAGACATTGCCAACACCAATTACTTTACCATTGATAGTAGGAGGTTTGTTAACACTTGAGTTTATAGCATTTTCAGTAGTAGTAATAGTATAAACTCTAGCAATACTATTCTTTTTAGCAATTTCATCCTCTCTTGCCCACCTAGCATGTAAATCAGCTAACATCCTCACATTATTATCAATTTTAACTTGTATAGCATTGAGAGTTTTGCTCTCTTTAACATCATGAGGCATAGTTTTAATTTTTAACAAATCAACATCAAGAGCAAGACTATCAACTTTAGAGGCAAGAACATCAATTTTCCCAAACTTTTCCTCAACAGATTTATTGAAAGCAGTTTGTGTACTAATAAAATCCTTAAGCATGACTTCAAGATCAGAGGGTACACTCTTATTATTGTTGTAGGAATTACCATAAGAATTAACATAACCATTGCCACTATTAAAAGGATAGGGCTTATAATTGTTATTACCAAAATTATTCCTATAAGCATTGTTGTTAAAGTTATTATTTTTAATGAAGTTCACATCAACATGCTCTTCTTGAGCAACCAAAGAAGCTAAAGGAACATTATTTGGATCAACATGCATTTTCCATTTGTAAGCATAGACATAATAGTATCAATCTTATCACTCAAGGAAGGGTTTCTTCAACAGAATTTACCTTCTTACCTTGTGGAGCTCTTTCGGTGTGCCATTCAGAATAATTTATCATCATATCATCAAGAAGCTTTGTTGCAGCACCCAAAGTGATGGACATAAAGGTACCTCCAGAGGCCGAATCCAATAGGTTTCTTGAAGAAAAATTTAGTCCTGCATAAAAGGTTTGGATGATCATCCAAGCAGTCAGTCCATGGGTGGGACAATTCTTTACCAATGATTTCATTCTCTCCCAAGCTTGAGCAACATGCTCATTATCAAATTGTTTGAAATTCATAATGCTACTTCTCAAAGATATAATCTTAGCAGGAGGATAGTATTTTCCTATGAAAGCATTTTTGCATTTAGTCCATGAATCAATACTATTTCTAGTCAAAGATAGCAACCATTCTTTAGCACGTCCTCTCAAAGAGAAAGGAAAAAGTTTCAGTTTAATAATATCACCATCTACATCCTTATACTTTTGCATCTCACAAAGTTCAACAAAATTATTAAGGTGAGCAGCAGCATCATCAGTACTAACACCAGAGAATTGCTCTTTCATAACAAGATTTAAAAGTGCAGGTTTAATTTCATAGAATTCTGCGTTAGAAGCAGGTGGAGCAATAGGTGTACTAATGAAATCATTGTTGTTCGTGCTAGTGAAATCACACAACTTAGTGTTCTCAGGGGTACTCATTTTAGCAAAATTAAAACAAAACAGAAAGATAACAACTTGAAAATAAAAGTAACTAATTTTTTTGTGTTTTTGATAAATAAAGCAAACAAGACTAAATAAAAATAAACTAAGCAAGACAATAACAAAGTAAAGAGATTGGAAGCGTGAAACTCCCCTTGCAGAAATCCTCTTGCTCCCTGCAACGGCGCCAGAAATATGGCGTGTGGAAGGGGAAGCAAGGAGATTTCTGAACCGAAGTGCTTGCTCCCCGGCAACGGCGCCAGAAAATATGCTTGATTGCGTGGATCACACGTTCGTTGGGAGACCCCAAGAGGAAGGTATGATGCAGTATAGAGCAGTTTTCCCTCAGTATGAAACCAAGGTTTAATCGAACCAGTAGGAGCAAGAAATCACTTCGGAAGGTTGTCAGTGGCGCGCTGACGTGGAATCTGCACACAACACAATCAAACTACTTTGCCCCAACGAAACAGTGAGGTTGTCAATCTCACCGGCTTGCTGAAAACAAAGGATTAAACGTATGGTGTGGAAAACAGTAGTAAATTGCAGAGAATGAAAAGGAACAGTGTTTGCAGTTGGTTGTATTATCAGTGTAAAAGAATGGACCGGGGTCCACAGTTCACTAGTGGTGTCTCTCCATAAAAGATAACTAACATGCTGGGTGAACAAATTACAGCTGGGCAATTGACAAAATATTGAGCGCATAACAATGCATATATATGACATGATGATTACTATGATATTCATGTGGGCATTACGACAAAATACATAGACCGTTATCCAACAGCGTATGACTAATAATCCACCGCCAGGTTGTCATACCGAGTTCCCCGTTGGTATTAAGTTGCAAGCAACGGATAATTGCATTAAGTAATGTGCGTAAAGTAAACAAATGCATTAGACCTAACGGCGTACCCTTAAGCTAAGCATCGGTTATTTTATCCCTAGTGGCAACAGCACATCCACAATCTTAGAAGTTATTGTCACTCTCCCAGATTACCGGAGGCATGAACCCACTATCTAGCATAAATACTCACTCTTGGAGTTACAAGCATCTACTTGGCCAAAGCATCTACTAGTAACGGAAAGCATGCAAGATCATAAATAACATATAAGATAGATTGATAATCAACTTGACATAGTATTCAATATTCATCGGATCCCAGCAAACACAACATGTAGCATTACAATAAGATGATCTTGATCATGATAGGCAGCTCACAAGATCTAAACATGATAGCATAAAGTGGAGAGACAACCATCTAGCTACTGCCATGGACCCGTAGTCCAAGGATGAACTACTCACGCATCACTCCGGAGGCAGGCATGGTGATGTAGAGCCCTCCGGTGATGATTCCCCTCTCCGGCAGGGTGCCGGGAAGAGCTTCTGAACCCTCCCGAGCTAGGGTTGACGGCGGCGGCGTCTCTGGAACTTTTCGTGGATAATGGCTCGGGTCTTTAGGGTTTTCGCGTCGGGAAGAATAAATAGGCGAAAGGGCGGCGGCGGCGGAGCCACGAGGGCCCCACACCACCCCACGGCGCGGCAGGGGGCCCGCGCGGCCCCATGGTGTGGGTGCCACGTGGCCCTCCTCCGTCTCTCCTCTGGACTCCGTCTTCGTGTTGGAAAAATAGGAGGTTCTGTCCAAGTTTCGTCCAATTCCGAGAATATTTCCAGACTAGCTTTTCTGGAATACAAAAACACAGAAAACAGGAACTGGCACTGTGGCATCTTGTTAATAGGTTAGTCCAGAAAATGCATAAAAATGCTATGAAGTGTATATAAAACATGTAACAATTGGTATAATATCAACATGGAACATCAGAAATTATAGATACGTTTGAGACGTATCAGCAGGTCATCGAGGAGCGTGTCCTCTTGCTTGGTCTTGATGACGATGTCGTCGACATAGACTTGGACGTTGCGTCCGATCTGGTCCTTGAGGCAGGACTGCATCATGCGCTGGTACGTGGCACCAGCGTTCTTGAGCCCGAAGGGCATGGTTGTGTTGCAGTAAACACCATGGGGTGTGATGAAGGCTGTTTTCTCCTCGTCTTCGACCTGAGTAGGCATCCAGGAAGGATAGGCGTGCGCAGCCTGCTGTCGAGTCGACGATCTGGTGGATGCGCGGAAGCGGAAAGTGATCCTTCAGGCAACACTTGTTGACGGAGGTGAAGTCGACGCACATGCGGAGGATATTTGTGTTCTTCTTTTCGACCAGTACTGGATTGGCGACCCAGTCTGATTTCTTGATTTCTTGGATGAACTTGGCGTGGAGTAGCCTGTCGATCTCTTGCCCTATGGCGACTCGCTTCGGCTCGGAGAAGCGGCGCATGGATTGCTTGACGGGTCTGGCGTCTGGATATATTTGTAGAGAGTGCTCGGCAAGTTCCATGGGTACGCCTGGCATATCGGATGGCTGCCAGGCGAAGATTTCCCAGTTCTCACGTAGGAACTCGACGAGCGCGCTTTCCTATGCGGGAGGCAAGCTTGATGAGACGAGGACTGTCTTGGAGGCGTCAGTCGGATGGACTTGATGTGCTCTCGTGTCATTGGTTGTGCTAAAGGCAGCGTCGGGTGCCGGTTTCTTGCTTGCGGGAAAGAGGGTCTTGTCGTTGCCGAACGAAAGTTCTTCGAGTTGCTGCTGCATGCCGAAGGACTCGGAGATCTTATTGAATTCGTGATCGCGTTTGTCCGAGCGCTCGAAGTTGCCACGCACGGTTATGACTCCCTTTGGTCCTGGCATCTTTAGCATTAGGTAGGCGTAGTGCGGAACTGCCATGAACCGGGCGAACGTCAGGCGCCCGAGTATAGCATGGTACTATGATTTCCAGTCGACCACCTCGAAGTCAATCATCTCCTTTCTGAAGTGATCGGGTGTGCCGAAGATAACTTCGAGTGTGATGGTTCCCTCGGGGTAAACTGCCTTCCCGGGTACTATGCCATGAAAGGTACTATCTGACTTGGCTAGGTTTTGTAGAAACCTACCCATCTTTCAGAGAGTGTCGGCAAAGATGATGTTGATGCCACTTCCGCCGTCCATGAAGACCTTTGTCATGTTAAATTCCCCTATCTGTGCTTTGAGTACCAGCGCGGCATGGCCTGGGCACGGTACCTGTGGAGGGTGGTCCTCTCTAGAGAATGTGATGTTGGCCTCCGACCCCTTGAGGTACTCTGCTACGGCCGGTGGGCATGTCATGGCCTGATAGACTTGTCGAGTGGTTAGCTTCTGGCACCGGTTTGACGGGCGCCCCTTCTGGATCATGTTCATCTGCCCGCAGGCTTGGGGTACTGATCCCTGCTGCAATAGGTGCCTCCTGCCGCGGCTGGTGCTGGATTGCTCCTGCCATATGCGCGGGCTGAAGTGCTGGCACGGGTGCTGGTGCTGGTGGTGCCTGGATAGCCAGTGGCGTAGTTTGTGCGGGAGCTAGTATCCTGGTGAACGCTCCATGCATGCGATGCATCTTCCGGCAGTCTTTTAGCAGGTCGCTGGAGATCAGCTTGCCGGTTTCTTTGCTTCTGAACATGCGGAACTTGCATGGTTGCTCGAGCTCTTCTTCAGGTGTAAGGTCTTGTCGCGGGTTGTCGCGGGTCCGGCGCCGCCATTCGCGCCTCTGGTTTCCGTCGCTGCGGTAGTCGTCGCGACCTCGAGTGTTCTGGCGACTGTTGTCGTGGCTTCTGTCCTCACGGGGGTCAGCAAACCCGGCCGCTACTAGTTCGACTGTCTCGCCGTCCTCGTAATGGGGCTTTCGCTTGCAGCGTCGATCGTTGTCGCGGCTGTCTCTCCAGTTGCTTGGACCGCCTTCGTCCTTTGGCGAGTGAGGGGGCTCATTGCGCACATAGTCCTCTCCGTCCGCCCACTGGTCGGCGATCTTCATGAGCTCGACTATGGTAGTTGGCTGAAGGCGACCACAGGCCTCTCGAAGGTCATGTCGGATGACACCGCGAACAAAGGCGTCCATTTCTCTATCTTCTGAAACGACTCCGACGGAGTTGCGCATGAGGGTCCAACGTTGGATGTATGAGCGCAGTGTCTCGTCCTTTCGCTGCTTGCAGGCTTGCAGTTCTGCAAACGTCGCGGGTCTCGAGTATGTTCTGAGGAAGTTCCTCATGAAGGCATCCTCGAATTGGTCCCATGAGTCGAAGGAGTTGCGAGGTAAGTTCTGCAGCCACGTACGCGTGGAACCCAGGAGCATGAGCTGTACGTATTGCATCGCTGTTGTTGTATTGACTGCTATAAGGTAATCATCGAGCCAGAGCTTCGGGTCCTGTGTACCATCGAACTTGACGGTTTCGGCTGTGAGCTTGAAGCCTCGTGGCATCCTGGAGTCGCGGATACGGAGACTGAAACAGGGAACGCCGCAGGGCTCACAATCACCTTCTGAGTAGAGTTCGTGACCCGTGGTGGTGACGGGTCGCTTGGAGCAGCTGCGGTCGACCTGTCGCTCTGTGATGACGTTGCGCACGTCCTCCCCGTCCTGCAAGTGTCGAACAGGTCGGTCTTCACGTGCTGCGCGCTCTCGGTCGCGTCGGTCTCGATCTTCGCGTGCTCGGGCAGGTGGATTCTCCGTGATCAGCGCCTCTTTCGCCAGGTGAAGCGCTTTGATTTGTTGCTTGTGCAGGGCCGCACGAGGGTCACCCTCCAGAGGTTGTGTTGCTCTCAGGTACGTGCCTATTGATAGGAGAGCTCCAGCGGTTGTTTTGGGGATGGGTATCCCGTCTGCGTCTTCCGTTACGTACGATGACTCGAGGTTGCGGGCGGCGCCTGTCCTCTCCGCATCTGTCATCAGGTGAGCGCGCGATCGATGGCATATGTTGTCTTGCATTACTACAGGTCCTGAGGATGAGAAAGAGTAGGCTGCCCGCCGGGCACTCGACGCGTCAGCGAGTTCTTTGCGTCGGGCCAGCTCAGCTTTTTCCGCCAGGAGCTTCTCGTTTCCCTTCCACACAAGGTACTGGTATGCCATCATCTCCTCTCGGGTCGCCTCTGGAGGAGGAAAGGTGCAGTCCTGGACGTGCTTCATGGCATTGATTGCCATCTCTCTGGTAATCACCAGGGTTGTTATTTTGTCTGGCATGGTGACTTCCATCGGATACGTGGGTTCCTCTCGTCGGGCGCTGCTTTCGGGGTCTCTACCCGGGGTTGTATGGGTTGCATCTATCATGAAGACTTGGATGGGGTAGGATTGTGTGGTCGAGTACGCATTATTGCTGCTGCTCTCGCCGCCGGAGCTGTCCTCGGAGCCAAAGATGGAGGCGACCTGATAGATGTCGCAGTCGGTGCAGAACTCTTCCTGCTGGGCTTGCCAGACGCGGCGGTTGATGGTGATGCGGACGCTGGAGTCGATGGAGACGCGGGCGACGAAGGTGATGTAGTTGATGCAGGTGCAATCTCCGCAGTCGACGAGGACGCGGGTGCTGCGGTAGTCGAAGGAGGCGCAATCTCCGAAGTCGACGAAGGCGCGGGTGATGTAGACGAAGACGCAGGTGATGTAGTCGACGCAGGCGCGATCTCCATAGTCGACGAAGACGCGGTCGAAGTAGTCGAAGCAGATGCGATCTCCGTAGTCGACGAAGACGCAGGTGATGTAGTCGATGCAGGCGCGATCTCCGTAGTCGACGAAGGCGCGGTCAAAGTAGTCGAAGCAGATGCGATCTCCGTAATCGACGAAGATGCGAGTCCCGTGGCTGGCGAGGGCGCGAGGTTGGAGAGTCGAAACGTCCCCCACTTGTTCACATGGAATTGCATGCTACCAAAAGTAAGGCACATACCTCCGTAGAGATCAGCGTACACCGATCGGTGGGCCGGCGGGTGGGGGTCGAACTCGAAGGAACCGAAGCGGATCGGCTGCTCGATTGTCGGCGTGTCTGTCGTCATCGAGGATGGAGCCGGTGCAACCATGATTCCAGCACTTTTCTTTCCCACGGACGGCGCCAGTTGACGTGGGGGTCGAACTCGAAGGAACCGAAGCAGATCGGCTGCTCGATTGTCGGCGTGTCTGTCGTCATCGAGGATGGAACCGGTGCAACCATGATTCTAGCACTTTTCTTTCCCACAGACGGCGTCAGTTGACGTGGGGGTCGAACTCGAAGGAACCGAAGCGGATCGACTGCTCGATTGTCGGCGTGTCTGTCGTCATCGAGGATGGAGCCGGTGCAACCATGATTCCAGCACTTTTCTTTCCCACAGACGGCGCCAGTTGACGTGGGGTTGCCACGGCAAGTCCCAGGGTCAAGTACACCAGGTTGATTGAGAGGGAGAGAGATGAAGTGCTGGTAGTTACCACGGCTGACAAGCAAGGCGATTTACCCAGGTTCAGGCTCCCGAAGGATAACACCCTACTTCCTGCTTGTCTGAAATTGATATTATGGAGGTGTTACAATGGCGATCCCGGCGAGATGTCGATCTCGCTAGGGTTTTGGCAGTGGAATATAGCATGTCCTAGATCGACGGCCCTCCCAGCCTTTATATTGGAGGCTGGGTCTCGAGAGTTCGCAACCGATTAGGTTTACAGGTAAGGTAGGTCTCTACCGACATAAGCTTCGCCTGCCTTGAGGCATACTTTACCTTCTTTGGGCCCCTTCGTGGGCCTCGAGTGTTGTATCCTAGTAGGCCGCCTGCTGGGCCCTAGTCCTTGCGTGCACCATGTATGTTCATGGTGGGGCACCCGATAGGTACGCCCACGTCATGACTACATGACATCACGGGTTTAGGGCACACCTTTAATCCCAACACCTTGCATCGTAACAAATCATCAGGAAATAAGAAGCAATTTGTGCTTTACAAAACATCAGAAATCAAGAAGCAAGTATGTGCTTTTTTCTCACTACTGCAAGATCCAGGGTGTGCAAGCAGCATGGAACAAATTTCACAAATAAATCAAAATATATAGGGTGGGGAGTAGGGAGAGAGGAAGAGGAGCAGAGACCGAACCTCCCAGGAATGCAGCTCCTCCTCAGGGCTGAGAGAGAGAGAGACGTGAGAGAGGGGAGATGTGTTGAGAGGAAGAGGGTGGAGCTTACCCATGGAAGAGTCCGCCGGTGCCCTTGCTCGCCTCCCTCGTCGCCCTCCTTGCCCCACCCGTGGTTGCATCTCATCTCCTTCTCGATCCACAAATTTGGGAAGATGGAGAGGGGAAGGGGATTGGCTGTGCGCCGCCGACGCCCTTGCTCGCATCCCTCTCGATCCACAAATTTCGAAAGAGGAAGAGACGACGGAGATTGGGAGATGCGGTGACGGCCGGCGGCGCGGCCCCCAGCCAAACACCGCTCCACAGAGGCACCAGACGTTCCAGCTTCAAAGAGCTAGGCGCACGGCGGCGGCGCCAGATGGTGAGCTGGAGGAGAAGAACACATCTCGCCGCCTTGCACAACGATGCAGCCTAATAGCACGAGGAGGGGCGGCGTGGGGAAGCCCGTCGACGGCGCTGGAGGAGGAGGAGGGCCGCGCAGTGAAGAGAGGCGGCGGCGCTGGGTAGAGGAGGAGAGAAACCAATGGGAGGAGAAGGAGAGAGTGGGGCGGAGGGGCGAATGAGGATTGGGGGCTAGTTTTTTCTCTCTGCTCGCTGCGCAACACCGATTGGACGCTCGTCCGTGCGGCCCCATTGGGCCGTCGCTATCTACCGCGACAATAAAACACGGAAAAGAAAGGGCGACACAGAGGACGTGCCGCATGTGGGCCTCTCCCACTTATTGCCCCACACATCATTGACGTTTCGTGTCTGATAGTAAGTAAAAAACGCAATAAAAAAACGACCATCCAACGGTGGGGGTGGAAAGGGCGGTGGTGAAAAAGCACTGTTTAAGGGCAAAACAACCGTGGAGATAAGCTGCCTAAGGGGGGGGGGGTTGAAACGGCTCTGCTAACTTTAACAAAAAGATTAACTGTGGAGAAACAACAGAAGCCGCCTCCACAAAAAGAAGATGTAGCAGCAGTAGCTCCAACAGCAATGCGCAACAGTTCTACCGGTTATACAGATTATCACCTGGTTATACCGAGTGGTCATCTGGTTATACTGATTAAACCTGTTAAGTGATCATTTTTGCATACTACTCGGTTGGAAGCACCTGAGCTAGTATTCTGACGGTATTAGAACATTGGTTTGCCCAAGGAACATTGGATTAGCTTATGCGATACACAACTAACAAAATTCCAAGGAAACTTCTAAATTTAATTTACAGTATACCTGATCTGCAGTTTTTGCTGATGACATGAAAGCTTGTATGACATAATTACCACAGTGGTGAGATGAAATTGCAAATAATGCACTCTTGAGAGTGCCTATAAGCATATTGCTGTGTAGTTCCTCGGGAGCAACATCTATAATGACCTGCAAATCATTTTCATCCAATGAATACTCTTATACATACCAAATTGTAAAGAGAAGGGAAAGGACCAGAAGATCCCACTGTGATCTTATGAGTTATGAGTATGAAAGATATGAGAAGAATGCGGAGAAACACGAAAACTAAATAAAATACCTGCAAGAGATGACTATAAGTAGTATCTTCAAGTAAAGCAACTATTTTATTCTTTTCTTGATTGTAATCTTTCTTCTGAGCATGGTCATCCTCATCATAACCAAGAAGAATCGATATAGTGTGATTTGATCAACTCATGATCATCACCAGCTAATACTTTCAACACGGTCTGCAAAGGATATATTGAGATCGTTATTAAGAAGTTCCTGCTCACATCCAAAATAGTTGTGCTTACTATTTTATATAGCTTTATCTGCAGCTAAAAAACTGAAACACCCAATTTATACAAGCAAACAAGGATCCCAATTCACATGGTAACGATCGAGCCAAGTAACATCTAATGCAACTGAAACAATGATTTCTCATCAAACAATCTTTGCAGGGGAACAATTCACATTCTCAAACTTTAAATGTACATTCAGTTAATATAATTATCGGACTATTATTGCAGGAACCTCATTTGAGCATGAAAAGGCCCTCAAAATTTAGAATTCCCCACCACAAAACCAGCAACTTTCCTGTAGATGCATGAGATAACTTTGAACATGGAGAAATTCTCTGCTGAAGATACTTGACGATCGACTTCATGTATGTTCATTCATTCATTTGCTTCTTTAAATAAAAAGTAAGTTAAAATATGATAATGCAATCAGCTAAGAACTATTTTAATATGGCCCAGAAAGGTAGACATGAATGAAAATCGAGCTGAATGTATGTATAAAAGCAATATCCTACAGAAACACACTTATGTTTTGCGGGGTACATAAACACTCACTGACAATAGTTTACAACTTGCTAATAAAATGATCTGTATCTAGCTAGGAAGAAAAATGAAAGAAAGGTACAAGCAACAAAAGCAGTAGCTTCTGAAGCCCTGGCTACACAAACATAGTTGTACACTTTAATAAGCATAAGACGAAACTTCCCCATTTGCACAATTAGGAAATGAACATACCAGATGGGAATGGATGAGCAGAGCAGAGAAATTCCACCACCGCTGCTCGCAACATGGAGGTGTCATCAAAGTTGGAAGGATGGTGTAGAGCACGACCTTCATAGTTTGGCGTTCGGCTTGCTCGGCTCGCCGGAGGACTGCGAAGATAGTGAATGAGTCCAGTAGAGCTGCTGCAAGATCTTTTACTTTGTACTCTGCAAGATACAAAGACTACAAACAGATTTTCTTTAAAATCCCCTAGCCACAAACTGAAGCACTAAATAAGTAGATATAGGCAAACATGGACTCAACACTGGATAATGAATTTAACCATGCAAAGGTTCAATTAAGCAGACTTTTTAACCCGAAACGCTATGTGTAGAAGAAAAACACATATCTACAATGACCCAAAAGCAATGCACATGTAAGAAAATAATCATGGAAGCTGAGTTTACTTAGAAGACGCCGTGAAAACTGTAAGCAAGGCCTTGGAAACAAAAGAAAATTGGACGCGTTTGTAGAGAAATACCAGTAACAACAGCACTGTGCACAAAGGCGTCGGAGCTCCACCCCTCCAGCTCAGACCTGAATACATGACATCACGGGTTTAGGCACACCTTTAATCCCAACACCTTGCATCGTAACAAATCATCAGGAAATAAGACGCAATTTGTGCTTTAAAAAACATCAGAAATCAAGAAGCAAGTCTGTGCTTTTTTCTCACTACTGCAAGATCCAGGGTGTGCAAGCAGCATGGAACAAATTTCACAAATAAATCTAAATATATAGGGTGGGGAGTAGGGAGAGAGGAAGAGGAGCAGGGACCGAACCTCCCATGAATGCAGCTCCTCCTCTAGGGCTGACAGAGACATGAGAGAGGGGAGATGTGTTGAGAGGAAGAGGGTGGAGCTTACCCATGGAGGAGTCCGCATGCGCCCTTGCTCGCCTCCCTCGTTGCCCTCCTTGCCCCCACCCGTGGTTGCATCTCATCTCCTTATCGATCCACAAATTTCGGAAGATGGAGAGGGAAGAGGGGAAGGGGATTGGCTGTGCGCCGCCGACGCCCTTGCTCGCATCCCTCTCGATCCACAAATTTCGAAAGAGGAAGAGACGGCACAGATTGGGAGACGCGGTGACGGCCAGCAGCGCGGCCCCCAGCCAAACACCGCTCCACAGAGGCACCAGACGCTCCAGCTTCTAAGAGCTTGGCGCACGGCGGCGGCGCCAGATGGCGAGCTGGAGGAGAAGAACACATCTCGCCGCCTTGCACGACACTGCAGCCTAACAGCACGAGGAGGGGCGGCGTGGGGAAGCCCGGCGGCGGCGCTGGAGGAGGAGGAGGGCGGCGCAGTGAAGAGAGGCGGCGGCGCTGGGTAGAGGAGGAGAGAAACCAATGGGAGGAGAAGGAGAGAGCGGGGCGGAGGGGCGAATGAGGATTGGGGGCTTGTTTTTTTCTCTCTGCTCGCTGCGCAACACCGATTGGACGCTCGTCCGTGCGGCCCCATTGCGTCGTCGCTATCTATCGCGACAGTAAAACACGGAAAAGAAAGGGCGACGCAGAGGACGTGCTGCATGTGGGCCTCTCCCGCTTATTTCCCCACACGTCATTGACGTTACGTGTCTGATAGTAAGTAAAAAACGCAAAAAAAGACCATCCAACGGCGGGGGTGAAAAGGGCGGTGGTGAAAAAGCACTGTTTGAGGGCAAAACAATGGTGGAGATAAGCTGCCTAAGGGGGGAGGGGGGTTGAAACGGCTGAGAAGCCGTGTAGTGTAGTTGGGTTTATAGGTTAAATAACGACCTGAGCTGGTAATGACGTGAAAACACACGTTCGTTGGGAGACCCCAAGAGGAAAGTATGATGTAGTGCAGCAGCAATTTTCCCTTGTAATTCTACCAAGGTTATCGAACCAGTAGGAGTCAGGAGCGCTTCAGAAGGTTGTCAACGGCGCCAGAAAATGTGGTGGTTGACGTGGACCTGCACACAACACAATCAAACTACCCTGCCCCAACGAAACATGAAAGTTGTCAATCTCCCCGGCTTGCTGAATAAAAAAGATTAAATGTATGGTGTGGAGAACAATTATGATTGCAGAAAGTAACAGAGAATAGATGATTGCAGTAGGTGTTTTAATCAGTGTAGAGGAATGGACCGGGGTCCACAGTTCACTAGTGGTGTCTTTCCATAAAAGATAACATGCATGTTGGGTAAACAAATTACAGCTTTGCAATTGACAAATAGTGAGCACATGACAATGCAATATATGACAAGACAGTTTATTGTAGTATTTATTGGGCATTACAACATAATACATGGATCGCTTAACAGCCGCATCCATGCCTAAATAATCCACTACCGAGATAACGTTCCGTGTCTCCCGCTAGTATTAAGTTGCTAGCAACAGATTATTGCATTAAGAATAGTGTGTAATGTAAACAAACGCATTAGACTTAACAGACGTACCCTTAAGCTAAGCATCGGTTATTTTATCCCTAGTGGCAACAACACATCCACAACCTTAGACGTTGTTGTCACTCGACAAGATTACTGGAAGCATGAACCCACTATCGAGCATAAATACTCCTCTTGGAGTCACAAGCATCTACTTGGCCAAAATATCTACTAGCAACGGAGAGAATGCAAGAACATAAATAAAACAGTAGATATATTGATAAACAACTTGATCATAACATCACTATTCATCGGATCCCAGCAAACACAACATGTAGCATTACAATAATATGATCTTGATCATGTTAGGCTGCTCACAAGATCTAAACATGATAGCACAAAGTGGAGAGACAACCATCTAGCTACTGCTATGGACCCGTAGTCCAAGGATGAACTACTCACGCATCACTCCGGAGGCGGGCATGATGAAGTAGAGCCCTCCGGCGATGATCTCTCTCCGGCAGGGTGCCGGGAAGAGCTTCAGAACCCTCCCGAACCAGGGTTGACGACGGCGGCGGCGACGGAACTTTTCGTGGATATTTGCTCGGGTATTTAGGGTTTTCGGGAGGATGTGAATAAATAGGCGAAAGGGCGACGCGAGGGGGCACCCGAGGACGCCACACTTGACCTCGGCGCGCCAGCCTAGGGGGCCGCGCCCAGGTGTGGTGTGGCCACCCTGGGTCGCCTCTTCGTGCGCCCTTTGGACTTCGTCTTCGTGTCGGTGAAATATTGGGGTACGTTGATTTTCGTCCAATTCCGAGAATATTTCCTGACTAGCTTTTCTGAAACAGAAAAATAGCAGAAAACAGGAACTGGCACTGTGGCATCTTGTTAATAGGTTAGTCCCAGAAAATGCATAAAAATGCTATGATGTGTATATAAAACATGTAGCAATAGGTATAAAACAAGCATGGAACATAAAAAATTATAGATACGTTTGAGACGTATCAGCATCCCCAAGCTTAGTTCCTACTCGTCCTCGAGTAGGTAAACGATAATAATATAATTTTTGGAGTGACATGCCACCAACACAATCTTGATCATATAGTAATGTAAAGCATATGAACTGAATGAAGTGATCCAAGACAATTGTCTATAATTTGCTAAAAAGTAAACAAAGAGTAAACATAACATATCATACAAATAAAAACTTTTCATGGATAGTACTTTGGAGACATGAGCTATGAGAATTTGCATAAGAGTTAGCTCACCAAGCAACATTTTCAAATCAAAAGTGTTTGACCAACACAAAGGAAGATTTAAGTTTCAGCATTTGCTTCAACTTATTTATCTCATGGATAATGTCAATACAAAGCAGCATAATAAGTCTAATATGCCAACATATAACAATTCTTGTACCAAGGTTGACACTAGTGTTTGCTTGTGGAGAATAGAAAGAAGCAGGAAAACTGACTCAACATAAAAGTAAAAGAAAGGCCCTTCGTAGAGGGAAGCAGGGATTAAATCATGTGCTAGAGCTTTTTAGTTTTTGAAATCATATAGAGAGTAAAATATATATTTTGAGAGGTGCATGTTAATTGTCAACGAATGGTAGCAAACAATACAGTATTACCCATGCCAACCAGAATTTTTAAGAGCGGCTCCCATGAGGAACGTTATTTCTGCAACAAGCAGATCATTCCTCTATCTCTTTGGTTTACACATGCAGATGTTTGATCGAATGCTCAGTTAACAAAATGTGAAGAGAATGAGCGGTTAAAGTTGTATATTTATCTTTTATGGGGCTGGGCACCCCTTTGCCAGCTCTTTTTGCAAAATTATAGATAAGCAGATGTAAGCTGCTAGTCTGGAGTAAAGTCTGATTGACAAGTGTAATAAAGATAATCCACTACTTCCTCATGAGCTAGTAAACAGAGACACAAAAAGGAGTAGTAACAATTTTGAATAAATTAAAGGTAGCACAAGAAAATTTTACTTGGAGTGGCGTGGAAATACCATATATAGGTAGGTATGGTGGACACAGATGGCATGGATTTTGACTCAGGGTTTTGGATGCACGAGAAGCATTCCCTCTCAGTACAGAGTTTGGGCTATCAAGGTTATTTAAGCAAACACATGACGTCGACCGGTACAAAAAGAACCATATGATGAACATAAGAGAAAAATTATGAGACTCCACATCGTCTCCCTTGTTAACCAAAACATCATTTTAATAGAAAATATCTAGACTTTGGAACTACCAATTATGACAAACCAAATAACTGCAAGCTTTAATGGTAGTTCTTCATTAATGAGCCTTTACTTACATGATACACAAGTTTAAACATTACTTACTTGATAACTCAAAACAATTGAAAAGCATCAAATTACTCAAGACAATGATCTACAAGACCGTGTAAGCATTTTATTATACCATTACCACATGCATAGCATTTTCTGTTCCAACCAAACACCAATCAACTTATTTAACAACTCTCTAAATAGATATAAGTGAGGCAAGGGAGTACTTTCTACAAAAGAACTAATAGCTCTGACAGGAGATACATGCAAAACAAGAGCTAAAAGCATAGCAGCGCTAGACAAGAATAATCAACAAGTATAAGTGACGAATAGGAGTATTCTAATGAAAAAGCGGAGCGTGTCTCTCTCCCACACAAGAGTACTAGGGTCCAACTATTCATGACCAGGAAACAAAACAAAAACAAACTGAAAATAAAACACACAGACACTCCAAGAACAACACTTATAATGTGAAGAAATAAAAATATAGTCTCACTAGAGATGACCTGATAATTTGTCGATGAAGAAGGGGATGCCTTGGGCATCCCCGAGCTTAGATGCTTGAGTCTTCTTGAATATGTTGGGGAGATCCAGAGGAGCCTCCCCAAGCTTAAGCTCTTCACTCTTCTTGATCTTATCTTATCACCCTTCTCTCTTAATACTTGAAAACTTCCTTCACACCAAACTCAGAGTAAACTTCATTAGAGGGGTTAGTGCATCAAATCATAATCTCACTTGGTTATGTAAAGACACATTATAAGCATAATTTTAAACATTAGCTACTGTTTACTAGCCTTATGTGATGCTCTTCTACCTTTGAAGAATTTCACTTAACACTTGTAAAAGAGAAAATGCAAAACTAAACAGAATCTATCAAAACCAGAACAGTCCGTGAAGACGAAATTTTTCGAGGCACTTGCGTCGCTCAAATCAGAAAACTTTGAACTAACGAAAGATAGGTAAAAAGCTCATGCTTCTGCACAAAAATGTGCAGATTAAAATACTGTTCCATGATTTTTCACGAATGTTTACCGTGAGGCACAGAAATCTGTTTCTGGACAGCAAACTAAACTTTTAACATATCTTGCTATTAGAGGCTACTCTTGACACAACAAAACGGAAAATAAAAGATACAAAGGAATTGTTACAGAAGTAAACAAGTTCCTTGACTCAACAAAATAAAATAACAGAAAATAAAATGGGTTGCCTCTCATAAGCGCTTTTCTTTAACGCCTTTTAGCTAGGCACAAAGCAGAAAATCAAGTATTATCGAGTGTAGAAACATCAAAATCATAACTTGTTTGAACAATAGTATCAAAAGGTTTCATCCTCTTCCTAGGGAAGTGTTCCATCCCTTTCTTGAGTGGGAATTGATATTTAATATTCTCCTCTCTTATGTCAATAATAGCACCAGCAGTTCTAAGAAAAGGTATTCCCAACACAATAGGACAACAAGATTTGCATTCGATATCCAAGACAACGAAATCAACAGGAACATAGTTATTGTTAACCATAATAAGAACATCATCAATCCTACCCACATGTTTCTTCATAGTGGAATCAACAAAATGAACATTCAAATAACAATTTTCTAATGGTGCTAGATCAAGAATATCATAAAGTTTCTTAGGCATAACAAAAATACTAGCACCAAGATCACACAAGGCATTGCAATCAAAATCATTCACTCTCATTGTAATGGTGGTTCCCAACCATCTTCTAACTTTCTAGGAATAGATGCTTCACGTTTAAGTTTCTCTTCCCTAGCATGAATAAGAGCATTAGTGATATGCTTAGTAAAAGCCATGTTTATTTTACTAGCATTAGGATTCTCGGCCAACTTTTGCAAGAACTTAATAACTTCAGTGAGATTACAACCATCAAAATCAAAAGAATTATCATCAAAAGTAATGGGACCATTATCTCCTATACCTCGAAAAATTTCAGCACTTTTATCAGGAACAGTTTTAGTGCTATCAGGCAATTGAGAACTATTTTCAACCAAGGTAGAGATATCCCCAATTTTAATTTTCTTACTACCAACATGATTAGGACCAGTAGGTAATCACTAGGCACACTGTTTTAACATTTTCAGTAGTAGAAATAGTGCGAGCTTTAGCAATCCTACATTTTTTAGCAGTTTCGACCTCTTTTTCCTCTCTTTCCCATCTAGCATGCAACTCGGCCAACATCCTAACATTGTTATCAATTTTAATTTGTATAGCATTGAGAGTTTTACTCTCTTTAACATCATAAGGCATATTCTTAATTTTCAAAAACTCAACATCAAGCACAAGATTATCAACTTTAGAAGCAAACCATCAAGTTTCCCTAGTTTTTCCTCAACAGTTTTATTGAAAGCAGTTTGTGTACCAATAAAACCTTTAAGAATCACTTCAAGATCAGAGGGCATACTATTATTGTTGTTGTAAGAATTACCATACGCATTGGCACTATTAGAAAGATAGGGCTTATAATTACTATTACCATAGTTGTTCCTATAAGCATTGTTGTTGAAATTATTATTTTTAATGAAGTTCACATCAACATGCTCTTCTTGAGCAACCAATGAAGCTAAGGGAACATTATTAGGATCAGCATGAACTTGATTATTTGCTAGCATAGACATAATAGTATCAACCTTATCATTCAAGGAAGAGATTTCTTCAACATAATTTACCTTTTTACCTGTTGGAGCCCTTTCGGTGTGTCATTCAGAATAATTTACCATCATATCATCTAAGAGCTTTGTTGCAGCACCTAAAGTGATGGACATAAAGGTCCCTCAGGCGGCCGAATCCAATAAATTCCTTGAAGAAAAATTTAATCCTGCATAAAAGCTTTGGATGATCATCCAAATAGTCAGTCCATGAGTGGGACAATTCTTTACCATCGCTTTCATCCTCTCCCACGCTTGAGCAACGTGTTCATTATCATATTGCTTAAAATTCATAATGCTACTTCTCAATGATATAATCTTAGCATGAGGGTAATATTTTCCAATAAAAGAGTCTTTGCATTTAGTCCATGAATCAATACTATTCTTAGGCAAAGATAGCAACCACTCTTTAGCACGTCCTCTCAAGGAGAAAGGAAAAGGTTTCAGTTTTATAATATCAACTTCTACCTCTTTATACTTTTGAATGTCGCAAAGTTCAACAAAATTATTAAGTTGAGCAGCATCATCATCAGTACTAGCACCAGAAAAATTGCTCCTTCATAACAAGATTTAACAATGCAGGTTTTATTTCATAAAACTCTGCTTTCGAAGCAGGTGGAGCAATAGGTGCATATGAAATCATTGTTGTTTGTGCTAGTGAAGTCGCACAACTTAGTGTTCTCAGAATTACTCATTTTAACAAAATTAAAACAAAACATAAATAACAAACCGAAATAAACTAGATGCATGCATTTAATTTTTTGTGTGTTTTTGATATTTAAAAGCAAACAAGATAAACTAAAATAAACTAAGCAAGATAAAAACAAAGTAATGAGATTGGAAGTGTGAGACTCCCCTTGCTGTAGCCTCGTGACTCCCGGCAACGGCGCCAGAAAATGTGCTTGATGACGTGAAAACACACGTTCATTGGGAGACCCCAAGAGAAAGGTATGATGTAGTGCAGCAGCAATTTTCCCTTATAATTCTACCAAGGTTATCGAACCAGTAGGAGTCAGGAGCACTTCAGAAGGTTGTCAACGGCGCCAGAAAATGTGGTGGTTGACGTGGACCTACACACAACACAATCAAAGCACTTTGCCCCAACGAAAGAGGAAGGTTGTCAATCTCCCCGGCTTGCTAAATACAAAAGATTAAATGTATGGTGTGGAGAACAATTATGATTGCAAAAAGTAATAGAGAACAGATAATTGCAGTAGGTGTTTTTATCAGTATAGAGGAATGGACCGGGGTCCACAGTTCACTAGTGGTGTCTCTCCATAAAAGATAACATGCATGTTGGGTAAACAAATTACAGCTGGACAATTGACAAATAGTGAGCGCATGACAATGCAATATATGATAAGACAGTTTATTGTAGTATTTATTGGGCATTACAACATAATACATGGATCGCTTACCAGCCGCATCCATGCCTAAATAATCCACTACCGAGATGACGTTCTGTGTCTCCCGCTAGTATTAAGTTGCTAGCAACAGATTATTGCATTGAGAATAGTGTGTAATGTAAACAAACGCATTAGACTTAACAGACGTACCCTTAAGTTAAGCATCGGTTATTTTATCCCTAGTGGCAACAACACATCCACAACCTTAGACGTTGTTGTCACTCGCCCAGATTACTGGAAGCATGAACCCACTATCGAGCATAAATACTCCCTCTTGGAGTCACAAGCATCTACTTGGCCAAAATATCTACTAGCAACAGAGAGCATGCAAGAACATAAATAAAACAGTAGATATATTGATAAACAACTTGATCATAACATCACTATTCATCGGATCCCAGCAAACACAACATGTAGCATTACAATAATATGATCTTGATCATGTTAGGCTGCTCACAAGATCTAAACATGATAGCACAAAGTGGAGAGACAACCATCTAGCTACTGCTATGGACCCGTAGTCCAAGGATGAACTACTCACGCATCACTCCGGAGGCGGGCATGATAAAGTAGAGCCCTCCGGCGATGATCTCTCTCTCCGGCAGGGTGCCGGGAAGAGTTTCAGAACCCTCCCGAACTAGGGTTGACGACGGCGGCGGCGGCGGAACTTTTCATGGATATTTGCTCGGGTATTTAGGGTTTTCGGGAGGAGGTGAATAAATGGGCGAAAGGGCGACGCGAGGGGGCACCCGAGGGCGCCACACTTGACCTCGGCGCGCCAGCCTAGGGGGTCGCGCCCAGGTGTGGTGTGGCCGCCCTGGGTCGCCTCTTCGTGCGCCCTTCGGACTTCGTCTTCGTGTCGGTGAAATATTGGGGTACGTTGATTTTCGCCCAATTCCGAGAATATTTCCTCACTAGCTTTTCTGAAACGGAAAAACAGCAGAAAACAGGAACCGGCACTGTGGCATCTTGTTAATAGGTTAGTCTCGGAAAATGCATAAAAATGCTATGATGTGTATATAAAACATGTAGCAATAGGTATAAAACAAGCATGGAACATCAAAAATTATAGATACGTTTGAGACGTATCAGCTGGTCAGACCCCGTGCTTTCTTACTTGAGACAACTTGATGTGGACGTAAAACTAGACAGGCCGAAACGGTACGTGAGGGTTAGGAGAGAGAGGCGATTCTGTGGAGATCTTAAAAATCTATCTAGGGTTCCGTCCCCTTCACCGGCGACGTTGTTGGTCTGTTCTGTCTCCGGTAGCCTTAGGCCCTTGGAGGCGTGGCGGATCAAGGCCTGTTCGGCGGGGAGGATTCCCGCCCTTCGTTTAGATTTTTTCAGTGTCTTCTTCAATATGGTGAGGAACGGCTACTACTTGAGGTCAGAATAAGATCCTCCCCGTCCTATCCACGCTTCGGTGGTGCGTCTAGCGTCAACGGAGGGCGCGTGGAGGCGTGTGTCCGACGGATACAAATAAGATTCAGTTTGTTTTTGTGTTCGTCCGTGTGGTTGCAGGTCCGGCTCTTCAGATCTACGGTTCTCATCATTGGCGATGGTTACTGATCTGGTGCACTGATCTCTCGGGGGCTTAGCACGATGACTTCTCGTCTGTGTACTACAACAAGCTCTACTACGAAAAGCTTTAACCAGCTCCGATGAGGGAGGGGTGAGGAGTTTCAAGGAACGACTTCCCCACGCCGGCTCGCTTCAGCGTTTGTAGTCGTTGCTAGGTGGTTGTATTTGTATTTTTTTATTACTTTTAGAATTCTTTGTACCATTGGTGATGATCAAATATATTGGTTGGTCTTTTCGCAAAAAAAAACTTAATGTGACTGCTTCGTTCAGAAAAAAAGACTTGGGGTAACGACTGATGAGTGATGACTAGGTAGGAGTATTTCCGTTCTCGCAACTGGGCATTTGGCAGGCTCTTTCCATATCACTACACAGATGAAAGAAACCGTACGTTCTACTACTACAACGACGAAGTCCAAGTGCAAGCTTAGGTAATTTGCAGGGTTTTTCCAAGCACGGTCAAGCTGGAAAAAACACAAAGACTTCGCTGGAAACTGCAGTGCTGCCGATCTACAAACGGTGGCGATTTCCATGCAAGAAAACAGCAGAGTCGGTCACCCATTGATGTCTGCCCCTGCAACTGGACTGAAATTGCCAGTCGGCAATCAGCAGAATTTGCAGGGAACCTTGCACTGAAACTACAGTGCGGTATCATATCTGGCTATCTGCTGCATCTGTTATCCTTACTCTGAATTGACCAGCCGGCAATCAGCAGATTTTGGATGAACCTTGCACTGAAACTACAGTAAACTGATCCCTAATTTCGACCCAACTGCTAACACATGAGTACATTGGAGAATAAAAATCTGATGGTAGTTTCGAGGAATAAATCTCTATCTGCTCCCAAAAATAAAATCTCCTATCTCCATCTCTCGATCCGAGCCATCCAATTCCAAGTCAAACCGCACTGCTGCGCGTTGAGCGGTTGATGGAGCCATTTTTCCATCAGAAGCCGGAGTCCAACTTGCACGCAAATGGATCGCGACTCACCGGAGCAACAATTCCCCGCGTTGGCCTTCGTCAAGTCAGTCATCCATGTTCCCCGTTTGCTCGTCCACACTGTGTTATTATTGGCAACAATTCATATTTCATAGTCAGCGAAAGAAAATAAATCAGTCTCAGTAAACTGCTCCCTAATTTCTATCCAACTGCTAACACATACTCAGCACAAATCACTGTCAGTATCTAGCAGCGCGTGTATATATAGCTTCCTAGTGGCACTCCATTTCTACACAAACGTAGCAGTAGCAGCAAACACAGGAGCTCGTACCCGCACCATCGATCGCCTCTATCCTAGCTCATCCTCCTCCTTTTCGTGCATTAGCTGAGACAGTGCGCATGGCAGGCTCGGCGGCGTGGTTGAGGTTCACGGTGCGGAGGAAGGCGGCGGAGCTGGTGGCGCCGGCGGGACCGACGCCGCGGGAGATGAAGCGGCTCTCGGACATCAACGACCAGGACGGTCTGCGGTTCCACATCCCCGTCATCCAGTTCTACGGCCGCGACGCGTCCATGAGCGGCAGGCAGTGGCGGATGTAGAAGTAAATGATTGGGGGTGCCAAACTCTGTAATCCTGACATAAATATTATTTATACCTATTTTTAAACACATTTAATACACATAAAAATAGGCTAAATTGGTACTAGATTATAAAATCTGCATTTTTTAGGGGGTGCCATGGCACCCATGGCACCCCCACTGGATCCGCCCCTGGCGGCAGGGACCCCGCGGCAGTGGTCCGGGACGCCGTGGCCAGGGCGCTCGTACACTATTACCCGTTCGCCGGCAGGTTGAGGGAGATCGAGGGCCGCAAGCTAGCCGTCGACTGCACCGGCGAGGGTGTTCTGTTCATCGAGGCCGACGCCGACGTCCGCCTCGAACATTTCGGCGACGCCCTGCAGCCGCCCTTCCCGGGCCTCGAGGAGCTCGTCTTCGACGTCCCCGGCTCGTCCGAAGTCCTCGGCACCCCACTACTCCTCTTCCAGGTAACTTTACTTGTCGTGGAACACGAACTCACACGATTACGTATGTCTGTGACTAGAACTCTAGGGGCAACTCTGCAACCATGGCTCACTGTGGTACGTCCGTGCAGGTGACACGGCTTTCGTGCGGAGGTTTCATCCTGGCGGTGCGGCTGATGCACACAATGGCGGACGCGCAGGGGCTTGTGCAATTCCTGGCCGCCGTGGCGGAGCTGGCGCGGGGGGCCGTGGTGCCGTCCGTGCTGCCAGTGTGGGGGCGCGAGCTGCTGGAGGCGCGGAACCCGCCGCGTCCTGCCTTCGCGCACCGAGAGTACGACGAGGTGCCGGACACCAAGGGGACCATCGTGCCGCTCGACGACATGGCGCACCGCTCCTTCTTCTTCGGGGCCAAGGAGGTGGCCGCCATCCGGTCCCACCTGGTGCCGGGTCTCCGGAAGCGCGCCACCACGTTCGAGGTCCTCACAGGTTGCCTATGGAAGTGCCGCACCGTGGCTCTGGCCCCTGACGCCGACGAGGACATGCGAATGATCTGCATCGTCAACGCCCGCGGCGGCAAGGGCAAGCAGAGCGCCATCCCGAGCGGGTACTACGGCAACGCGTTCGCGTTCCCGGTGGCCGTGTCGGCCGCGGGCGAGCTGTGCGCGAGGCCCCTGAGCTACGCCGTGCGTCTGGTGAAGGAGGCCAAGGGGGAGGTCGACGTGGAGTACATGCGGTCGGTGGCGGACCTTATGGTGGAGCGCGGGCGGCCGCACTTCACGGTGGTGCGCGCGTACCTGGCGTCGGACGTGACCAAGGCCGGGTTCGGCGACCTGGACTTCGGGTGGGGCAGGCCCGTGTACGGCGGCCCGGCCAAGGGCGGCGTGGGCGCCATCCCCGGCGTGGCCAGCTTCCTCATCCCGTTCAAGAACGCCCAGGGCGAGGACGGCATCGTGATTCCCATGTGCCTTCCCGGCCCTGCCATGGACAAGTTCGTGGAGGAGATGGGCAAGCTGCTCCGCCCGGCCGTCGACGTCGCCGACATGTTCCCCGCCATTATCAAATCTGCGCTCTGAGTCAGCTATCGTGCTCTGTCCCGTCGTCCCTCTGTTTTGCTGCCCGTAATTGCGTCGCGTCGTTATTGTTTAGTGAAGTTGTAGTTAGTAGCGAAATTTAATCCTCAGTTGGTGTGTGGTGGGAACTTGTTGCTCTGTGTTTTGTTTGCGTGACAGTTGAGCGAAGTAAAGAAGGCTCGTCGGATGCACTGCGGCCGGCGGGCGTACATGGGTTCTGTGTAGAGTGTAGTGTAATCAACCCTGCGTGTCGTGTCCATGTATAAGTATGCAACGAAAATTCATCAAAGATTTCGCCCAAAGTGAAGTATACATGTGTGGTTCTTCATGAAAGCATGTATAAGACATACTCCCTCCGTTTTTAAATATAAGATGTTTTAAGTTTTGTCCACATTCACATATATACAAATATATCTAGACACTTTTTAGTGTGTATGTTCACTCGTTCTAATACAAAATGTAGAACATCTAAAACATCTTATATTAAAAAACAGAGCGAGCATTAAGCTGTGCTTAATCTTCAGCTTAATCTTCAGGTTCTTTTACGGTGAAGCTTTATTAAAACCATAAGTTGCTCACACGCGGCCTCGATCGTAGGATGTACATGGACGCATGGCTAAAAACAAAATAAAAGACAACACAGAAAAACATGTGGAAAGCTCATAAAAACACCTTCTTTCCCAAGTGGGGTATACGACTTCGTACCTCTTTGTCCTTCATGGTTCCTGAGCATAAACTCTGAGATATTCCACTCTAGTGCTCTAATTTGTTGCTACTTTAGGATTTACTTGAGGAGATCTAGTATACTATTGCACTAAAGGAATTTGATTGCCCTACTAATTTGTTATGGATCTTGTTACTCTTGTGTGTTTGGCCACCCTAAAAGGAAGATTTTGTTTTGAATCTAATCTTGGTAGTCTAAAGGTTCGGGATATTTTTGGGAGCTTCCAACTGAGTTGTGGAGATTATCTGTTGTTTGTAAAGATTAGATTGCCGTCTTCAGGGATACTGCTTAGTGGATCGAGGCACTCCGCATCGTGTGGAAGCTCTAGAAGAATAAGGTGCGTCATTGTGCCTATTGGAGGCAGTGTAGCTCCAACGGAACTGACAGTTCTTGTGAAATGAACTTTGGGATAAATCCCAGCGTTCAGTGTGTAGTTATCTCTCAACCATTTACTTACTCGTATCTAGCTTATTATCTCGTTTATATCATTAAGCTAGATTGTATCTTCTCTTCGTGTAGGTTACTCTCATCTTGTTGCATTATCGACAAAATCTATGTTCGTGTTTATCCAAAATTTAATAAAGAAAATATTAAAATTCCACATGCCTATTCATCCTCCTTTGTATCGACCTATTTGATCCTTTTCAGCAACGCCTAAAGCGCTGACCTAGGTGGGTCGACCTAGGTGAGGTGCTTCTTTTAGCCTTTTTTTGTTTTGCCTGTTTTTCCTTTCTGTTAGTTTTTCCTTATTGTTCATGTTTTCATATTAATGTCTTAATCATTGCATATTTTATATTATTTAAGTTATTAAAAATTTATGAAAACTATTTAGAAACTTGAGAAAATAAATATACAAATAGTTATAAAAATGTTTGGAAGGTTTTAAAAATGTTCACAAGGTCTAGAAAATGTTCGCATAGTTCAAAAAATTATTCGTGAGATGCAAAAAAAATCATGAGGTTTGAAAAATGTTTACGAGGTTCAAAAAATATTCGTATAGTTTTTTTTAAAAATCACGTGGTTAAAAGATTGCTATTATAGTTAAAATAATGTTCATGAGATTTTAAAAAGGGTTACCAATTCAACTTGTTTGTCGATTAAAAAATATTCGTGATTTTTAGTAGGCGTACCATTCAAATAATTAGCTGTGGAGGAAAAAAATAAAACATGAACGAAAATAAACCCAAAATAAAAAATGGAAAATGGAAAACGACAAAGGAAACACAAAAAGGAAATAGAAAAAAATCAACATAAAGAAACAAAACATTAATACTAGTATTTGGAAAGTCTTTAGTATGTCGGACGCCATGCTCCGCTTTTGGGGCTCGTGGCGATAAGCGTCATATAGAATTGTAACCTCTAGAGTAAAACAACATTTGCAAAGATTTAATTTTTTTATCTGATTGCGAAATGTGGTAGGTGGAATGTCATGATGCTAGAGTTTAGATCCCATTGCCACTTGCACAATATTGGGCCAAGCTGCCGTCGTAACGCGCGGTAAAATGCTCGAAACTACAAACGGGGCTAATCTGCCTCGTAACCCATAAAGCCCAACAAAACACAGAGATATGAGGCCCGTCTCTCCCGCATACGGCTACGCAAAGCAACGATAAAACAAGCTGAGCGCTCTACATCACACGATTGGTGAGCGAGCGATGCGCGCGAGCGGCGGCGCGAGCCCACGACCCGCACCACCGAAGCGCTCTCCCTCTCCGGCCACCACCAAACTACTAGTACCCGCCTCCTCCTCCCTCGCCATGCCGCCCCCTCGCCTCGCCCACCTCCGCCGCCTCCTCTCCCTCCACTCCCCGCCTCCCCACCCGCTCGCCCCCAGCCCCATCCGCCCCCTCCCGCTCCTCCTCCCCCGCGCCATGGCCGGCGCTGCACAGCCAGGTAATAATTGCTCGCCGACCGAACCCAAACCGGGACCTTCTCTCTGCTCCGTTTGTGTGTGGTGAATGATGCGGTGGTGCGTGCGCGCAGGTGCGGCGACGGGGTCCGCGGAGTACGACGAGGTGCTTGGGTGCCTCTCGTCGCTCATCAAGCAGAAGGTGCGCGCGGACACCGGCAACCGCGGCAACCAGTGGGAGCTCATGGCCAAGTACCTGCAGGTGGTGTTACTGCGACAGTGGCTGGCCTGTTCGATTGGACTGTGGTTTGCCGAGTTGTTTCTGATTGGGTGTTTGGTTGTTCTGCCAGATACTAGAGCTGGAGGAACCAATCGCGCGGCTGAAGGTGGTTCACGTCGCGGGCACGAAAGGGAAGGTGAGTATGCATCCGGTGGCGCTGTCTCAGGGATGACAATGCTGTATTACACTGATTTGAACTGATTTGGGTGGGTTTAGGGCTTTAGGCATGCGGTTTCAGTAGTAACATATGTATCAGTTACAAAAGGCGCAACAATAATCGTAACAGGATGCACCAAAATTTTCTGTTCTTTGCGTTTCAGCTTTATTCCCACATGAGTACAATATCTAACCAATGTAAACCGACTGTCGCTATTTCTCATCGTTTTCGTGTACACTTGCTGAGTCAATCATTTGTAATATTCCTGCATCGAAAATTTTGCAGCAGAGCACGTGTTGACAGCTCTGATCGTTTTCTATTTCTTAGGGTTCAACATGCACATTTGCCGAGTCAATCCTTCGATCATGTGGTTTCCGCACTGGATTGTTCACCTCTCCACACTTGATCGATGTCCGTGAGCGGTTTCGGCTTGATGGGTATTTTTCTCTTTGCTGCGCTGCTACATTTATTTCGTGGTGGTGCTGCTTCTTAGCTCATTATAATTTACTCTCGAGGAGATTGCTATTGTTGAGTTGCTTGAACTTATTTATTCGTCCTACCACTATGCATCATTGTGCTTACCTATTGTATTTTCTTTCTGGTGAGTTTATAGGCTGGACATTTCGGAGGAAAAATTTATTAGGTATTTCTGGTGGTGTTGGAACAAATTGAAGGTAAATATCACCTGTTTTGTTCATATGGTGGCATTGCGGCTGCATAACATTGAAGCTACACTATGAAATAAATACTAGTGGAATTTGCAACATTTCTTTCTATGTATGTTATGGCTTTCCTTAAAACATCCATTGATGTGGTGAATTTTATTTACCTTCCAGGTCAAGACTGGTGATGATATTCCAATGCCACCTTACTTTAGATTCCTTGCACTGTTAGCATTCAAGATTTTTTCAGATGAGCAGGTTAATACTCTATGAGGACTCACCGTTCGAGAGTATTTATTGTAATATGTCTAGATAAACACATGCTTGAGTTTTTTTCTTTTCTGTGGATCTTGAAGATGCTTGACTTGGAGAAGGCGTATGATAAGATATCACGGAATGTCATGTGGTGGGCCTTGGAGAAACACAAAGTCCCAACAAAGTACATTACCCTCATTAAGGATATGTATGATAATGTTGTGACAAGTGTTCGAACAAGTGATGGCGACACCGATGACTTTCCAATTAAAATAGGACTGCACCAGGGGTCAGCTTTGAGCCCTTATCTCTTTACTTTGGTGATGGATGAGGTCACAGGGGTATACAAGGAGATATCCCATGGTGTATGCTCTTTGCGGATGATGTGGTGCTAATTGACGATAGTCGGGCGGGGGTTAGTAGAAAGTTAGAGCTGTGGAGGCGGACTCTAGAATCGAAAGGTTTTAGGCTTAGTAGAACCAAAACTGAGTACATGAGGTGCAGTTTCAGTACTACTAGGCACGAGGAGGAAGAGGTTAGGCTTGATGGACAGGTGGTACCTGAGAAAGACACCTTCCGATATTTGGATTCTATGCTCCAGAAGGATGGTGATATCGATAAAGATGTGAGTCATCGAATCAAAGCTGGTTGGATGAAGTGGCGCCAAGCTTCTGGCGTCCTCTGTGATAGGAAAGTGCCACAAAAGCTAAAAGGCAAGTTCTATAGGACAGCGATTCGACCTGCGATGTTGTATGGCGCAGAATGTTGGCCGACCAAGAGACGACATATCCAACAGTTAGGTGTAGCGGAGATGCGCATGTTGGTGAGATGGATATGTGGCCACACAAGAAAGGACCGGGTTAGGAATGATGATATACGTGAGAGAGTTGGGGTAGCACCAATTGAAGAGAAGGTTGTCCAACACCGTCTAAGATGGTTTGGTCATATAGAACGAAGGCCTCCGGAAGCGCCATTGCATACCGGACGGATAAAGCGGGATGAGAATGTTAAGAGGGGTCGTGGTAGGCCAAACTTGACATGGGAGGAGTCTGTTAAGAGAGATCTGAAGGATTGGAATATCACCAAAGAACTAGCCTTGGATAGGGCTGCGTGGAAGTTAGCTATCCATGTGCCAGAACCATGACCTGGTTTCGAGATCTTATGGGTTTCAACTCTAGCCTACCCCAACTTGTTTGGGAAAAAAAGGCTTTGTTGTTGTTGTTGTTGGATCTTGAAGATTTTCGCCCATCTAAAAAATAGATATTGTGGACATTGGCTTATTCTATAATCTATATCAGATTGAATTTAAAAATGAATGAAATGTGCCTAGCTTTATTGAATCTAGAAGGCTGTCTCTGCCCACCTCCATAATATATTTTTACCAGCTTCACTCAAATTATCTGCAGCCTATGCTACTGGTAAAAATTTCATTTTTCTGAAAGCATATATTTCATATGAATAGTAATTTGAACTGTGAAAGGGTCAGTTATCGGTAATTTTTTTTAGAAGCATCATCATTTTTCTTCATAGATGAGCCTGCGGTATACTTGTCAATTTTCAGAACTGCATGTTTGATGCTTTCATAGAATCTACTCATTGTGTTTTTAAACAGGTGGATGTAGCTGTGCTCGAAGTCGGTTTGGGAGGGAAATATGATGCAACGAATGTGGTGTGTGACATTTCTGTAATCATCTTGTAGTTTAATACACATTAGCATAGCAGTGTTTGTATGCCATAATCGCGAACCAAAAAGGGTGCTCATACACCAGCACAAGTTGTTCTTTTGACATAAATATGCCTTCTTGACCCTTTGTTTTACATAATATCATCTTGTCCTTCTGATTTGAGTACTAAGTGTTTGCATTTATACTTTAGCAGCAAAAAGGCTGGCCTGAGATCACAGTGCAAACTGTAGTAGAGTGACAGTACCGTAGTTCTTTCTTCTAGCTACCTTTAAATCTGTAAGCTATCTAGAATCTGTTTGGCTGCATTCTGAGCTTATGTTTCTTTCCATTTTAGCCCACTGATTTAATCGCCAACATTTTGACTTAAAAGACCGAAGAGCATAACTTGTGTGAAAATTGAAATTTTTGCAGGTAAAAACACCTGTAGTTTGTGGGATATCTTCCCTTGGATATGATCACATGGAAATTCTTGGTTAGTCATGAAACTGAAAGAAGAAATACCTTTGCACCCATAGTAAACTTGTTTCATGCACGGTGCCAATGCTTGCTGTGGTCCATGAGCAGGAAATACACTTGGAGAAATTGCTGGGGAAAAGGCTGGAATATTGAAGGTTTCTTTCGACCTATTTTTTCTTCAAGTATATGTTAGAAAAGTGTACTATGTTTGCTTTGTTCATATCTCTTTTAGCTGACAACTCCTGTAACTTAATCTGACTGTTGTTTTGGTCCCGCCTGGCTTTTTTGTCAACACAGAAAGGAGTTCCAGCCTATACAGTTCCACAACCGGAGGAGGCAATGTCTGTACTGAAGCAGAGAGCTTCTGAATTGGGTGTATGTTATATTCTGTGCTACACTTTTTTTTTGCTCGTCACTCTGCTCTTTGCACATTCTAAAGTGTCAAAGAACATGATTACAGATTGGTCCAGTTGTTAATTTATGAAACTGAAATTTATTAAAGGTTTCTATCCGAATAGTCCAACCTTTGGACCCACGGCAATTAGAAGATCAATCTCTTGCACTGCATGGTGAGCATCAATACATGAATGCAGGCCTTGCAGTTGCATTGGCTAATACTTGGCTGGAGAGGCAAGGACATTTGAACAGAATACATGTCAAAGATCATGTAAGGACTCCAACTGGCTTTCTATTTATTTTCCACTAAAGGAAATGTGAGGATCAGTTATCGTTTCACTATGAGTGCAGGGTACCTTACCAGATCAGTTTATCAAAGGGCTATCAATTGCTTGTTTGCAAGGCAGAGCACAGATTGTTCCAGATCCACAAGTGAACTCAGAATATAAGAATACCAATTGTCCCTTGGTTTTCTATTTGGACGGGGCACATAGCCCAGAAAGTATGGAAATGTGCGCAAAGTGGTTTACTCATGTTACAAAAAAGGATGTAATACAACCAGGTTCTTTGGAGCAGCCTCACAGTGACAACAATTCTAAGAAGGTATGTTATGCCTTGCAGTGGCAGCCTTCGTATTAAGTCAATGTTTAAATAGTCTCTATCTCTTATTCACGTTCTCTTGTGGGATGTTTCCAGATTCTCCTGTTCAATTGCATGTCTGTAAGAGACCCTCAGAGATTGCTTCCACGTCTTCTAGATACATGTGCTCAAAAAGGTAATTGAATTCTTTGTTGATGCGTTGGTGATGATCTTGAACAATGCAATGATTTGTTTTTGTTACTTATCATGTTTGGAATCAGAAAAAATGTTCTTGCGTTTTTGTTTTAGCTACAGCGTTTTGTAAATAACCGTGTACTATACTTTTTTCTGTCCTACTTAATGATGTGCAGAGTGCCTGCATTTCACGTCAAAGAAAAAATTGTTCAATTTCCGTGTCATGCATTTCCTTAATGGCTTGAATGGTTGAATGAACCACCAGCAAATTAACGACTGTGTGAAGTCAATAATATATTTGTATTTATGTTGAACGGATCCTTCATTGCTCTTCTGTAATGATCAGTTATTTTGCCCAGGTCTTCACTTCGATCAGGCCTTATTTGTGCCAAACCAATCACAATATAATAAGCTTGGTTCCTATGCATCACCACCTTCAGGGCGAGAGCAAATTGATCTGTCATGGCAGTTGTCGCTCCAAACGGTTTGCGAAAACCTACTTCATGGTGAGAAAGGTATCTAAAATAAATCACAATTAGCTCTTGGAACTGGGGTATACTGTCAACATGAACATTGAGTTGAGAGGATTGATGTACTTGAATGGGAACGATGCAGGTTCAAATGGCCCAAGCTCTAGCAGTACTAGTTTAGTTTTTGAATCTCTTCCTTCGGCGATTAAGTGGCTACGGGAATCTTCTCGACAAAACCAATCTACTTCATGCCAGGTGAAAATTTTGGACATATTTTCACTGATGTGGATTATTTCACCCACCCTTCCATCCATAACTAGCTACCCTCCTCTGGGCATTGTAAGATTCATTATCAAGTATCTGTTACTGACCATCGTTTGCCGATTTACGTAACCATCAGCCTTTTTCACACATATAATTCTTCCACCCTTTCAGTGCACATTCATTTGTTTGTTTATTTCCTCTGGTTCTGCTATTCCATGATCTATATCTTCCATTTCATTACGTTTGTGTTGTCGTTTGCTTTATGTTTGTTCTGATCTGCTAATCCAGGACTAAGAACATTTTTTATGTTTATTATATTTCTTCTATTGCAAGTTGCAACTGTTTTCCTACTAGACGTTTATATGTTTGTTGTTTTTTTGTACACTGAATCAGGTCTTGGTTACTGGCTCCCTGCATCTTGTTGGTGATGTCTTAAGATTGATCAAGACCTGATTCTCCGTGCTCCTCATTGGCGATGTCTTAAGATTGCACAAGAAGTAAATTTGGTTGGAACACACGGTTCAGACTGAAGTGTCTGCTTACTAGAGCACCATAAACTGGAGCCTATCGTTATTTATGATCGGCATCCACAATACAACCACCTTGCTGAAGAATGGGAGACTTGAAAGTGCCTTTTTATTCTGATTTGGACTCGGGCAACCATGTTGTACTGCTTCATTTTGTGTTTCTGCCCTAATGGGCAATTGTACACCACTGTAGCCTATTTTTGTTCAGATATCATTGCACCACTTTGGAATGTACAAACGGAGAATCATATGATATGAACCATGCCATTTTTCAAACTTGACAATTTCCAAGCTTCCAATTCTTTGAAATTGTTGTCGCACATCCGAATACCCTTACATGTTGGCACCTCCTGTTGGAAGATGGAGGATATAGACTGACTAATTGTCAGGTACTTCTCCTGCACATCCATCAGTGTTACTTTGCGCTGAAGCGGGACTGACAGGCTGCTCTTTTGCAGAACAAATTCTTGGGACTGAAGCTAGATCAAAGGTAGTCCTGTTCCCTGGACTTGTGCCCCACTGGAAAGGGAGATTTCACATGTCAGGTGAGACATCAAAGGTAGGTACATAATGTGAATGCTAGGTCATGCGTTTCAACATCGTTTCTCCTGTTTTCCCAGTTCATAGACTATAGTTCTTAACTGCTCGTTTAGATCATTCCAGCTAATTGTTGTTCTTGTGCCTTGACTTTTTTATGTAAACGTTTTGTTTCATCCTTTCATTGTTTTGAAAAGGCTGTTCGTGTTCAAGGTTACACTTCAAGGTCAAACATGTTCTTTGTGTTTATTCATTTGTATATTGAAGCGCATGTTATTTAGCATCCATCATATGTGTTGTAAACGAGCATGTTGTTTCTGGGTGTATTTAGAATGCACCTGGGTCTTTCTGGGTGCACTAAGAATAGGTCGATCATCGACCGATTTTTCTTCCTCTAAGAAAAGCTTGACGGACAGATAACACTGCCTTTTAGTTTCGTGATACTTCTGCAACTGTCTAGGACTATTGTTAGTAATTAGTTAAATTGGACACTAAATATAGCTGAACACTTTGTATTGGAGAATAACCACAAATTTTAGAACCATGCAAGGAGTAATCTCCAAAGTTAGTATTATGACGTGGCTTGTCTATTCACATCTCTGACCTTTTCCTGTGGCTTGGTGTTGGAGTCTAGCCTCTTCTATTTCTCCCCGAACCTTCTGCCTCTCCCAAATCCGGTTTCGGGCATCGCATTTAAAGCCTCGCACTGCCTCTTGATCCCACCTCTCTTTGGCTTTCATCTGCTTCTTTTTGGTAGCAGATCGAGAGCCGAAGACGAGTTATCTTGATAGCGTTAGAAGGCTTGTGCCAGACAACTCTTATTAGCAACTGAGTGGCATATTTTTCTAGGTTTTACCCCCAAGAATATCAAGATGACATTCTCTGGTACACAGGACAAGTGCAAGGCTTGTGACAAGACTGTTCATTTCATTGACCTCCTTACTGCAGATAGCATTCCCTACCACAAGTCTTGCTTCAAATGCAGCCATTGCAAAGGCACCCTTTCGGTAATGCCCTCTTGTTGACGTTTGCACTTCAGATGCATCAGTTTCTCACACCCAATTGCTCTATGATCTGAATTTATAGATGTGCAACTACTCCTCCATGGATGGAGTTCTGTACTGCAAGACTCATTTTGAGCAGCTTTTCAAGGAAACAGGCACCTTCAACCAAAACTTCCCCACATGTAAGTTTGTCCTGCATCGTTCTTCCCACTGTTGTTTGCAATCGCAACAGGAATCTCATTCTCGTCACAGTATACTTGTTTTTTATTTTCAGGTGCCAAGGCAAACAATGAGCAGGTACTGCATTCTCACCATCTTTTTTATTGGATTATCTTCGTAGTTTTTTAGCCTTTTCCCTAGAAAAATGGCTTTTCTAGCCATTCTGTGGGCCACACTTATATTTCTCGTGAAAATATTATGTACTCCCTCCGTACATAAAAAGATGTCTCAACTTTGTCCAAATTTACATGTATCTACGCATGAAACATGTCTAGATACATTCAACTTTAGACAAAGTTGAGACATCCTTTTGTGAACGGAGGGAGTAAAAAAACAGGCATTGTGATACCCGTAATGTACTATATTGTTGCCTGATAGGTGATCCTTGCTATTGCTTTAATATTCCATGCAGTACAATAAGCAATATCATGCTTCCTGAATTTGTCACAGATTGCAGCTCATAAATCGTTTTTTGTTATGTTGTACAGTCTAAGGTCCCAAACAAGTTATCTTCTGTGTTCTGCGGGACTCAGGACAAGTGTGCTGCCTGCAAGAAGACTGTGTATCCATTGGAGAAGGCAAAAAAGTTTCCGTTCTCCAAAGATCAAGCAGTGGAAGGGCAATTGATTGACATGTTGATCTCTCAACTTTTTAGTAACAAAATTGAAGTAGAAATAGAATGCAAGGAATGTCTTTATGAATCATTTTAGTCTGTTTTCATGATTAGTCTTTGGAAACCACAGGCTACACATGCATCTTGTTGCCTTCTTCTCAAGATGCCAAAGCCTGTCTGATAATTCCAATTCCTTTGCAGATGACCTTGGAGGGCGAGCCCTACCACAAGACCTGCTTCAAGTGCGCTCACGGCGGCTGCCTCTTGACGACCGCCTCCTACGCTGCCCTCAACGGGATCCTATACTGCCAGCACCATTTCTGGCAGCTGTTCAAGGAGACGGGAAGCTACGACAACTTGCTCAAGCCCACCTCGGCGAAGAACACCGACGAACCAGAGACCACCAAGGAAGAGGTGTTACCAGAGGAGCAAGCGGCAGAAGCCGTAGAGGATCAGGAGCACTCATAAGAAGCTACACTTGAACAGTTACAAGAACCTACATGCTGATGTTCCCCACGTTGATGTTGCTCTTGTGTATTGCTGCTGCTGCCCATCGTTTATATCTCATCGAGACACACAGTATTGGTATACGTCTTTTCGTCTTGGCTAGTGCCATCCTGAATTCTGCATCTCATTTCTTGCGTCAAAAGTCCGCAATGTCTTGTGAATGAGAGCTGAATTCGCACACGTTTGGTCTTATCCTGGGATATCGATAGCTCAACTCTTAAAAAAATCAGCGTATCTCGACTTCTATCGGAAACATATCCTTGGTTCTTGCCCTTTTTTCTCCTCCAGTGTCAAAAGACAACTCAATTTTTTTTTCTGTGCTTTGAAAGACAATTCAAGTTCCAAACATTCGTCCCCCATTTGTTCTTGTGCAGTACCGTAATGTGCCCATTTATTATTCCCTTCACGTCGAATCAGTAGGCGTACGAGTGACAAAGAAACAACCTTCAAAGTCAGAACACGGAAGAGAGCTGCACATATCCAAACTGGTACTCCATTCGGATGGATTCCTAGTAGCTAGTATCAGTAGGTTGTGTGTGGATGATATTGTTGGGCAGTATATACAGTAGTTGCTGCAAAATTCCGCCCAAATCCAGCCCAGTAAATTTCCATTCATAAGTGAATGTATTGGATTCTAACCATCGGTTCACAGAATTCCAACTCAGAGTAAAAAGAAGGCACGAAAGAGAAGAGAAAACTTGCTCCAAATGCCCAATTTCAAGCAATAAATTTCCGTTCATATCAGCATATGATTACATTTGACTTGGACTCGATACATCAACGACTTTCTTAGAGCATCTCCACCCCTCGCTCCCCACTCGCGGCGCCCAAATCGCCCGGCCCAAAGGTTTTTTTCCCGAACAAGGTTTTGCAAATTCGAATGTGCTGCCAAGGTTTTGCGAATTCGAACCCGTCGTCGTCATCCTCCGCCCGGGCGTTGTCGTTGATGATGTCGTCCATGATATGGACGGTCTCCTACACACAAGGAGCAAGGCCGGTAGCCACGACTCGCCTATGCACACGTCTATTGTACATGCCATGGCTACAAAACACGGGTTCATACCTGCATGAGCTCCGGGGCGTCGGGAGTCATTCCATCGATCACATGGGAGGCGCCCGCGTCGAATGAAAGGCTCCGACCGGCGGCCGTTTGGACGGCGGGATCTCTCTGCATCGCCGGCGAATTCAGATCGACGGGGTGGTTTAGATCCAGGCAACAAGAAGCGAAGATGACGTTGGGGTCGAAGCCGCCGTGATGATGGCTGTCGCCGTACTCGGGGGAGAACCTGGTGCGAGGCGTGGCGGCGGCGCTGTCGGCAAAGAAGGAGGAATTCGACGGCGAGCCGCCGACCTTGCATCGTAGAGTGCCGTTGCTCTCTTGGCTTCCTCCCAAGGCGAATGCTTGGTTCAAGGCGGCGACGGTCTTGTTCATGGCGGCGATCTTCCTTGCCGTCAATGGCGCCGCCGTGCCGTTTCCTCTCATTCTGCTTCACGCGGCGCCCGGCACGGCTCTGCGTGTCCAATCGGCGCCGGAGTACGTCGAGGTCCCAATCCTCCTGCCTCATCGCCTCCGGCTTCTCCCTGGGCGGGGAGGGAGGGGGGCCTTGCGCTTGACGCCCAGCGTCTTCCCCGCCGCCTTCGTCCCCGCCGCCTTCGTCTTCGCTGCCTTCCCCTTGGGTGCCGGCGGCGCCATGGAGCCGGCGCGGCGCGAAGGTTTTTCTTTTGGCATGAGAGATGGCGGGGGAAATGCGATTTTTGGGGACGAATTGGGGGAAGCCGGCACTTATTGCGATCGCCGTCTCACTGCCAGGCGTGGCCCGCGCGTCGGAGACCGACGTGGCGTCGCGTTTCCTTCCGTCCGGGGCCGCACCAAGCCTCCCCAAGTTGAGAGCGTGGGCTGGGCGTGCCGGACACAAAACTGGGCCGCGCCGGACCCAATTCGCGTTTGGGCGCCGCGAGTGGGGACGATTTTATGTCCGGCACGCACCAAAGGCGTTTGGGCGGCCGTTTGGGCGCCGCGAGTGGAGATGCTCTTAGTCTAGACGCTTCACCAGCACACACATAAGAGCTCAATGACCCATGCCACCCATCAGAAACCGCAGATCAACTCAATAAGACCCCAATGCTCAGAGAATCCTAGTCAGTCAAGATTAATTTTACAGAAACAGCCAGCACAGTCTCCGGACTCTAAGTACAGTTTCAAGCGGTTACGAGTGCCTCACTCGTTCATCTATTCCTTTATCTTGCTACAAACCGGGTAGTAAACGGGTGATTTCCTTTTTTTTTTGCAGCGAGTGCGTTTTTACGCTCCTTCTCGTGCTAGTATTGCAGTTAGAGATCGAGATTTTGCTCAATCATCTGCTTACTTTATTTTACTGATGAAAATGCCCTTATTTACTTAAACCCTTGGTTTAGGACCAATTAGGGACATAGTGAAGTATTGCGAGACACGTTCGTGACGCCGCTCGCTGCCTAGCTGGAGACTCTGCTGACCCTCTGGTAAAATTATGCCTGACAGAGATTCTAAGAGCATCTCCACACGTGGCGCCCAAACGGCCGCCCAAACGCGTTTGGGACGTGCCGGACACAAAATCGGCTCCACTCGCGGCGCCCAAACGCAAATTGGGTCCGGCGCGGCCCAGTTTTGTGTCCGGCACGCCCAGCCCATGCCCTCAACTTGGGGAGGCTTGGGGCGGCCCCGGATGGAAGGAAACGCGACGCCACGTCGGCTCCCGACGCGCGGGCCACGCCTGGCAGTGAGACACGGGACTATGTCTCGTCGTTTTCTCGCCTGATTTTATCCCCGTCTTTCATCGTCGCCCCAGTCGCCCCACTTTGCTCGTCGCCCCAGTCGCCCCCGCCGCCCCCCGCCCGCCGGCTCCACCCAAACCTGGACGTCGGCGCCGCCGTTTGCTTCCTCTCCTCGACGGCCTTTGGTTCCGGGCACCGGCGATCTCTCCGCCGCTGTATTCGATACAACCGTCCCCGGCGGTCTCTCCGCGACCCGCCCTGCCTGCAAGGTGTTCGGCGGAAGGTTCGCCTGGTTTTTGACTGAATTATTGATGCTAGCCGGCGACCGGTCGTTGATCAGTGGCCGCGTTGTATTGCAGATGGATAGCGACGACGAGATGATGGCCGCGATGCTGTTGGAAGAAGAAGACGCCATTGATGTCTACGCACACTTCTATTCTTGTAGACAGTGTTGGGCCTCCAAGAGCAGAGGTTTGTAGAACAGCAGCAAGTTTCCCTTAAGTGAATCACCCAAGGTTTATCGAACTCAGGGAGGTAGAGGTCAAAGATATCCCTCTCAAGCAACCCTGCAATTAAGATACAAGAAGTCTCTTGTGTCCCCAACACACCCAATACACTTGTCAGATGTATAGGTGCACTAGTTCGGCGAAGAGATAGTGAAATACAAGTAATATGGATGATTATAAGTGGTAATTGCAATCTGGAATAAAAATGGCAGCAAGCAAACATGTAGCAGAAGTTGATGAAAACGGTGTTTCAATGCTTAGAAACGAGGCCTACGGATCATACTTTCACTAGTGGACACTCTCAACAATGATCTCATAATTGAATAAATAAAAGCTACTCTTAAACACTCTCTTGTTGGATAACAAACACCATTCATTGTGTAGGGCTACAAAAGCACACCTCAAGCCGGAGTAAACAAGCTCCACAACGTCATAAAGGAATCACACACGGTGCACACACTGTCACCTTTACACCGTGGAGAGTACCGGAGTTCATATTAAAGTAACCTATAGAGTGCATAATAGATAAAGAGTAACATCTACATATTCAACTAGATTAGCACAACTGAACACAAGTAAATACTGCTCGGGATTATTCTCCTTCTTGATAACACAAGAGTACTACGTGTAGGGCTGCAAGAGCACACCTCAAAGTCTGAGTAAACAAACACCACAATTCCCAAGAATAAGCCATGATAAATATCTAAATTATTCATAGAGTCACACAAGTACCCACACTGTCACCTTGATACCGTGTTGTCACAACGACTCCAGAAACTAGACAAAATCACTTGAGTAGCATAAACATTATTAATGCATTCAGCGGTACTAGCAATACACATGATTACATAAAGATCACACCATGTGAGAGAGAGATGAACCACATAGCTACCGGTAGAGCCCTCAGCCTCGGGGGAGAACTACTCCCTCCTCATCATGGGAGTCAGCAGCGGCGATGAAGATGGCGGTGGTGTCGATGGAGATGACTCCGGGGGCAATTCCCCGTCCGGCGGCGTGCCGGAACAGAGACTTCTGTCCCCCGAAACTTGTCGTCGATGGCGGCGGCACTGCGGAACTCTTCTGGAAATATGACTTCGTTCTTTAGGGTTTTCGCGTCTGAGGCAATATATAGGCGAAGGGGCAACGTCGGTGGAGGCTCGAGGGGCCCACACCACCTGGTGGCGCGGCAGGGGGCCCACCCGCGCGAGCCTATGGTGTGGCCTCCTCGGAGCCCTCCTTCGTCTCTCCTTCGGGCTCCGTGACGGTGCTGGAAAAATAGGGACTTGGCCTTTTATTTCGTGCAATTCCGAAAATATTTCCAGAAGTAACTTTCTGAAACCAAAAACAGCAGAAAACAGGGAACTGACACCGTGGCATCTTGTTAATAGGTTAGTCCCAGAAAATGCATAAAGTGATATGAAGTGTATATAAAACATGTAGCAAATGGTATAATATAAGCATGGAACAGCAGAAATTATGGATACGTTGGAGACGTATCACCATCGCCGCGGAGGAAGATGAGAATATATCAATTCTCAATTGTCTTCTCCAACTTCAAGCCGACGAGGAAGCCAATGCCGCCCCAAAACAGGGAGGCTCGTCGTTCGGAAGGAAGAAGAGCAAGCCGAGGCAGAGAATGGAAGGCCATTGCATGTTAGTCTCTGACTACTTTGCCGAAGTTCATGTCGCCACCGCCAAGGATTTCCGTCGACGCTTTCGGATGAACCGTGGATTGTTCAACCAGATCGTGCAAGCTGTGAGGGCGTATGATCCATGGTTCAAGTTGAAGAAGGACGCCGTGGGAACTGTTGGTTTCTCGTCAATCCAGAAGTGCACTGCAGCCATGAGAATGCTTGCATATGGAGCACCTGCTGATTCTGTTGATGACTACCTACGGATGTCAGAGTCCACAATCATTAAGTCGATGTACAGGTTCTGCAGGGCGGTGATTGGTGTGTTTGGCCCAAACTATTTGAGAGGACCAAATGAAGAAGAAACAACTCGGATCTTGGAACAGAATGCAGCTAGAGGATTTCCTGGGATGTTTGGAAGCATAGACTGCATGCATTGGAGCTGGAAGAACTGTCAATTTGGTTGGCAAGGATTGTACAAAGGAGGCCACAAAGGATATTGCAGTGTGGTTCTTGAAGCTGTGGCCGATCATGAACTATGGATTTGGCACGCATTCTTCGGCATGGCAGGATCACACAACGACATCAATGTGTTGCAGTGCTCTCTGTGTTCGCGAAGCTAGTTGAAGGCCATGCCCCACCTGTCAACTATGTGGTCAATGACCACGAGTACAACAAAGGGTACTACCTAGCCGATGTCATCTATCCAAAGTGGGCAACATTTGTGAAGAGCGTCCCCAACCCTCGCGGGAACAAAGCTTGTCATTTTGCCGCTGAACAAGAGAGTGCCAGGAAGGATGTTGAGCGGGCATTTGGAGTGCTGCAACAAAGGTTTGCTATCGTTCGGTATCCTGCTCTGACATGGTCGAATGAGCAAATGTGGGAGGTGATGAATTGTTGTGTCATCCTGCACAACATGATAATCGAGAGTGAGCGGTATAATCCAGTGCATGATCATATGCCATATGACTTTGAGGGTCCTCATGCACAGGTTGATCACAACGTGCCGACAGATTTCGCTGATTATATCTCAATGCATTTGGAAATTCGTGATGAAAATACTCATAATGCACTCCAACCTGATCTAGCGGGTCATTTGTGGGCATGACAGCGGCAGAGGAGGAAGAGGAAGACGTTTGAACTTTATTTTATATATTTAAACTATTAAATATTGTATTTGAACTATTACATATTTATGTATGTTTGATTTTTCCTTTCACAAAATATTGAAATTCATGTAAAAAACCCTTTTGGGGCGCCCTTTGGGCGTCGCGAGTGGGGAACGCGGGCGCCCAAATGGCGCACCTTGTCCGACAGCGCCCAAATGGCACGTCCGGACGGCTTTTGGGCGCCCATTTGGACGCCGCGACTGGAGATGCTCTAACAGCGCTAGACATTTTGGTGGGTAAAATGCAGAACCTAGAGAGACAAAGGTCAAAGAAGACTAACGCGTGCAATAACTAACGCGTGCAATAGCTTATGGAGCGCAAAGACTAGAAAAGAACCTACTGCTGTTGCGAAGCCTGTTGACGAGCTCCGGGTGTTATGTTGCTTCAAATCCTGGTCATCTTCTGCGCGACGACAACTGGGTTATGGCGCGCGATCTGCTCCCGGCCGGCAACCTTGTAGTTGAACCAGCACTCGTGGGCGCCGTCGTGGCGGTGCGCGCTGCAGTAGGTGCCACTGCAGCGGCACGTGAAGCCCAGCAGCCCCAGCTTCTTGCGGCACGCGATGCACCGGTTCTTCGTCTCCTCGGGCGTCTGCTCCCCCTCGCCTCCGATGTCGTCAGGCTGCGCTTTCTTCAACTTCAGCGGCGTGAGGCCGGAGATGATGGCTTCGTCAAAAGCCATGGCATCCAGCTGCGGCTGCTGCGTGTTGCTTCTGTAGCACTTGGAGCAGAGATGTCCGGTCGTCGCGCTGCCGAAGAAGCCGCAGCTGTTCGCGCACAGGGCCCCGTCGCCGGCCTGTTGCATCGCCGCCATCTTGTGCGCTCGCACTCGCAAGATCGAAGCTTTGGGTCGATGCCGATCTTGTGGAAATTCTCTGGTTTTGCTCGCAGGTTGAATTCGCTCGGGCGTTCCTCCATCGGTGAACTTTTTAAATCCCGAACCCACCGGTCACAAATCGGACTCCGATTTCGAGTCTAAATTGGCCTTCGAGCTGTGTAGGCGCGCCGCCACTGAGCAGAGTCTCCGATTTCGAGCCTAAATCGGAGATGGGAAGAATCCAACCTGGACCCTGGCGTGAAACACAGAAGAGCTATGCGTGCCTGGATTGGCGGAAAATGGGAAGTAGCAGGACTCCGTTTTCGAGTCTAAATTGGAGATGGGTCCCAGATTAGCCTCTATCAACCAGTGATTCTGCACGGCAAAGCACGTTAGGATTAACATAATAAATTAAGAAACATATAGCAAAGAAAACGAAATTCATATGCCATATTGATTTTGGTTCAGTTTCATCAAAACTTAAACTCCGCTTGGAGTTTAAGTACATGCAGTCACCTCAAGTAACTGCGGCCAAAATAATATGAATTTCAACAAAATGTTACCTAAACTAACCTAGCAATCATGTACGTGCAACCCACATTTCACATATATCAAACGAAATATATAAAGACACATGCTACCACATGCATTGTATCGAACGAAAGAGAAAAACACACTGTAGGTAACTCAACTTACCCGACATGAGTGAATTGATCACTCAACTCGTAAATGTGAAAACCGGTGTAACATCTGTCATACGGCTTAATAATTGATAGGATACTCATATCATATCAATAAGTTACAACTTTTTTTATGGAAGCTCATCTCGAAAGAACTTGAGGTTAAGCGTGATTGGCCCTGCGCACGAGCGAGAACAAAGTACGCATAAAAGACCAGTGTTGATCTGTGAGGCTAGTATAGAGATCCTAGAGAGCTGCCATGGGTGAAGCCGGCCAGGGGTGGGTCCGGGGTGTTACAACCGGTCATTCAACTCGTCCGACATGAGTGAATTGAATCAGCCCTCGAGGCGGTTTTTCTATCCACCTGGCGTTTGGAGCGGGGCGAGGGCAATAGTGGATTGTTTTATTTTTCATAGTTGATATCCTACTGCTCAGCCAGCCTATTTGCATCCGCTCCAGTGACGGATGGGCCCATCAGCCAGATTTGTCCTAAGCTCAAGCACCTAGCCACCACGACACAATCGCCCCGTTCCCCACCCTGACACAACCATCTTCCCTAACGCCGGTAAACCCGCACCGCCACCCTCCCCCCATCCAGCCCTCATGCTCCTCCACCGTGCGTGCCCCCGTGCTCCTTTCTCGCTCTCTGATCCTCTCTCCCCTACCATCGTTCCTTCACCGTGTCGTTGTTCCGGGCGGCCCCGAGCTTGGCCGAGCACATAGCCAACTCCGTCGTGGCTTGATCTCCCTTCCGGCGAGTCACGTATCCTGACACATGCATTGATCTACCATGCAACTAAAATCCCTTACTGTTCTTCTAACATTTCTTGAATTGGTCCATAAGACTCGTTGGTTTGTGTATTTTTTTGCTTTTTCTACATTTTGGCACTAGTAAATATAAATAATATACCTTGGTTAAAATGGAGGATGCAAAAATAAGATGCACACACAGTTTACACGGTTAACTATTTAATAATTTAGATGTAGAGTACAAAACACAGGCCCGTCTCCCCACCCACGAGGTGATCGATGGTTTGCCCGTAAGTAAAAGTTGCCACAGACTCTCTCGGATGTCTAGCTATGGACATCATGTGATAATTGTTGCGTTATTTTGATGGTGCAGTTATACACACAAGTGTAGGGGATTGATTATAGCACTTCTCGACAAGTATTGAGTGCCGAACCAATGAGGAGTTGAAGATATTACTCGACAAGATTGACAAAGAACTTGTAAAGATATGCAAGGTCGTGTAGTTTTTGAGTTTATGTTGTAGTAATGTAAATTGCAGGCAAATGTACATTAGCATGTAATCAAATAATTCTTTTTATAGAAAGCCTGATCCTCTATGTAGTAAGAGGACAAGCTCGGTTTGTTCTTATGAGTGACAAACGCCCCCGAGGATAGCATGGATTTTCTTAGCACAAAGATTTTCACATAAATAATGATAGACACCATGCCAAGTTTTATTCTTATTGGACTTAGTCAAAGCTAGGTGCGGCCATATACACGCGTAATTACACCCTTTATAATTGATCCAAGCTACATATATGCACAATAAAGGGATTTATCAAGACATAAAGTCCAATCATAGGTTTAAATTCTAGGATCCCCGATCATGAACCCCTATTATAAGTCCAAGTTTTGGGACACGGTTTGTTTCATCTCCGGCCATCCGATCCCACTCCTCTTCCTTACTCTAGGGTGCAATCTTATGAGTCCATATAGGTGAAATAACATACAGTCGACGTTCGTATATTACCTTCATACAATCAAAAATAAATATAAAACCTGACCAAACATTCATAACATGCTATATGAAAATACATGCTACTTTATCCTATGCCCTCGGAAACATGGGGAAATACTCACAACGATGAATTATGATGATGACCATTGGATATGAAATACAACAAAATCGAATAATATAACTTAACCAACAAAGAATAACACATAGTTGAATACTACCATGAAAGCGCAACACTAGACAGCTATTCAGGGTTCCAATCTGCACAGATTGTGAGGGCATGATGCCGATCATGGAGATGATGGCGGTGCTATTGATGGAGATGGTACTGGTGGTGATGAATAAGACCCTTCCCACACCAAGGAGGTACTGGTGTGAATGACATCGATGATTTCCCCTTGGCGGCGATAGCGGGATTTACCCTCTCCCGGAGAAGAAGAAGAAGGCTTTCGGTTCCGTCGCTACTCAAAAAATTCTTAGAAAATATGGCTTAGGTTTTTTTGCGAGACGGAGTTCATAAAAAGGAGGTTGCAGGGGCGAGGCCTGAGGCGCCTGGGATCCACCACGGCACGGCCAACATTTTGAGGCGGTGTGGGGCCTCCTTTGACCCTCATGGATCCTCCATGGGCCCTAAGTATTGGTTGCTACACCTTCATACAAAACTTGTTTTTCGTTGATTTGTTTGGAATCCTGAAGGTTCCTGAAACATCAAAACAAGAAAACAAAATTTTCGGCCTCCTGGAATTAAATAGCAATACATAGGGGGTTTTCTAGGAAAATTCCCTAAATCAACTAAAAATTGATAAATAAAGAAAGATGGACAAATGTAACATTGTGAACTATCCCTATATGGTATAAAATAGATGATATAAAATACACATATTACGTAGAGCATGGCCGATTGGTGCATCGTGTTTTTCTACAACAAATTTATGGATACATCATCCGATGATTCGTCCGAAGATGATGTTTTGATGGCCATGACTCTTGTCTTCTAGATAAATGATGAAATACGATGACCCGGTTGTTCATGTCCAATTTTAATATAATTTGATTCAACACACATGTGTATCCACAAAGAACACGAGTAGTCCTTGTTTGATGTCTTGTGTTGGACAATTGGTCGAATTTTAGGATGATCAGAATTTAAATTTTAAATTTGAATTAATGTGTGAGCTATGTCATTTGAATATTTAAATTACTGTATAAATTATTTATTTGAGTGTTAAATTTAGGCAGCTACATTTTGCATGCCAAAAAATATAAATGGGCTAAAATTAAGAAAAACCGGGTGAACGAATAGTCTGCAGAGACTTGTCCCCCTTTCCCCAAAGGTATATAAATAGACACAAGTTAATTAGTTAAGAGACGTCTTTGGAGTTGCCCTAAAACCATCTAGTCTAGTATTTTAAAAGCAAAAGGTTACCCACTCATAAAAGTTGTGATGGACTCCTCCGAAACACAGCTTATACCAAATCTTTGGTGGTGTATTTAATTGTTTATAACATCTGATAGAGCTATATTTGTGAAGGTAGTTTTGAAGGAAAAAAATCGTGTACATGATCATTAAACATCTAATGTAATATTTTGAAAAATAAAATGTATAGTCAGTGTTATGCACGTTCAAAACTAGAATCTAATTTAACATAGGTATATCACTAATATCTTTGGTGCTGCATTTAGTTATTTATAACATCTGATATAGAACTATATCTGTGCTCGTTACTTAGTTTTGAAGCAGAAAATTGTGTGTGTGATTATTAAGCATCTCATGTAATATATATTTTTTAACGGGCACTAGGGCGGGCCAAAGGCCAACCTGAACATTTTCATATAATAACAACAGTTCATAAATAGCTTTTTACATAAGGAGAGGCAGAGAGGAAGATGAGCAAGGAAGATGCTCATGGTGGCTCAAAAGCGCCACACCAAAGAATAAGACGATTAGCAACCGGTACAGAGTTACAACGATTAGTCCAAAGCCTAACATCGTCTAAGCATCTGCGAGTGACCACTTGAAGAGACTCGTCAACGTTGTTGAAGATGATGGCGTTGCAGCATTTCCAGATGCCCCTGGAGATCGCCGTGCAGATGGTCGATCCTCCGAAGCTGCGGCAGCAGGTTTCTCAAAGGTCTCTAATGCCATTTATGGCATTTTGGGCATCTTGAGTGGAGAAGAAGACGGTAAAAAAAATATCTATAGTTTCATATGAAAGTCCAATACCTATTGCCAATGAGGACGTAGACGAAATGCAGCCACGTGGCGTCAAAAGTTTTATTACATGCGTGTCAGGTCGTGTGACAGTCTGACAGAATGATCTTCATTTTCATTGGAACGTACATTGACCCGGAGCGGACGAAGCGAGTACGAGGTTAGCAAACGCATCACGCAAAAGCAAAGCAGATTTCTGGCAGGGAAAGAAGCGAGGAAAAATGGGTTACCACTGAGCAGGAAGATCTAGAAGGACCTCGGAAAAGCAGACGGGAGAGAGAGACACGGCAGCATGGTGACGTCCGTCTTAGAGAGGGACGTGTGAGGTGGCCCACTCGCTCGCTCACGGCAGAGCAGGGAGAGATGGGAACCTTTTGCCGGCCGTCCGCGTGGAAGAAAAGAAAAGGAGAGAGAGAGAGGTGGGCAAAAGCAGCAGCGGCAGCCATGCATATTCGTCCATGCTCCACTTGCCTTGCCGGCCCGATCGATCGGTGTCCGGAAAAAAGCCGCGTTCGCCGCACGCTCCACGGCTCTCTGAGTCTGACGACGAGACGATCTGCTGAAAGTTTCCGTGATCGGGTCTGTTTCTTGATTGAGGTTATTGACCTTGGTCAGTCCTGACAGGCCTGGACCTGACCTGACATGTGAGACGTGGCGAGTGGACTCGCCGTGACACAAACCTGAAAACCTGTTCTTTAAATTACGTTTCGAACCATCCACACAAAAAGCAAATTACGTTTCAAAAAATAAACACCGTTAAACCTCGCCTCAATCTGAACTCTTTCTCGAGCGCGCGAGCCCTCCCGCGGTTTGTGCGCGCGCCTAAACTAGTCTCGCCCGCCTAAATCAGTACAAGTACAATTAGCATCACTGGAATGTCATTAAGATCTAATCCAGCCAAGCGAATGCTTCCAGCATCACTGGAGTGGCATTACCGTCGCCTTAACAATTTCCCCAGAATAGTTCCACAGCACCTACTCCCTCCGTTCTAAATTAATTGACTTCCATTTGTCTAAATGTAGATGTATCTATACTTGTAACATGTCTAGATACATCCACATGTGGAAGTCAATTAATTTGGAACGGAGGGAGTAGTTAATAACGCACGCGGCGCACGCTCTCCTCCTTCGTTCTCTTCGACCCGGGCGAACGAGCGCGAGGCAACCCATGCCCGACACGGCGACACCCCTCTCAATTCCCGACCCCGCATCCGCCCTTCGTCGCCGGTCTCCGTCACCGGAGCGAGCAGCTCGGCGGTTTCGCTCACGGACTCGATCCCCTCCGCCAGAGCTAGCAGCGGTCGGGGCCGCGCTAGTCGCGCGCCGATCCATCCGGGTAATAATAATTCTTCTCTCTCCCTCCTGGTGTCCCTGGACTCGATCGGTTTCGCGCTCACCTAATCCGCGGCAAGAGGAATTGATCAGAGCAGTCGCGGGATTCCGCTGCCGGTTCCTACCTTTGCTGGATTAGCCGTGATTTTCCCTACCGTTTTCTCGCGCAATTGGTGTCGGTACGGTTGGCTCTTCCGCTGACGCTTGCGTTCGCGCCGGTGGGGTGGTCGTTTGGTGGTGACGGATTGCGCTGGGAGAGTATTGGAAACGGTGGGGAGGGAGCGCAACTGTTGGAGATTCATCGTCATTTCTCTCTGTCCGCGTGTCGGTTCCGTGCTCCTACGATTCGATGGATATCACCTGCAGTAGCTTATCTCATTTCTTCTCGCTCTGTAGAAATTCTATCGTGCCAGTTCGTCGGAAAGCATGATTTCATTCATTCATTGTTTGGTTGCTGTGTTTTTTGCCGTAAATTGTTTGTGGCTAGCTTGTCAAGGGGACGGAAGGTTAATATAGGATTGGCAAGTAAACTTGTAAACATGAACCTTTTCTGCTCTAATGCATAATAAAGTCTGCTGGGTCAGAAGAATTTGATGGATGGGAGCCCAGTTAAAGTTTACTTTTGGATTCATATTTATTGGCTAGTATGGTGTTGAATCAAGGATAGCTAGAGAGAGCTTGGACAAAACGACCTTGGACGTTCCCCTCCCCGTCACTGTAGCAGGAGGCGTTTTCTTGGATCCCACCGTAGCTCTCCACCTCGCCGGCGGGTTTCGTCGGATCCCTCGGTCTCCGCCGGCCGCCTCGGCGGCGGGAGGCCGGGGGATCCCCGTTCCTTGTCCTGTAAATAGTGTAGGAGGTCTGTGGTTGCAGGTCGTCGACGCTCTGGAGGCGGAGGCGTGGCGGCCGAAGTTTGCGGGCGGTGGATCTCTTCTCCGGCGGCGGCGCTCTGCGGAGCGTCGTCTTCGATCCACCGCCATCGACGCCCTCGCATCTCCACGGAGGTGCCGTGGGCGTCTTCCCGTGGTAAGCTCCGGTGGCGGCGGAGCTCCAAGATCCAGACTTTGAAGAAGAAGATGCGGCGCATCGGGCTGTCCGCGGCGGTGCTCGACGGTGTAGGTCTTCCGGGACCGGCGCTCGGCGACTTCCCGCTCGCCTGGGGACTGCCTCCGATCCAAGGCTTCGAGGGAGGCAGCGGCGGCGGCGCGCCACCGACGGCAACGGCGGGTCAACGACGCGGCCATAGTGCAGAGGGGCGGGTTGTAATTTTTGTGCTTTCTGGGGTCCTCTCTGTAATTCCGATGTAATGTGTCTTTTTCCTCCGCAAAAAAGAATCAAGGATAGCTGATTAGCTGATTATTTTAATTGTTCTTGCCATGTCAACTCCATTACTTCCAAAGTCACGTCTCCACTAATTATACGTACATCAGTAACAAACAGCTCCAGCGGAGGATTGTTTGGGTGGTGCTGCTTTTGGTTACGGCGATGCTCCATGCTTAGGCTCCTAGGTGGTTTGTTCGTATTCAGGGTTTTGCGCAGTTTTCCTTGAATAAACCGTGGTTTGTATGATTTTTTGCCTAGTTTTCCTCATAAACCGGGTCAATTCTCTCTTCTTGAATGAATTGCAGGTGCTCTTTGAGGTGTTCCTAAAAAAGAGTAACAAACAGCTCAATATTTCGTTGGTTACATTGATGTCAATACTCTGCTAACTATCATGGTAGTAATCTACCAGTAGTGCCAGAGCTAGTTTCCTCATTCCTGGAAGTAACATAACTGCTTGTGGCAGTGACCTGGGAAAAACACTTGGTTTTGCAGAAAAGCTGATTATTGCTGTTAAACACCTACATATCTGAGTCTTCTCTAACCGGGATTGGTTTAGCTCAGTAATCTTTGCGGATTCCGAGTAGAATTATTTTTTATCGTCTTATTAGAAATTCTGCGGTCATGTAGTTTTTAGAAGGGATTCAACACCTGAGATACAATGTTAATCAATTGCTTGTGGTAAATAAGTTGGGAACTTTGTACATAGTACTTGATCACATTTGTATGGTTGTTGAAGATCCATATTACAGCTCACTAGTTATTGTTGTTGAAGATCCTTAAAATTTGTAGTAATTAAATCGTTTTCCTGTTAGTTTTTCGTGAAATAAATCTTTTTTTTCTGGTATCATGGGTGTACTCATTCATATATTTGTTCACGGACACTCAGTGTTTCTATTACTGTCATGTACTCCCTCCGTTCCAAATTAGATGACTTCTATTTGTCCACATGCGGATGTATCTAGACATATTTGGAACGGAGGGAGTACATGACAGAAGTCCGTTTTATTAGTTGGCTTTTCGCTGACTGGTGTATGTTTTGTTAACTTGCAGGATTTGATAATAATGGGAGAAAACAAATGGATGGGAAAAAGATGGGAGGACATGGAAACTGATGTCCTCGTGAAGATATTTAAGGAGCTAAACTTGGTTGAGCTGTCACCAGTGTCTCAAGTTTGTCGCTTATGGCGTTTAGCCTGTTCAGATCCACTTATATGGGGCACTCTTGACTTTGGACTGCTAAAATCCAACTTCATTCAAACAAGAGCATCTCCATATTTGGGTTGATGATAGGTCTGACAAGAGACTTTCAAAAATACTACGGGTGGCAATGGCAATTAGCCGTGGAAGTGTTAATTGTATAATATTCCATTACAATCTGTACATGAAAGATGAACACCTGGATTACATTTCACAAAGGTAACTACTCTTTGCTAGCTAGTACTACGTTTTATGGCTGTTCTGTTTGTATTTCTATCCTGTATATGGCTGTATGACATGGAGTTTCATATTAAATCTGCCAACTTTATTATCAGCACCTTAGTCAAGGCTTTGTGTGCAGATGTATTGTAGCAGTGGGTCTTTTATCTCGAGCACACACTAAAGTGTGTGTAATTTGTATTAGCGAACTGGACCGAAATGGTTCCAGTACAGCCCACAGCGGAAAAGAAGACAAGTGAAAAAGAAAAGAAAGCGAAACGAAAACAGCCCTAAGCTAAGCTATCTACAAGAGCAAGCTTCTAGGTGTCTTGTAGCAGTGGGTCTTAATGAGCTTTATAGTTACAACAATCTTAAGACATTAAATTGGTGACCGGATTAAATATTATTTCCTTGAATCTTCATGTCATGCACTATCAGTTTTACACATTAGGATATCTTCTACTCCCTCTGTCCCCTAATAGCTTGCCAAAACGTCTTATATTAGGGGACAGAGGGAGTATTTTATAGCCATGCAATTTATTATAGGTCCAAGGAATGTTGTTTGAGGACTTTTTAAGTTGAATCGACTCTTTGTTTTTGCTATCGTTACTCATATCTTGACAATGCTCTTGCCGCTTACGTTTATGGTGCGTCATTGTAAACTGAGGAATACTAACAGTAAATAGTTATGTACTTTCAGGTCTCCTCACCTAAAGCGATTGGTTATGCCAGCATGGAACCGCATTTCAAGAATGGGAATATGCCTAGCTATTCAAAGGTGGGAAGAGCTGGAGTCCTTAACTATGCCCACCATAGGTTATCCTCCATATATCATGGAGGAGTTAGCCAGGAGATGCAAGAATTTTAAAGAACTCAAGGTCATGGGTTCATTTGATCTCCTATTTGCTTCAGCAGTTACCACCTACCTTCCGAAGCTGAAAGTCTTGAGCCTCCGTTGCTCAAAAGTGACGATGGGTGCCCTGCTATGTGTTCTGAACTCACTGGAACATCTTGAGGTTCTCAATATATCCCACTGCCTGCTGTTTGAGATCGCGACAAATGGGCGGAGGCAAGTGATTCATGAATTAGATGACAAAACTCTTGAGAGAGCTTCCCAGTTGCGGGAGTTCCACCACTGCCAGAGCAGAGAATGTCTCGCATGCCAGCGGATGATGCTGGATGAAGGTATCTTGCGGTGGTATAGATATGAGGATTGGTTCTGGAGACGGGATGAGGTGAGCTCGCTTGATCTGAAAGATTATGGGAGGTTGTTTGGTGCACAGTGTGAGATGTTGACATCGGTTGATTAGAAGCTAATCGGGAAATAAAACCTGCCTCCTCATTTTAGACGTTTGTGATGACGTGCCAGCCATGTGCAGATCATAGCAAAGGATGGGTAAGCTGTAACAGTAGAGAAATAATGGAAATAATAATGTGCATTGATAGTGGTGTGGGTAGCTTGTGCTGTAAATGGATGGATAATCTGTCTTGTTTGAAGGTGGTGTGCACATCTATGGGGCCCAGAGTGTAAAACTCAGAACCATATGCTTTCGAGTGATCTTTGCATTGGATGTGGATTTATATTCCCTGTATTGGGAAGTAAACCCGAGATGGATGTGTCTTTTTCCGGAGAAATTCCTGTGAAATTGATGTGCTCCAAGCTGGTCCTGCTTCCATTGGTGCCTTTATTGATTCGAAGATGTTTTCTTCCAACGTGTTTTGTTGTTTGAGCTAAATTCTTATTGTGAGGTAGCATGTCGTGGTCTTTCTGCCTGCCTTTTGTCTGAGGCTATGTCAGTGGAGCCGTTGAATTGTGATATCTTAGACTAGTGACTTAGTGAGATGTCATCCTTTATTCGGAAAAGAAATGAGAAAGTCGCCATCGCTATCAATAATAAACTATACTCCTTTCATCCACAAACATGGCGCACCCGTTTTTCGAGATTCAACCATGACCATTATTTTGGTCAACAAAACATGGGTTAAATGTTGAATATGTACTCAAGTAAAGCTTATAACATTTTCTCATGTATTGTCTGTCAATATTGATGGCCAAAATTCAAAAATAGGGCCATCGCTATCAATAATAAACTATACTCCATTCATCCACAAAGTAGCGCAGCCGTTTTTCGTGATTCAACCTTGACCATTATTTTGGTCAACAAAACATGGGTTAAGTGTTGAATATGTACTCAAGTAAAGCTTATAACATTCTTATGTATTCTCTGTCAATATTTTTTTTAGAGGACGGATCTGATTCATATTTCAGGAAACTCAGTACAAATTACAAGCAGGTCCAGAAAGAAAAGAAAAATACAAAAGGACCCAGAAATTTGCACAGAGCACCCCGAGCCACCTGAAGAGAACGCAATCAGACCTAGCGCCGAGCTCCCAAGAACCTAGGCTTCGCCGGCGACGCCGTACCACCATCCGCCGGGACGCGAGCACCACCACACCTTGTAGACGGCCGCAGGAGCCGTCCGCCGCCGCGCGACGGAACTGAGAGGCAATGAACGAACACGGCCACAACACCAGCACCCCGGAGCCACCCAACTTCCAGCCGCGCCGGCGACGCCCAGGCCAACCCCCAACAGCTCCCGACCACCTCCAGACGCCGCTCCCCTTGCCACCATGGCCGGCCGGAGCAGGAACATCGGAGAAGACCACCAGAACCACCGCCACCAAAAACGGATCCCCACCATCCAGCAGCTTCCTCCCTCGCCACCACGGCCGGCCGAAGAAGCAAAGACAGAGGAGAGGATCCGACGAACAAACTTCACTACCTCCCCGGCGACGAGGCCGGAACGGGGACAGGAGGGGAAGCACCGAGCCCAACACACCGACGCCATCGCCACCGTCTTCGACAGCGCCGCCCGGGCACACACACCTACAAACTACTACCTATCTACACGCGCGGCGAGAACCCGGAGCTCCCCCCCACCTCACGGTGCCGAAGCAGCGACCGGAGGCGGAGGGGAGCGGCGGAAACGCCGGCGAACTCTCGAAACTTCGAGTCGCCTCTCTCTACTGTAGCGAGGGACACGGGGGAGGAGAGACCCTGTATTCTCTGTCAATATTGATGGTCAAAATTCAGAAATAGGGCGCCATATAGTTATGGACAGAATATTAGTTCGCTTAAGTCACATAAAAACATGGTTGATAGTCAATGAGAAAAGGGAGGAGCATATCACACTGTTCATCAGCGTAGCTATGCAAAAAAGAAAAGACAAATGAAAAATACGTTTCCCTCGGGTGCAGCCCGGACAGCACCCGTGGCTCGGCTGACCGGCCGGCCTAGCTAGCTGCTGCTGGTTTTATTCATTTCGGGTGTAAGGGGCGCCGGCTACACTATTCATACCAAATTTGTCTTTATTTTCTCGATACTCCTTACGAATTGAGGTCTGAATTTTTTTGCAGGTGATACATATGTTGTGAACATTCACACTTTTTCGTAATTATTTTTGAAACATTAATTTTTTTTTTCATAGGTAGCACGGGGAGCATCTAAAGGGGTGGTAGGACTATATATTCCTTCTGGCCGCGCACTCGCACCGACGGTTCGACTGACTCTCGAAGAAGGGAAATATGACTTTTTATTGCCTCTATAAAAACCATTTCTTCCCTATTAAAAATAACTTTCTAGATTTACTCTCTCCTCTATTGTTGAACCTTAAACCTTGATTTCTCTTGATTTCCCCAACCAAATCTCAAAATCTGAGGGAAGAGAAAGAGGTAATCTAGATTACAAATCCTACAAGCAAAGTTTGATTCCCCATGGTTTCCTTAGTTGTGCTTGTTACTTGTCGTGTCTCGGCAGACGGACATCGGGTGTAAAGGATGCCCCTTTTTAGGTTCGGCACGGGGTGCGAAGGAGGCTTCGTAACGTTGCTTCCGGGAGAAGGAGGAAGAACTCTCCTCTCCGTAACGTTGCTTCCGGGTGAAGGAGGAAGAACTCAACGAAGATCGGCACGGGGCGTGAAGGAGGCTTCGTAACGTTACTTCCTCTTGCAATTCCCAACGGGCTGTGTAGGCCGCATCACTGCTCAACCTTTTGTTGGCCTTGGAGGCTCCGCGTTACCTCTGGTGTAAACAAAGAGTTGTGCAACCTTCTGTTGCGCCTGAGAGGCTGGTCCGTGGTTCCGGGCCCAATCCTTGAGGTTTTGACCCGCAAATTCTGAATTCCCACAAATTGAACCAAGGGTAGGCTCTGTCTTTACGTAGGATGGTTAATTAGTGGGTGCAAATATTTGTTTGTGTGCATGATTTGATTCATCGCGTTACCTTCTGAAGCATCCCCCTCTTAATAGTCTGACTCTCCTAGCAACTCGTTAAAAAATTGCCGAGAAGCGTCTATCTTCACCATTTGGGGGGGGGGGGGGGTTCCAACCATAATTATATCTTCGAGATGTGTCGAAACAATATCATAAAGCTTTAGACACATTGTTAGACCGCTTCGTGTTGTCCTTAACAACAAAACCATTTAGGATGGATTTTCCCTTTCAACCCACCCAATGGCTTTGATTCCGAAGTTTGGTAGAGAAAGTGGCCTCAAAGCATTTGGACTTTTGGAGTTCTAGCGTCTTCCTTATTCGGCAAAAGAATGATACGAGCTTGGTTTATGCTAGAGGTGTGTGCTCTTTGCCCGTAAAATCGGAGAAGAGGTCCATGATTTTGGGGTTGGTGATGCTCATAACTTTTTAGAGATTTCGCTACCAAAACCATGGACCTCGGGCTAGCAGAGTGTTCATCTTCATGAAGTCGTCAAGAATTTCTTGCTCAAAAAAGGACCACCGAGGTGGTGACATTACATGATGGGGAGAGAAATGTCAGGATGGGGGAGAAGGTACATCCAAAGAGGGATAGGAAATATGTCGTTAGTATTTATAGTTTATGGTGGTCAGTAATAAACGTAGTGTCGTTGTGTTTGATTATTGATATTTATTTTTGCGGAAACGTTTTGACGCACACGCGTGGAAATATCTTTACTTTTCGTCGTCGTCAATGGCAGCTTTTTCCGCATTGATGCTAGTTGTGTGCCCGCTCCCTAACCACTGTGGAGAGCGTTGATGACAACTCGTGGAAGCGTGTCTCAAAATGGTTTAGGTTTCTAAATTCCTCACTCATGAAAAAAGATGATGACTTTTGATTTTGATTCCCGGACATTAGCAAGGGAGAGGGTTTTACGTCATGATTTTAGGATAAGGCGATTCTCTTTATGGCGGCAACGAGCCCATTTGCACGGTTTAAAATATGACGGGACAAATCCAAGGGCCATGGTGCGGCTGCATGGATTGATTTGCGTTGTCTTGTTCAAAACGGGCAAGGCGAGAAATAGAAGTGGCAATGGAGATAGGACACCTAATCCAAAACGAAATGAGTGAGACAATGGGTACATGAATCTTTTAAAACGTTTGATGTTGTCGTGCTCGTGGAAATATGGTCATCTCCATTTTCTCAGCGTGGTCTAGGAGGAGAAATGTCAATATGCAAGTTGAGGGACCGAAAAAGACATTTTTCCTTGCATAAAATCGGATCGTTTGCTAGAAACATATAACAGTCACCAATCAACACGATCCTTATGCATCATCACAACTCACAAGCACAAACTCAACGTAGCGGATTTGAGTTCCTACTCATCTCCGAGACCGGAATCGCCGCAGAAATCACGCGCGTGTGTATTGGAAGGTTCCGTCTCGAGGACTCCGCCACAGTACCTGACTGGTGGGCTCCACCAACTTTGACCCACCGTCAGAGTTTCTCACCCAACCCATCCTTTGCTCTTGGCCGCCCCCGCCCCCGCCCCCGCCCCTATAAACTCGGAGATATTTCCCCACCTCCTCCGCTCGAGATCGAAGGCCGCCAAAAGACCAGAGTACCCCTCAGCCTCCGTAGCCCAAACCCCTCTCGCGTTTAGTAGCAGGCCGCGATGGCGGTGGCGGAGCTCTGGGAGACGCTGAAGCAGACGATTGTGGCGTACACGGGGCTGTCCCCGACGGCCTTCTTCACCGCCGTGGCGGTCGCCGCCGCGCTCTACCATGTCGTGTCGGGGATCTTCGCGCCGCCGCCGCCTCCCCGGCAGCAGCCGCGCGAGGAGCCCGAGGCGGAGCCGCTCCCGCCGCCCGTGCAGCTTGGCGAGGTCGACGAGGAGGACCTCAGGCAATACGACGGGACCGACCCCAAGAAGCCCCTTCTCATGGCCATCAAGGGCCAGATCTATGACGTCACCCAGAGCAGGTATCCCCCTTGGCCGAAACCCTGACTTTAACTTTGCAATAGTTGCACTTATGCTCCGATTTCTGGATGTGCTTGATCGTATGCTCTGTAGCTAACAATCGCCTATAAGTCCTTTTGAATGTTCGTAGCATATATGGTTGGTAGTAGACCAGTTGACTGGTTTACTAGTATTTGTTTGACTGAATCTGTTGCATGACTTATTGTATTTGGGGCTTGTGAGGACCTAACAAGAGAACAACACGAAATTGACACAGAAATTGGGGAATTGGTCACAATCGCTTTACTTCAAGAGGGAAGATTCAAATCTACTGCGATACAAGGAAGAGGAGCAACCCTAGCTACGCTATTCTAAGAACTATGCTTGGTTCATCTTCTTCTTATCTCTCTCTCCCACCTACTCTCGGCTTATAACCACACCGGAGGATGGCAGCGACACCAAAAGAGTCAAAGGGGAAAATAGTTGGAGCTGGCAAAAGCGAGTGCATCTGAGCCACTCACTCGGATGAAGCGGTCTGGATGCATCTGGGCCGTCTGTTCTGGTCTTCAGTCTTGTAGTCAGGACAGGGTCCTGACAGAGCCCTCCCCTTAAGGCACACCTTGCCCACGAGGTGTGAAGTTTGGAAATAGTTTGCTGATGAACGGAACTCCAGTGGCAGCATGTGTGGAAATCCCCATGGAGATGGCCGCAGGTTGTTGGTCAGGGACTGGTGGATTAGGAGCAGGGTGAAATTGCTGTTCCACAGCAGGTTCAGTTTGATTTTGCTGCAGTTCCTCACTGTCATCATCCAGTTCTTGCAATATATGGAGTGTTCTGCCTGATTTGCATCTATGCTGTCTATTCCAAGGTTCCTTGCAATACCAGCAGTCTTTTTGTTCTCTACCTGGAACAATGTTTGCACCTTGATTTTGCGGAGCAGGATTTACTGGTTGCATAGGTTGCTGATTCCACTGTTGGAGCTGTGGTTGCTGAAACTGCTGCCTGAATGTTGGTGGAGGATGTGCCAGTCTCTTGGAGTTGGCTGCTTTCTCATAGATTTTGGAGTACCAGTAGCATTCCAGTAGGCTATTCGGTCTCTGGCCGGCAACATCATGCTTCACTTCTTGTTTGAGTCCACCAATAAAGCAGCTGAGCAAGAAACTTTCCTGCAAGTATGGATGGTCTCTCTTAACCAAGGAGACACATTCCTCAAACTTATCGATGTATGCAGCAACTGTAGTCATGTGTTTGATGTTTTGTAACATTTCCACTGCTTCATGGGCATTTGCATCCGTAAAACGGTCTGCTATGAGATTGCAAAACTGCTGCCATGTTACCATTTGCCAGGGCACGCAGATGTTCTTGAGCCATGTTGAAGCTCTGCCTTGAAAATGGCCTGTGGCTACGTTTACCCACTGCTCGTAAGGAGTACCAGTCATATCGAAGAATTTTTCACAAGCAGTTAGCCATCCAATTGGATCATCACCAGAAAACAAAGGAATTTCTAGTCTAGGTCCTTTTAATACTGCTTCAGCATAATACGATGGTCCGCCTAGCTGAGTTGCAAGGGTATTTCTCTGATCATTATACAGCTGAACACCAGACTGATAGACAGATGGTTGCACATTGCCATTGATAAACTGACCAGTCACAGGGTTGTACATATGTGATGGTGTGTATTGTGGCGCAATTAAAGGATTATAGTGTCCAAAATTCCCAGACTGCATGTGTTGCTGTGGTATATTTTGCTGCATCGAGTATGGTGGTTTGGGTAACAGGGTGGGTGGGTTTAGTGTAGGTAATGTGGGTGGGGAAATGCGAAACTGTCCTGTACCCATCGATTGATCCTGTGGAATCGATACTGTGGTGCTCTCTGTGTAAATTGCTTGTGTATTGCTAGCAAATGCAGGTATTGTCGCTGTTTGCTCTGAAGCAGTAGAACTAACACTCTGAAATGCGGCTTGTAAATTGATAGCTGACAACAGAGGTGGTTTCTGCCGAGATGCCATACCTGTCTCGCTTGCTTTTTGTTGCTGCAGCGTTGTTGATGATGAAGGATCGGTTGGCAAGGATTTGCCTGGTGCCGTTTGCTGCAGAATCTGTTGGAGCATGGAGTGCAGAGACGACTCCATCTCACCGAGCTTCTGGTCCATGCGAGGAAGTGCGACCAGCTCAGCCTGTATCCCCTTCACGTCGTCCTTCAGAGCTCGAAGCTCGGTCAGTTCGCCGCGAATTTCAGCCATCTCTTCTTGCAATCGATCGATTGCGACTTGCCCCTTGAGACGGGTGCCTTCCGCCATGGAATCGAGATCGGCGTGAGAGCAAATTGCTGCTGATGCCAACACTTGTGTACTGCCGATGTAGATCGACGAAATCCTATGATTTGTAGCCCCACAAATCAGGAGAGGAGGGAGGGATGCGCTGGTCTACCGCTGCCCAACAGCTCCACCACCACGGATCAGATGAGGACGTAGGAATCCGCTTGTCTACCGCCGCCACAAACGCCCACAGCCACAGATCGGGAGGGAGAGAGGGATTTGCTTGGTACCCACCACTGCCGATTTGCCACCATAGCCAAGGAAGGAGCTAAAGCTCTGATACCCTTGTGAGGACCTAACAAGAGAACAACACGAAATTGACACAGAAATTGGGGAATTGGTCACAATCGCTTTACTTCAAGAGGGAAGATTCAAATCTACTGCGATACAAGGAAGAGGAGCAACCCTAGCTACGCTATTCTAAGAACTATGCTTGGTTCATCTTCTTCTTATCTCTCTCTCCCACCTACTCTCGGCTTATAACCACACCGGAGGATGGCAGCGACACCAAAAGAGTCAAAGGGGAAAATAGTTGGAGCTGGCAAAAGCGAGTGCATCTGAGCCACTCACTCGGATGAAGCGGTCTGGATGCATCTGGGCCGTCTGTTCTGGTCTTCAGTCTTGTAGTCAGGACAGGGTCCTGACAGGGCTTCACCATCGAGGAGGGTCAAAAGAGGCGTGGTATGCAGGATTTAATGGTTAGCATAGTTGGATGAGACGGTGGATTATTTTCAGGGAATTATGGAGCTGGCACTCCAAATAATTAAGGACTCAAATGTTGGCAAAATCGAAGAACGGTACTAATTGGTAATAAAATCTCTTACCAAAACAAGAACAACACGCCCAAAATCTGTTACAAACCGGTTATAATTCTAGGTAAGCGACAAAATCAAGCAGAAGACGACAAATTGGTTAGGTCTTTTCTCTAGTGAGGCGGCGCGCAATTGAGTTAGGGTTAGGTTTTTGGCTCACCATGCTCTCTGACTGTCGGCCATACTGTCCGGCTCACTGGACCGTTAGGCAATTGGTGGATGACTGGTAACAAGAAACAACTATGTGTTACTTCTTTTGGTTTGTGTCGACGGATTGGAGGGAGACGGTTGAGTGGAGATGCTGCCGGCCCGGCAGCGTAAACAGCTGGGGTGGATGCAGTTATGCTGCAGAGAAAGAAAACGAATGGAAGCAGTAGCTGTATGCCTGTATGGTTGATGCATTATTAACGTCAGTTGTGTAATAGTTAACGAGGGTTGCTTTATCATGATCTGTGTACTCAGTGAGTGTATTTTGTATCAGTTGACTGCATGTGAAAAGAAGAAAAACGCTAGTACTATATTTAAAAGAAGACAGATGGTAGGATGCTTTGGATTATTTAGATATCAAGGTTCATGTTCATAATCATAAAACGGAAAACTATCGATTTGGCGCTTGGAGCTTATGTTCGTTTAGTCACATCTTTATAATAAAGTTCTGTGGTATTGCTTTGATATGGATTGTTGATTCGTTCATTAGTATGCACTTTTGAAGTCAGATACCTGAAGAGTTGTACTTGATTTTGATTTTGACATTATTCTAGAATGGAGCAATGGACGTGCAAACTTTTTTTTTTAGATCAGATACCCGGAGACTTACATGCTAGAAGGAAGTTGGGTCACAGAAAGAGATCCTGGTTCTGTTCTTAAAATCAAACTACATGTTAACAACTAGGAGTGGTAAAACATAGAAGATCATTGTCTTGATGCGTGACTATAGAGTTCTGATTTCGTGGATGTGGCCAGGAAGGTGAAAAAGAAGCAAGGGCTCTTTCCTTAGGTGTTAGGTATTCAATGCTTAAAACAACTGGCAGAATTGTATTAAGTTGTTCTTGACCTTTGCATATTTTATGTGTTGTTTTTATGGTTAGGTTGAATAATGCAAGAAGATATGTTGCTTCTCTTCTTTATCCTGTTATGCAAGATGTAGTTGTTGGTGGAGCACACATATCTTGTGGTAGGAGGGGACATTATTATAACTATATATAGCAACCGTAGCTTTAAGAGCATCTTTATCGCGGATGCTAAGAGAGAGGGGTTCACATCATGTTGGGCCCCATGCCTTGGACGGCAGCTAAGGATTGAAGCAGTTGTCATTATGGCTGATGGACCAGCAGGAGATGCTATGCCTAGAGCCTGCAATGCGCCATTTGATTTGTGAACCTCATGTGTGACCAAATTTAGGTAGCCTACTACTCCGTACTTCTACACATGTCCTAAGGATGGGCTAGAAATAGGTAGAGAGATCTCAGTGGCATCAGCCTTAGCACAATCTTGGCACTAACGTTGGAGATATCCTAACTAGCATTATGTGTGCACTTTCCGATTGATACTTTTTGTTGAGAGTTGTCCATCGTATATTGTAAGTCATCATATATTCATTCATGTATATGTTATGATTTTCTCACCAGTTGTATTAGAAATATTTTATGAGCTCCCATGTATTAACTACTACCTCCGATCCGATAAAAGAGGCGCTAGTCTAGTTAGATGATTGTGCTGCGTACGTTGATCTCCCCCGACTCTTTTATCGGATCGGAGGGAGTACCTTTTTTACATTCATGTCTGTGCAGAATGTTTTATGGGCCTGGTGGACCTTACGCCCTATTTGCTGGCAAAGATGCCAGCAGAGCTCTAGCCAAGATGTCTTTCGAGCCCCAGGACCTGAACGGTGACCTCACTGGCCTCGGGCCATTCGAGATCGATGCACTGCAAGACTGGGAATACAAGTTCATGAGCAAGTACGTGAAGGTCGGCACCATCAAGAAGGCAGCTCCCGCGGAAGAGGGCAACACAAGCACATCCCCCGAAACAACCGAAACCACCACCGCTGAGGCAGAGCCTGAGAAGGCACCCGCAACCGAAGACAAGCCGAGGGAGGCGAGCTTGGAGGAGGCCAAAGAGGAGGAAGCCACAGCTGACGTAGCAGGTGCCAAAGAAAGTTAGAGAAGTAATCCCTTGTCCAGGCAATAAATCTGTGTCATTCCGTTATGTAAATTGTACCAGCACACTGGACCTGGGGATAGTGCTGGTGCGATGTCAATGTTAGTCGGTACCGGGGTGCTGGATATTACTGGAGTGGCGGGGTGTGCCTCCCCTTTGTTAAGGCGCCTATTGATACTCTCGGCGAATAATATAGCTGCTGTCTAAAGTATTTCTGGCTTTGCTTTTTACATGCTATATTCGCTTGCAAATCCGTCCTCCAATCAGTAGGTAAATCAAGCAGTAGTTGCATCCAGTGTACGTGATCTCCCTGCCTCTGCCTCTTCTTAGCTACAGTTCTTTTTTTAGGGGAAAAAAGGGTCAATATAGTTCTATGTGTACCTCTAGAATAGCTAATTATTACCTCAAATCTCCTAAGCTGGTTGCTGAGCTGTGTTTTGAATAAGAAATCCTCTGTATATTATCATAATCTCAATACTAGCAAAGGCAAGCTGGAGCTTACAGCTTAATCAACTACTCAACTTGACATTATTTATGGTATGCTTACGTTTAGTCCCACATCGCTCAGCCACGGAGCAATGAGGAGGAGACGCAGTATAAATTCCCAGGTTACGGAGCTTCCACAGGGAGAGCTGTGCTGTGTTGTGTGGTAAAATCTGATGATTAACAAGGCTACGGTACTGAGGCACTGCAAACACCCGAGATAAGCTTAAGTTTGTTTTTCATCTTATTTTTGCAGTACCTGGGTTCAGCGCCCACCAATGTAAAGCTTACATTTGTTTCCGACAAATAGGGGTGAAAATGGTACGGATTATTTCCAACCGACCGACCGAAGACTCACGGAAGTTAAATACGGATTCGGTCGGATAGTTGCCGATACAGTCATGGATACAGATAGTAGTCACGGATACGGAAAAGGATGTGGTTTTGCTAATATCCGTCCGCACCCGAAGATACACCGTATTTCACGGTTATATCCGGCAACTAATACCTCAAACCTCAGTTGACCGAGTGTTGGGAAAGATGAAACTTATCTTTAGAAAAATGTTGTCCAGGCACGTCATTTAAGAGAAAAATTAAGTAGACACTGATAGTATGAGTTATTAAAAATTCTCTCTTTTAGAATATTATAATACATAAAGGTAATTTGGAGTAGGTTGGTTCATAATAATTTCTATATATCGGTCCTTTTCAAATCGGCATCCGACAAAATGTTTATCCGCAGCCGAACCGTATGCGTCCCGTATTTGATCCATATAATCTGTAGGATCCGACCCCGTATTTGTATTCGCACACTATCCGCTCTGACTCCGTATCCGGAAAAAATATGGTCATGGACATGGTTTTACTACTATTCTACCGTATCCGCTCCGTTTTCACCCCTACTGACAAAGCTTTCGTCCGAACTCACAACCACCCGACGGCCGCTTGTTGGGAATATATTAGCACAAACGATGATGGCGAGCAGCGCCCGATCTAGCCACGACGGCCTGATCGATATGGCCATATGGGTAACAGAGGACTCAAACGTGAGGGAGAAGGAGACTGGTCTTGACTGGTTGCTGTCTATCCAGTTGGACAACATAAGACAGACCCACCCAATGACCCCCCCCAAGAAAGATGATAATAACTGGTCCAACAATAACAATAGAGTAATAACGAAGTAATGATTTTTCGAAGTGAGACAATGCCGTAAACATCCGCAATTTCTTTCCATTAAGACACGGCCAAATTGCCGGACACCAAAGTGGTTACATAATTAGGATAGTGCGATGTCCAAAAACAAATGCCATCAAGAGCTAAACCTACACCCAAAGCCGCTAGCTCATGAGCCGGCTTATTACAACCCCTTAGGGGTAGTACACCACACATGCCTCAGTAAAGTTTATACGAAGCTGATATTTTAAGTCAGTCAAGCGAATTCCCATCGGTCCCAGATCATAATCTGAGGAGCTGAGAGCAACTTTCAGGTTGGTGCAATCTGTTAAAAAATAACCCTTCCAACACCCAGCTGATCTGCTAGACGAATAGCATTAGAGAGTGCCATCGCCTCGGCATGGAACGCATCAGCCATACTCTGCAAGGATCCCGCAGCTGCGAAACGGACCTATGCTTTTAAACAGATCATCTCGGCATGAAATGAAACGCATCAGCCGATATTTTCCAACACCCAATCATCTCGGAACATGGAGTCATGGACGTTTTTTTTCTCTCGAGAAAATAGTCAGGCGTGCGACGAGACGTGGTGCTTTTGGTCATATCTTGGGCCAGCCCAGGTAACTCAGCCTAAATATATCAGCCCAATTAAACAGATCACGAACGCACCCAGCCGTGCTATCGTTTTAGTCCCACCTCGCTCGCCGAGACCGCGAGGGCGTGGAGGCGTGCTATATAAGCAGACCCACGGCAACGATTTGAAGCATACCTTTCTCGGCCTTTTGGCTAAGATCAAGTGTAGTATCTGTTCTTATCAGTTTAATATCTGATATGTGGGCTAAATGTCCACAACGATATTAAATTTATTTTTTATGGGGGAGGGCCCACCACAGTAGCTTGCTACTGGGGCTCTCATGTGTCGCCCAGGCGTTGCACTGCTGCCTGGGCCCGGCGCACCCCAACCAATTCAATTCTTAAGTTTTTCTTAACTGATTTTTTTATACCAAGCTAAATTAACAGGTTTTTATTTAAAGATATTAGGACTAGCCGTCAGAGTTGAACAGGAAGAGAGACTTTTAGTTTCAGTTTGGCTTTCGTTGGATCATCGAATGGCTTCTTGCTCTGCTCTGACCGCCGTCACCCTCCCTTCCGCCGCCGCGGCGACGACCGGCCGGCCGCGCGCGACAGCGTCCTTGCGTCGGCCCGGGGGTCGCGGCCAGCGCGTCTCTGGCGTCGTGCGGTGTAGCGCCGCCCCGGGCGGCCTCGGGATCTTGGGGAAACGTGAGCTCTCTGTTCTGAAACTAGATTGTCGCTTGCGATTCGCTTGGAAACCTGACTTGCTTTTCTCCGGTTGTATGCGTGGCAGTGACGGAGCTCTGGCAGGCGGCGAGGGTGCGCCTCCGGGGACCGTGCTCGCCGCCGTGGCTGCCGCGGCGGTGGTCTACAAGGTGGTGTCCGGCCTCCTCACTCCGCCGACTCCGCCACCGCAGCGACGGCTGGAGGTGGTTGATGACGCGCTGCCCCCAGCTCCCGAGCCAGTGGAGGTGGGCGAGATCACGGCGGACGAGCTGCGGAAGTACGACGGGTCTGACCCGGAGAAGCCGCTTCTCATGGCCATCAAGGGGCAGATCTACGACGTCTCCCAGAGCAGGTCGACTTCCTTTAGCTATGCCCCCAATAAACCATCGTTTTCGGCTCTGCTGTTTGACTTCAGACTTTGTCAGCTGTCACAGCTAAATCATTCAGAGTTTTGCTGTGATCAGCCGATCAATGCTATCACTTACTCGTTATTACAACCGTGGCTCTGTACGTTATGAGCATCACTGCTTCACTTCTTCTATGCTAGTACTAAGTACTAACTAACATATTTGTCTACTATTCTGAATTCATGAACGCGATGCCAAAGTTTTTGACGAGTCTAACATAGAAAGGTTTAATGGCCTTTGTGTTAAAAGTTATTCAGCCACTAGCTCATGAGATGTTTGACGGACATTCCAATATGCATATAAAATGTACATACTGTAGTAGCTTCTGAAATCTGATCCCTTGCATAGAGCTTCTATGCTGTTGGTATGTTTGCAGGGATGTGTGGGTTAAATTGTTGCTTGTTCACTATTTAGAAGTTGTGGGTTCATGTTCAATTATTGATCCCTATTCCATAGATATTATCTTTGTACTCTTATCATTTGAGTTGAGGCTTTGGTGAACTGTGATGTATCAAATAAGGATAATTGCATGCATAATTACATGTACTCTATTTGTGTAGTGGCATCAGCAAGATTCGAATATTTGTAAACCTTTGCTGAACTCAACCTTTGACATTGATCTGCATCACGTTCTGCCTATTTCTGATTTAGTTTGCTATTATGCAGAATGTTCTATGGGCCTGGTGGACCATATGCATTGTTTGCTGGTAAAGATGCCAGTAGGGCATTGGCCAAGATGTCCTTTGAGCCACAAGATCTAACGGGTGATGTATCTGGCCTTGGTCCATTTGAGCTCAGTGCCTTGCAGGACTGGGAGTACAAGTTCGTTAGCAAGTATGTGAAGGTAGGAAGCATCAAAACAACAGGACTCGTAGAAGAGGGTAATGTTAGCACTACCTCTGAAATACAGGATGAATCTGCTGCGGGGAAATTGAATGGAGAGAAAGCTTGATGAGAAAGGAAGAAATGGAGGTTATTGCTTTTGACGGCTCCTGAGAGGGCAACTAGATGCCGCGTAGCTGATACAGTGACACTACATGCATCTTGACAGGAATTCACAGATGTACTGTAAACTTGTGTAATTAGAAGCTTAATTGTAACATGAAGCATGAGATATCGAATTATTGAATTTGAAGAGGATGATGTCTCATTGCTGCACTCTGAGAGAATGCTGTTGATTTTCCTTGTCAAGAACATGGTGCCATGTTATTAGTTAGATGCCTTGATAGTTGTTGCCGTGTTGATCTTCCTTGTCAAGAACACGCTCAATCATCGGATATCTACCTTATTGAAGAGCAGCTGGTAGTTGGAGAGCCTTTTGATATTTGTTCTCATGTTACAAACTTACTTAATTATTTGCTCAACATTCTTTTGGTGTGCCGTCTTGTGTTGATCATGCGACTACTGGACCATGATACTAGTACCGCTTCATATGAGGTTTTCCGTGCATGCTAATATCTGGTGGGTCTGATTCAACAGTTACTTTTTTTTTTGCGAATGATTCAACAGTTACTGATCATAGGAAATAAAAACAAGCAGCACCGCGCTAGAGGGAACATTATCAGCAGCACGAATAATGCCATTCAGACTTACATTCTAGCAAGTATCTGTCGCACTTGGTTTGAGAAATGCTTCGTAGAGAGGGCTAGAAGCTATATAATTTTATCGAACCAAACCCAGATAAATGCTAATCACATTATCGTTTGCACAACTCACATAAAATAGTTGTTTTATGAGATCTCGATGCTCAGCTATACTAATCACTTTAACGAGGTTCCAGGATACAGTGATGATTGCTCAATGAGGAACCAATCAGGAGTTGTTTCTGTTATGTTACCTGTCAAGGTTACGTAGACGGCCCTTGGCCAACCTAAAGAACGTTTTCGTTCATCACAGCCTCTCTGGGCCTATGTCACACGCAATCATCATTAAGTCAACTGCGTTCATCACCACCACCATGTGCATGCCAAGGCTGTTCGGTTGCATAGGAAGTTGATGCCTGTTGGTCTTTACCTTTTCTCGTTGCCTTCTTCGCTGAGGTGAGACATGACAACTGACATACAAGAGCAAACTATTCTTTTTGGATATTTGAGTGTTTGGTATTATTTGAAGTGGCTAAATGGCATTCTAACATCAACAGTCCAACAACCACGCATGGTATTACTTAGTATGGAATGCAAGCAACTAACAGACTAACAGATGCTGAGCTGCTTTCCTTTGCCATCCGGTGTGAAACGCAAGCAGCTAGCAGCCTAGCAGATGGAAGTAGTAGCAGTAGAGTCTAAGAAAGAGCAACAATATTGGTAGAATGATAAGCCCCACCAACAGTAAAATGATTCTTGGCGAGCAGGAAACTTCCGTGGCATGATCTCTTGATGTGTTTGTTCTATCACACCCTTCCTACTTCCAACTGCAGTAGGATGATCTCAGCTTTGACAAATATGCAGCAACACAGTTGTTTGCGCACATAAGAAGATGGGAAAGTCAAAGGCCAATGGAAAATGTGCTGTGGATGGGTGCATGCATTTTTCAATTCCCAAGTTTTATTTTTCTCTGGTTGCAGCGCAAGAAATTTCACACGCATATCAATTGCGCTGGATCTAAAATACGGTGGACCAAAAACATGTAGAACTACAATGCTATCAATATCTATCAATTAATGGGTCGTGGTTGTTGTGTGAACATACTCATTAAACATGGTATTTAGGCTAGATATCGAACCCAAGTGCGAACCCCATCTTGTGTCGCCTGGTTGTTTTAGTGCGCGTATTTGGTTTGCACTTGAACAGTTTCAGTTTCATCAATATCTAGTAAAAAAAAACAGAGCAATATGGACTACTTCCCTTGATGCAGCAACTAGTGCAAGTTGCAAACGCTGAGCATGGCAATGGGCATAATATGCATATGGACATTCTCGAAGAAAAGGAGATTTGAATCTATTGAACTCTCCCCTCAATATTAATAGCCCCATCATACCCTTGACGCCGAAGATTTTGAACATCAAAAGCATGTTTGGATAACACATAGCTCAACATCTTTAAGTGTCACGACTTGGTGCTTGTCACATGTATCAAGTCAAAAACCCGCTATTGCAAAATGCCATCTTTATCGACAAATCTGAAAACCAATGTTGTATGCTCCCTTTTTACAACATCACAAGTCACCTTGCCCAAAAGCTCGGTTCACCTTTCACTATCGAAAACCTTTAAGGCGGAATCCAGAGTCTTTACAACAATCTTGAGGCACAACCCACAAAAGGATTGGGAGCTCCCAAGTGACCACAAAAGGTCCCAACTAGCCACAAAAGGCCTCAAGAACACCATCTAGGGTCCAACGACCCAAGAGTAACAAGCTCACGAACTTTCACTTCCACGAAACCTCATGGAGAGAGCAAACCGATGCAACAAAATGCAATGGCAAGAACAAAAGAAGTGCTCAAGTCCTTCACTCTCAAATTCCAACAAAGCAACAAATGCTTATGGGGGAATAAGAGAGGAAGAACAAAGAAGGAGAAACACCAAGAACTCCAAGATCAAGATCTACTAGGTTCCCCTCACTTAGAGGAGAGAAGGATTGGTGGAATTGTAGATCTAGATCACCTCTCACTTTTCCCTTAAAGATATGCAAGAATCATGGGAGGGATTAAGAGGTAGGCAAGCTTTTCCAAAGGTCAACAATGGAGGAGAGAGAGGGGAAAAACGAGCTCAAGAAGTTAGGGAACCATTGGGGAAGAAAGCCCCTTAAATAGGTTCCCTTGAAAATCTGCCCGTTGGCAGTTTTCGCGAGGGCCGGCCTTGGAGCCCGGCCAGGCCGGCCTGAAAAGGCAGGAGGCCGGCTGACTTCCAGAGACGCCCGGCCTTGGGCCCGGCCAAGGAGACCGGCCAGGCCGGTCTAAAAAAGCAGGAGGCCGGCTGACCACCAGAGGGGCCCGGCCTAGGCCGGCCAACCAGAAACAGAGAGAGAACTTCTTTAACCTCTAACTTTTGCAAGAAAACTCCAAATGGGATGAAACCAATTTTGTTGGAAAGATAGCGACAAGAGCTATACTACAAAAAGTTTTTCATGGGAAGGTGTGGAACTTTCCTCACGGATAAACCGATAATATTTCCAAACCCGAAACACAACAACTTTTTCATCCGGACTCCGTTTTTGATGAACTAGAGCTTGATTTGGAGAAGAACACAAGCTCTAAATTCTCACATGGATAAAAGCCAAATAAGAACCAAGAAAGATGATATGCCAAGTATGCAAAGGTTTGAGCTCTCCACAAAGATGTGATCAAGTTACTCACTCGAAAGCCCCTCTTGATAGAACGGTATCTATCCTATAACCCGGTCTCCGAACTAACAACATGAGACCGGTAAAATAGAAACCCTATCAAGATCATACCTTTGCCTTGCGCATTCCACTTGAGTTAGATGATGACGATCTTGATCTCTTCAAGTGGACCACCTTTCTTGATTACGCTTCGCTTGATGAAGATTCACATGTTGCTCCCCATACTCCAATGTGGGAGAGCCTCTCATAGGCACATCTTCACTTGACCAATATCTCTAAAAGGGTGGCAAGCTTCAAGCATAGTATTTCTTCGAGATGCTTCTCTTGAACTTGCACTTCATAATCTTTTCTTAATATATATGATGGCTTGGAGATGAACATGAATGTTCCCTCAATCTTCTTTTCCAAACCACTCTTTACCATGTAAGCTTCTAGAGTTCAACACATGAACTCCAATCTTTTTCTATGGAAAAGATCTACAAGAATATCTCAATGTAAACATTAGTTCATAAGGATTGTCATTAATTACCAAAACCACACATGGGGGCACCATGCACTTTGAAAGGATCGTATGGCCACCTAGGGGGGGGGGGGGTGAATAGGTGCTACTCCAAATTTTAATTCTTTTTAGATTAAGACTTGACACAAAGGTAAATTCTCTAGATATGCAACTACGGTGAATTTACCTATATGACAAGTTAACCCTAAATAAGATAAGATACAAGTAATAACTAAAGAGTAAGGAGTAACCGAACGGGAAGCTATCGGAGACAAGGATGTATTCCCGAGTTTCTCCTTTTTAGGGGAGTACGTCTCGTTGGAGGGGTGTGAGTTTCAAACTCAAGCGCCACAAATGGCCTCACCCTATTCTTCGATGAACCTCGCCCAAAAGCTCGGTTCAGCTTCCACTATCGGAATCCTTCAAGGCGGAATCCGGAGCCCTTACAACACACTTGAGGCACAACCCACAAAAGGATTGGGAGCTCCCAAGCACCACGAATCTGCTACACAAAAGTATCAAGCAAGTAAGTACAACAAGATGCCTAGATTTTCCTAGTGGAAACCCTAGGCTCAAATCCCTCAAGTGAATGAGGGGGAAATGAAGAACGCTTTGGTGAAGATGTAGATCTCGGCCTTCTCCTTCAATCCACCAAAGATCAAAGAGTTTGGGTGGAGGGATTGGGAGATCTATTAGTTTTGAGCTTTAAACAATGGTGGTCTTGCTTGGTCTAGTCGAGCTTGCTGGCTGGAGGTAGGTGGAGGGGTATTTATACCCCTTCACAAAATGTAGCCGTTGCCCTTGTCGTCACACCGGAGACTCCGGTCTAAGTGACCGGAGACTCCGGCAACCTTCCGGCAAGTCTCCGGACTGAGGGCAGGAGTTGTCACCACTTGTTGCAACATCTTGATAGACCGGAGTCTTTTCTCCGGGACCGGAAACTTGGGTCCCCTAAGTCCGGAGAGTCCGGCCACTCTCCGGTAAGACTCCGGACCGAGCACAGGAGCTGCCACCACTTGACGCAACTTGAGACAAAACACCTGAGTCCGGAGACTCCGGCCTGAGAGTTTCCACATCAGCTTCTTCTCTTTCTTTTCTCTTAGGCGATTCGATGCACATGTAGATTTATCTATTTAAATCCTGCATCACTTAGCAACAAATTAGAGTGTCGCTAGTGTTGTTGCCTAACACACAAAACAACAAGGGATATATAAAATGTTCTTTCAATCTCCCCATTTTTGGTGTTAGATGACAACACTAGGATTTGCAATAAAGTTACAACAACAATGAACATGTTTCCAAAGACAACATGAGATGCTCCCTCTAAATGTGTGCATGTAAATAGTTTGCATTGGAATACAAATGCACAACATATAGGTTTTAGAGCAACTCCACAATATAAAGAGAAAACACGATAAATTTGCATTTGTAAGACATAACAAGGTACAAGTTGAGATTATGGGATATAAATCATACCTTGTGCATAAGAGTGTATAGATAATATCAATGCACATAGAAGGTAGTCTCAACTATAGATAAATCCGAAATCCATATGTCTTACACCATAATTAAACAACATAGTCTCACACGAATATGTAAAGCAAATAAGTTCAAAACATAAGATAAATGGACACAAGCTCCAAAGAAATGATAAAAGAGCATGCTTGTGTCCGACCCATGCAAATCCAAGAAGATCACTCTTTGGCATCGAAACGCCAAAAAGGGAAAAAAAGCGATGCTATGCGAACCCAAGAAGATCACTCTTCTTCATCTTTGTCTTTGTCATCTCCTTCCGCATCCCCATCCTCACCATCCTCATCATCATCCTCATCGGATTCGTCTTCTTCATCACTTTCAACCATAGGAGCCTTGCTAGTGTTGCGAGAAGAGGAATGCATAGAGGACACATCTTCAAAATCATCCCAAGGGAACATATCCGTGTTCCATTTGTTGTAGGAGATGGTCTTCTCATCACTTGAGGAAGGGGGTCTCCTTGCTTGCGAGGAGGAGGAGGGTTGGGGCCTAGCTTCCCCAACTTGGAAAAAATCTTGCATTGGTTATCAAGAATAGTCTTTCTTTCTTCATAAGCCTCATGATTTTCCTTATGAATAGCAATTTGCATGCAAAGCATGGTCCTCTTCCACCATGAGAGCTTCTTCACTTGCTTGTTCACCGCTTCCTTACCCTTACCCCGTGAGGGGATCGGCATTTTTACTCCTCCTAGTAGTTGGGGCCTCAAGCTCTTCCTCTTCATCACTAGATGATTGGAATGGAACACGAGAGGTGGAAGGCTTGTGCTTGTTGAGTTGTTGAAGGGTGCCTTTGGGGTGTTTGGTGAAGCTTGTGGTGTTGATATTAGGCACCTTGTCTAAAATGAGCTTCATCACATAAGGTGCATACACGGGATTTTTCTTCTCACATATAGCCCAATGGATCTCGCACTTGATAAAGTCCATGACATCAATCTCCATTCCTTGGCAATCTACACCCAATTGTTGAACTTGATACGCATGATAGAGAAGGTTGACAAGTCCTCCACGAATAGCATCCACATTTTCGGCTTGAGGAGCAAGGCTAAAACGAACCATGCGGAGAAAGATATTGAAAGTGGGGTAGAGGTTGCGATTTGAGCCCACATCCTTCTTCTTCAAGTAAAGAGGGGCCAAGCGAGGCTTGTCATAGTGCACTCCTTCATGATGCATCCTTCTTCCAACCGAAGACGTGGCACCACGGAAAGAATACCCCAAGAGCTCACCAAACCTCACAAAGGTGGATTCATATTTAGTTGTGTCGGTCATCCAAGTCATGGTGACATCCTCATCATGTCCAAGCACAAGAGTAGCAAAGAATTGGTGGACTAGCTCAATGTCATAATCTTGTTGAGTAAAAGAGATGAGCCTCTCAAGTCCAAGCTTCCTAGCAATCCACACGGCCTCTTGAAAATAGGTCTTCTTGTTCAAGGATTCAAGACTAATCACTTTGTGCTCACACACTGCATTGGCCTTGGAGAGGTTGGCATAGATTTCTTTGAAGATGAGCTCTTGTTCTTTCCTCCAAAAATGAGGATCCTCGGATGTTCTCACCATAGTGTAGAAGGGCTGCTCCCTCATGATGCGAAACTCACTCTTGTTCAAGTCTTTCACGAAAGTTATATTGTCATAACGTGCCTTTTGAGCCAATTCCCACTCCAAACGCTGAGCATCTTCCCTCTATCTAGCAGCAGCTGATTTCTTGTTCTGAGCAATGACACCGCGCTGAACACGGCGACCCGTTTCTTCATCATATTCAAGATAGTCCCTAGAAGAAGGACGGCCTTTTCTTGAAACCTTGTGAGGATTGGATGAGGATGCCTTGGACCTCTGAACACCTGTGAATAAATGAGTAGGAGGGAAGCATGGAGGTAAGCATACATGTCCAGGAAACCAACGAAGAAGGAGTTCAAAATTTCTGGGCACCAAAGGCTGATCTAGACCGGAGTCTTCGGTCTCAGGGGGCGGAGTCTCCGGCCACACCGGAGTCTCCGGTCTGTACAGACCGGAGTCTCCGGCCCTGGGAGCGGAAACTCAGATCTAGGTCAACATTTGATGTCCAGCCATTGAAGACTACTTCTAAGATGTACATTGCCATCTACAAGATTCTACACCAAGAAAAACTAAGGAAACTACTCTCCAAAACACATCTAGGATGAAACCCTAAAGAGAGAGAGAGGTACCCTTGTCCTTCATGATGCAGTCCAAACGCAGGAGAGGAAGATCCCCTGCGTCGGAGAGGTGGAGGAGACCGGAGGCACGGCGGATTCCGGCGGCGGGAGCGGCACCTTGGAGCAGCGGCGGTGGCTGGGTGAATGTTTGGAATCGGGGTGTGAGAGGAGTTATGAAATAACCCCTCACCCCGATTCCCTTTTGGAACCCAGCGAAGCTGCCGAGACCGGAGTCTCCGGCCTAAACACAACGGAGTCTCCGGCCTCGCCGGAAACTCTGTGTTTAGGGTGGAAACTCTGGTCAGACCGGAGTCTTCGGTGTGTCGCACCGGAGTCTCCGGCCGCTGCGACTCCAAAAATGCCATTTTTTAGTGTGGGACAAGTATGTTGCAAGAGGAGCATGGTTTTAGACAAGATAGGCTTAGGTTTAGACAGAAAGTCACTGGAAATGGTACTTCACACTCAAACTTTGTAAGAAGTAAAAGAAACACTAAAAACCAATATTTGAGTGTGTTTTCCATAAAGAGAAACAACAGATAGGCAATAAAATCCAAATAAGTTCCAATAATATCAACTCTTCACAAAGAAGAGGGCGGTGGCCTAGGCCACCATGTATGAGTGTATGTGGCGTGATACCGCGAAGATATGTCTTGGGTTCACTACCACTACTGGTCATTTATGCTCACAATTCATAGAACGAATATAGAGAAGCAAATGAGTTCTTAATGTCGGCATAATGGGGGGAGGGATAGTCCAATGTATTAGGACCGCACTCCCCTTATGTCCATGCCTACACCTAAACCAAATAGATAGTCAAGATAAAAGTGTGTATGCAAGATAGTCAAGTCAAGCTCCTTGAATCCACGATATTTAGCTCATTCCTCAAAAAGTGAATCTTGCTTCATCAAGTGGCTTCGTGAATATATCGGCAAGGTTGTCTTTGTGGAAATATAGCCAATCTCAATATCTCCTCGGGCAATATGATCTCTAATAAAATGATGACAAATCTCAATATGCTTTGTTCTTGAATGTTGCACCGGGTTGTGGATAATCTTGATCGTACTTTCATTGTCACACAAAAGAGGCATTTTGTCACATTGACACCGTATTCCTTTAAAGTTTGCCTCATCCATAACAACTGAGTGCAAGCACTAGCGGCCGCCACATACTCGGCTTCGGCGGTGGAAAGAGATATACAATTTTGCTTCTTAGAAGACCAACTCACCAAGGACCTACCAAGGAATTGGCATGCCCCGGAAGTTGATTTCCTATCATCAAGACAACCGGCCCAATCCGAGTCCGTGTACCCACAAAGAGAGAAAGTTGAGCCCTTTTGACGAGATATCTTCTCGGCATATGCCACGGGGTGGCTTACTTGAGGGGCAACTACGGCGCGAGTGACGGCGTTCCGGCGGGATTGTGCGCGAGCACGGCAAACACTCGATGTACCCAGGTTCAGGGCCCTCGTGAGGAGGTAAAACCCCTACGTCCTGCATCTGATCTGTATATATGGTGGATTATACTGTGTTACATGCTTGCTCCTAGAGCTGTATTGCTATGGAGGGGATGAACTAGCGGGCACAGCAGCCGGCTAGGAGTGAGCAAGGAGCTCCCGGGAAGAATCCTCTCAGGGACCAAGTGAGTGAGAGAGTGAGGCTTCGGGATTGAGTGTCCTCCTAGCTTTCTCCCTGGTGCATCTTATATAGGGGATGCCCAGGGGACAAGGGGACAAGGAGGCAAGGGGACAAGGGGACGAGGAGCGGCCCGCGTGCACCGCGGCGCACTATACTGCATAGTGTCTACTATTCTTCAATAGTCTTCTCCTTCTTGCTATTCACCAATAGTGCCGGGTGCGGGTGTCTTGTCCGAATAGTAGCAGGGAGCAGTGTACGGGGTAGCTTGCTAGCCACAACTTGGAGGAGCAGCCGGACGGAGAGCGGCCAGCTGGACTCGGGCCGCCAGCCGGAGTCGGGCGGGCGATGGAGGTCGGGCAGCCGGACTCGGGCCGCCAGCCGGAGTCGGGCGGGCGATGGAGGTCGGGCAGCCGGACCCTGGCCGCCAGCCGGGGTCGGGCAGCCGGACTGCTTCTTCTGTTCTCTCGTCGAGTCGTGGGCTTTGGTAACCCGGGGGTCATCCCCACGTCAGCCGGGGTCGGGCAGCCGGACTGCTTCTTCTGTTCTCTCGTCGAGTCGTGGGCTTTGGTAACCCGGGGGTCATCCCCACGTCACTAGCCTCCGAACACGTTGGAGCGGTACCGCCGGCTACGGCGGGGAGGGCTTCTGCGTGTTCATCCAACTCTGTGTGTATTGCCTGTAACAACAAGAAAACGAGTTGAATCTGCAACAGTGCTAAGTAAAATACGAAGGATGCGAGGCGGGTATCTATATGCAAGGTTGAAGCCGGCTCGCTTTTGCCCGGTTCCTTGATCTTTTTCGTGTGCACCCCGTCCGGCGCAGTCTCTTGCCGGCTGAACTCTGCACCCGGATCCGAAGAGATGCCGGAACGACGAGCGTGACACAATACTTAGATCTAGAAGCTGGATAGAAGCGACTCGACGAACCAACAGGGAAAACTTATGCGATGCAGATGCCGGCTTGCCTTCGTTTTGCCGCCCGTGCCCCTTCCCGTGCATGCGGCCAACCGACCCCTGCTCTTGCCGGCTGAACTCTGCAGCCGGATCCGAAGAGAGGGCCGGCCAGGGGCGCACGGTACTGAGATCTTGAGAGGCTGGACTTAGGCGAGCGATGGCAAGGGTTTTCTGTTGCGAGCCGGAAACCTTTCTTTCTTATGTGCCTTTCGCGTGTGCCCCCTAGCCGGTTTCTGGCCAGCGTGTCAGCCGGGTTGCGGTCTGCAGCCGGATCCGAGAGTAGGCGTCGGGGTCAAGCACGCTACTAAGCTATCGTAAGCGAGAGTCGGTAGCCGGCTAGCCACAGTGGTACAGAAAGTAAAGGATGCCGAAAATGTGAGGCGGAAGCGTCACTTAGCTGTTTTTTTATGTCGTAGCCGGGGATGCGGTTCGAGTTGTCGAAGCGGGGACGTCGGCGCAGTCGGAGGAGGCCGGCCAGACAGCCAACCGGGCAGCCGGGTTGACCCCAGGCCAGGTCGGGACGCGGCCGGACGGGCATCCAAACGGGACGGGCCAGTCCGGTCTCCAACCAGCCTGGACCTGGTCGTCCAGGGAACCAAACGGCAGGAGCGGGACCGAGCCGGCTGGCGAACGAAACGGGATGGCCCCAGCCGGTACATCTCTTTTTTCCCTTCTCTTTTTTCTTTTCCTCTTTCTTTTCTTTTCTCTTTTCTTCTTTTTTCTCTTTTCTCTTTTCTTCCTCTCGACTGGGCAAACGTCGGCCCGAGAGAGGAAAACCAGCCGGGCGGGGCAGAGCGGCGAGGGCGTCGGTCGGACGGGGCAGCACAGGCGGCGCGGAGCAGCCGGCCGCGGCGCGCAGGGCGCAGCCGGCGGGGGCGACGACGGGGCTAAGCATCCGGCACGGCGGCGCGGGGCGGCCGGCGCGGACGGGGCGGAGCTGGCCGTGGCGAGGAAGGGGAGGAGCCGGCTGCGCGCGCGGGGCGCGGACAGGCGGAGGCGCTGGAGGATAGGCGGGCGCAGCCGGCCTGGGTCGGGGCGCAGCCGTAGCCGGCGAGGCGAGGAGCACGGCGAGGGCGACCGAGGCGGGGCCGGCCAGGCGTGGACGGGCCGGAGTCGGAGGTGGCCGAGCACGGCCAAGGCGGGGCGCGGCCGGGGCGGAGGCGCTGGAGGAGAGGGGGGCGCAGCCGGCCCGGGGCCGAAGGAGGCCGAGCGCGGCCTAGGCGGAGCCGAGGCGACGGCGGCCGAGGCAGGGCCAGCGGGTGCTCGCGCAGCTGGTCGGGGACGCGCGAGGCGCGTGGCGGAGGCGGCGTGAAGCGGACCTTCCCTTATAAATTGGCAAGATCCCTGTGTATAGTGCAAACCCCTGGATCGATTCATTTGCACACACAGTTTACGATGAATATCACAACAAAGTATCAATTATTACACGCGGATCCAGTACTTAGGAAAATATTCGTTACAAATTGCATAGCATGAAGCTAGCTTTGAAAGAGTAAAGCAGCTGAAAACATTATTCTTCAGTGAGTCTCCATCATCTTCATGTGCCACAGGCGAAACATGTTGGTTGCAGACTCGAAACCCTTATACGAAACCTCACTCATCGTCTGAACAATCTGCAACAGGAAAAATGTTGCAACAAGGTGGGTCAGAACCATATAAAATGGAACTGCCAAGTGACACTCTGTGGACACTTAATGGAATAACTCTAATATCCTATATGCATATTTGGCTGGTGGGGTTCAAAGGCTATTTTGCATAAAGCCAACTTTTTCCTATCTCTTTTGAAAACTTGCACGTACTCAGGTTCACTCATCTAACTGAGCCTGGGTCTAAACCAGGTGCACTCACTTAAATGAGCCTGAGTTCCTAACCCTTGTTCACCCTTCAAAATTTTACTTGAGAAGTTGGAATGTTGGGATCCTCCGTTGACGTCCTTGATCAGCTGCTCAGAATTGTCCGTAACCGGGGACACGGCTAAGTACTTAGTTTTGACACTCTCGAGAGGTTGTGCACGTTCACCATTTGACTCAATCAGACCAAACTATCCTCTACACTTCAATAGTGATAAGGAAAAGGAGAAGATCGAGACGAGACTTTTCAGAAGTTGTGTTCCCATGATCATACCAGGAGACCACCGCCCACCTATCACCCTACGTCTGTCGATCTCCTGACCCAGGTTCACACCAACGTACTCCGTCAAGACAGAGCCCATATGACAAATGCTGCACTGGAAGCAATCTTCACTTGGAGTAACTTCAAATCCCTTCGTCCCTGGGTGGCAATCCACAAGTGCACGTACTCAGGTTCACTCATCTAAATGAGCCTGGGTATAATCCAGGTGCACTCACCTAAATGAGCCTAAGCAGCCACTCAACTCCAACCTCTATCCACATGCCACATCCACCCAGGTGTTTCATTAACTTAGTAGAATTTTCATCCCTTTACTTATATAAAATATTTTCAGCGTAGCAACGCTAATATCTACTAAGTTATTATATAGGTTCCTAGACACATAGGAATAAGGGTGATATTCTAAACATGTCTTACATAGCAATACTAATACACCTACACATGCTTAAGGAAAATAAACTAAGTCATGCATAGACAAAAAATACTTAGGAATTTTATGAATGTGCCACTTGCCTTGGCAGCAAGGGGAGCAGTAGTAGCAGCTGCAAAAATCCTCGTTTCCCTCAGAAAATTCTAACACAATAAAACAAGCCACAAATAAACATACAAACATAATAACAATACAATAAAATATGCTATGCATGAAATGCAATTTAAAACACAATAAAGATATTACACTAACTTTTCTGGTTTTAATAAAATATGCATGGAGTCAAAATGCATTTAAAACAATTTTTAATAAAGCAACTAAACAAAACAAATCATAAAAAGGGAATAAACACAAATAAATACTACTGTTAAACAAAATAATTCACAAAATTATGGGAGGGGTCTCTCTGGACAGAGGGCAATTATACAAAACTAGTGCAATTGGAAATACTCAAAAATAATATTTATAACAAAAGATAATGCCAAAAATACTCAAATTAAGCCTCTGATTTTTAAATCAATTTAAAAGTATCCAAAAATTATTTCTAACAGTGGCTAACTATTCTACATATCCTAAGGTTTCCAAAAATATTTTATTTGCAAAATTTGGATTTGTGGATCTAAAGTTAAGTCAAATTTAATCAAACTTCTCATTTGAAATTTTAATACATTTAAACTATCAAAATTTGAAACTAACAGAGCCAAAAGATTCTACAGGTCCAGAGCTTTTCAAAAATATAAAGTTTGTTAAATTTGGCCAAACCAGTAAAAAGTTGTGATAGTTCTGACATGCAGGGGCTTTTGTGCAAAACTGCCAATTAAATCTAAATAGAAAAATTAATTTACACGCGGTGCTTACTGGATCTGACGTGGCCGCTGACTGGCATTGACTGGGCGCTGACGTGGTTAAGTGATGCGATCTGGAGCGTTGGATCTGGATCTAAGGGTCTGGATCTAAACCGTACCCCTTCGATTAAGTGCTCTAATCTAAGCCGTGGATTGTGGATCGGACGGCTCTGGTCGCGTTGACCAGCCCGTGCGGCGCTAGGTCACCGGAGCATGTTGGCCGGCGGTGGCGCCATGGCCGGCGATGAGCGGCATCACGAAAAGAGAGGGGGCGGGACACGAGGCTCATACCACGCGATGCTGGGCGAGGAGGCGAGGTTGATGGCGAGGTTGACGGCGTCGAGGTGCTCTGGCCCGCCGGGAATCGCTCACCGGAGTCGGAGAAGCGGACAGCAGCGTCGGGTCGTTGATGGAGGCGTTGATCTGGTGCACAAAAAAATTCGGAACAATGTCAGGAAGATGCTCCAGGTCGAGAGAGCCGGATAGGAACAGGAGGGAGGGTTCGGGGTCGTCGGAGCTCGCCGGAAAAGAAGAAACTCGCCGCGGCCGTGGTGGATTTGCGAGGAAGAAATCGGGCAGCCTGGTGGCTCCCGTGCTCTGTGGTTTGGGGCAAAGGAGAGAGGGCGGTGAGGTGCTTAAGTAGGAGCAGGAGGGAGCAAGAATCGCTGCTTTAAACGCCCGTATTGAAGAGCGCGATCGCCGGTGTCTCCTGCCATGGACACGCGCGTGATTGACGCGAGGTGGAAGAAGCTGACAGGTGGGTCCCACCTGTCAGTGAGAGGAGAGAGAGAGGCCGTGGGCTGCTTGCTGGGCGCGCGCGGAAAGAAACTGGGCCTCTGCTGGCCTGGCTCGGCCTTCCTATTTTTTTTGTTCTGTTTCTTTTTCTATTTTCTGTTTTCTGAAAACATTTATAACTTTGGTTTTAAAACTCCAAATGAATTCAAACTTGTTTGTAAAAATTTGTAATAACAATATCTATTATTTAAATTATTCAAGCACACCTTGTCAAACATTTCAAAAAAAATACAAAATCAAAAATGTTGCATAATTACTTATTTGACCCTTTATGTAAATTTTAAAATAGGGTTTTAAATAAAATCATTTGTGGCTTATTATAAATAAATACCACAAATACAAATTTTGAAACTAACTTATTTTAAACATATGTTTCAGATAAATATAATTGAATCAAAACCAAAATTCAAAATAGAACAGATAAAATCATAAAATCAAAATATTATATATAGAGCATAATATGCCCTTTTATGATATTTTCTCAAATATGTTTTCAAGTGGAAATATAATTCCATCTTTTGAAAATTCAAATGCAACAAAGTAAGAAGATGATGAATGCATGAATGATTTTAAATTTTTAAATCAAAATATATATGGTTTTCAAAAAGTTTTTGATTTTTTAGAATTTTCAACATTTTGAAAATCTTGGAATGTTACACAGAGCCGGACCGGCGCGGGCGGCCAAGCGCGGCCGAGGTCGAGCCGGGGTCAGCCGGGCGCGGGGCGCGCGGAACTTGAGGAGGCTGGGCGCGGTTGTCGACGGGCTCCCAAGGGCGAGGCCGCGCGGGGGCGTACGGGCGACGGTGAAGACGGTGGGCGCGACACAGCTAGCCTGGGCGTGGTCAGACGGAGGCGCTCGACGGGTGCGGAGGAGCTTGGGCAGAGCTCGGAAGGCCGGGCGCCGCCGAGCCTCCGGGCATCTCCACCGGAGCACCGCCGGGCGCGCAGATGTGAGGCCGCACGAACACGGCCGGCTGAGGAGTTTTTGGCGACGGAGACGAGCGCGGGCTGAGCTGGGGAGGCCGGGGGCCGCCCAGCCTCCGGGCTTCTCCGCCGGGCACGCAACGGTGAGGCCGTACGGACGTACGTCGCACGAGAGGTTGGGGGCAAAGACGGGCAGGTGCAGCTGCAGAAGGACGAGGACGATGGCGACGCGAACGCGGGAGCCATGGCGACGCCGAGCCTCCGGGCTTCTCCGGCGATGGCGAGACGGCGATGGCGATGACGACGATGATGAGTTGTCCCGCCGGAACGGAACTCCGGTCACCGCTTCGCCCCACGGTGGGCGCCAAATGACGAGGTATCTTCTCGGCATATGCCACGGGGTGGCTTACTTGAGGGGCAACTACAGCGCGAGCGACGGCGTTCCGGCGGGATTGTGCGCGAGCATGGCAAACACTCGATGTACCCAGGTTCAGGGCCCTCGTGAGGAGGTAAAACCCCTACGTCCTGCATCTGATCTGTATATATGGTGGAGTATACTGTGTGAAAGGACACGGATGTTGCCTAGAGAGGGGGGGGGTGAATAGGCGATTTAAAATTCTTTACGGTTTAGGCTTGAATAAATGCGGAATAAAACTAGCAGTTAATTTATCAAGCGCGAAACCTAAACAAGCTAGGTTTACCTATGTGCACCAACAACTTATGCTAAACAAGATATACAAGTATGTGATAGCAAGATATATTACTTCAAGCTCGATGGCTATCACAAAGTAAATTGCATAAGTAAGAAGCTCGGGTATAGAAATACCGAGGCACTTGGAGACGATGATTTATCCCGAAGTTCACTTCCCAATGGAAGCTACGTCTCCGTTGGAGCGGTGCGGAGTCACAAAGTGATCCCCGAATAGCCGTCAAATGGCACACCGTAATCTCCTTCGTGCCTCCACCAATGCGGAGTGCCACGAACCACTATGGGACACTTGAGGGTGGTCACCGAACCCGTACAAGGATGAGGCACACTCCACAACTTAATTGGAGGCTCTCACCGAATTCCCGCGGCTCCCAAAGCCACAAGAATCACAAGGTTGGGGCGCGACTCCACAACTTAATTGGAGGCTCCCAACAATCCCGCGAGCCACCAAAACTCCGAGATCAACAAGGACCGTCTAGGGCACTCCAAGTACCCGAGAGGACAAGCTCTAGGGCACCCCAAGTACCCAAGAGTAACAAGCTTCTCAGCTTCAACTTCCACGTATCACCGTGGAGAACTCAAACCGATGCAACCGATGCAATGGGCAAGAACACAAGAAGTGCTCAAAATCCTCCACTCTCAAATCCCACCAAAGCAACTAATGCTTATGGGGGGAGAAGGAGGAAGAACAAAGAAGAACACCAAATTCCTCCAAGATCTAGATCCAAAAGCTTCCCCTCACTTAGAGGAGAGATTGATTGGTGGAATGATAGATCTAGATCTCCTCTCTCTTTTCCCTCTAATTGGAGGCAAGAATCATGGAGGAATAGAGAGATAGCAAAGCTTCAAAGGGTCAACAATGGGGCAAAACCGTGCTCAAGAGTTGGGGTCTCTTTGGAGAAGAAGACCCCTTAAATAGGTGGGGAGAAATCTGCCCGTTTGGCCAGAAATAGCACAGTCGGATAATCCGACCCACACTTGAATCGGATAATCCGAAATACATTAGAGAGCTGCAAAATAGCAGTTTTCGCGACCAGCAGAAATCCGGGTCGGATATTCCGATTCATTTTGAATCGGATTATCCGATAGTCTGAAAACTGACAGAAACAGCAAAACGAAAACTGCAATATCTTTTTCATCCGAACTCGATTTCGATGTTCTTGGGCTCGTTGGAATCACCACAACGAGCACGACAAGATGATGCAAGAAAACATCATAGTCCAACAAGGGAGTATAAAACCAAATGTAGAAAGGTGAAACCTCTCTATAGAAGATGAACCGGGAGAAACTCCAAAACCGAAAACGCAACAAGTTTTTCATACGAAATCCGTTTTCGGTGAACTTGAGCTTGTTATGAAGGTCACAACAAGCTCCAAAACCACATAGAGATATAAGCCAAATAAGAACCAAGAAAGATGATGAAGGCAAGTATGCAAAGGTTTGAGCTCTCTCCAACTGATACGCTAAAGCTCAAGCGAGAGCCCCTCTTGATAGTACGGTGTCTATCCAATAACCCGGTCTCCCGACTAACAACATGAGACCGGTAAACTAGAAACCCTATCAACATCATACCTTTGCCTTGCGCATTCCACTTGAGCTAGATGACATCGATCTTGATCTCTTCAAGTGGACCACCTTTCTTGATTGCGCTTCGCTTGTGTGAAGACTCAAACATTGCTCCCCCATAATCCACTATGGGAGAGCCTCTCTTAGGCACATCTTCACATGAACATTATCTCTAAATGGGTGGCAAGCTTCAAGCCTAGGATTTCTTCGAGATGCTCCTCTTGAACTTGCGCTTCTCAACATTGATGACGATCACCACTTGACGTCATCGTTCATGGGCTATATGAAATCTTCATTTGATGCAAGCCCATAGAAAGATACCTAACCACACATAGAAATGCTACACACATATCATGGGTTAGTTCACAAAGCTATATGGACAATTGCTTACCATACCAAGAGATACATGATCCCACTTGGTACATCTTGTAGCTTTGTGTTGATCAATATCTTGATCAACCTTGTATCTTTTCTTCTCTTTTCAATAGATGATGTCTTGAAGAAAACCATGAATGATCACATAATCCTTTTCTTCAAGACATACTTGCGATATGCTCAACTCACATATGACCAATCATCGGATAACTCCTCGAATACCAACTTGGTCAACACATACTCTTCTTCTTGATCTTGATGCCAAATACTTCATTATATCAATATATTCATGGCATCAACCTTGAATCCAACATATGGAGTTCAAGCATGGTCTATGGACAAACACTACAAGTACAACTCAATGCAACCATTAGTCCATAGGGATTGTCATTAATTACCAAAACCACACATGGGGGCGCCATGCCCTTTCAATCTCCCCCATTTTGGTAATTGATGACAATCTCTTTTACAAGGGTTTATATAATGAATTAAGCAACCATGCAAATCAACAAGCATGGATGCATGAGCATGAAAGGTAAATGCTTATGACCAAAACAAAAGCATAACACCAAATTCCCTTAAACCCTATAAAACTTCTCCCCCATTGGCATCCATTTCCAAAATGGGCGAAAAATCTTAGAAGGTCAATATAGTATGAGCTCCCCCATAAGTGTGCATTTCTCAAAATATGAGTGAAATCAAATACACATATCCAATGACGAATAGTTGGAGAGAGCACAAACTATATTGAGGATCCAAAGATTGCAAAAGAATGATATGGAAAACTTTTTACAATTCTCCAAATAAAAAGTAAGCAATCAAAAAGATCCAACTAACCAAATAAACACAAGATATTATGATTTGAGCAAAAGAGTGTTTTAAAGAAATAGAGGAGCTCCCCAATATTTGTACACAATTTAGAATTATTGTATTTGAATACAAGGTGTCAAACATGGAATCCTCACTCCTCCGGTATCCTCTAAAACACAAAAACAAATGAATTCACAAGCTCAATAAGATGCAAATGAAAAACAAAGCTTGTGACATATCCCATGGTGAAGATTATTGACTTGTAAGACAAGCAAGATATTCACCAAGATGAGAGCACCAAGATGTGACAAAATAGGATATGCACTCATAAATCAAATTCTTTTCGGAGTCACGCCAAAGAATCAAAAAGGAGTAAAAGAGGTGACACCGAAGAATTAGGATATCGAGTAAAGATGTAATTTCTCTCATGTATATAAGTTTCTAAGTGTCCACAAAGAAACATGTACACATAAAATTAGTTACTAAGGAAAAGAACACGATATCCAAAGGGAAGTCATAACATATACACATATGATGTTTGTTTAGGATCATAGCCCATAGCTCAATATTCTCATATTGTATAATAATGAACTTCAAATTCAACCTCAACACAAGCATCACAAATATCACTAAGGGAAAGGAGATAGTTGGGACGCGTTGAGGAAAGCAACAAGTATCATAAGAGCTACATTGAATTTGCAATAGCTACAACAAAAGCAAATAAATACTTTTCATGCCATGATGCAACCTACACAAGGTTGGATGCTAGAAAAGTATGCATGAGGGTGAATACTTGTTACCGAGATGACATTGGGTTGATGTAGTAGATAAAATTTCATCAACCATCCTCGCTTGGCTCCAATAAGCATGTGGTGAAGATACTTTCATTGTAAATGAGACAAGCATCCAATGCATCTCCATGTACCTAAAACACATTCAAGTAAAATTGTTCCCAAACTAATTGGGTCCAAGTAGTTAGTCAAACTACAATACATAGAAGGAACTCCACATAAATATGTGCATATAGATATGAAATTGAATTTCATGCACATCTTAGCCGATTTAGGATTCCGTGGAGTTTCCCCTATATATTGGCACAAAGAAGGAAAGCATGCCATAAAATAAACATGTAGTAGATATGCATGCCTATGACCTTCAATAACCAAAGGGAGATACAATTTGGACAAATATTAAGAGATCAAAGAGGGTCCAAATTATATCAAAGATCCAAATCAAAAATTGATTTAGAGAAGCCAATTGAAACTAAAAGCAAATCAACACATAATTGATAAGATACCAATTGGATAAAGATATCAAAAAGAAAATAAGATACCAATTAATCAATATATAAAAGGACTAGATATCAAATTTCCAAAAGAGAGAGAGATGTTAATCAACGAATGATATAACCCACTCCCAAAGAGAGATGCCAATTGGGACAAACTCTCAAAAAGAAAGAGCGGGGTTCCAACAAATAAACCACACCCTCTACACTTTTCATGATGGTACAAAGTACCAAGCCAAAAAGGTTTGTCTTCCATGAGACATGTCATCGGGATCAAAGACCAATGGAAAGGATCAAATACAAATAGAATATAAATAGTGTTTAAAAAGATACATGATAGCTCTCCCAACAAAAGTGCATTATTTTATGATCTTGTATTTGAATACACAATGCACACACATGGAATCATCGCTCTCAAATATCTATTCAAACACTAGTCATATATCAAGAAAAAGCAATAAGATCCAATACTAATGAAAATATAAGTTGTACTCAATATAGGATAGCTCACCCAAGAATAGTGCATTATCTATAAGTAGCCTTTGAATGCAAGGTGCACAATGATGGGATCAATGCCTCTCCTACACCAAATAAAACACTAGGAAAGTTTGAGTAAAGCAAAATGATCCACAAGAGGTAAGGAAGACAAAAGGAGTTAAATCACATTAATTTTTGGCAAGAATAAGGCAATAAAATCAAGAGCCAACATGAAGATGATCTACAAATTTCACCACAATTATGACATCAATTGTCATGGAAAAGGAGTATATGTAGAAATTTCTTAGTGGTGTATTGGATTGATTTCAAGATCATCTTCGCAACCAATAAGCACATGGTGAAGGATAAGATTTAAGCGCGATGCTTATGTAGATAAATGTTCTTGATAGCTTCAAATATTCACGCGATAATGCAAAGCAACTACAAAGAGTGCTTTGAAGCAATCGGTTTCCAAAGAGATATATGAGAACATATTAGAGGAAAACCTTACCAAGAACATTCATCACAAACAAGATCCAAAGTGTGAGTAAGTAAAAACATTTAAGCAAATGGGAACTTGTTTGAGAAACATGCCACAAAGGAATAAGATAATTAACAATATCAATTCTAGGTGGCAATACCTCACATGTTCACATTGTCTAGGTTTGTAATATGCACATAGCTTATTACTCCCCCATAATGTGATAATCCATTCATTCTCCACAAGAGGCAAGTAAAACCCAACTAGAGATGATTAATGAACATTATAGAATTTGAATTTCTCATGAGAAGGACATACCATATAGAGACTAGATAAAATTGATATATCAACACTAAGTGGTAGTACTCATGTATATACATTTTTAGGATTGTGAAGTGCGCAAGCATATCACTCCCCCAAAATGGGATAGTCCATTAATCTCTCAAAAAGAGCCAATTAAGATATAAGCAAGTTGATACAAAAGGCTCAACACAAACTCACACATACATGGTGTGCAAACCAACATACACATACTTGATTGCTCAAGATAAGTAAGTAGAGAGCACAACATATACAAACACTAGCAAGGTACAAAACCAAACACATGCAAGGGTGCAAGCAACTTTCAATGTATATATGATTTAAATACAAGTTACCGCAAGGAGAAACATTGGATATGTTATAGAACAATATAATCCAAATGACTTGGCTTGAGAGAATATAATTGATGAAGATCCCTTAATTCTTCATGATGTAGCCAAGTCTCCAATGCCCTCCACAACACCTATTGATCAAGTTTTAGCTTGTTGGTCCCCAACCAAGTTGGGTCCTAAGAGGTTAGTCACAATAGGCTTGGCAACCCAAATGGTTCTTTTCTTGACACCACTTTGAGTACCAACATATTTGGCAAACACATTGCCAACCTTATCCTTCCTAAGAGAATAAACATTATCAATTATGATAGGGTTGGATAAGGTACCACTAGTGCATGAAGAAGCAAAGTGACCCTTCTCACGGCATAAGTAGCAACATTTGCTTCCTCCTTTCTTCTTTGTTGAAGTCTCAACTTGAGAAGGAATAGCTTGATTCTTCTTGGGAAGTGGCCGTTCTTCGACTTGGGGAACTTTAGTTTGAACTTGAGGCATCTTCCCTTGTTGCTTCTCACTAAGAGACTTCTTCTTCAAAGGGCAAGATCTAACATGGTGCCCTTCAACTTGCACTTGAAGCAAACAATCTTGGCCAAATTCTTGACTTGTTCATGGCCCTTCTTTTTCTTGTTATACTTGGACTTGTTCTTGTTATTGGAGTTGAATCCAAGTCCACTCTTGTCATTGGGGCGTCTTTGCACACTCAACATGTTGTCAAGTGTGGGCTTCCCATCATGACGCTTTTCCAAGTCTTTCTTCAAAGAAGTGACTTGGGCCTTGAGCTCTTTTAATTCCTCTACATGGTTAGTATCAACAAAAACACTAGAGGAAGTTGAAGCTTCATTGTTAGAGCAACAAGGCATGGAAAGTAATTCATCACAAGATGTAGCAATATTATGAGTGGATGAATTACTAGGACTAGCACATGGCAATAAAGCATTTTGAGTAGAGTTGTGCCATTGTCCACATGAGGCTCACAAGATGTTACCTTTGTAATAATACCCTCATGAGCTAACTTTAGCTTATCATAGGAGACTAGAAGGTCCTCATGAGAGCTCGAGAGCTTTTCATGGCTTTCTTCCAATTTCCCATATTTGCTAGATAGCAATCAAGTTGAGCCCTTAGCTCAACATTCTCCGTTAATATGGATGCTTCACAAGAGATAGAGTTAGTAGCACAAGCATCATTATTATGACAATAGGAGAAGTAACTTGGCAAGCTCTTTGAGTGAGAAGCTTTAAGTTGCGCATGAGACTCGGTGAGTTTGATGAGCTCACCCTTAACGACCCTAGAGCCATTTTCTAGGTGCTCAAAATTCTCAAGGAGTTTGGCATGTGCATCTATAAGCTTACCATTTGTTACTTTGAAGTCATTAGCCACTTTAAGAGAACTATCATAGGATCCCTTTACTCTAGAAAGTTCGAGAGCATAAGTTTCCTCAAGAGACTCCTTGGTGGTTTGTTCTTCTTCAAGAGCTTCCTTGAGATCGGCGATCTCTTCCGCGTATTTATATTCGCGGCTTTGCATTTTCTCAATTGTGTCTTCATGCTCATCAATAAGTTTATTGCTCTCAATAGCAATAGTCAAGATTTCTATGAATTTAGCATGAGCATCTTTATTCTTAGCAATAGCATGAAGAACCATTTTACCCTTCTCAATAAGGGAAGCATCATTATCATCTTCTTCATTATCAACATCATTCTCATTTTGAGATATATTGGGAGTCAAGGTAGAAATTACCGTTGATCCCCTTGCCATAAGGCAAAAGTGTGAAGTGGTTGATGATGATGAAGCAAAACTTGAAGCACCATTCAAGTCCATGTCTTGTTCCATGGAGTGTTCGGTTTCCTCTACATTGTTAGCCAAACAAATACTAGAGGAAATAGAAGTATTTTTATCAAGGGAACAAGACATAGAGAGCATATCATCACGAGGATTAGTCAAGCAATTTGTACATGATATGCAAGGACTATCAACACAAGCATGTAGATCATTTTTGGTTCTAGATGCGTTTAAGTCCAAAGATAAATCATTGCAATAAGATAGAGGTGAAGTATCATCAACAATAAGCTTACTATCATTATTGCAATATCTATCACTACTCACCATTGCATTACTTTGTGGCTTGCCACATGTAGGTGAAGTAGAAGAAGTTGAGAACTCATCACGGCCGGAAGTGGAGGGACAACAATCATCTCCACAATTCTTGGACACATCATATTTATCTTGAAGCTTGGTCCAAAGCTCATGAGCATTCCGAAAAGGAGAGACCGACATAATAACTACATCGCTCAAAGCATTGAAAATCACATTAGAAGCTTGAGCATCTAGATAGGAATTATTCTCATCCAAAAAGATAATCTTTTGGGATTCCTTGGAGGAGAATAACCCCTATCTAGAATTCGCTCTATGTATGGGTCAATGACCCGAAGAATATCAAGAATGCGAATTTTCCAAACATCATAATTTGTGCCATCTAATATAAAAGAAGCATTGTGCACTAGTTCACTAGACGACATCTTTACTCTCGAGGCGGTGAAGCCAAAAACGAGAGAACCCGCTCTGATACCAATTGAAAGGACACGGATGTCGCCTAGAGGGGGGGGTGAATAGGCGATTTAAAATTCTTTACGGTTTAGGCTTGAATAAATGCGGAATAAAACTAGCGTTTAATTTATCAAGCACAAACCTAAACAAGCTAGGTTTACCTATGTGCACCAACAACTTATGCTAAACAAGATATACAATATGTGATAGCAAGATATATTACTTCAAGCTCGATGGCTATCACAAAGTAAATTGCATAAGTAAGAAGCTCGGGTATAGAAATACCGAGGCACTTGGAGACGATGATTTATCCCGAAGTTCACTTCCCAATGGAAGCTACGTCTCCGTTGGAGCGGTGCGGAGTCACAAAGTGATCCCCGAATAGCCGTCAAATGGCACACCGTAATCTCCTTCGTGCCTCACCAATGCGGAGTGCCACGAACCACTATGGGACACTTGAGGGTGGTCACCGAACCCGTACAAGGATGAGGCACACTCCACAACTTAATTGGAGGCTCTCACCGAATTCCCGCGGCTCCCAAAGCCACAAGAATCACAAGGTTGGGGCGCGACTCCACAACTTAATTGGAGGCTCCCAACTATCCCGCGAGCCACCAAAACTCCGAGATCAACAAGGACCGTCTAGGGCACTCCAAGTACCCAAGAGGACAAGCTCTAGGGCACCCCAAGTACCCAAGAGTAACAAGCTTCTCAACTTCGATTTCCACGTATCACCGTGGAGAACTCAAACCGATGCAACCGATGCAATGGGCAAGAACACAAGAAGTGCTCAAAATCCTTCACTCTCAAATCCCACCAAAGCAACTAATGCTATTGGGGGGAGAAGAGAGGAAGAACAAAGAAGAACACCAAATTCCTCCAAGATCTAGATCCAAAAGCTTCCCCTCACTTAGAGGAGAGATTGATTGGTGGAATGATAGATCTAGATCTCCTCTCTCTTTTCCCTCTAATTGGAGGCAAGAATCATGGAGGAATAGAGAGATAGCAAAGCTTCAAAGGGTCAACAATGGGGGCAAAACCGTGCTCAAGAGTTGGGGTCTCTTTGGAGAAGAAGACCCCTTAAATAGGTGGGGAGAAATCTGCCCGTTTGGCCAGAAAAAGCACAGTCGGATAATCCGACCCACACTTGAATCGGATAATCCGAAATACATCAGAGAGCTGCAAAATAGCTGTTTTCGCGACCAGCAGAAATCCGGGTCGGATATTCCGATTCATTTTGAATCGGATTATCCGATAGTCTGAAAACTGACAGAAACAGCAAAACGAAAACTGCAATATCTTTTTCATCCGAACTCCGATTTCGATGTTCTTGGGCTCGTTGGAATCACCACAACGAGCACGACAAGATGATGCAAGAAAACATCATAGTCCAACAAGGGAGTATAAAACCAAATGTAGAAAGGTGAAACCTCTCTATAGAAGATGAACCGGAGAAACTCCAAAACCGAAAACGCAACAAGTTTTTCATACGAAATCCGTTTTCGGTGAACTTGAGCTTGTTATGAAGGTCACAACAAGCTCCAAAACCACATAGAGAGATAAGCCAAATAAGAACCAAGAAAGATGATGAAGGCAAGTATGCAAAGGTTTGAGCTCTCTCCAACTGATACGCTAAAGCTCAAGCGAGAGCCCCTCTTGATAGTACGGTGTCTATCCAATAACCAGGTCTCCCGACTAACAACCTGAGACCGGTAAACTAGAAACCCTATCAACATCATACCTTTGCCTTGCGCATTCCACTTGAGCTAGATGACATCGATCTTGATCTCTTCAAGTGGACCACCTTTCTTGATTGCGCTTCGCTTGTGTGAAGACTCAAACATTGCTCCCCCATAATCCACTATGGGAGAGCCTCTCTTAGGCACATCTTCACATGAACATTATCTCTAAATGGGTGGCAAGCTTCAAGCCTAGGATTTCTTCGAGATGCTCCTCTTGAACTTGCGCTTCTCAACATCGATGACGATCACCACTTGACGTCATCGTTCATGGGCAATATGAAATCTTCATTTGATGCAAGCCCATAGAAAGATACCTAACCACACATAGAAATGCTACACATATATCATGGGTTAGTTCACAAAGCTATATGGACAATTGCTTACCATACCAAGAGATACATGATCCCACTTGGTACATCTTGTAGCTTTGTGTTGATCAATATCTTGATCAACCTTGTATCTTTTCTTCTCTTTTCAATAGATGATGTCTTGAAGAAAACCATGAATGATCACATAATCCTTCTCTTCAAGACATACTTGCGATATGCTCAACTCACATATGACCAATCATCGGATAACTCCTCGAATACCAACTTGGTCAACACATACTCTTCTTTTTGATCTTGATGCCAAATACTTCACTATATCAATATATTCATGGCATCAACCTTGAATCCAACATATGGAGTTCAAGCATGGTCTATGGACAAACACTACAAGTACAACTCAATGCAACCATTAGTCCATAGGGATTGTCATTAATTACCAAAACCACACATGGGGGCGCCATGCCCTTTCACTGTGTTACATGCTTGCTCCTAGAGCTGTATTGCTATGGAGGGGATGAACTAGCGGGCACAGCAGCCGGCTAGGAGAGAGCAAGGAGCTCCCGGGAAGAATCCTCCCAGGGACCAAGTGAGTGAGAGAGTGAGGTTTCGGGGATTGAGTGTCCTCCTAGCTTTCTCCCTGGTGCATCTTATATAGGGAATGCCCAGGGGACAAGGGGACAAGGAGGCAAGGGGACAAGGGGACGAGGAGCGGCCCGCGTGCACAGCGGCGCACTATATTGCATTGTGTCTACTATTCTTCAATAGTCTTCTTCCTTCTTGCTATTCACCAATAGTGCCGGGTGCGGGTGTCTTGTCCGAATAGTAGCAGGGAGCAGTGTACGGGGTAGCTTGCTAGCCACAACTTGGAGGAGCAGCCGGACGGAGAGCGGCCAGCCGGACTCGGGCCGCCAGCCGGAGTCGGGCGGGCGATGGAGGTCGGGCAGCCGGACTCGGGCCAGCCGGAGTCGGGCGGGCGATGGAGGTCGGGCAGCCGGACCCTGGCCGCCAGCCGGGGTCGGGCAGCCGGACTGCTTCTTCTGTTCTCTCGTCGAGTCATGGGCTTTGGTAACCCGGGGGTCATCCCCACGTCAGCCGGGGTCGGGCAGCCGGACTGCTTCTTCTGTTCTCTCGTCGAGTCGTGGGCTTTGATAACCCGGGGGTCATCCCCACGTCACCTTTGAATACCACAAACCAAACCTTGGGGTATAAACCAAATATCGAAGGATTCTCTTGACCGCCACCAAGTGGCTTTCTTTAGGAGCGGCTTGATACCTTACACACACCCTACACTCAACACAATATCGGGTCTAGATGCACAAAGATAAAGCAAAGAACCAATCATGGAGCGGTATTCCTTTTGATCGACATCTATACCCTTTGGGTTAAGTTGTAGATGACATTTGTTGTCCAGAGGAAAGCGTTTCTCCTTAGCATCTTGCATCTTGAATTTCTTGAGCATGTCTTGGGTATATTTGGTTTGAGAGATGAAAGTCCCTTGATTCAATTGCTTGATCTCAAAACCAAGAAAGAACTTCAACTCCCCCATCATAGACATCTCAAACCTATCGGTCATAAGCTTTGAGAATTCATCATTAAAAGCTTGGTTAGATGAGCCAAAGATAATATCATCCACATATAGTTGGCATATGAAAAGCTCCCCTTTAACCCTTTTTGTGAAAAGGGTGGGATCGATTTGCCCCACTTCAAATCCACGGTCTAGCAATAGCTCTCTTAGGTGCTCATACCATGCACGAGGTGCTTGTTTGAGACCATAGAGCGCCTTATCAGGCTTGTAGACATGGTTAGGGAAGTTTAGGTCCTCAACCCGGTGGTTGCTTAATATATACCAACTCCTTTAAAGGACCATTAAGAAAGACACTTTCACATCCATTTGTTGCAATTTAAAGTTATGATGTGAAGCATAAGCAAGAAGGATACAGATGGACTCAAGGCGAGCCACGGGAGCAAAGGTCTCTCCAAAATCAATGCCTTCAACTTGAGAGTACCCTTGAGCCACCAATCTTGCACTCTTTGGGCTTCTCAACTAACTTCCACACCTTGTTGCGCTTGAAGTTGTTGAGTTCATCATGCATGGCTTCTAACCAATCCGGATCTTCAAGAGCTTCAAAGACTTTCTTTGGTTCCACCATGAAGATATGTGCTTGATGCTCACTAAAGCTTGCCAATTGACGCCTTGTGGTAACCTTGTTGTTCAAGTCACCAATAATTGCTTCTAGCTTATGACTTTATTTCCAAGTTTCTCATAACTCTTGCTTTACGACAGGCTTCGATATCCTCATTGGAGCGAGGAGGTATCACTTGATCATTTTGATCATTTGAGTCCCCGTCTTGACCGTCTTGATGACCTTGATCTTCATTATGCACTTCTTCATTGGTTGAAATAGATGGTTGATCTTGATCTTGATTAGAGCATTGCACTTGAGTGGAAGGTTCATTGGGTTTGTTGGCAATGTTCTCATCAACTTGTTGAGGGTCTTGTTCTTGTTCTTGGTTAGGTTCCTCATTTGCTCCAGGGGATGGCGCATGAAGGTCTTGTGATGAAGGAGGTTCCACATGAGTAGAGCTTGTGTTCTCCTTGACTTCCATCTTGATGAAGCTCAATAGGGCGGAAGAATCCAACGCCCATCTTCTTTATGGAGTCTTGTGGTTCTTCATTATCTACATCACAAACATGAAATTGCGCCACTTGGGAGCCATCATTTTCTTCAAACTCCACACTACAAGACTCAACGATAACCCGTGAGAGTACATCGAAGATTCTATAAGTGTGGGATTTGAGACCGTAACCAACAAATATACCTTGAAGGGCTTTAGATTGAAACTTGGTTAAACGAACTCCCTTTCTCAAATAGAAAAACTTACAACCAAACACCCGGAAATAGCCAACATTGGGTTTGTTGCCGGGGAGGATTTCATAAGGAGTCTTGTTCAACCTTGAGCGAAAGAAGAGCCGGTTAGATGAATGACACGCAGTGGAGATGGCTTCGGCCCAAAAGAAAGTGGAGATTTAAACTCCGCCAACTTGGACCTAGCCATATCCATAAGAGTCCGGTTCTTCCTTTCGGCAACACCATTTTGTTGAGGGGTATATGCAGCGGAATATTGATGACAAATTCCCTCTTCACTAAGAAACTCATCCAAGGTGTAGTTCTTGAACTCAGAGCCATTGTCACTTCTAATGGCCAATATGGGAAGGTTGTGTTGACGTTGAACTTCATTGGTGAAGTCGATGACGGTTTGTTGGGTTTCACTCTTGAACTTGAAGAAATAAACCCATGTGTATCTTGAGTAGTCATCAACAATCACCAAACAATACTTCTTCCCCCAAGGCTAGCTTCGGGAATGACACCAAAGAAATCCACATGAAGGAGTTCCAATATCCTCTTTGATGAGATAAAAGCCTTGATTGGGTGGGAAGAATCATGCATCTTCCTTTCAACACAAGCCTTACAAACACGATCTTTTGCAAAGGAAACATTGTTTTTTAGTCCAAGAATGTGACCACCCTTGTGAAGACTTTGCAAAGTTCTCATATTGACATGGGACAAGCGGCGACGCCACAACCACCCCACGTCGGCCCTTCCGAATAAGTGAAAGGACAACGATGTCGCCTATAGGAGGGGTGAATAGGCGATTAAAACTTTTCCGGTTTAGGCTTGATAAATGCGGAATAAAACTAGGTGTTTAAATTATCAAGCACACAACCTAAATATTCTAGGCTCAACTAAGTGCACCAACAACTTATGCTAAGCAAGACAAGTAACAAGGTGATAGCAAGATAATAGACTTCAAGCACGAAGGCTATCACAATGTAAAGTGCATAAGTAAAGAGCTCGGGATAGAAATAACCGAGGCACGCGGAGACGATGATGTATTCCCGAGTTCCTCCTTTTTAGGGGAGTATGTCTCGTTGGAGGGGTGTGAGTTTCGAACTCAAACGCCACAAATGGCCTCACCCTATTCTCCAATGAGCCTTGCCCAAAAGCTCGGTTCACCTTCCACTATAGGAATCCTTCAATGCGGAAACCGGAGCCTTTACAACAATCTTGAGGCACAACCCACAAAAGGATTGGGAGCTCTCAAGTCACCAACAACCGTCTAGGGTCCAACAACCCAAGAGTAACAAGCTCACAATTTTCACTTCCACGAATCCTCGTGGAGAGAGCAAACCGATGCACAAAAGCAAAGGCAAGAACACAAGAAGTGCTCAAGTCCTTCACTCCCAAATCCCACCAAAAGCAACTAATGCTTATGGGGGGAGAAGAGAGGAAGAACAAAGAAGAGAACCACACAAGAACTCCAAGATCAAGATCTACTAGGTTCCCCTCACTTAGAGAAAAGATGGATTGGTGGAATTGTAGATCTAGATCTCCTCTCACTTTTCCCTCAAAGATATTCAAGAATCATGGGAGGGATTGAGAGAAAGACAAGCTTTTCCAAGGTCAACAATGGAGGAGAGAGAGGGGGAAAACGTGCTCAACAATCAGCAGCTCAAATGGGGAAGAAGGGGGCCTTTTATAGGTCCCACGAAAAATAGCCGTTGCAAGAAAAATAACACTGGAGACTCCGGTCTGGGGGGGGAGGGCGGAGACTCCGCACAAAAGTCTCCGGGGTACTTCCGGGGCACTTCCGGCCCCTATACCAAGAGCGCCGTCCTCGGGATCTTTGCGCAGCATTCCAGCAGGGCGGAGACTCCGGCCCTGAGACCGGAGACTCCGGTCCGCAGGTGATGGCGTGAATCACACGCTCGTTGGGAGACCCCAAGAGGAAGGTATGATGCAGTTCAGCAGCAAGTTTTCCCTCAGAAAGAAACCAAGGTTATCGAACCAGTAGGAGCAGCAACTCTTCAGAAGGTTGTTGGTGGCCGCAGGCGCAACACGATCACCAACGTGGAATCTGCACACAACACAATCAAACTACTTTGCCCCAACGAAACAGTGAGGTTGTCAATCTCACTGGCTTGCTGAAAACAAAGGATTAAACGTATGGTGTGGAAAATGAGTATTAAATTGCAGAGAATGAAAAAGGAACAGTTTGCAGTTTGTGGTTGTTTAATCAGTGTAAAAGAATGGACCGGGGTCCACAGTTCACTAGTGGTGTCTCTCCATAAAAGATAACTAACATGTTGGGTGAACAAATTACAGCTGGGCAATTGACGAATAGTGAGCGCATGACAATGCATATACATGACATGTTGACTACTATGATATTTAATTGGGCATTACGACATAATACATAGACCGTTATCCAACAGCATCTATGACTAATAATCCACCGCCGGGTTGTCATCCGAGTCCCCCGTTGGTATTAAGTTGCAAGCAACGGATAATTGCATTAAGTAAAGTGCGTAATGTAAACAAACACATATGCCCGTGGACATAGCATCGTTAGGTTATCCCTAGTGGCAACAGCACATCCACAACCTTAGAACTTTCTGTCACTGTCCCAGGTTAAACGGAGACATGAACCCACTATCTAGCATAAATACTCTCTCTTGGAGTTACAAGCATCTACTTGGCCAAAGCATCTACGAGTAACGGAAAGCATGCAAGATCTTAAATAACATATAAGATAGATTGATAATCAACTTGACATAATATTCAATATTCATCGGATCCCAGCAAACACAACATGTAGCATTACAATAATATGATCTTGATCATGTAGGGCAGCTCACAAGATCTAAACATGATGGCACAAAGTGGAGAGACAACCATCTAGCTACTGCTATGGACCCGTAGTCCAAGGATGAACTACTCACGCATCACTCCGGAGGCAGGCATGGCGATGTAGAAGCCTCCGGTGACGATTCCCCTCTCCGGCAGGGTGCCGGGAAGAGGTTCTGAACCCTCCCGAGCTAGGGTTGACGACGGCGGCGTCTCTGGAACTTTTCGTGGATATTTGCTCAGGTACTTAGGGTTTTCGCGTCGGGGGGAATAAGTAGGCGAAAGGGCGGCGGCTGAGACCCCCGAGGGGCCCACACCACCCTAGGGCGCGGCAGAGGGGGGCCCGCGCCCTAGGTGCGTGTGGGGCCTCCTGGCTCCTCTCGTTGCTCCTTCGTCCGTCAGGTGTTCTGGAAAAATAGGGACCCCCGTGTAGTTTCGTCCAATTCCGAGAATATTTCCAGACTAGCTTTTCTGGAATACAAAAACAGCAGAAAACAGGAACTGGCACTTCGGCATCTTGTTAATAGGTTAGTCCCAAAAAATGTATAAAAGTGATATAAAGTAGATGCAAAACATGTAGCAATTGGTATAAAACAAGCATGGAACATCAAAAATTATAGATACGTTTGAGACGTATCAGCATCCCCAAGCTTAGTTCCTACTCGTCCTCGAGTAGGTAAACGATAAAAACAAAATAATTTTTGAGGTGACATGCTACTATCATAATCTTGATCATATAATATTGCAAGGCACATGTAAATGAATGAAGTGATCCAAGTCAATGGTCTATAATTTGCTACCAAATAGATAATGAGTAAACAATGAATCACACAAGCTAAACGTTTTCATGAATAGTACTTTCGAGACAAGCATCAAACAGTTTTGCATAAGTGTTAACTCATAAAGCAATAGTTTCTAATAAAAGGTATTTAATCAACACAAAGGAAGAATTTAGTTTCAGCATTTGCTTCAACTTTCAACATATTTATCTCATGGATATTGTCAACACAAAGTAGTATAACAAGTCCAATACATTGCATATAACGCATGTTGTAACAAAGTTGACACTAGTGTTTGCTTGTGGAAGACAGAAAGAATAGGAAAACTGACTCAACATAAAAGTAAAAGAAAGGCCCTTCGCAGAGGGAAGCAGGGATTAAATCATGTGCTAGAGCTTTTAGGTTTTTGAAAGCATATAGAGATTGCATAAAATATTTGATACTCCTCCCAACCTTGCTAACACAAGCCATGGCTAACCGAATCCTCGGGTGCCTTCCATCAATCACATACCATGGAGGAGTATCTATTTTTGAGAGGTGTTTGTTAATTGTCAACGAATGGTAGCGGGTGAGAACAGTATTCTACCTGTCGAACGGACTTTTAAGAGCGGCTCCCATGAAGGACGTTATTTCTACCAGCAAGGCAGATCATCCCTCTTTCTCTTTGGTTTACACACATTCAGGTATTTCACTGTTTGTCATTGCTTACTGATGAATCAGGGCAAAAGTGTGAAGAGAATTAATTGGTTAAAGTTGTAATTAATTGGGACTGGGCACCCCGTTGCCAGCTCTTTTTGCAAGTTATTGGATAAGCGGATGTATATGCCACTAGTCCAGGTGTAAAAGTCCATTCAACAAATAGAATAAAGAATAACCACACTAATTCCTCATGAGCTAGTAAACATTGACACAAAAAGGGAATAATAACATTTTGAATAATTTAAAGGTAGCACATGAAAAATTTACTTGGAGTGGCAAGGAAATACCACATATAGGTAGTTATGGTGGACACAAATGGCATGGATTTTGGCTCAAGGATTTGGATGCACGAGAAGCATTCCCTCTCAGTACAGAGTTTAGGCTAGCAAGGTTATGTAAGCAAACAAGAATATCAACCCGTACACCAAGTTTTATATGACAAACATATTGCAAACGTTATAAGACTTCATACCGTCTTCCTTGTTAACCAAACCCTGTTATTAGAAAATATCTAGACCTTAGAGATACCACCGATGCAAACCAAATTTTCAACAAGCTTTACGGTAGTTCTTCACTAATAGGCTTAACTCATGTGATGCACAATTTAATCATGATCTACTTGTTAACTCAAAACAATTGACAAGCATCAAGTTATCCATTTTAGTGATCTACAAGATTAAGCAAGTTTTTCCTTATACCAATTACCACATGCAACATTTTCTGAACCAACCAAACACCAATCAATTTATTTCATCAACTCTCCAAACAAATATAAGTGAAGCAAGAGAGTACTTTCTACAAAAGAAAGCTAATAGCTCTGACAAGAGATACATGAAAACAAGAGCTAAAAGCTGAACAGCGCTAGATATGAATACTCAACAAATATAAGTGAAGAATAGGAGTATTCTCATGAAAAAGCGGAGCGTGTCTCTCTCCCAATCAAGAATGCTAGGGTCCAGTCAAGCTTTATTGAAAATAAAAGTGCAATACTGAAAATAAAAGCACACAGACGCTCCAAGAAAAGCACATATGATGTGAAAGAATTAAAATATAGTTTCACTAGAGATGACCTGATAATTTTGACGATGAAGAAGGGGATGCCTTGGGCATCCCCAAGCTTAGACGCTTGAGTCTTCTTGAAATATGCTGGGGAGATCCATGGGAGCCTCCCCAAGCTTAAGCTCTTCACTCTTCTTGATCCTATTATATCATCCTTCTCTCTTGACCCTTGAAAACTTCCGTCACACCAAACTCAAAGTAGATCTCATTAGAGGGTTAGTGCATAATCAAAAATTCACATGTTCTATAAGACGCAATATGATTTGTTACTTTAAACATTAGCTACAGCCACTGATGTTATGTGAAGCTCTTCCACCCAAAAAAGAATTTCACTCAACACTAGTAAAAGAGAGAATGCAAAATAAAAAGGCATAATCTGTCTAAAACAGAACAGTCCGCAAAGACGAATTTTTTTAAGGCACTTACGACGCTCAGATCGAAAAACTCTAGTCTAATGAAAGATTCAGACATTCATAAAGATTACGCACAAAAATCTGTTTCTGCGCAGCAATCAAAATTAAGCATCGTCTTAACATTAGAGGCTATTCTTGGCACAACAATGCGAGAAAATAAAGATACAAAGGAGTTGCTACAGAAGTAAACATCCTCCTTGACTCAATAAATTTTTTTTGCAGAAGTAAAAATAATGGGTTGCCTCCCATAAGCGCTTTTCTTTAACGCCTTTTAGCTAGGCACAATGCATGCATCAAGTATTACCAAGTAAAGAAAGGTCTAATTCATCAAAAGCTTCATCAAGAACAGGGTTTGTCACACTAGGACTTTTAAATAGACCATTAAGCTCATTGAACACGTTATCCGTTTTAAACACACCCGTGGGTTTTGGTTTAGAAATTTTTGGCACATACATAAATTTTTGCTCTCTCCCCACAAAAGCCTTTTGCTTTTTAGTTTTAAAAGAGGTAAAAGTAGAACTTATTACATCCATAGCCTCCTCTAATTCACCAATCCTAAGATTTTGATTATCTTGAATAGTACTAGTTTCTAAAACAGCAATTCTTTCATTAATGGTTCCCAGTGATTCATCAACTTGCTAGTACTCAAGGAGATTTGGCAAATTTTTCTCTATAGACTCCAATTTCTTTATAACATCTTCCAAGGTAATCTCATTTTTAATGTTACTAACAGGTGGTGTTCCTACTAGACTCTCAATAATATAACTAGCTTCCAACGCAGGAGTACCAAGAAAGTTACCTCCTGTCAAAGTGTCCAAGGCATATCTATACCAGCTAGTTATGCCAACATAAAAATTTCTAAGCAGGATCATAGTGGAATATTTTTTTGTACACCTACGATGAGCATCGCTGATTCTATACCAAGCATCTTTCAAACTTTCTCCACTTTGTTGCTTAAAAGATCGAACCTCAACCTCAGGAACCGAAACATGATGAGCCGAACCAGACATGATAACTAACAGAAAACAAAACTGAAAATAAACTAAATGCAAGTAACTAATTTTTTTGTGTTTTTGATAATTGAAAGCAAACAAGATAAAATAAAATAAACTAAGCAAGACAAAAACAAAGTAAAGAGATTGGAAGCGTGAAACTCCCCTTGCAGAAGACTGTTGTCTCCCCGGCAACGGCGCCAGAAAAAGAGCTTGATGGCGTGAATCACACGCTCGTTGGGAGACCCCAAGAGGAAGGTATGATGCAGTTCAGCAACAAGTTTTCCCTCAGAAAGAAACCAAGGTTATCGAACCAGTAGGAGCAGCAACTCTTCAGAAGGTTGTTGGTGGCCGCATGGCGCAACACGATCACCAACGTGGAACTTGCACACAACACAATCAAAGTACTTTGCCCCAACGAAACAGTGAGGTTGTCAATCTCACCGGCTTGCTGAAAACAAAGGATTAAACGTCTCGTGTGGAAAATGAGTATTAAATTGCAGAGAATGAAAAAGGAACAGTTTGCAGTTTGTGGTTGCTTAATCAGTGTAAAAAAATGGACCGGGGTCCACAGTTCACTAGTGGTGTCTCTCCATAAAAGATAACTAACATGTTGGGTGAACAAATTACAGCTGGGCAATTGACAAATAGTGAGCGCATGACAATGCATATATATGACATGTTGACTACTATGATATTTAATTGGGCATTACGACAAAATACATAGACCGTTATCCAACAGCATCTATGACTAATAATCCACCACCGGGTTGTCATCCGAGTCCCCCGTTGGTATTAAGTTGCAAGCAACGGATAATTGCATTAAGTAAAACGCGTAATGTAAACAAACACATATGCCCGTGGACATAGCATCGTTAGGTTATCCCTAGTGGCAACAGCACATCCACAACCTTAGAACTTTCTGTCACTATCCCAGGTTAAACGGAGGCATGAACCCACTATCTAGCATAAATACTCTCTCTTGGAGTTACAAGCATCTACTTGGCCAAAGCATCTACGAGTAACGGAAAGCATGCAAGATCTTAAATAACATATAAGATAAATTGATAATCAACTTGACATAGTATTCAATATTCATCGGATCCCAGCAAACACAACATGTAGCATTACAATAATATGATCTTGATCATGTAGGGCAGCTCACAAGATCTAAACATGATGGCACAAAGTGGAGAGACAACCATCTAGCTACTGCTATGGACCCGTAGTCCAAGGATGAACTACTCACGCATCACTCCGGAGCAGGCATGGCGATGTAGAAGCCTCCGGTGACGATTCCCCTCTCCGGCAGGGTGCCGGGAAGAGGTTCTGAACCCTCCCGAGCTAGGGTTGACGGCGGCGGCGTCTCTGGAACTTTTCGTGGATATTTGCTCAGGTACTTAGGATTTTCGCGTCGGGGGGAATAAGTAGGCGAAAGGGCGGCGGCTGGAGAGCCCCGAGGGGCCCACACCACCCTAGGGCGCGGCAGAGGGGAGCCCCGCGCCCTAGGTGCGTGTGGGGCCCTCCTGGCTCCTCTCCGTTGCTCCTTCGGTCCTTCAGGCTTGTTCTGGAAAAATAGGGACCCCCGTGTAGTTTCGTCCAATTCCGAGAATATTTCCAGACTAGCTTTTCTGGAATACAAAAACAGCAGAAAACAGGAACTGGCACTTCGGCATCTTGTTAATAGGTTAGTCCCAAAAAATGTATAAAAGTGATATAAAGTAGATGCAAAACATGTAGCAATTGGTATAAAACAAGCATGGAACATCAAAAATTATAGATACGTTTGAGACGTATCAGCAGGCCGGAGACTCCGGCCTAGAAATTCCTGCAGAAACTCAGCAAACAGAAAACCCCATAAGTTTTTCATCCGGACTTCGTTTTCGATGATCTTGGGCTTGTTTCGAAGATAATCACAAGCACTACAAGATCATGCACATAGACATCATAGTCCATCATATGAGGAGGAAAACAAGAAGAGAGTTTGACCTCTCTTAGAAAAGATAAACCGGTCAAACCTCCAATATCAAAAACGCAACAAAATATTCGAATGAAATCCGTTTTTGATAAACTAGAGCTTGGTATGGAGATGAACACAAGCTCTAAAATCCTCACATGGATAAAAGCCAAATAAGAACCAAGAAAGATGATATGCAAGTATGCAAATGTTTGAGCTCTCCACAAAGATGCGATCAAGTTACTCACTTGAGAGCCCCTCTGGATAGTACGGTGTCTATCCTATAACCCGGTCTCCCACTAACACCATGAGACCGGTAAAATAGAAACCCTATCAAGATCATACCTTTGCCTTGCACATTCCACTTGAGTTAGATGATGACGATCTTGACTCTCTCAAGTTGGAACGCCTTTCTTGATCGTGCTTTCTAGCACAAGCTTGATGAAGACTTCTCTAAATACTCCCCCATACTTCATTATGGGAGAGCCTCGCTTAGCTCCGTCTTCATGAGTCCATTGCAAGCTTCAATCACATGATATCTTCGGAGATGGATCATATTGAACTTGCACTTCATAATCTTCTCTTAATATATGTGATGGCTTGGAGATAAACATGAATGTTCACTCAATCTTCTTTTCCAAGCCACATATGCAATAAGCTCAATCACTCTAGATGACCATTCTTCATATAAACCCTTGAATAGAACCTTAGTCATCATATAATCTTCTTGAGTTCAACACATGAACTCCAAGCAATTCCTATGGACGAGACCTATAAGGATATCTCAATACAAACATTAGTCCATAAGGATTATCATTAATTACCAAAACCACGCATGGGCAACATGCACTTTCAATAAGCACATCGCTTGAGTGGTGGTAGACCCCGAAAAGTCCACCACGAACAACTCTTGTTCGACATACCCAACGAAATCAACCTTTAGAGTCTTGCTCCACAAGAGTATCACCATATCAATAGTAAAATGTACATCAAAGTTCATCTTATTAAGAGCACGAACGGACATTAAATTATAACCAAGGGACTCAACAAGCATGACATTCACAAGGGTGATATCCGGTGCGACTACCACCTTGCCGAGTCCTGATACCTTAGCTTTTGACTTGTCTCCATATGTGACGGTTCCATGATTTAAACTTGTTCTCAACTCCGTCATAATCTTCTTGCTTCCGGTCATATGACTTGTGCATCCACTATCAATCACCCATTTTGACCCACCGGAAGCATAGTCCTACAAGAAATCATTGCTTGGTTTTAGGTACCCATTTCGCAATGGGTCCTCTTTTGTTAGCAACAAGGGTCTTAGGAACCCAAATTGAATAAGCAATGAAACCATCATAGGGACCAACATATTTTGCATAAACATTCCCATAATAATCAACATAAAGAATATAGTTGGGGTTAGCATGTCCCGCAAAGTCACTACGAGGAGTGTTGCCCCTTGTGGCATCACCACTCGCAATGGTAATCTTCTTTGCTTGTGCGGGCTTTGCCTTCTTCTTGTTCTTCTTCTTGGCAACATAACCAAGACCCTCTTTCCCTATGTGTGGCTTTTGCGTTTGCAAAAGCTCATAAAGAAGTTTCTCACCTTGAGGGCTAGAGGCCTTGGCAAGTTCATTCTCAACCTAGCATTTTTCTCAATGACATTTGCATGATCACAAGAAGGAGTAGAGGAACTAGGTACATCAATTTTAGTAAGTTGAATTTGAAGTTGTTCAAAAGACTTGGTGAGGGTAGAGTGATCACTCTCCAAGGCCTTGTGAGCCTTGGTGAGCTTCTCTAGCTCCTCGGTTAGTCTATTATGACCAACACCAAATTCGACTTTTTCTTTCTTCAAAACTTTGTATTTAGCAATAGCATGGTCACGTTCTTTAATGATTTTAGAAAGGATTTCATTTTGTGACTCATCAAAATTCTCAAGCCTCTCTTCAAGAGAAACTCGAAGCGCATGCTCTTCCTCAAGAGCAACGGTGAGAAAAGCAATCTCATTAGCATTTTCTCTTTCAAGTCCCCCCTTTTCCTCAAGGAGATCTTGTGCCATGCCATATTGACTCATAAGAATCTCAAATCGAATCTTGCATTCACCTTGCAAGTTAGTCAACAAGAAATCCAAAGCAATATTTTCTTCCTTTACTCTAAGACTCATAAGATCATGTATTTCATTCATAGTATTAGAAGGAGGGAAAGATGATACCTCGGGCCTTTGGCCATGAGACATGTAGCGGATTGGATGGGGACATTTTCATTGGGGGATTCAAAGAGAGAAGTGGATGTCGATGAAGTAATGGCTAAGGCGGCCACTCCACTTGTGGTTGTTTCTTCTTCACTCTCATCCCCGGATGTATATTCTTCTCTTATCACTAACACAACCTTTGAAGGTGGCTTCTTGTTGGAGATGGGCTTCTTGAAGTAAGGCTTCTTGCTAGAAGACCTTGGAGCCTCCTTGAGAATAAGTCTTCCACCATGTTCTTCACGGTTCTCATAAGGACACTCGGCAACGTAGTGATATCTATCTTGACAATTGAAACAAGTCTTCATTTTTGGGTTGCCCTCCTTGTAACCACTTGATTTGAACTTTTGCTCCACTTGAGCTTTAGCCTTGGATGGGTTCTTCCAAAAGGTCCTTGCCGCAAGAGCCACATAGTCTCTATGGGCAATGTTGAGTTTTTCGGGATCCAATTAGCTTCCCTCCTCATGCTCTTGGTGTTCATCTTGTTCCACCACCTTGACCTTCAAAGTAAGTGACGAACCTTGGTGCATCCCAATAGCCCGGGCACGAGAGTCTTGAGCAATTTGGGCTTGAACTTTGTAAGATTACATCTCTTACATGACTTCATTTGAGGTCAAATTGGCGTAGTTGTGTCTTCCTTGGAGACTCTTCAAGTCGGCCGCTTCAAAAGGCATGAGGCATTCACATACTTCCTCTTGATATAAGCATCATTCACATGTATAGCACCAAGATCTCTATATGCGTTAGCAAGAGCCTTGAGCCTTTGATACATATCCTCATGAGTTTCTCCATCTTGCATGAAGAAACCTTCAATTTGGTTGCTCATAGCTTCATATTTATTTCTCCTCATGCTATCATTTCCAACGAACACCTCTGTAAGGCAATCCCAAGCTTCTTTGACGGTGGTGCAATGTTGAATGTGGTGCATATCCTTGTCGCCCACGGCAACACGAATCAAATCAAGAGCGGTGGCATTTAGTTGACAATCAAGTTGTTCTCGCCTTGACAAGTTGGATTCATCCACGGCCTTGTATCCACTTACAATGATCTTCCAAAGCTCAATGCTGGCACTGTTCACATGAGATCTCATAGAAGCTTACCAATTAGTAAACGAGGATGCATTTAGACTAGGTGGAACTCCTCTTAGGTGCATAGGAGGATGAGGGATAGGTTGGTCGGGAGAGTACGGAAAAGGAACCCTACCATATTCTCCCGACCCATTAGTTGGTTTAATTGGGGAGTCAATTTTAGTTTTGTCAACCCCGTCTTCCCATCAACCTCTTCCCCCAAGGGTTTCCTAGGAAGCTCCGAAGTAAGAGGAGTGGGAGGAGATGAGATACCCTTTGCCTCCATGAGTTGCATAATCATGTCTTGCAACTTTTCCATTTTAGTTTCCATAGAGGTCTTCATGGTCCTCTATGGAAACCAAAGTGGAAGCGATGGGGGTCTCGGGAATCTCATTTCCATTCTCGTCAAGGGCCATACTTCTCTTAGGCGGTTAAGCCCGAATAAAGAGCCGAGGCTCTGATACCAATTGAAAGGATCGTATGGCCACCTAGAGGGGGGGGGGGGTTGGATAGGTGCTACTCCAAATTTAAATTCTTTTTAGATTAAGGCTTGCCACAAAGGTAAATTCTCTAGATATGCAAGTACGGTGAATTTACCTATATGACAAGTTAACCCTAAACAAGATAAGATACAAGTAATAACTAAAGAGTAAGGAGTACCCAAACGGAAAGCACGCGGAGACAAGGATGTATTCCCGAGTTCCTCCTTTTTAGGGGAGTACGTCTCGTTGGAGGGGTGTGAGTTTCAAACTCAAGCGCCACAAATGGCCTCACCCTATTCTCCGATGAACCTCGCCCAAAAGCTCGGTTCACCTTCCACTATCGGAATCCTTCAAGGCGGAATCCGGAGCCCTTACAACACACTTGAGGCACAACCCACAAAAGGATTGGGAGCTCCCAAGCACCACGAATCTGCTACACAAAAGTAGCAAGCAAGTAAGTACAACAAGATGCCTAGGTTTTCCTAGTGGAAACCCTAGGCTCAAATCCCTCAAGTGAATGAGGGGGAAATGAAGAACGCTTCGGTGAAGATGTAGATCTCGGCATTCTCCTTCAATCCTCCAAAGATCAAAGAGTTTGGGTGGAGGGATTGGGAGATCTAGTAGTTTTGAGCTTGCAACAATGGTGGTCTTGCTTGGTCTAATCGAGCTTGCTGGCTGGAGGTAGGTGGAGGGGTATTTATACCCCTTCACAAAATGTAGCCGTTGCCCTTGTCGTCACACCGGAGACTCCGGTCTAAGTGACCAGAGACTCCGGCCTACACCGGAGACTCCGGCAACCTTCCGGCAAGTCTCCGGACTGAGGGCAGGAGCTGTCACCACTTGTCGCAACATCTTGATAGACCGAAGTCTTTTCTCCGGGACCGGAAACTTGGGTCCCCTGAGTCCGGAGACTCCGGCCGGAGTGAAGACTCCGGCCACTCTCCGGTAAGACTCCGGACCGAGCACAAGAGCTGCCACCACTTGACGCAACTCGAGACAAAACCCCTGAGTCCGGAGACTCCGGTCCAGACACACCGGAGACTCCGGCCTGGGAATTTCCACAACAACTTCTTCTCTTTCTTTTCTCTTAGGCGATTCGATGCACATGTAGATTTATCTATTTAAATTCTGCATCACTTAGCAACTAATTAGAGTGTCGCTAGTGTTGTTGCCTAACACACAAAACAACAAGGGATATATAAAATGTTCTTTCACACTTTCAATCCCCTAGGACAGAAAACATAGAAACCCCAATCTCATCACGAACATGCTTCCTAACTTTAAATGTGTAAATGCCCCGAATCTCGTGTTGGATCTCCGATGATGTGTAAGTTGCATTGTATTTGGCTTTTTTGATGACTTCCGCATTCACATGATTGAATTCTCCAAGAAGCTTCAATAAATTAAGAAAGTTTCCTATTTTTCAACTCAGGGTGTCCCATCATGACCTCTAAAATCACAAGATTGGGACGCGAGCCACTTAACTACTGCAATTGAGGTTTTCACCCTTGACATGTTTACTTCTATATCCAACGTTCCACGACCGCAACATGTTATGTATGTCCGACCGATTCAACCAAGTCTTGTCATTCTATGGTTGCATTATTGTGTTCAAAGCAAGGTTCGGGGCCTATGTGATTTAAGAATACACATTTCTTTTCATTCGTCATTCTTCTGATTAAAAAAATCTATGAACTCTGAATATATCAGAACCACGAAAAGGAATTATAGGCCCGTTCCCATTGCCTGTTGTGACCCCGGAGAGTCGGTTGCAGACATCGGGGAGCGCAACGCACACACCACAGGCTGGTATGCGACAGAGCCACACGAGGGGCCTTAAACGAGGCGCCAAATATGCCAACACAGTGACCAGTGACCGTGGCCGGAGGCTGGATCACAACCAATGCAGGGGTAGAACGTAAATGTCCTAAATCTTTTGGTGGATCTCCGGTGATGTGTATTTTGCATTATATTTAGTATTTTTTGTGACTTCCATTCACGTGATTGAATTCTCCAAGAAGCTTCTATAATTTAAGAAAATTTTCTCTATTATTCAATCGGGTGTCCCATCATGGCCTCTAAAATCAAAAGAATGTGATGTGAGCCACTTAACTAGTGCAATTGAGTTCTCACCCTTGACCGGTTTATTTGAATCTATATCCCACGTTTTGTCCACAGCTACAACATGTTCTATATGTCCCGGCTCCAGCTGGTTCAGCAAGTCTTGGCATGTTTTGGTTGCATTGTTGTGTTGAAAGCAGCAAGGTTCAAGACCTACGTGGTCTAAGAATGCACATTTCTTTCCATCGTCGTCATTCTTCGGATTAAAAATCCATGAACCGTGAATATATCGGAGCCACGAAAAGGAATAATAAGCCCGTTCCTATTGCCTGCCGTGACCCCGAAACAAACTGGGCGCCGAATATGCCAATAGGGGTGACCGTGGCCAGGGGACGCCGGAGAGGGAGTGTGGCCAGCACGTCGACACGGATCGCCGTCACTCCGCAGATCCGCGCGTGAGGCGGCCATACGAACCCGTGTGTGTGCCCCCCCCCCCCACGATCACCACCCAACACAGACCGAGCAATTCCGTATCGGCGTCAAAAGGAGGATGCGGCAGCGATAAGGGGAGCGGATAGAGCGCGGGCGCGGCAGCCAATCACAGGCCGGAGGACAGCACACGCCCATCTCCTCACCTGGATTTGCAGAGCTTGTGGCTTTAACCCAACCTCCAACCGACACCCACTGCCCTCAGCCCAACACGCGCGCGGAATAGAAAAATTCGCGCAGCCCCCGAACCAGTCCCACTGCTCGCGGGGCCCACACGCCACCTTCCCCCTTAACCTCCGCTCCAAGCTCCCCCCCTTCTTCCTCGCAGACCCGGCTCCCAGAACGCTAGCGCCCGAGCAGTGAGACTCGCGGACGGAGAGACGGAGGGCGGGAGGAGCGTATAAGGATTATCTCTCCTCTCCTCTCTCGTCCGTCTCTCTCTTATTATTTTTACCTACCTATCTATCTATCTATCTATCTATCTATCCATCCACCCACGGTTCGTGGGCCGGGCCTGTTGCTGATCTGATGATGGCGGGAGCGACGTCAGCCACGGCAGCCGCGGGCGCATTCGCCGCTGCCGGCGCCAAGGCGCGCGGGTCCGCCGCGTGCCCGAGGCTCGTCGCCGCCGGCGGGCGGAGGCGGTGCGGGGTCGTGCGCTGCGACGCCGGCGGGGACGCACAGGCGGTCGCCAAGGCCGCCAGCATCGCCGCCCTCGAGCAGTTCAAGATCTCCGCCGACCGTGAGTCCCTCCTTCCTCCCCCCAATTTCGCTTCCTCTAGTCCTCAGATGTGAGATGGAGCAGGTGGCGCGCGAATTAGGGGATCTCCTTGGTATTTTGTGGGTGTACCCGAAGTTGGCCTAAGTTTTGAGGGTACCTAGAGAAGAGAAAAAAAAAGAGAAACTGCATTCTTCTCCTTCTCCCCCATGTTTGCCTTTGATTGATGCGAGCACATGTAGGATTTTTGCCGGTTCGTTACCTGTCATTACTAATTAGTTGTGTTCACAGCCTTTCTGTTCAGCTGACTAACAAGTTGAAAGGTAGTTGAACAACAAGTAGCTTGTGATGAACAACATAGGGAGTAGGAGCCTATGTGTCGTGGTCTTGTGGCACTAGAGAGGAATTGGTTCACGAAATCAGGGGTAATTCGATATCGGGACGTTAAAATTGTATGATATTCCGATGAAAACCTTTGATCAGTATTCTTTCTGCACCTAGCTGTCGAAAATTGGTAAGTACTAGCGATAACTGATGTTGGAGCAATGCGCGTCACAGATTGGCAGACCATTTGCACTGCGTTTGTTTGTTGGTGACGAATAAACGATACATATCTTGTCTCAGCAATAGAACTTCCATGATAGCTTTAAGTCATTACTATTGCATCCTAAACAAAGGATGCCTACCTGACTAAAAATGCCAAATACCTACTATGTGCAAATCACATAAGATAAGAAGGTTAGAACGGAAAGATATTGGGAAATCGCAGGAAAACATGGGTTGTTGTTCTCTTTGTTGTTTAACTTGAGCTCTGGCTGCAAAGTTCTAAATTTGCAATTATTACAACTAAATAAAGAAATCTTTATGGTGATTTTCACCTTTTCAGTTAGATTTATTTCCACTCTTTCAGTTAAAAAAAATGTCTGTTTGCAGTATTTGACAGTGTTTTGTTTTCACTACCAGGATACATGAAGGAAAGGAGTAGCATAGCTGTAATAGGCCTCAGTGTACACACAACACCAGTAGAGATGCGTGAAAAACTTGCTGTTGCCGAGGAACTATGGCCCCGTGCTATTTCAGAACTTACCAATCTGAATCATATCGAAGAGGCTGCTGTTCTAAGTACCTGCAATAGAATGGAAATATATGTGGTGGCTTTATCGTGGAACCGTGGTATCAGAGAAGTAGTGGACTGGATGTCAAAGGTAAGAGTTGTTTCATCAAATGCTTGTTTTGCTCTGCCATAGTCTTGTGCCTAACTTTCCTCTTTTTTGTTGCTGAAAAAACATAGTATTAGCAAAGAAGCTCTAATGCCCATGCTGTTGTGTTTTTCAGAAAAGTGGAATTCCCGCTTCCGAGCTCAGGGAGCATCTCTTTATGTTGCGTGACAGTGATGCTACACGCCATCTGTTTGAGGTATCATCTGGGCTTGACTCTTTGGTTCTTGGAGAAGGACAAATCCTTGCTCAAGTTAAACAAGTTGTCAGAAATGGGCAAAACAGTGGAGGCTTGGGGAAGAACATTGATAGGATGTTCAAGGATGCAATCACAGCTGGAAAGCGTGTCCGCTGTGAGACTAACATATCAGCTGGTGCCGTGTCTGTCAGTTCAGCTGCAGTTGAACTGGCCATGATGAAGCTTCCAAGGTCCGAATGCCTGTCAGCTAGGATGCTTTTGATTGGTGCTGGCAAAATGGGCAAATTAGTGGTCAAACATTTGATTGCCAAGGGATGCACGAAGGTTGTTGTGGTGAACCGCTCAGTGGAAAGGGTGGATGCCATTCGTGAAGAGATGAAAGACATCGAGATTGTGTACAGGCCTCTTGAAGAGATGTATGAAGCAGCTGCTGAAGCTGATGTCGTGTTCACAAGCACAGCCTCTGAATCCTTATTGTTCACAAAGGAGCACACAGAGTCACTACCTCCTGTTTCTCTTGCTATGGGTGGTGTTCGGCTTTTTGTCGACATATCTGTCCCGAGGAATGTTGGAGCCTGTGTGTCTGAGGTGGACCATGCTCGGGTTTACAATGTCGATGACTTGAAAGAGGTGGTGGAAGCCAACAAGGAAGACCGCCTCAGGAAAGCAATGGAGGCACAAACAATCATCACCCAAGAATTGAAAAGGTTTGAGGCATGGAGGGACTCACTGGAGACCGTTCCGACCATCAAAAAGCTGAGGTCGTATGCCGACAGGATCAGGGCTTCCGAGCTCGAGAAGTGCCTGACGAAGATCGGGGAAGACAATCTCAACAAGAAGATGAGAAGATCCATTGAGGAGCTCAGCACCGGCATAGTGAACAAGCTCCTTCACGGCCCATTGCAGCACCTGAGGTGCGACGGCAGCGACAGCCGCACCCTGGACGAAACGCTCGAGAACATGCACGCCCTCAACAGAATGTTCAGTCTGGACACCGAGAAGGCCGTCATCGAGCAGAAAATCAAGGCGAAGGTAGAGAAGACCCAAAGCTGAGACAGGAAACAGCTCTCCCCATGTATATCTACATACACACTACTTCCCCAGAATGTTGCCACATTCAAGTCCCAGTATTTTTTTGATCCTCCACTTACTGCTGAGTTCATCAATTGTGTCGTGAATTAGCGCCATGGCAGCCTCCGAATCTGTTGAGAGAGGTGTAGCAAAATTTGTTTTGCTCCAAAACTGCCTGTGTACACTGTATATTAATGACTGTTGGTTGCTGTGGCTAGAGCCCAATTTGTAAGCTGTACTATAATACGTTATTGGACGAAATAAACAGGAATATATCAGTGTGTTAATCCATGGCTTTGCTGTATTATTATGTAAGCCCGTGATGCTTAACTAGCTCCTGCATTTGAATGGCCGAGTATGAACACTTGTGAACTCTGAAGGTTTTCAGTCTGCTATGCTTAAGAGGTGTCTTCAGTATGAAAATTTGCTGTTGCTTCCTCTCGTTCGCCCAGGTCCCTGCGTCATCACCCATCTCCCTCTCTGTGTCCACGGAAACCGGGCGGCGGTCGAGCGTTGCTGGTCACATCGGTGTGGCGTCAAGTGTGAAGCCTCTTTAGCTCGTGAAACTTGATGGGCTCTGTCGTTCTCGCGTCTCGTCTCGTCACATCACGAGCGATTCAGGGAGGAAGATCAGGGTTCAGGTAGTCGGCCGGACTTGATAACGCTGCTGGGTTAGGTACACCGTAGTGTACTTGGTACATCGTTCTGCCCTCATCATTGATCATCGGTGTCCATCTGTATACCAAGAGTCAAACTATTAAGCCTAACCATGTGATCCTTTGACACGATCGATCAGTCAGAATGACATGCTAAACACAGGCCTAAGCGTGGAATTTATTTCTCACATAACACTTGGACCCGAGAGTTCCTAGACCGCAAGAAAGGTAGCTGGCCACTCGGTGTCTTCGCCATCCATCACCCTCTCGCTATAAAATGTAGCCAAGGAACACATTTGTGTCAAAACTAGCTTCTACCAGTTCCTCAGCTCCATCTTCCTTCCTGAACCGCATGTACCATGGCAAGCTCACAGCACACCAGGCTCACGCTGCTCCTGCTCATCGCCCTTCTCCTACTAGCGGACACGGCGAGCGTCTGCCACGGCCGAAGAATCCAAGGAGTCGATGCCATGGCCCTCAGCGGCGGCGCTCGCGCTCCACCACAGGCCAAGGGCTACTCCTCCAACTCCAAGCATACGTCTTCGTCGACTGCAAGGCAACCGTCGTCTCATGTTTATCGGCGCATGCACCGGGTGTCCAAGAGGTTGGTGCCTCAGGGGCCGAATCCACTGCACAACTGAGCTGCTCCGGCTGAGACTTTCTTCTTCTTCTCCATGTTCTTCCCTGCAAAAAGGAGAATTAGGGATGCGGTTGTGCTTTCAGTGATTTTGCTCTTCATCGAGAGATGTGAAATACTAGAACACTTAGCAGTAGTGTACGCGTGTAATGCTAGGCACTTCTACAAGTAAAATGTACTGAAATATATGCAGTTATGCATGCAGATACCATTATTAGGGTGATGTATGGTGCTAGTCAAAGTCTATACAGGTGTGCTCTTGTCCATTTGCAAAGTAAAATAATATCAGGCTTGTGATGTGTATGATAAGAATAGTGCAATGATGATCGATGAGTTAGGCATTACAATCCAATGTACATGATAGCAAAGAGTTTAAATATTCCTACATCATCCAAATGCATATAATTGTTTATTCAGTTAGGTGTTAGCTGATACATTATAGAAACAAGACGAAAGGAAGGACAATTTTTCTGCCGCTCATAGTCAACCGCAGAAGTTACATTTTATTTAGTTACATATTTGGTAGAACAATAAGAATAAACCAGTACTCAAGTGAGAGATCACAGCCTAATAAGCATATTAAGGTGATGGTAGAACTAATACCTGCACTGCGATACATCAAGCGGTTAGCTCTAGTTGCGAGTGTGATCTTTATTTTTTTCATTTGAGAACATAAAACAATTTTCAGGACTACACAAAAGATAGAAAGATTTATATGTCTTCCAAGTATAGGATAATATCACTCGAGGTGTTTTAAGAATCACCACATGTAGCAGGAATTTTAGAATCACAAGCCCCATTGGAGTGTAAAGAGTAAATAACTAAAAATGAGGCCCAGGCAAGCTGTACTTCAAGTAGACTACTGGTAAGGAAAATTGAACGAAGAAAACAAAAGATAAAAATCAAAGCACAAACAATTTTAGTAACAATACGACTAAAACCCCAAATTAGAGTTGTTGCCCCGCGACCGTTTTTCCACGGGAAAAGAGGCTAGGTGCTGTAAATATAAAGCCCTTATTAAGAGCACACATACCTTAAATAATGCTGCTGACAGAATACCTAGATGGGAATAACAAAGGAAATGAAGGATCTGCAGGCACAGGATGTTCAGTTAATACTAGATGCAGAGTTTTCTGGTATGTTTCAGTAAGGAAGGGGAATAATAACGACGTCGACCCTTAGCGATGAAAGTGTTCAAACTTCTTAGAAAACAAGCATTCAACAGAGACCGGTTCTTCCTTGTCTCCACTTTGCTATACCGGCAATACAAGTTCTTCTGCAGATTGCCGCCGCTTAGCGGAAATCCCTGCAAATTTCAGAGAAATCCTTATCTGAAAAAAACGAAAATAAACAAAATGATGCACTTGCAATACCGAAAGTACAAATTCTTATGCAAACTGCGTCTTAGCTTCTAGATGGTAAATGCAGAGCGCGATACTTAAGAATCATTTCCGTACAATCCCTGCAAGTTATAGAGAAATCCTTATCTAAAAAAAACGAAAATGAAAAGATGATGATCTGCCAGAGAGTACATCCTATGCAGATTGCGTCTTAGCTTCTAGGTGGTAAATGCAGAGGACGATACTTAAGAATCGTTTCCGTGAAATCCCTGCAAGTTCTAGACTCTAGAGAAATCCTTATCTGAAAAATAGGAAAAAATAAAAAGATGGTGGTCTGCCAGAGAGGGCGCATGGACCTAAGCGGGCCTGGGCTGCAGCGGCCAGTTATCCTTCCACCATTGGAAGCGGGCGGTAACGCTGCTCTGTGAAACCAGCCTCACGCCATTTCCTCCACTTCAGGTGCAAGGACGCCCAAGCTTTCGCCTGAGCGCCACGAGCCCACTACGCAACTTGGAACGGGCTGTCCGCAATGTGCAGCCCAGGCCCAGGTACAAGCGCCACACGAGGAATCCAACACCACCTTAATTGCCCCCGCTCGGGTTACAAGTCCGCGCTAATTGACTCGGCGAGCTACGTCGTTTCGAGAGCGTATTTAAGCTGGTTGTTTTCACCTTGCGTTAGCGAGGTGGGACTAAAGTTAGGAGGGGAACGGAGGTTGCTAGCTCCTGCAGAAGAATATATGAGCAGAGCTTCTCTCCTGGGCAGAGTGGGCTTTCGGCCTCTGGGCTCTTTTCTTGTGACGATGAAATCACTTGCAGTTTCAATTCAACAAGCCCCGCAACTCTAAAAATAAAATAAAAAATCTGGTCATCAGCTGCTTCAACACACTCAGCGTGCCAAGCAACTAATTCTTGGGTGAACAAGAAAAAAGGCACAATTATTCCTTGAGAAGTCTAGGTTCTGGCACTCTTCGCCGATACTGCACACAATTCAAAAGAAGAAAAAAAAAGCAAGGAGGGAGAAGCATATAGAGGCCAGATGTCATCTCGTAAGTTGGTACTCCTACAAGACAAAAGCCTATATATAGAACTCAGCTATAAGGGAAAGGTTACATGCAGCTTAGAAAAATCAATATAGCTGCCACAAACAAAGTACGATGCTCTGGACAGGTCATTAGCTTCACAAATTCAACCTCTAATCCTGAGTGCAAAAGAACTGCCATCATTTGACCTCACAGGGCAAGTTTGGTTCAATATATAGAATATCACATCTCTTGTGTATAGCCATTAGCCAACGATTAGACAAGATTCATGTCATGGTTCATGTAAATATGAGAGTCGTGTAGTGCACACGGATTTGTGAGATAGAGAATACTAGATTTTATGAGTGATACTAATTACCATGTTTCTAGGATTTGAACACTGCACCAATTTGTTTTATATCCGTTGCAACACACGAACATTTTGTGTGACTGTTGTTGGATGAGATCATGTAAGCTTATTCCTTCCTTGGAATCGGTAATATGACATTTCATTTTTAATTTGGTTCACTGCCAAGATTATATTCTCGTGTTCTCATTTTATTTTCCATATTTTATGTATCATTGGTCTTTTTCTAATTTAATATGTTTGGAACCACCGCAACAATATGTGCCCATCACAATGCATTTTATGATTGTGCCCAACGTCATCCTACCCGGCGCCCTGCCATGCCAATTTGAAAGTTAAATATTGTTAGAGTCCTGAGGCGGCTTTGAAGCATCCGACTAGGCACACGGGGGTTACATGATTCAGAAGTAAAGAATAACCTCACCGTTGCTACCACTGTCCTCAGTAGGTAGAGTATCACTCGTAGGTACAACTGATCCGAAAGTCGCACCAATGTTCTCAGTAGGTAGAGTATCACTCAGCACTCGGGGGCTACATGATGCAGGAACTCGCCAAAAATAGACGGGGAAAGTAGAGGTAGGAGACGACCCTGGTCTGGGATGGGTTGCGGCACGCAATGTGCGTGACGACATAGGCACGGGGGATGGGGGTCGGGTGCGTGGCGCGCGTGATGGCCACCCTCTTTCCTATTATGGAAATATTCATTTTCTAATTATGGTTTGTCGGGGTGAGCTTGTCCTAAGCTAAATCAAGCCACACACGATGTAACCGCGTCTGACAAATTATACCGAAATAGAAACATAGCCCAGTTGCCACGTATGCCCATTATGACCTTTGCTTTATCCTTTGTTCTGCCTGTCAGGATACTCATAACACCAACGGCCTAGCCAGGTTTACATGTATGTGTTTACAAAATTGAAGGGTAGTGTTCTAGTACTCTGTTCGATACATATTAATTGTTTTAGTGATAGATATGTCCGATTCAGCGACAATTAGTATGGATTAGAAGGATAAGTTAATTAGGACTAAAAAGATATCTCCTAAGTACTCATGTTAGCCAAATTAATGGGTGTAGGGTGTATAGCTGTTTCTGGCTCCTGCCCGTGACCATTGGTTTCCCTTTAAAACAAACACCAGCGGTGGAATGCTAAATACATATTTAGTTAGATAAAAGAAAGATGCATATAAGTTTTCGTTCTGGCAGGCAGCGGTGGCGACAAATTTGAATCGTTGGATTCCTTGTCTCTGCTTAATTGTCTCTTTGCTAGGGCATGGGACGTTGCCTCTCACACGCATTACTTTACCCTCGGCTCCGTCCTTGTAGTCTTTTTGTGCATGAACGGCTAGAATTGCTTAAGCGTGCAAACATACGACTAATGACGCCATCATAAATGGTGCTTTATCTTGAAATCTCACCTCATAAATCGTGGAATGTTGCTAATAAACCAGCTCATGGTTTGGGTGGCGGAGGCCTGAGGGGCGATTTAGTCATGTCTTGACGATCCCCTAAAGAAAGTGAAACGTAAGGGCAAAGTAGGACCCTGCCGTCCGATCCCCGCCTACATAAGCTGCGGCTCGGGTCTACAACTCGCCTCGCACTCGAACTCATATCTATTCTTGGCAAGTACATTCCGTCCATTGCGCATTTGCGCCTAAGCTGGAGACATGGCCGTCTCACTGGTTGCACTGTTGACCTCGCTCTTCCTCCTCACCGCCGTCGCCTTCCTTCTCTTCACCGTCCTCGTCTCCAAGAAGCGCAGAAAAGCCGCTGCAGGAAGAATGCTGCCTCCGTCGCCGCCCAGCCAGCCGCTCGTCGGCCACCTTCGTCTACTCGGAAGGCTGCCACACAGGAGTCTCCGGTCACTTGCCGCGTCCTATGGCCCGGTCATGTACCTACTTCTCGGGCGTGTGCCCACAGTCGTAGCATGCTCAGCGGCAGCGGCGGAGGAGGTCATGAAGACACGCGACCTAGCCTTCGCCAGCCGCCCCAGGTTGTTCATGGTCGACCGCTTCTACTACGGCAGCGGAGGCATCGGCTTCGCACCGTACGGCGAGCACTGGCCCAAGGCTCGTCGTGTCTGCGTGACCCAAATGCTAAACTCGCGTCACATCGTGTCCTTTGGACGCGTGCGGCAGCAGGAGGTGGGCGCCCTCGTCGAACGGGTCCGCTCTGCCGGCACCGTCGTGAACCTAAGCGACAACCTCATCATCTACTCCAACACAGTCATCTCCCGTGTCATGTTCGGCGACACCGACTATAGGATGGACGACGACGAGGGCGGAGCGAGGCTAAGGAAGGTGTTCGCCGAGATCGAGGAGCTTCTCGGCACGGTCCCCATGGGGGAAAAGGTGCCATGGCTATGGTGGGTGGACGTCGTGACGGGACTAGAGCGGAAGACGAGGAGGGCCTTTGAGGCAATGGATAGACTACTCGAGCGGGTCATCGCGGACCGTCGCCAGCGTCGTTGCACAGGGAAAGAACATTGCCGCGACTTCGTGGACGTGTTGTTAAATGCCAATGAAATAGACACGGGCGGCATCAAGGGCATCATCGTAGACATGCTTGCTGCCGCCACGGATTCAACCTTCACACTCCTAGAATGGGCCATGGCGGAGCTCATCAACAACCCAGAAAAAATGCGCAAGCTCCAGGATGAGATCCGAGCGGCCGTTGGTGCCGCCGGCCAGGTCACCGAGGACCATCTGCCGGATCTACCCTATCTGAAGGCCGTCATCATGGAGATCCTCAGGCTCCACCCTCCCGCGCCGCTCCTCCTGCCCCGGGAGACGCTCGAGGACACCGAGTTGCTCGGTTACCACGTTCCTGCGGGCACACGGGTCCTGATCCATGCATGGGCTATCGGCCGTGACCCGACGACATGGGGCGATCGCGCTGAGGACTTCTTGCCAGAGAGGTTCCTGGAGTACCACCATGAAATAGGGCAGGACTTCACGTTTTTGCCCTTCGGCGCCGGGAGGAGGGGCTGCCCAGGGGTCAAGTTCGCCATGCCGTCAAACGAGCTGGCGCTAGCGAGCCTCATGTACCACTTCGACTGGGAGCTAGCCGGCGAGAGGAAGCTGCCGGTGGACATGAGCGAGCTGCACGGGCTCTCCGTGCGCCTGAAGACGGCTTTGCTTCTTGTTGCTAAACCGTGGTGAACTGGTGATACATGGTGTGATACACCACATGCCACTGTGCCAGTGATACATGGAGTGGCAAGTAATAAGTGAAAAGTAAAGCGTGACAAATTGTAAAATCCCTCACCATGTTCAGGCTATGGAGTTGAATGAAAAAAGCCAATTCTATCCCTTTATTCCATTGATTTGCATCAAATTGGTGCTTCTTGTACTGCATCAAAACATCTATTAAAAACAATCAACATGTCCGTATCATCGTGAAGTCCCCCCACGGTTCTTCTCACTAGAGCAACCACGATTCGCTACACCCAAATTAACCGTCATTAGTATAACTTGTAAAAGAATAGAAACGAAATCCATGTTAAATCACATAAAGCATCGAGACAAATGCATCTGACATGAACCAGAAATCTAATTCTACATAGGCATGGGATCTTTGATGCATACCACTATATATCCTTTCGGCTTCACATAAGTTGCTCTCCACCGATGATATTTCATATCTTGGGGATTAACTTCATACATGCACAACAACCGGTGGACATACTGATGAGGGTTGAGACAAGGTCCTTGCCAACCACAGGCTCAAACACAACCTAGACGGCAAGCTTGGTCTCTAAATACAGTAGTTTACAAAAATAGAACTTTTCACTTTTACAATGTACTTCATTGTCACAACTCTTTCACGTAAAGGGCTGCATGGTCATTTCATTAATTTCATCCTCGCCTGTATCGATTGGCCCACCTTTTCAATCGTAATTAATGGTCAACCATTTGTGAAATTCCAAAGCGACAGAGGGATACGACAAGGTTGTTCCTCTCTCATTACCATTTTGTCTTTGCTACAAATGAGTTGTCGCTAACCCTGATGGATGCTATGATCAACAACTCTCTCGAAGGTGTGGTTTTAGGACCAAATTGCCCTCACATTCACTCACTAATTGTTGTTGGTGATCTCCTATTTTGCGGCAAGGCCTTCATCCAAGAAGATACATCTACGAAGCAGATCCTCGACTCATTCTGCTCCATATCGGGCCAAACCCCAAATTGGTCAAAATCTGGAATCCTTTTTAGCAAGATGTCCATCCCAGTGATGTTGCTTCCATCAAAACCATTTCCCTATTCAAGATATGGACGCTTCCTTCATTCACCTAGGCCATCCTCTCATCTTTCTAGCAAAAGATAGAGCCCCAGCTTAGAAGTGCTTGAGAAGTTCAAGTCAAAGCTCAGCACCTACAAAGCAGATAAGCTCTGACATGCTACTCATTTTGAACTAATAAAATATGTCTTCTCCTCTATCCCAGTGTGGCGAGGAATGCTCTCCACTTTCCATTTCCTTAGCCTTGGCTTCACCATTCTCCTTTGCCTTGGCTTTGACATCCGCTTCTGGGTTAGTAATACCGGAAATTTTCGCGGTATCACCAACCTAGAGCAGGTGGAGAATGGGTTTCTATTTCCTTAGGTGGTTTCCACATAAACTCCATGAACATATTCCCAACTTCTTCACTAATCGTTGACGCAATGGTAGAGCTAATCCTAGAATCAAGATTGATCTTCTTGGATTCTATACCATCTATAGCATTGGTCAATTGACCAATAGTCATGGGTCCTTCGGGGTCCATTTCGTCGGCCATACACTTTTAGGTGGTAAAGCCTTAGATAAGAGAGGAGTCTATGATACCTACTGAAAAGGTCTGTATGGTCGACTAGAGGGGGGCGGCGAATAGGCGACTATGAAATTTTAGTTTTTCTTTTTAATTAAGGGATACAAGCAATCATAGGGTTGACTAGATGTTCAACTACATGAGCAACCTATCTGATAAGATACAAAGTACAATACACAACGGAATGCAAGTTGGTGTAAAGGAAATAGATAACCGCAATGGTAGACATGGGGAAGTAATTCCCGAAGTTCCTTCTCAATGAAAGTATGTTTTCGTTGTGAGAGGTGTGGAGCCACCTAGGCACTCTAAATAGCAGGGATGTGCTCAGCCTATTCTCCTTGAGTCTCTCCTGCAAGGCAGAAACTAAATCCACTATGAGGTCGACTTGAAGGCGTTGATTAAACCTTAACACAAGGTTGAAGCTACCCCACAAGTCAATTAGAGCCTTCCAACAAGATATCAAAGCTTCGTGTATAGAGGTGAAGCTCCAAGAACAATCTTCTGTTTAGAGTTCCAAAGAACCCAAGACGTAACAAGATCCGTTAATAGTGGGGGATTCGAAATTCCTTTTGTGGAAATGTAGATCTAGGTCTCCTACATCACTTCTCAAAATTTCAAGGTGTTTGGCTTAATGGAGAGGGAGATTTAGGACGTTGAAGCTCTGCATTAATGAATGATAGAGAATATAAAGCTTAGCCTTTTCTTGGAGAAGAAGGGGCTTTAAATAGGAGGGGCTCCCGAAATGAACCGTTATGCAGTTACTGCCGCGGTACTACCGATGCAGGTAGATTTTATGGCAATTAGGCATCTGCCTCTGCGGGACCATCGACAGTACTACCGCGCATGGCAATAGTGGTACCGCAGCGGGCGGCACTACCGGTGCATTACTGCGGTTGCTGGCGCTAATTACGTCCCGAGAGGCACACTAGGTGGTACTTCGTGTTGTACTACCGTTTCCTGAGAAAAGGCACCACCACCCTGAAGTTCCAGTGACAGTACTGCCCTCAGAGGAGCGGTACTACCGCTGGCGCTATAGGCGCAGCTAACGCTAAATACAACCGAGGGCCATATCGGGCGGTAGCTCGGGTGGTACTAACACTGCTTGAAAGATCCAGATGGCATCAACGGTACTATCATGATAATGGTGGTACTACCGCTGGCTGAACCAGAGGCACAATAAAGACTACATACGAAGGATTTCACTGTGGGATCTCTCGACCAAGATGAGATGGCTTTGGGGTGCATTTGGGTCGTGCGCGTGATAACCAATCTCCCATACCTTTCCAAAACGGACCGCCTCTTAATAGTATGGGGTCCTACAAACCAAAATAAAGATCGAATCTTTGGGACACCGTCTTCGTTTTGATCCAAAGATGTGGGCCAACGAATCCGTGTATGGCGTTGTTTAAGAATACCTATAAAGCTCAACACACCATTAGCCACTAATTGTGTTGTCATCAACATCAAAACCATTTAGTGAGCGAAATGCTCTTTCAAGCGGGATGTGCGGATCGTGAACGGGGCTTGGATATGGTCTTATGCAGGCAGACCTAATAAAAACTTTTAAATATTTATCAAATAGCAAAAGACGACCGTGTCCTTTTAATTTTTGGGGTGTACCGAATCACAACCCAAAACATAATATGATTTTTTTTGAAGCGTGGGCAAAAGCTTTGCCCTTTTCGATTAATTAAGATAGAAAGTTTTTACAACCCGGACCAAGTGAGACATGAAAGCTCGCTTAGTCCAAACATACAAACGGGATTACTCTCCCGGCATTATTTCACCCAAACGCTTGGTGCCCGCGAGGACCCAAAGACGAGCCTCGGTTTTGATCTTGGCAAGGAGGACCGTGGGGGGAGCATGTTTGTTTCGGAACACGCGAGCGTTTCTCTCATTCCAAATCTCCCACGACACAAGCATCGTGATGGACGCCATAGCTTTGCGGTTAGGTGTGGAGCCATCCGTCATCTTCCGCCACCAACTAGATAGCGAGAGGCCCGTCCATTGAGTTGGATCCAAAGCATATATGCCTAGCCAATCCTTGATGAATCCCCAAAGATGAGTAGTGAACCGGCACTTGAAAAGGAGATAAGAGATTGTCTCCGGTGTTCTTTTACAAAGAGGACAAAGCCCACAATTGGGCCAACCTCGAGTAGCCAACCGGTCGGAGGTCCATAATCTCTTTTGGAGAGCAAGCCAAGCGAAGAATTTGACTTTCGGTGGTGCCCAAACCTTCCACACCAAACTCTACATACTTGTTGCTTCGGCACCAAAGAATTGCGCCTTATAGGCCGAGGCCGCCGAGTACTCACCACTTGGTGTGAGGTTCCATGAGATTTTTTCCTCCACATTATCTTCAAGTTGAACATCAAGAAATTGAATCCAAAGGTCCACAAATTGGGTGAGGTGGTCATGCGAGAAATTCTCATCCAAGGTAATTTTGTGGACCCAAGCGTTGTTCTCCAAGGCTTTTTTGATACGCCATTTCTTGGTTTTAGAAACCGCAAAAATTTGTGGCGCGATATCTCTTGGTTTAAGTCCTCCAAGCCAAGGTGCCTCCCAAAAAGAGGTAAGGTTTCCATCTCCAACCGTAATAGTAGTTGAGTCATAGAAGAGGTTCATGTCATCTTGAGTGCAAGGGTTGCCGGTGCCCACCCAATTTTTTTCTCTATCATGCCATTCAATCCATGGCCACCTCTAACGGAGTGCCCTTGCGAACTTGACGTTGTTGAGGACCCCAAGGCCGCCAAGATCAAGAGGGTGGCAAACCGTCTCCCAATTAACTTTGCATTGTGCTACGGTGACCTTATCCTTGCCCGCCCAAAGGAAGGCACGTTTCACTTTGTTGAGGTACTCCAAGGTGCCCGAAGGGACAATGAGAGGCATCAAGTGGTGGATAGCTTGAGATGTAAGCACCGACTTGACAAGGGAAGAGCGCCCGGCGGTTGTCATAAGGTTACCGTTCCAAGTGGGAATTTTCCACGCCACTTTATCTTCAAGATGTTGGAAGTTGATACGTCCAAAACGTATCTATAATTTTTGATTGTTTCATGCCATTTTTATGCTTTTAGCACTTGTTTTATATTAAGTTTATTATTTATTTGGACTAACCTACTAATAGTTGCAAAAGTGCACAATGTTCTTGTTTTACTCTTTGATGTGTAGAAATTATCAAGAATACAAGAGGAAACCTTGTTGGAGTCGAATTGGGACTTTCCTGAAATCTGTCTGAGAACTTTTTACGAAGATTGCCAGTTTGACCCTCGAAGATGACGTTATATGGAGACCTGGCTGTTACGAAAGTTGTCACAATTTTCCATACGAAGATTTTAAGCCCGAGATCAGCCCAATCGGAGTTCGGACGCGGCCTGTAGGCCCGTTTTGGTGGAACCCTAAAAGGGGGTGACGGAAATCCGAGAAGATATATAAAGGGAGGAAACCTAATTCGTGGAGGACTCCTCCACCCACGAATTTCAGCCACCAAAAGCCACGTTTTTGCCTCCCCCATGGATCCCATCTCCATGGGGGAGGGCTCCCAAGAAGCCATGAAGGAGGGAGGCTAAGGGGCGGCGCTCCCCAAGCTTGCCGGCGGCGGGGAAAGGAGTTCCCCGCACCGCCGGCGCCGCCGCCCTGCGCCGCCGCGCTGCCCCTCTCCGCCGTCTTCACCGCCATCTCCATCACCATCTCCTCCTTGTATTCAGTGGTTCATCCTCCCACAAACCTCTGTACCGTCCTATGTAAACATGGTGTTTGATGCTATAATATTTATCCTATGATTTACATCATGTTTCCGTAGTTTATTTGTCTTTTGATTGCTTAATTGAATGCATGAGGTTCATTAGAGTTGTATGTCTATATGGTGCTGTCCTTTGGTGTCCATTATATTTGTGCGCGCATGGATCAAACACCCTAGGGTTGGTAGTATTTGTAACGAAGCGGGGGAAGTTCTGCCGGAGTGACAGAAACCTGAGAACGCGAACCGATTAGTTGCACGTATGGGAGTAAGAGGACCTTGAACTTAAGGCTATGGTTGGGGAAACCTTAATGCATTGTTAGTATTTGCGGATGCTTTCTAACAATCCAATCATATAGTACTTGTAATCCCAAGTAGTGGAGTGCATGTATATTTAGCCTCTCCCACATAGAAAACTGCATCGAAGACAATGAACCAAGTACCTTCACTAATTAATCTTGGACAAAGCCACCACAATTACCACCACTTTTCCACACTCATGGTACTGTTAGTATATGGTTACTTAGTGTATTTTATTGCTGCAGCACTAACATTTACTTTCTTGTATTTATTATCTTGCAAAACTACCTCTCATACCCGTATTGCTACCGTAGTTTTATTTTCTAGATAATGCAAACGTTTAGTGTGCGTAGAGTTGTATCAGTGGTTGATAGAACTTGAGAGAATACTTATCCTACCTTTAGCTCCTCGTTGGGTTCGACACTCTTACTTATCGAAAAGGCTACACGCGATCCCCTATACTTGTGGGTTATCAAGACCTTTTCTGGCGCCGTTGCCGGGGAGCCATAGCGTAGGTTAATGTTCTTGTGTGCACTTGTTTGCTTTATCTCTAAGTAGTTTTTATTTTCAGTATTAAGTTGTTCTTTATCTTACTATGGATAGGGAATGCGAATTACAAAAAAAATTAGGTGTAGTTGTTATCTAAAAACGTTTTCAAAAAGAAAAGTGATTGGAAAGATGAGTAATGGTTAAATGGGGGTCGACCTTGAACACTTGTGTTCATGCCTATGAAACCAAAACAAATCTTTCCATGGAAGCTTTTCATTAAAAACATGTAAATATTGTAAATATTGTGTATATACCTCTGTACATAAAAATAAAATGCTAATTATAGTCTTTAGTTAATTGAAAGTTGATAGTTTTACTTTGCTGTCCAGAAACAGATTTTCTGTGCTCCACCGTATTAAATGTTTAAAATCACCAGAACGTGATCTTGATCTGAAATTTCTTGAGTGCAAAGTGATGCTTATTAGCTTTCTTTCATTAGACTAACTTTTTCTGATTTAAGGTACGTAGATAGGTCGAAAAATTCGATCTTTACTGACTGTTCTGTTTAGACAGATTTTGTGCTTCTCTGTAAATAAAATCGTGATAAATCTCAGAATAGTATTTTGACTTGAAAATTTTTGTGCATAAACCTGAGATTATTATCTTTCTTTCATTAGACTAAAGTTTTTCGATTTGAGCTACTTAACTATCTCGTTGAATGCCATCTTTACGGACTGTTCAGTTTTGACAGATTTCTTTGTTTATTCAATATTGTACTTGGTGTTGTTAGTTTCATTAGTTTTTCGACGGACAACGGAAATCATGAACACCTTAGTATATACAGTGGCTAATGTTGAGTAAAAATTATAAAACTTGTCAATGCTTGAACATGAGTGGATTTTATTTAATGAGTACTAACCCTACTAATGAGTTTTGTGAAGTTTTATGTGGATGTAGCTTATAAGATCTAATCAATATGGTGATATGAGATGAATAAGAAGACGCAAGAGCTCAAGCTTGGGGATGTGTAGGTGCATCCCAAGAACATATTCAAGAAGATACAATCATCTAAGCTTGGGGATGCCCGAGTCATCCCCCTATTCATCAACTAACATGAGGTTGTCTCGTTCATACTCTATATTACCCGTCCACATGATATGTATTGTCTTAACTTGTATTATAATTGCTTTTATATGTCTTGGTTTTACCTTCTTTAGTTTTATTAGGCTCCTTATTTGGTTTCGATTGCTTCTTTACTTTCACTTATAAATTCAAAATAACAAAAATATTTTCTTTTGTTTTGCTTCTTTGTTTGGTTCTTTATTTTAATTTTATTTGGGTTTTACTTTTGATTTTTATTTAGAGTTTTCCTTGCTGTAGCTAGCATGTTTAGGTCTTGCTTAGCCTCTGGTTTCTTAGTTTATCAAAAATAAAGTACCAAGTTTTATCCATTTAGCTTAGTTGATACATATGTAAAAAGTGATTTTCTGTTTTCGGTATCTACTGCTTATTGCGCGATTTTTCATATTTTACTGGAAGCTCTAAAAATCACGAAAAAATTACTGATGTTGTAGCACCTAATCCTCTGCATGTACAAAAATTGGCTAAAATTTCGGGCATGTTTAAGTGCACCTAAAAATTGCGTTTTCCAGCTGCTGTTTTTCTGGACAGATTCTGACTTTTGTTGCAAGAGTGGCCTCTTTTCGTTTTCATTTGATTTTTAATGGTTCTTACCTTTCATTTATAAGTTGGCCATTTAAGCAACCTTTCTGTAACTTAAAAACAAAATTTTATTTGGTTTAATAGTAGCACTTGGGAAATATTATCTATTGTACTAATGTCTAACCGCAGAAAAGAATGGGAAAGTTTTTGTGTTGAAGTTTTTTCACAGAGAATGAAGGAACACCAAACTATGGAATATTGAAGAATTACCAAAGTCATAAGCTTGGGGATGTCCCCGCATCCCTCTTCATCAATAACCCCACGGTTTGCAAACCTTTAAACTTTGTTTTTTGAGCAACATAGGAACTTAACTAAACTTGAAGCGGCTGTATTTTATTATCTATTTATCTTAGCATCAAACACCAGTTACATTAATAAGTGGATCGTCACATATTTTATTTATCCTCTGTTTTCAATGTTTACTTGGTTAATGGATTACTTGTTGAAACTTAAAAATGATGTGTGAATAATACTGTTTAGTAGTTTATGTTTTCTTATGGTTAGTCTCAACTAGCTAATAGTGCATATTATGTTATTTTGATATCAACATGCATTGTCCTGTTCATAAGATGGTATGGTATTGTGGTATCCTCCTCTGAATAATTCACTTGAATCGACTTGGCACATGCTCACACATGTTATGACTGAAAAATAAAAGTCAATTAAGCCTTGATGATCTATTTTGCCTCAGAGTTTTAGTATCGTTTTTATGCCTCCGTTAATTTTATTTTGTCGCAAGCATGATTATGACCGTTATCGCTCTCGTGGTTGTCGCTTCCCAGTCTATTGCTAGCCTTCACTTGTACTGAGCGGGAATGCTGCTCGTGCATCCAAATCCTTAAAACCAAGTTATCCCAAAGAGTCCACCAAAAAATTCCTATGCATGGTATTTCAAGCCATTCCAAGTAAATTTGCATGTGCTACCTTTAAAACCTTCAAAATATTTCTCTTTTTGTGTCAATGTTTACTAGCTCATGAGGAATTAGTGTGGTTATTCTTTATTCTATTTGTCAAATGGACTTTTACACCTGGACTAGTGGCATATACATCCGCTTATCCAATAACTTGCAAAAAGAGCTGGCAACGGGGTGCCCAGTCCCAATTAATTACAACTTTAACCAATTAATTCTCTTCACACTTTTGCCCTGATTCATCAGTAAGCAATGACAAACAGTGAAATACCTGAATGTGTGTAAACCAAAGAGAAAGAGGGATGATCTGCCTTGCTGGTAGAAATAACGTCCTTCATGGGAGCCGCTCTTAAAAGTCCGTTTGACAGGTAGAATACTGTTCTCACCCGCTACCATTCGTTGACAATTAACAAACACCTCTCAAAACATTTTTACCTCTGTTTTTAAAAAAAAAGCTCTAGCACGTGTTAATCCCTGCTTCCCTCTGCGAAGGGCCAATCTTTTATTTTTATGTTGAGTCACCATCCTTTCTTTGAGCACTTCTTCGAGAGCATAGCTGTCGTTCTTAGTGTAATGTGCTTGTCCCAGAATACGATTAATTGAGGTATAACCATGATGCTTTTATCTTTGATATCTCTATATCTAGTCTTCACTTGAACTTCAGAGGTGCCTTGGCATTTATGTTTTGCTCCACAATTAAGGGCAAGCGAGATACCACTCTATCATGCTTTATTATGGTCATTACAATCTTGTTGATGTTTATAAATTTCATGTTATAAGCTCTTAGTTCGTTGATACTTTTCATTAGGAAACATGATTGCTAAGTTTTATTATCCATACATCATGCAATTGTTAAAGACCTGATCATAGCATTTACAATCAAAAATTATTTTGTTATCATTTACCTACTCGAGGACGAGCAGGAATTAAGCTTGGGGATGTTGATACGTCCAAAACGTATCTATAATTTTTGATTGTTTCATGCCATTTTTATGCTTTTAGCACTTGTTTTATATTAAGTTTATTATTTATTTGGACTAACCTACTAATAGTTGCAAAAGTGCACAATGTTCTTGTTTTACTCTTTGATGTGTAGAAATTATCAAGAATACAAGAGGAAACCTTGTTGGAGTCGAATTGGGACTTTCCTGAAATCTGTCTGAGAACTTTTTACGAAGATTGCCAGTTTGACCCTCGAAGATGACGTATATGGAGACCTGGCTGTTACGAAAGTTGTCACAATTTTCCATACGAAGATTTTAAGCCCGAGATCAGCCCAATCGGAGTTCGGACGCGGCCTGTAGGCCCGTTTTGGTGGAACCCTAAAAGGGGGTGACGGAAATCCGAGAAGATATATAAAGGGAGGAAACCTAATTCGTGGAGGACTCCTCCACCCACGAATTTCAGCCACCAAAAGCCACGTTTTTGCCTCCCCCATGGATCCCATCTCCATGGGGGAGGGCTCCCAAGAAGCCATGAAGGAGGGAGGCTAAGGGGCGGCGCTCCCCAAGCTTGCCGGCGGCGGGGAAAGGAGTTCCCCGCACCGCCGGCGCCGCCGCCCTGCGCCGCCGCGCTGCCCCTCTCCGCCGTCTTCACCGCCATCTCCATCACCATCTCCTCCTTGTATTCAGTGGTTCATCCTCCCACAAACCTCTGTACCGTCCTATGTAAACATGGTGTTTGATGCTATAATATTTATCCTATGATTTACATCATGTTTCCGTAGTTTATTTGTCTTTTGATTGCTTAATTGAATGCATGAGGTTCATTAGAGTTGTATGTCTATATGGTGCTGTCCTTTGGTGTCCATTATATTTGTGCGCGCATGGATCAAACACCCTAGGGTTGGTAGTATTTGTAACGAAGCGGGGGAAGTTCTGCCGGAGTGACAGAAACCTGAGAACGCGAACCGATTAGTTGCACGTATGGGAGTAAGAGGACCTTGAACTTAAGGCTATGGTTGGGGAAACCTTAATGCATTGTTAGTATTTGCGGATGCTTGCTAACAATCCAATCATATAGTACTTGTAATCCCAAGTAGTGGAGTGCATGTATATTTAGCCTCTCCCACATAGAAAACTGCATCGAAGACAATGAACCAAGTACCTTCACTAATTAATCTTGGACAAAGCCACCACAATTACCACCACTTTTCCACACTCATGGTACTGTTAGTATATGGTTACTTAGTGTATTTTATTGCTGCAGCACTAACATTTACTTTCTTGTATTTATTATCTTGCAAAACTACCTCTCATACCCGTATTGCTACCGTAGTTTTATTTTCTAGATAATGCAAACGTTTAGTGTGCGTAGAGTTGTATCAGTGGTTGATAGAACTTGAGAGAATACTTATCCTACCTTTAGCTCCTCGTTGGGTTCGACACTCTTACTTATCGAAAAGGCTACACGCGATCCCCTATACTTGTGGGTTATCAGAAGTCCACCCTCTTGAGACGCCAAACCGAGAGCGGTAGGCCAAGGTACCGCATGGGAAAGGTGGCACGCACCACCGGGAGGCCTCCAAGAATTTCATCGAGGTTTAGAAGGCGGCATCTAATCGGAACAACGGAGCTTTTTTGGAAGTTGGTGCACAAGCCGGTGACCTCACCGAAACCCTCAAGAATGGCGGAAAGATTTCGCATATCCTCTTTAATTGGAGCCACAAAAATGACCGCATCATCCGCGTACAAGGAGGTCCTCAAGATGGTGCCCCGGCCTTTCAATTTATGGAGGAGCCCATGACGAGTAGCAACGTCAAGAATTTGTGTGAGAGGGTCAATTGCAATGATGAAGAGAAGCGGCGAGAAAGGGTCTCCTTGGCGAAGGCCGTGCCCAAGCGCAATAGGTAGGCCGGCCACCCATTTAGAAGGACACGGGAGGTGGCGGACGAGAGGAGGGCGGCGATTCAATTGCGAAACCGACTTGGGAACCCGCGGTGTTGGAGGAGATCAAGTACGTACTCCCAACGGATGGAGTCAAAGGCTTTGCGTATGTCAAGTTTGAAGAGGAGCGCCGGTGTTTTTCCCTTTTGGAACCTACGGGCCAAGTTCTTCACATAGAGGAAGTTGTCATGTATGCTCCTTTTTTTTATGAAGGCACTTTGAGCCTTGGATACGAGGTCGTTCATGAGAGGCCCAAGACGGGTGGCAAGCACCTTGGAGATGATTTTTTCAATGGCGTGGATTAGGCTAATGGGCCTAAAGTCGGAGATGTCCTCTGCACCGTGTTTTTTTTGGCAAGAGAGCAATGTTCGTGGAATTGAGCCAATGAAAGTTGGCAACTTGAAGGTTTCCCAATTGGTTTATCACTTTCATGACGTCGTCTTTAATTGTTACCCAACACTTCATAAAGAAGGCACCCGTGAAGCCATCCGGTCCGGGAGCCTTGCACCCCGGCATGTGGTCAGTGGCATGCTTCACTTGCTCCTCGGAGAAATCCTCACCAAGAGAGTCCAAATCCAGCTCTTGAAAGTTGAGCTCGGCCCAATTGAAGTCTCTTGTCCTCATGTTTCCCCTCCCCATGATGGTTTCGAAATGGTTTTGGATTATATCCTCCTTAGCCTTGTGTTCGGGCACCTATCCGTTGTTGTGTTTGAGCCTATGGATGTGGTTTTTCAGCCTTCTTGCGTTGACCCTAAGATGGAAGAACTTTGTGTTGGCGTCTCCCTCACGAATGTTGGAAATCCGAGCACATTGCTTTTTCCGTGCCCTCTCCACCACGGCTAGGTCCACCACCTTCTTTTTCAACCGCTTATGAAGTTGGAATTCGTCCAAGGATAGCTCCCTATTTTCTTGCGCAATGTCGAGTTGAAGAATGACAAGGAGGGCGGCGTGTAGCATGACTTTTGCATTTGGAAGGATGCTCCGGCTCCACTTATTTAGACACCTCCCCGTATGTTGCAACTTGTGGAATAGAACATGGCACAGCTCAACATGAGTTGTGGGATCATTCCATGCCTTGTGAACAACCTCATCGAAGCCGGGGATGCGTAGCCAAAAATTTTCGAACTTGAAAGTCTGAGGACGGCGAGGGCCACTATCATCGGTGTGGCGCCCCGACCCGACTGCTATACAGTGATGCTGAGTGTCACCGGTTAAGCGATACAACCGGAGGTTACGGGTTTACCAATCCCCGGCCAAAACCTTTGGCAGGCGTTGCTCGGAATTGATCACCGGCAACGCAACACCCGATTGATGCCTTAACACAGGCTCAACTATCAATGCATAATAGAGAGATCAAGACTTGTGGAACAACTGGCACATCACAGACTCTACGACACAAATCATTATAGTTCAACTCTTATAATAGAGAAAGATAGCAAATGACAACCAGGGGTCACAGACCCAACATTACAACAAGCGGAAGCAAATTAGATTGTTCTAAACAACAAGAACCAAATTATGGCCTAAGAGGCCTGTAGATAAACATCCAGCGCCAGCTGTTCCGGGATGTCCCAAGCTGCCACCTGGGAACCCCAGACTACTCGTCGACGTCCACAAAGAACCCACCTTCGAGGTCGGTGAAGTCCTCCTCTGAAACAAAACAAACGACGTTGAGTTCGACGAACTCGCAAGATTATATATAGAGCTTTAGCTCGATGAAGCTTTCAAGGTTTTATGGCTGTTTTGCATAAAGCTGATTTTATTTATGAAAACATAACTCAATGGCATCGACTATTCAGAGTATTTTAAAAAGGGGTAAGAAGTGACTCTTTTCTTTGATCACCTTTCTCAACATCAACCACCATCAATCACTGTACCTGTTCATCAAAGGCACCTCCCCGAATCACCCTCGAGGAAGTCAACCTTGCATTCTTGAGTGGTACCTCTAGTACCCAGTTTTTAATCATTCCGTTCAAGTTATTCTATGGTCTTATCGTCCTTTCCCAAGTTGTCCGTAACCGTGGACACGGCTTTTCGAAAAGATTTAACCCTGCAGGGGTGCACTATGTTTACCTTCGGTACCGCCCGGCTCATTGCCTACGCCTAGCTCTCTTCCGGGGAAAGCCGGCTGAGTGGGAACGGTTACAACCTTTATCTTGTTAAGGACTAACCCAGGATCATCAGTGAGGACGGAGCAGCGGATCACAACACCCTGCCCCGTGGCCACTCATTTTTCCTAACACCACCATCCTCATCCCAGTTCATACCACCATCTCAACGCACGCGCAAATGGAAGCCCGAACTAGAGGACCCTGGCTAGTCCCGCTCAAGTTAGTTGGTCGACGGGGGCTCCATATACCCCACCGAATGGAAGCGCGCTCAGTCTTGGTTCAAGAGGTAAAGAACTCGCACCTAGGCGGCGAGAGTGAGACAAAACACCACCATACCAAGTGGCCTCTCATCCCCACCTTTAAGCATCTTATTACCTGTCACCACAATTTCCCCACCATCATCTGAACACTTCAACAACCTGTTTCCAACATGAAGTATCCATCGGACGGCTAAGCATTTAACTAAGCATGGCTAAGCATCAACATTGCATAGTTAAGTATTTCAGGCCAACAGTACAATCCTATGGATAATAAGAGGGGAAACAGGTAATTGGCATCGGAATCTTAATGCAACTATAGGATACTCTAATCCAAGCAAATTGACATTTGGAACCGCATGCAATATTATAGTGGAGAAAATATTTGCGGAAACATAGGATAAGATATGCTCAAAGGGGGGATTACGCTTGCCTTGTTCAGGGTACTGGTAGTACGGATCCTCGGAGTATTGTGGAGTAACCCCGGCGGCTTGATCTATCGAAACATAACCACAGAAGAGCAATCAATCACCACACATGCTTTAACAAATGCAATGCGCAAACACATGATGGCATGGCATTTTTAATGCACTGGAATTATTATAGCAAGTTCTACCCATTTCCTATGGGGTGCGATAATTAGTTGTTTAACAAGAGAAAAATATAGCTCTACCTTTGTTTTAATGTTTTCCTGTGCTATAAGTTCATGTAAACATGCATGGAAATGATGCCAATGGTTAAAGCACATTTTTCTGAGCATTTCGATATAAAGAACACCTTTTTCGGACGTCCCGATAAAAAGTTATTAATTTTATAATTTCCTCTTTTTAAATAATTTTATAATTTCCTCTTTTTAACAACGATAATAATTTATCTACTCGGATTCGAGAGAGGGATGGGACAGGAGTTTCATCGAGGTTCGATGTCTCTAAACGCGCGAGGGGGAAGCGGGAAGTATGCGCTAGAGAGGAAAAAGGAAAAAGAAACTCCTAACCAAAAAACAGTCAGCCCTGCCTCCAGGCCGGTCTGGGCCGGCTGGCAGGCCGGCCTAGCAACAGAGGGGACCGGCCCTCTGCCCGGTCTGGGCCGGCCTTAGCCGGCCATGTGACAGTGGCGTCCGGCTAGCAGCCCAGTTTGGGCCGGCCCCAAGGCCGGTTAGAGGCCCAAGGCGACGGCGGCGTGCTGTGCACGCACGAGCACAGCGAGGCTACGGCTAGAGGGGAGAGGGGAAGGGCCAGCGAGGCCAGGAACTCACCACGGGCGCGTTGGGGATGTCGGGGGTGGCCGGAGGGAGGTCTACGGCGGCGTAAACGCTCACGGCGGAGCTCGGTAGGCCGCGGGGAAGACTAGGTCGGCGGCGTCGACTCGCAGCGTCCGGGAACGATTCGTTCGGCTAGGCGGGGGAGGACTCCAAGGCGGAGCTTTTGCCCCACACGGCGGTGCTCGGCGTGGACCACAGCGGCGGGGAACGGTGGTCAACCGCGGCGGCTCGGGTTCGCCATGGGGATGAAAAACGGAGGGAGATGGAGCAGGTGAGCGGGGAAATGGGGGCAGCGCACGGTGGGGCCTTCCTCTCCTCGCGTGTGGAGGCAGAGAGGAGGGGGCTCGGCGTTGAGCAGGTGCGGCGAGGTGGTGCGGCGGCGACACCGAGCTGGGTCGCCACAGGAGGAAGGAGAAGGCGGTTTTCTGGAAAACCCCCTAGAGAAACTTTCCCCAACACAGTTTGGTCCTTTCCTAAATTTCTTTTTAAAACCTTTTCAATCCAGCAGCATTTCAGTGAATTAATTAAGGCACTTAGATAATTTAGAAAAATCTGAAATAATTTGGGGAGGCTCCCCTTGTCACTTAGTTGCTCCACAAAAATTGGGGTTTATAAATAAATTGTTTTGACCAACTTTTGTTCATAGAGTTAAAAATAGGGCATTTTGCTAAATTCAAAAATGTTGCTCCTCTAGTAAATTTATAGCAATTGCAAAATATATTTTCAGAACTCTTGGAACTTCCTTGACAAATATAAGAAGTCAAAGTATTTTGTTTTGCAAGTTTTTAGTGCCTTCATGGTTTTGAAACTTGTTGGAACAAGTTTGGCATTTGTTTTTAAATGGTGCCAAAACCATTTGTATGTTGTTTAGAAAGTTAAATTTGGATGCCATGATGCAATGCAACACAAAAGCGAAAATTTTATTCGGGTTTTTAGGTTCTCAAACTTCGGGCTGTTACAATCGGCGAGTAGCAAAGGACAATGATCGGATAGGGAGGAGGACAAAGCGTGTAGAATGTGAGTGTCGAAACGAAGGTTCCACTCCGTGTTGCCAAAGAAAGCATCAAGCTTGCACATAGTTAGATTTAGCCTCTCATTGCTCCACACGTGAACCTACGGTTTTGGAGATGAATTTCTTGGAGCTCACAAGCTTGTAGGGTGGCTCGGAAACGATAGATTCTACTACGGTTCACATTTCTCTTGTTTTTGTCACGGGCCCGGTGGATTTGGTTGAAGTCACCGAGAGCTAACCATCGTACTCCATTGGGGTGCTTATGGCTAAGCAACTCGGCAAAGAAATCATCCTTTCGAGTTGAGTTGGTAGGACCATAAACCGTCGTGATTTTGAAATCACCGTCGATGTCGGAGTTTAGGGGTGAACATGCGCCGATAGACAAAATTCTCCTACTTGTGTGTTAGTCACTTGCACCACATCATCGTCCCAAAGCATAAGAATGCCTCCACGGATACCAATGGCCCGTCTTTCGACGAAACTTTTAAGACGGTGTCCTCCAAGGTAACACGCGTCAAACTGAGAGATCGATGTGAGCTTAGTCTCCTGGAGGCACACAATGTGACACGAAGAGGCTGCAATTGTTTCATGAACTGCAGTGCGTCGGTCAGGGTCATTCAGGCCCCGCGGGTTCCAGCTGATAGTGTTAACTATTTGTTCTAACATTTGAAACAAAAGGACTCCATGAAACATAAACCAGTGGCATACAGGAACGGTGGACAGAGCACTGGAACAAGCTCCAGCAAGCAAGAACATCTCCTAGGACAACAGTACTAGTTGGACTTTTTGCTAAAATTAAGAACTAAAAGAACAGCAGGTGCGGAGCACAGCTTGATCAGCTCAAACAGCTCCAGTGAGCCCAGCTTCGGCCTCTTCCTCGTGGTCCAGTGCGGCCGCCCCTCCCAGGTTGATCAGTGCTTCATCCATGGCCTCGTCTTCGTCCGTGTTGACCTTGAAGAGGTGGCGTATCGCTTGCATGGCAAACGGCCGCAACCGGTCCTTGAAGTACAGCGAGAACGCCGCCATGGCTTGCTCCGTCACCACCTCGTCGTCGCCGATGATGCCAAGCTTACGGCAAACCAGCGTCTCCGCTGTCTGCGCCACGGGCACCGCCTTGCGGCGAGCCTTGACCCTTGCACTAGACCGCCGCACGGAGTAACAATTCAACAGCATGGTGACGCCTGTCCAATTTCCACCCCTTCAAATAGTTTTAGCGAGGTTTTTAATTCTGTTCCATATTGTATCCGGGAACTCTATGTATTGATGTTATTTGATCAATAAAGCGTTGTTATCTATCAAAAAATATCTCCATCTCTTCGTACAAACAAAGCCAGAAATACATAGAACAGGATCCAAATATTTACAGACATATCCACCCAGGGCATAGAACAGGATCCAAGTATAAGCGCAGGATATATGCCCGTCTTGGAATCAAATTAAAGATTCACGAACAAACGGTACAAAATTTCAGATTAATCAGCTGTTTGGGCCTCGCATGAACAAAAGCCTCAAGCAATAACATGATTAGATCATACGACACGGACGAATCACAGAAGGACACAAAAGAAAAACTAATGAACAAACTGATCAAAGAAACGGCAGATCACCCACGCAAAGATGATCCGCGACACGGCTGAGGACCTCGTCACATCTTGGCGAAGGAGGCGGAGAACCCGGTTCGATCGTAGTAGTACTCGGGGTTGGCCTGGGGGCGGGAGAGCATGAGTGGCCGGTCCTTGGCCTCCTCGGGGTCGTCCTCGCCGTCGTCGTCGACGGTGTGGAGGTGGATGCAGGAGCAGCGCTCCATGGAGGTGAAGAACGCCGCGGCCACGCTCCCGCCAACCCAGATCGCGTACGTCTCCAGCTTCTCGAAGGTGAGGATCCCGCCGCCGCCGCTGTCGTTGCCGCCGCCGTCCATGGCTGCCATCCGATCAAGAAGAGAATGAAAGGGGGAATGGGGTTGGAATCGTTGGTTAATTTGGTTCGTTGTTTCTGGGACAGCTGTGGCTGTGTTCCAAATTTAGGAGGAGCGAGCTGGGTAATCCACACTCATCTCCACTAAACTCTGTTGGGTCCGTGGTTTACACGTGGGCCCCGTGGTCGTCAAGCGGACGAGAGCCGAAACCGGGATAAGATTTTCGGAAGGATAAGACCATGATCCCTTCTATCGTCCTCCTCGCACGCCGCACACGTACGTACACAGCCGCCCCTACCCTACCCTCTCTTCTCCCCACATTGCGTTGTCATGGTCTCGTCCTGCTTCACCTCGCCGGCCGCCGCGCGCGGTGGCTCTGCTCTCCGCCCGCAGCAGCAGCCCAGGGGGTGCCGCGTGACGTGCTTGGCCGACGCGGGGGGAACGGGGAGCCGCGTCAAGGCGGCGGGAGGGTTCGCGTGCGGCTTGCTCGCTGCGTGGGCCGTCGCCTCCGCGCCCAGCCCGGTGATCGCCGCCGGTCAGGTTGGTGGGTTTCTCCGTCTCCGCATTGTGCAATTCGAATTAAATTATCGAGCGTATTCGTTTCAAAAAAAATAAACTGTAGAGCGTATCGAGGCCTTTCTACTTAATTAATAGAGACGGAAATTTATGGAAAATATGTAGACTCACGTCGCGTTTTGCTAGGATTTGTTGCAAATAAGGGGAACTTGCTTAATTCGGATGTAATTTTCTCCTCTGTGAAATGCCAGCTTTTAGTTTGCTCGAATTCGACATTAGGAAATGCATTGGGAATTTCGGTTATGTCGATCAAATATAGCCAGTACGAGAATTTCTGTGTAAATTTATAAATACTGGGTTTAATTCTCACCATACAAATGCTATTCTGGAACAACAGTGGGCGTTAGCTAAATTTAGGTTTGTTTCAAGCAAAGTGATACCCTGAAGAAAAAATGGTACTGGTTCTGGAAAACAATTTTTTTTCGATGAAAGGAGCCACACGGCCCCCAATTTCTATTGAAATTGTCAAGTCTTTTGAGTTACAGCAAACACCACAGCACTCCAAGCTAACGCTACGAGTAGAGCCGAGAACAACTCTCCCGAACTCCAGAAAACAGAGACAGCAAAACTATCCTCACCAAAGAAACATCTACCACCAGCAATGAACATAGAAGTACACCAACAGAGACTTCTTACAGCTACAAAACTCCAGAGCCTGACACGGGCCAAAGCTGACCAAACTCCCTACGCTGACTAAACAGAGCCACTATTACATGCTGAAAGAAGTGAGGAAGCAGCAACACTGAGCGTCATCCAGCCAGCATCACATCTCAGTTGCTGAGCCTCGGAATGTCAGGCCCCCAACCATGTCCTCGGCTGAACACCTCGTGCGCCACTTTCATCACCTTATTGGCTCCCCTCTGTACCACTCTTCGAAGTGCGCTTTTCTGTAACAGAGCCCAGTCATTAAGAAACTGGCGTAGATAATATACCACATTAGTGGGATCACCCGGTCTAATGCTTTGAAAACAGGATTTATTCCTAGTTTTCCATATAGTCCAGAACAAAGCTGCAGTCCCTATCAGAAATATCTTTCTATCTCTTCCCGAGGATGTCGCAAACCATCACTGGTAGAGATCATCGAAAGAGGACGGCTTTGAAAATACCCCAAGAGAAACGCAGAGGATACATTCCATACATACTTCGCCAGCGGTCAGGAGAAGAATAGATGCTCTAGTGTTTCATTTGCTCGGCAAAATTCACATAGCTCTGTTCCTTTCCATCGCCTTTTAAGATTATCTCTGGTCAGTTCTGGAAAACAAATTTGTGATTTGAATTAACCTTAAAAAGTTTAAAGATAAATTTAAACATACAGTACTACAGTTACCACAACATGTGATGTGGACTACTGCAATTTTGTCATGTTATACTTCATTATCTACAGGGCACCCTAAATTTATCAAGACCTTGGTTGTACGAGAGTAACATGCATCATAGATCCCTAAACTATTCTGGCCGTCTCACGTAAGTCCTGGAACTTTTCAAACTGTCATCCAGGTCCAAATCTGCCCTGATGCCATTTTACCATCCCACCTTGGTGAGTTGACTGGTGATACGTCGGATAGGGGACATTCTCCAGGACTGAATATTTGCAAAAGCCCCCCAGTTGATCTATGGTATCCTCCGCCCACCTCGCAGTTGTGGCTTAGGACGCGCCATGTGCACCTTCAAGATGCATGCCGTGGTCGGCTCTTGCCAGGACGGGTCGAGGTAGTGTATCATTGGCAGTGCTGGCTGGATGTATATGGCACATCCAACACTGTCTCGGATGTGGCAAATTGGATGGTCGGCTCAACGTTACTCATCCACTTCCCACCGTTGATCGTCATCTGAGACGTGAAGTCAACCGAGTCTGCAAGCGTAGGGCACTGCACACCGTGATGCCGGCGCCATGGGCTGGTGCCACTATGAGAGTATCCTGCACCTCAGGGTCGTCAGGCATAGGAGCCAGAGTTTAGGTGAGACAGACACCTCGGCGCGTGACCCGGTGGTCGAGGATGACGATGACACCTTGGAGTCTCTCTTCCATGCCTCGGTGGTCTGTGTGTCGGGCCACGTTGCAACCGTCAGGTAGGCTCCATGAGGCCACTGCTGTTCTCTCTCTAGACCACTACATGATCATCGGGGGGGCCTTTTGCAAATAGTGTATCCTAGGTGTCCCCCTATCCGACGTGTCCTTGGTCAGCTTCATCAGCTACACAGACAAATGGTGTTGGGGCAGTGTTGGATCTACATGAGACGCTAACTGCACTTATGGTATCTGGATCACGATTTTAAAGTCCTGGGACCAATTGTGAGATTCCTGAAATAGATTAGGGACCTATGATTACTTATGGTATATGTTAATTCAGGGTTCCATTTGCATCTAGAAACATGTACGGATACAACTCTGGAGATGTGGAAAAAATACCATCTGTTGTAGAAATCATCGTCCTTTTGCATACAGTAATCAGATTAACTGATTAATGTGTGCCACTTCAGTACAGAAGTACGCTATATATGCTAATGTCTTATGTATTGTGAAGTCACATTTCGTCTAAAAATCGCTATCATTTTGGTAAGAGTGAAGTACAAAGTGCACTTCATTTTACTATTCTACAAGTATTACCTGAATGTGTAAGTTAGACAGTTTGGCACTATACTATTGTTCTTGAAAACTGCATTCTGTCATCAGCTCTCAACCTTTTTTCCATGGTTTTTGAACTTTTCTGAGACAGTTTGTCGAGTAGAACAACTTTTCCGAGATAACATTTTTCCCTGTTTGCTTTGGTTGTTAGAGGTTGCCTCCACTATCAAGAGATCCAAACAGATGCGAGGCTGCATTTGTTGGCAACACAATCGGTCAGGCGAATGGGGTGTATGACAAGGTGCTTGATCTCCGGTTCTGTGATTTCTCAAATGATAAAACTAATCTGAAAGGCAAGACTCTATCTGCAGCTTTGATGTCGGAAGCAAAGTTTGATGGCGCTGACATGACAGAAGTTGTCATGTCCAAGGCCTATGCTGTTAGTGCAAGTTTCAAAGGTAACAGAGATAGAACTACACGCCTTAATCGGTTCTTTACCACACTGCACTATTCATTGTTACATTGCCAAATAATGACCCTTCCAGATGTACCTTTGCATTGATCATGGCTACATTTTTTTTTTTGGAGAATTGATCATGGCTACACTGTGTAGTATAGACAGGACGTAAAAGCCTGTGTTACTTATTCACCGCAGCCCATCGTTACAATTGCTGCCGAATACTGAGCCTTTCAGATCTACCTCTGCATTGATCATACTACAGTATGAACATAGAGATAATCACTTCCATTTCAAATACTTTCAGGCACGGACTTCACTAATGCAGTTATAGACCGTGCCGTTTTCGCAAAGGCTGACCTCGAAGGTGCAATCTTCAAGAACACTGTCTTGTCAGGATCAACCTTCGACGATGCTAATTTGAAGGATGTCGTGTTCGAGGACACACTCATTGGATACATTGACCTTCAGAAGCTATGCAGAAACACCAGCATCAATGAAGACACGAGATTGGAGTTGGGTTGCAGGTGATTCCACCGAGTTCCCACATTTCCAACAATTAATCATAGCCACGTTTATGACAGCGTCGACGTGGTTCGATACCGCGTGTATGACAGCGTCGACGTCCTTCGCTACCCGTTAGTAAGTCAGGTCTGTCTATAGAGCACCAGGATGACAACACCTCTGCCCTTAACCCCTCTTCAATATGTGTATGTACAAGTACCATCTCTGTATACCGTAAATATTCAGCAATGTATACCACAGATTGCTCTTAATCTGTGCAAACACCGCATACCACCAAAGGAGGAACCTTATGCTTCCCATATTTTTGTGTATACATATCGTTCACAATTCAGCAATAGCATGCCTTCTGATGATGCATGAGCTTGTGACGCATGCATGCTTTATTCCAATTTACACAGGAAGTAATCAATCCAACCTAGTGTACTATGTGCGCTTGCTTGCCAACATTATTTGCCTCCTCCTCGGTTGGCTGGTCCTGCCATGCTCGCGCGCGCAGCCGCGCACCGTGTAGTATAACATGGCCCCTACAAGGGCCGATGCTACTCACGGACAGTGCGCAATATATACCTAGATGCACCATCTAAAATGGCCGGCAGCCTCGCCGGGCACCTGCCGGTGAGGTCGGTCTTTGATTAATTGTCTTTGGCTCCAGATTGTGGCGGCGTTGTCGCGACAATTGGTTTTTTCATTCGGGGCCGCTGTTGCTGCCAGAGTCGATGACGCAGGTCTCGACGCCGCCGGTCATCCAAAGGAACCACGCATAGCTGCTCCGGTGGTGGCTGCTGTCCGGCTCCTCATCGATGGCGCCGGTGAACATGTCCTCTGCGCCGACGAGGTCGCCGCGGGCTTGCCAGAGAAACATGGCGTACCTCCGCATCGCCTCGCCGTCAGGCGGCTCGATGGCCACCGCACGCTTAAAGTAGTCCTCGGCCCTGCAGTGATCATCGTCGAGATCGATCAAGACGTTGGTTAAGAACACGTACGTACAGACAGGTGCATGCATGCGAATCGAGGTTCGGCAATGTAGGTATACCTGTCGAGATCTTTGTCGAACTCGTAGAGGAGCTGCGCGTAGTTGGAGAGGATGAGCGAGTTGGCCTCGGTGGTGGCGATGATCCGCTCGTACGCCGCCTTCCGTAACTCGGTGCGGGCAATGTTGATGGCATCCTGCTCGTCCTCGTTCACGCCCAGCGGCGGCATGTCATCGCCGTCGTCGCCATGCTGGATGCCGATCCTGGCCCAGAGCTCCTTCTCAACGTCCAGCCCCACCAGCATGGGCACATCGTCGGCCTCCTCCGCGTCTTCGTCGTCGTCGTCTTCGTGGGCGTCGGCGGCGGCAGAGGGTTCCAGCTTTCTGACCGAAGCCTCGGCCTCCCTGGCCCTCATTCGTTTCATCTCCATCTCCACGGCTGTGCCGAGGCATGACGCGACGAGCCCGAGCAGGCCCACGGCGAGGTCGGGAGACTCGAAGTGCACCTTCTGGAAGACCCAGGCCACGGCGTCTCCGGCGCCGCGCGCGGCGCCCGAGGCTCCCCCGACCGCCGCGCCTTGCACCGCCTCCACGGCCGGCCAGCGCCGCTACCGCGCACCCGGCCGCGCTCGTCGCCCGCGGCACCCCGCGCGCCGCCGTCATCTTCCTCTTCGCCTGGATCGCGCGCAACGAAGCCGGCACGGCGGCCATCGACGGGAGCGCCGGCTGATGCTGCTCGTCCCTGCCGCACGCCGCCGCGACGCAGAACCGGGGCTTCCTCCGCTCCCCGAACGGCGCGGCGGCCGCCGTGAACGCCACCGACCGGGGGCTCTTGGGCATGCCGACCATGCTCGCCGGCGTCATCCTCGCAACCAGATAGATGGACAGACTAACGATCGGCGTTTGTTACTGGGGATCCAAGAATTAACCTCCCACCAAAGGCGGTGCGGGATGGAGATCGATCGATGTGCGAGGGTGGAGAGGGCGGCAATGGCGGGGCATATAAAGCGGCCAGGCTCCTCTGGCCGTTGGCCTCGTGTGCCACGCTGGGAAACCCAAATGTGCCACGCTGGGAAACCCAAAGCCGGCGTGGCCCGCACGCCTCGGCTGGGGGAGGTGTCCGATTCTCCATGCGTGCCTTGCGCCAGTTTAGCTCTGGTTAATTTCGTCCGAGGAGAGAAAATGTGCTCCATCGGCCGTGCGGCGCGCTCGGCGCTTTGGCCGCGCCCGTGGCGGCAGCAGCTAGCGTGGCGTCCAGCCGGGACTGGCCCGCTTTGCCGATGCGTGCGGTGGGAGGGGAGTGAGCTAGCGGCCGGAGGGGCAGGAGGCAGCGGGCGCGAGCCGCACACCATTTCGGGAAGGTGACAAGAGCCGAGCCGAGGGTTCGTACGTAAGCTATTTGTGGCATATGCAGCAGCAGCCAGCAGCAACTGAGAAGAACAAATATCGGTGAACTTTTCTCGAACTTGACAGTGAAGAAGCTACTCAACAAGACGCGGAAGTGTTAACTTGTGGCTATGTTTACCAGGGGTGATGTGGTAGAGGGTTTTGGGTACATATGCGGCGTGGAACAACAATAGCGTACCAAAGCTGTTTACGTATATTGTTCCTACATTATACTGTAGTATCTTAGGAACGAAGGTAATCTCAGGTTGTTGATTTTTTTAGATAGTAGACAATTTTATTGCCTGACTTTAAGTTACTAAAGCCACAGAGATTCACGAGGTCCATTACAATGCTGCGGCATACATCTTAACCAGATAAAACCAAACGAGGCTGCGGCATAGAGCTTACGGCTGCGGCATAGAACTAGGATGGAGAACTACTTGGCAGGATTGCGACGTGGAGTTTCTTTAGCTCGCCGATCAACCAACTTACTCCCTCCCTGTCCCTATACTTGAGCAAGGGAGACCACAACTGTAGCATGGTTTTGAAATTAATATCAGTCGATTGCTTAATGAATTTAGCTTCCATAGTTATCTTGTTACGAACTACCATAAGGTCAAAGATTGCGCAACAAACATCACCCCCCTTTGATCTTTTCCGGGATCTTTACTCGTCGTTGATCAAGGAAGCTAGAAGGACATGCATTAAACGAAATCAGTTGTTATGTTTTTGATCTTCTTTGCGAGAGAAGACCCTTGACTGAGGAGCCTAATTGAATGTCTCACATCATCAAGTTTCTGGCAGGTCCGCGCCAGAAACTTGATGATGTGGTGTGAGGCTGGTCTGGACATCATGTCATTATCTGCAACCGACGAGTGACATTGGAAGAATGAGCTAGGAAGGCCTGTAGCATATGCGGTGTGAGGTTAGAGTTCATCTGCACCCGACGAGTGACATTGGAAGAATGAGCTAGGAGGGCCTGTAGCATATGTGGTGTGAGGTTAGAGTTCTGAATAAACATAGCATGAGTGAATTCATCTGGCGGGCGCCATACTGCCACGAAAAAAAGAGTCAGGTTGATGTACAATTCTCCCATGCCTTCAATTGCTTGCCCAGTTTTACTTTCTTGGCAGTATGCCCGAAAGCATGGTCATGGACTCATACTTTCTGTTGCGAGTCAATCAGCCCACAACTCACCCGGTTTGTTTTGCAATCTTAGATTCAGAGTTAGATTAGATGCGGCCTTCTTTCTTTTTCTTTTTAGGGTCATCTGTACTCATTTACTTCTCTTAATGAAATGGAAAAGTCAGCCGACGGTTTCCGTCAAAAAAAGATTCAGAGTTAGATGCCCCCAATCTCACTTCCTGTTTTCCTCATCCGCATTCAGTCTGTGGAATAAATCATGTGTTATACGGAGAGCCTTAACAATGGATCATGTATTCATGTGCACTGTGAATGAGACGTATGCAAGAGTGCAGGGGAGAATGAGAAGAACTGTAATGGGATAACATGGGGGACTCTACGATGATACAGGAATGCTGGTTGGTTTTTTAAACTGTTTATTGCAATACAAGAAGCACCAATTTTGATCCAAATGCATGGAACAGAGGGATGTGCCGAGCCGTCAAGTACTAGAATTGCTTTTGTTTCATTCAACTCCAGACCATGGTTTTGCAACAAGTACCAGAGCCGTTTTCAGGCGCACGGAGAGCCCGTACAACTCGCTCATATCCACCGCCGGCTTCCTCTCGTCTGCTAGCTCCCAGTCAAAGTGGTACACGAGGCTCGCAAGTGCCAGCTCGTTGGACGGCATGGCGAACTTGACTCCTGGGCATCCCCTCCTCCCGGCGCCGAAGGGCAAGAACGCGAAGTCCTGCCCTATTTCTTGGTGGTACTCCAAGAACCTCTCCGGCAAGAACTCCTCAGCGCGGTCGCCCCACGTCGCCGGGTCACGGGCTCACGGCCAATAGCCCAGGCGTGGATCAAGACCCGTGTGCCTGCGGGAATGTCGTAGCCGAGCAGCTGGGTGTCCTCGAGCGTCTCACGGGGCAGGAGGAGCGGCGTGGGAGGGTGGAGTCTGAGAGTCTCCATGACCACGGCCTTCAGGTATTGCAGATGGGGCAGATGGTCCTCGGTGACGTGGCCGGCGGCGCCGACGGCCGCCCGGATTTCGTCCTGCAGCTTGCGCATTTCCTGTGAGTTGTTGATGAGTTCGGCCATTGCCCATTCTAGCAGGGTGAAGGTTGAATCCGTGGCGGCAGCTAGCATATCGAGGATAATGGCCTTGATGCTGCCTGTGTCTAGGTCGTCGGCATCGAGCAACACGTCGACGAAGTCACGGCGATCGTCCTCCCTGGCCTTCCCGGTGCCACGCCGCTGGCGACGGTCCGCGATGACCCGCTCGAGTAGTCCATCCATTGCCTCAAATGCACTCCTCGTCTTCCGCTCTAGTCCCGTCAAGACGTCCACCCACCAAAGGCACGGCACTTTCTCCGCCATGGGGACCGTGCCGAGGAGCTCCTCGATCTCGGCGAACGCCTTCCTTAGCCTCGCTCCGCCCTCGTCGTCGCCGTCCATCCTGTAGTCGGTGTCGCCGAACATGACGCGGGAGATGACCGTGTTGGAGAAGATGATGAGGTTGTCGCTCAGGTTCACGACGGCGCCGGCGGAGGAGCGGACCCGGTCGACGAGGGCGCGCACCTCCTGGCCCCGCACGCGTCCGAAGGACACGATGCGACGCGGGTTGAGCAAGTGGGTCACGCAGACGCGGCGCGCCTGGCGCCAGTGCTCGCCGTAGGGCGCGAAGCCGATGCCGCCGGTGCCGTAGTAGAAGCGGTCGACAATGAACAGCCTGGGGCGGCTGGCGAAGGCCAGGTCGCGTGTCTTCATGGCCTCCTCCGCCGCAGCCGCGGAGCACGCCACGACGGTGGGCACACGCCCGAGGCGTAGGTAGATGACCGGGCCGTAGGACGCGGCCAGTGACCGGAGACTCCTGTGCGGCAGGCTCCCGAGCAGACGAAGGTGGCCGAGGACCGGCAGGCTGGGAGGCGACGGAGGCAGCATTCTTCCGGCAGCGACATTGCTGCGGTTCTTGGAGACGAGGAGGGTGAAGAGAAGGAAGGCGACGGCGGCGAGAAAGAAGGGCGAGGTGCAGAGTGCAACCAGTGAGACGGCCATGTCTGCAGCCTAGGCGCACTCGACGGAATGGAATCGAAACGAGCTAGGGAACGAGGAACTTTTTGGTGCTTGCCAAGAATAGATACAGTGCGAGGCGAGCTGTAGGACCCAGCTGCAGCTTATGTACGAGGAAAACGGCGGGGTCCTACTTAGCCGCTACGTTTCCCATTTTTTAGTGGATGATTAAGACATGACTAAATCGCCCATCAACCGCCTCGCATGGTGTCGGTGATCGAACTCCCTCCGCCACACAAAGAATGAGCTGGTTTATTTACAACATTCCTCGAATATCAGTAGAAGATACGGAAAGCAGGGAACTGGACCTGCCAGAAACTTGACACCCAAGGCTGGGTGATCAACACCGGCAGAATTATCGGCCTGCTTCAGAGCTCACAGTGGTGCAATCAGTGGCCTGTGGCCAAAGACAACCCCTGTTCTTCTGCTAGATGGATAGCATGCTGATGGAAGTGAGATTTTAGAATCCAGGTCCCCCAGTTTTTGCTGTCGGCGTGCGGCGGTGTCCATGCACCTCTGCACCTGATTTAGCTTCAGGTTTAGACTTTAGACACTGGCTTCAGGAATTCTCGCCGTTCATGCACATTTCGCAGGAACCAAAAGCTGGAGCTCTTCCGTCACATGTCGATGCGCACCAGCACCACAGCATCTTGCTTTCGTATAGGATTCACCTCCCATGCGGTTCAAGAAGGATGGTCGACTGCAGCGACGTGCTCTCCGAAGAAGAATTCAACATCGAACACTTCCGGACACGCGATGCGCGCAGCTCAGACGATGGCTTAAAGGTTCTGTCGATCACGGTGGCCGCCATGAGCGTCAGCACTGCCATTCTGCCCGCTGTGCGCTCGAGAAGAAGACGGTCTCCGTGGCATCCTCCTTCTCCGCTTTTGCCTGAAGCTGCAGCGTCGGAGCAGGTAGTTCAACTTAGGGTTGGACCTGAAGCTCGAGGCTCGAGGCTCGGCTCGGGCTCGACAAGGCTCGGCTCGGCTCGAAGGTGGTGCAAGCCAAGCCTAAACCTTCCGGACAAGGCTCGAGGCTCGACAAGCCGGCTCGGTGAAGCTCGCAAGCCGGCTCGAAGGCTCGATGAAATAAAAAAAATTGACATGGCCTTTGCCAAAAATGTAACATTTGGCAATTGTAATCAGCAAGATAGCATGAATATATAACAGTGGCAGGAACTAAACATAATAGTGGCAACAAACAATAGTCTCATACATCACAAATAATAGTCTCATACATCACAAACACAAGTGCACTTAGTTCAACAAATAGAACACGACATGAGTTGTAGCTCGATCGAAACACAAGTCTTAACAATTTAACATAAAGTTCAACCACAAAAGGACCATTGCGCCATCATTTCATCTTCTTGTCGGTGCTTGTCACTTGTTAGAGGCCATGTCGAATATAAAGTGTACACAAACAAATTTCAGCAAGCACATACAAAAAATAAGCACCATTTATACTAGTTTGTATCAGGTTTTTGTTGTAGAGAAAGTTTCAGCAAGTATGCACAAGAAATAAGCATCATTTATACTAGTCTGCATCAGGTTTTGGTTGTATAAAAAATTTCAGCAAGTAAATGAAGTAAATAAGCATCATTGACACTATTTTGCTTCAGTTATTTGGCTGTATAAAAAGTTCCAGCAAGCAAATATAGCAAATAAGACTCATTTACACTATTTTGCTTCAATTTTTTGTTGTATAGAAAATTTCAGCAAGTATATACAAGAAATAAGCACCACTTACACTAGTTTGCATCAGGTTTTTGATGTATAGAAAGGTCCAGCAAGCAAATACAACAAATAATACATGAAATAGAACTTACCAATTTCTCCCCACCACACTTTTTGGAAACGAAATGGTCTCAACATCATCATTATCTGGCTCCTAAAAGAGAGAAAATAAGGAAGCTACATGAGCATGAGAAATATAATAAAGACCTCCTATAGTCATCAAACAGAGAAACATATGCAAAAACAACAATAGCACATACCACTTTCATTGAAACTTTGGTATCATTTTGAGAACCTTTAATCCAGCTAGAAGAACACACCAATGCCTCAACCATGGCTGGCTTTAGAGAACTCCTATAGTCATCAAGAACTCGACCCCCGGTGCTAAAAGTTGACTCCGAAGACACGGAAGTGGCTGGTATACTCAAGAAATTCTTTGCCATCTTTGCTATCACTGGGTATCTATGTGCATTCATCTTCCACCACACTAGCACATCAAAGTTTTTATTTAGCAAGCTCTCATTCTCCTCATCAAGATACTTGCCAAGCTCATTCTTTGATGTCTCCAAGGAAGATGCACTCAAGAAGGAGGTAAACTCGCTAGCACTTGAGGGTAGAGAGGAACTTGTATCATCAATTGTAGAGGATGTATTTGCTCTATAAGAATCAGCCTTCTCATGTCGGTGATGCATATCATAAGTGTCATACAATTTTTCTAGCTCTTCATCTATCAACTTATATTCAGCCATAGCTTTCTCATGATCATAGATCTTTTTGAAACACCACGATATGTATCTCAGCTTGTACCTTGGATCAAGAATGGTAGCAATCACCATGACATTATTGGGCTCATCCCAATACTTGTTGAATTTATCCATCATTGCCTCCCCCATAACTTTCAAATTTGGATCGGTGGAACCGCAAGCATCTCTAAGTGCAATTTTCACATTGACAATGTGAGGATAAAATATATTGGAAGTAGGATATTTAGAGCCAGAGAATGCAGTAGAAACTTCAGCCAATCGAGCAGGAATCGGTGAAATGGTGTTGAACAATGTTCATTCATCATTTGAGGGCTTCCATGTGTAGTTTGCATCTCTGTCCGCATAAGAATCTAATGCATCCTTATAAGCAATGGTTGTTCTTAGCATGTTGAATGTTGAATTCCATCTAGTGGTCACATCAAGTTTCAGCCCCTCAGCAATTGTCATTGCAAGTTCACGGCAACATTCCACAAACGTGTGCATCCGTGAATTTGATTTCTTTATGTACTTCACGGTTTCCCTCACATTCAATGTCAAATCGGAGATGGTTGCTGTCCCATCGGTCACCACCAAATTAATAATATGAGCACAACAACGAACATGGAAATATTTGGGAACAAAGCAATAGGAGGCTCGGGTCCCTCTAGCAACAAACCTAGCCTTCAAATTTCGGATTGCTTTATCATTGTTCGATGCATTATCAAGAGTGATTGAGATGATTTTATCTTCTATATTCCATGCAGCCACACATTCAAACACTGCTTGTGCAATCACATTTCCACTATGTGGAGGGTCCAACTCCACAAAATTCAGCACACGACATTGCATATTCCAATTTTTATCAATGAAGTGTGCAACTAAACACATATAGGAAAGTGTTTGGTTGGATGTCCACAAATCAGTAGTTAAAGCAATGTTGTCCACACCTTTAAGAAGTTTCATAAGGCTCTCTCTCTCAGATTCAAACACCTTCAAGCATTCTTTTCTAATGGTTTTCCTACCTATGAACTCATAACGAGGATTCAAATATTTCATCACTATGTTGAACCATGTGTGCTCTACCATCCTAAATGGATAATCATGGCATATAATCATCTTAGCAATTAACTTCCTAGCCTCCTCTTGACTAAACTCCCTAGAAGAATGCAAAACAGGAATACCAACATCACATGCACTAGATGGCTGAAAATTGAGAAGGATTTGACTTGCCGCAGCTGCCATTGCAATCTTGTAGTCAGGACATGAGTTGCGGTAGTGTCTCAAGAGATGTGAAGTGGCTCCTCCTTGCTCCTTTTTGTAGGAGAAGAACTTCTTGCAATAATTGCATTGTGCCATAATGACCATGACACCAGCCTCCGTGGGGGATGGCTGAGGAACCTTCTCAAAGTGATCCCATACCTTTGAACCAGCCTTGCTGCTCGACGAAACAACAACCTTCGGACCAACTTTCATTCCCTTTTGCCGCTTGTTCTTTCTCACAGAAACCCCATCATCATCGGATATCTCAATGTGACCATCTTTGGGTATGGGTAGCTCAATATGACCATCAACAAATAAATCATCCTCGTCCATGTCATCGTTCTTGTCATAAGAATTCTCTTCCTCATCGGACATATTTGTTGGCTGCACGTAAGAGTAATCACAATGATTCAGTTACACTAAACAAACAAGTATTACAGCAGTTGCATCAATTTCAGAAGGGCAAACCAAATTACCGTTTCTAGTGGAGAAGCTCCTCCTGGCAACGATGAAGGTCTAGTCGACGAGATGCCAAGCAAGCCAGCTGTTTTGGACTTCATTGTGTTGTGGTACGCAGCCTTTTTTCTCAGTGATTTTACCGATTTTGCCGTGAAGCAGCACTGTCCTCCTTTCCAGCTTGCATCATCGGTGGTGAGTGGTGAGGAACGAAGACGAGGATGGAGAAGGGAGGACAGCAAGCCAGCAAGGTGCCGACCGCAACTAGAAGCACGGCGACAGCCGCAACTGGAAGCATGACGACGGCCGCAACCGGAGAAGGGAGGACAGCAAGTCAACGAATCATATGTCACCAGCATAAGGAAGGCCGCCAGCCGCAACTGGAAGCACGGCGACGGCGTCGCGCGGCGCGTGCCGCGCGCGTCCTTGCTCGTCTCCAGGCGAGCTACGGCCACGGGGGAAGGCAAACGGCCATGGTCGGCGGGTGGCGGTGGTGGCGGACGGCGTCGGCGGCGGTGGTGGCGGACGGCGTCGACGGAGGTGGTGGCGGCCGGCGGCGGAAACCCTAGCGAGAGGCGAGAGCAGCGGAGGCGCGGAGCAGGTCGAGGGAAAGGGGATCGAGTGAAATTTCAGCGAGTCAACGGGAGTCGGGGATAGGGCTGGAATCGATTCATGTAAAAAAAAGAAATGCTGCGGCTCGCGAGCCGAGCCTCGAGCCTAATTTTCAGCAAGTTTTAAGAGACGAGCCGAGCCAGGTTTTCCCGAGCCTGACCGAGCCGAGCCTCGAGCCGGCTCGGCTCGGCTCGATTCCAGCCCTAGTTCAACTGCATGGCGCACATGCAGGCAGTCAATCGCATGAGTTACATATTTGTCTAGATGAAATAGGCCGTAGCCCCGCTATATTAATATAGCAAACGCCCGATACAACCAACAGACTTGCAATGCTGGGGCGGCAGCAAACATCCACCCGAAGAAAAGCAGAAAAGAAGAAACAAAATGGAGACATAGGCGGATCAACTAAACGATGGTGACCCGCAACCGCTGCGCCCTCTCCGACAAAGTACTACCACGCTCCTAGCACCGAATCGACAAGTGCCAGACAACACCTTCAAGAAGTAACGCCACGCTGCTGCCCGGACCAACATAGGTCCTAGGGTTTCCCCACGTATTTGTCTAGCATTGGTTGTTATTTCATATTTTCTGCAGATTGTAGTGTGTAGGCCCTCCGAGCCCTGCCCATGTGCTAAACAACTGGATGAAACCACATTGAAATATTTTGTGGAAGTCACATAATTGAAATATGTCACCCATGTGTTGAAGCATGTTGTAATACTTTATTTTTCCCATTAATATACTCTGTCCGATCAAGATTAATTATCGTTAAACCGGATAAAGATCCATATTAATTGCCAGGATATATCTGTAATGTGAATAGGAAGGCGTACATCAACTCACTTTGGCTCCCGAGCACCGGTGCTTTAAAAAAATCAAAAATAATACTTAAAGTTTCAGAAAAATCTGAAAAAAAGTAAGGCATGTTCTCAATGATGTATAATACGAACATGCAAAATTATTTTTTATTATGGGCTACAAAAAAAATAACAAAATTTGAAATTTGAAATAACTATACTCATATATAAAAATTTCTCATTTTTGTGTAGCTCAGAGTGTAAACTATTTCACATTATAATTTTGCTCACATGTAAAATAAAATATTATGAACATGTATATTTTTTTCATATTCGTTAAATGAAATTAATAGTTTAATTATTTTTTCAAACAGAGGGAGCATTGATGCTCGGGAGAAAGAAATTTTCACGCGGAGTACATGAAAAAAAAGGACACTGAATAAGACCAGAACCGTACTAAAATTTCATATGTCATCTTGACACATTGGCCAAAACAAATACAGCACGTGATGAAGCAAAACGATGGTGAAATTTGTCCCGTACACTGTGAAGCCTGCTGGACGATATTTTAGTACATGTGCATTTTCTCGTAGACATGTGAAATTGCGATGAAAAGTGAGATACATGCCCAAAAAAACAGAAATGTTCCATAACGTTTCATAGTTCGAATTTCAAATAAAGAAATATCATAGAATCGGAGTCGTGTTCAAATAAAAAAGATGATTCAAAATTTGGAATCAAACTAAAATGGATAGCTTGAAAGAGAGAATCTATATGGGTAGTCGAATTGCACTTTTCACACGAACACATACAAGATTGAATATGCGTCTACAAGGGGTCCTTCTAATTTTGAGCACTTCTGCTATTCATCGTATTGAATGTGATTCATATATATAGCTTGAATTATGTTCGACGTGGTTCGAAGGTCCAGAGGCAGCCTCGAGCTTAGCTCACTTCACGCCACCGGCAATCGTGCTCGATGATGTCGGATGTCAATTTCTCCTAGAGACTTGTGTGTAAATTTGTTTTTATTTGAAGATGGTCCTTTAGTGGTTGGTGCCATTCGCAAAAGAATTAGAGACGTTTTTAAACCCGAATGCACCATAGAAAATTAGAAACTAGTTGTGTCGGATACGTTCTTGTTCCTCCTCCGCACCACAGGGTATCCCTGAAATGAGAAGTGGACCCAGCCCGACCCCGTGTCATTTTCTTTCGAAATATTAATTTATTGACCACAATTGTTTTGATAAAATTGTCCAATTTCTGTAAACGTTCTTATAAATCGGAGAAATTGATAGGAAATAAAGATGGCAGCGGCCAAGTTTCAAAAAACAAAAGATGCCAGCGGCTACTTTTTTAGCATTTATTTCGGTTTAATCTCCTTGGTGTTTGTAATGACAACTTATATTATGCAACGGACGGAGTAATTTTATTCAAAGATGATCACTTCTTTTTTCTGCTGATGGAAATGATAAAGGTGGAAAATTTGTACTCCCTCCGACTCTAAAAAGATGTCTTAGGTTTGTTTAAATTTATACTCCTTCCGTTCCAATTTAATTGACTTGTTATGCGTCACATGTGGATGTATCTAGCCATGTAACATGTCTAGATACACCCACATTTAGTGCATAGTAAGTCAATTAAAGTGGAACGGAGTGAGTATTATCTAAATATATTTTAATACGTAGATACATACCATTTAGTCAAAGTTGAGACTTTTTATGAACGGAGGGAGTATATGGTTCATGCCCGATTGCAAGTGCGAAAATTTTGTATAATTTTGTAAGCATTTCTTTTCTCGTAACTGTTTCCAAGCCTGTGCCGTGCCACTCTGCTTTCTGCAATACCCAAGTGGCCACTCCTACTTGTCAGGATTGGATTTGGGATTCGTGGAGCGGAATAGCGCGCGCGCTCCCTTCGTCCTCCTCCCGCTCGCTCCCGCCACCGGCCGCAGATGGCGACGGCCACCGCCTCCACGTCGCTCCTCCCGCTGCCGTATCCTTCCTCGCTCCGGCTTGCGGTCTGCGCCCTCTTCATCTCGCTCCTCTCCTTCTTCCTATCCCAGCGACCTCGGGAGGCTTCTCTGACAGTTCGTCTCCTTCCTTTAATCGATTCTGTACTGCCTAGGATTCGCTGCGCAGATGGTGCATCTGGGGGATCGCCGCGCATTCCTCTCGGAGCAGGGGTTTACACGCGCACCGGCGGAGGCGGTTCGTGTCGTGCACTTGCTCTCTCTTTTCTTCAGTTCAGTTTTCGTGTGTATACTGAACGCTTCTCGCTTTGACGCAACTGCATTTTATCTGAATTGGTTTGCCTTGTTTCGGTAATTAGGAAAAGACATGATTCTTTGGGCAGTTTCATGCTACCTGGTTTACTGATATTGTATGGGATTGGGAGATGCATCTTACAATAATTGGGGAAATTTTAGAACTGTACACTGTTTCGAATTTGTACTGGTAGTAGCATTATTTATTTTTATCTGAATATCAGCACTGAATGTGACGATTGAAGTTTACGTAGATGCGGACTACAGCACTGCACTTGTCAACTACCCTGACAAATGCTAGAAACTCACATTATTGTTGGTAGTGATGCAAATCTTCTAGTAATTGTTATGTTCATGGTATGTTTGTTTGTAAGCTCTGATACTGCCCTGTCATTCACGTTTTATTTTTCACTTAGAGATTGTGTGGGAATAGATTGTGTTACGATTAAATGCCCATAATTCGCCAAGAGCTTATGTTTTCATTAAAACAGGAACACTTTGTTATGCGCAGCCGTTAAAGGTCCTGAAGAATCCTTCAAGAAGACAATTGAAGTGGATAGGCTGATTGATATGCTGAAAGACGCAAATCCCAGAGAGGTAAGCATGGTGTATATCTTCAGTCTGACTGATCTTTCTTGTCAGACCAAGCTACAGTTTTTTTCCCTACACTTCAATGTTGAACTACATTCATCATCCGTTCAATATGTAAAACTGAAGTCTCTACCTAAATATATGTGCTTCGATCATCCTTTTCATGCATTTTTTTAAAACCTGTAGAACCAAGATGGGAATTGGTTGTTGACATTTGATTAGCTACTTAAACTATAGAAGATATTTATGATCTGTCAGATTTTCCTACTTTTTTTATATATGCCGAAGTATTCCCAAATATGTGGATAAATTAGATGAGTATGCCTATTTATACTTAAAGGATGAGTCGACATTGGAAATATTTCAGGTGGGTTTAACTCTTTTTTGTATCAATTGACAAATTCCTTTCTTGTTTCATGTCATTTTGTACACAAAAGGTACCAGATTAAGAAACTAATGTACCCTTCTTATATGCAAACAGCTTGATCTAATAGTGGTCGAAAATATTCTAGCATTTAGCGAGGGTTTCTGGGTTCGGCTGGCTGCTAGGATTGATCTGTGCAAATCAGATGATGATAAAGTATGGTTTCACGTCTGTTTTTTTCTGTTTATAATTCCGGATATGTTCTCTTTTATCTTGATTTTCTCTAATTTTTGGATTGCCATCTCTGTTTCGTTTTTCAGAAAGATTACGAAGAACTGGCCGAGAATATCATGAACATAGTTGACCGTGTCGTCCACAAGACTGATGTAAGAACCATGCCCTGCCATGCATGACTCCTTGTTTTAGTGCTACTGTCAATGACCTGAAGCGAAATCCTGAAACTTCCGTATTTTTATTGTGATTACTACATGTGCCTTGCATGCTACTAATTTAATCCCTATGGTTCAGGAGAAGATTGAACAGTCAACTGATGTTCTGAAGGCAATTATTAGTCCTGTTATGCAAGAAGGAGAAGATGTGATGTGGCCACCAAGAAATCCGGAGGCTCTCAAATTGATGGAAAAAGTAAGCCCAGGTCTCTTTTGTTCAGGAATCAGACTGTTCTTTCGTTGAATGTATTTCAAAAAACACTGTTAATTACAACCACCAAGCTATTTTCTGACATGCATGTCTTGTGCTCCAGTCATGTAACTTTGATACCATTATGCATTTCAAGTTTGCGTCAAACACGAAGTTCGCAAAAAAACACAATTGTACACCTCGCGTCAATGTTATCCATTTCGTTCATTTCTTTTTGCATTTGAATGGAAGTTGAGCCTTTTTTCAATGTCTTATGCAGTATTGACATCGACATTATAGTTGACAAATGTGATAATCAGTGCAAAGATATTGACAAATTTACTGCTCATAGAATTTAGTTTTAGTTATGCTTTGCACAATGCCCTGCTGTTACTTTCAGAAGATTTTGGTTTTCAAAGATTTAGCTGTCGGTACATTATTTTTTACCTTGGAATGCTGATTTTTTCGATAAAGTGATGTGTTTTCTTAATGTGTTCTTGCTATTCCCAGGAAATATCAAGAAGAGAAAAAGAAGGACAGCTAGATGAGAGTTTTCTATCAGAAGTTAATGCCCAGTTGAGGCAAGTAAGTGGTACTATTTATTGCTTTGTGGGTTTCGATTTGTATTATATTATTATAGCCTAGATTAATTTTTATATTATTAGCATTTGCATGTGTTTAGGTTAAAGGTGATGGAGATAAACCAGGGCTTCAGGTAATGCTGCAAAAAGTGTTGCAACTATATGCTTCGAACTTTCTCCGAAAGCGCAGTTACGCTTTGAAAGGTAATCTCTTCATTTTGTGTGGGTCTGAATCCATTTTAAGCTATCCAGCTTCAAATGTTGAGAAAGAACTGCATTTTGGTCCATTCCTAAGTGTCTGTGTTAACTTTCTCAGGGGGAGAGGTTATAGTGCCTGAAAAGTTTCTGGAATCGATAATAGAGGGTATGAGTTTTACTGAAAGAGATTGTTTCATAATATCTATATAATTACTGCCTTCGACATATTGAGTTTTCGCAATGCAGCTCCTGAAAGTGACTGGAACAAGCTGTTGCTTGATGGACTTACAGTTGGAAAGGGGCATGTTTCACCTGAAGAACTCCTCGCTGTTACCAAGAAAAGAATTGAGAGAATCTTGATTCGTACGGTAAGATTCATAACCTTCTGAGTTTGACACTGCATAGAAAGTACTCCCTCTGATCCTAAATAACTGTCGCTAGTGTAGCTATGAATTTGTGCATCGTTTAACGGATCGGAGGGAGTAACTGTTTTTAACTTGTTAGTACCTTGTCTGAGCATTCACTAACACAATTTTTTCCATCTTTATTTCCCCCTTTCCTTGACAGGAAGGAGGTTCTTATCAGCAACGGGTACTTGTTGAATATATCAAAGAGATACAAGCTAGAGCAGAGGAAATAGTGAACCGACTCCAAGGACCAGCTGTGTGACGTTTATGGTATTGCTGTAACTTGTGAATCGGTTTTATACAAGTAGTCAAGTAGTGATGTAACTTCAAGACTCCATAACACGTTGGTGATGACGAGGTTAGTGTTTCGCTCTCGACTCGCGACGAAGGCGACCCGTCTGACTTGTATTTGGGATCTCAACATTCTGTTGCCCACGGTGGAGCGGTAAGATTTTGTTTTGCTGCCGCTCGTCGGATTGTGTCATCGTGGCCAGCGCACTTGCATTGTACTGTACTCGCTTCACAAGTGTACAACCATGAACCATCCATGGTGCCGTTCATGCAAAGTTGATGAGGCGATAGTACCCAACCGCTTCATGGGCGCTGTTGGGCACCACAGAACCTTTGCATTGAATCGAGTCATTAATGCCTACATGGTAAACACCTGTATATATGCAAATGCATTGCAAGCTCATCGGGAGAAGCCGCCGAGGTATGTTTTATGGCTGCCTGATCTGTCAGCATTTCTCTCCCGGGTAGTAGGAGCAGTAGTTCAGCAGCTTAGCTGTTGCAGGCTTGTAGTTAATACTGGCTTCATATGCAAGCTAGCTAGCCGATCAAGTCCATCCATGGCTGAGTTGGAAGAGATTGTCACGATGGCCGGAGGTTCTTCAGCAGGCCCGCCGCCGCTGTGGTTCGTGGTGCTACTCGCCTTGGGCCTCCACGCCGTGGTGGTCTCCGCGGCGACCTTCCTCGCGTGGCTGCACCGCGCGTTCGTCCGGTCGGGCAAGGACCTGGGACTACGGTACGGCGCGTGGGCGGTGGTCACGGGCGCCACCGATGGCATCGGCCGTGCCCTGGCTCTCCATCTCGCGTGCGGGGGCCTCCACCTCGTCCTCGTCGGCCGGAACCCCGCCAAGCTGTCCCGCGTCGCGAAGGAGGCCCAGGCGGCCGCGCCGTCCTGCAAGGTCAGGACCGTGGTGTTCGACCTGGCCGCCGGTGACGCGGCGGAGCTGTCGCGGGGCGCGGCGCGGGTGGCGGCGGCCGTGAAGGGGCTCGACGTGGGGCTCCTGGTGAACAACGCCGGCGCGACGTACCCCGGCGCGGCCTACTTCCACGAGGTGGAGACGGAGGTGTGGGAGGCCGTGGTGCGGGTGAACGTGGAGGCGGCGACGCGGATCACGCGCGCCGTGGTGCCGGCGATGGCCGCCAAGGGCAGGGGCGCCGTCGTTAACGTCGGCTCCGGGTCGTCCGTCGTCGTGCCGGCGTTCCCGCTCTACGCCGTCTACGCTGCCAGCAAAGCGTAAGTACTATAGATGGCCCATGCATGCATCTCAGTAGTATGTCTGTCGTACGGTAGTAAGTACACGGTGCCGTTTTTCCATTGAGACAACAGAACACTCTGCACTACTGCATTCGGTTTATTTCATGATAATCTTTCGAGTGCGCTCGCATGCATGTGTTTGCATATAGAGTTGTCTAAAAAAAGTGTTTGCATGTTGAGTTCCGCCTTTATCTAAAAAATGTTGAGTTCCGCCGGAGTACTACACGTTATCTGATCGGTGAGGAGCTGAGGACTGAGGAGGAATAGCGGGACTATAGGTTGAAGATGAGGAGGAAGGTGGAAGAAGTGTGAGGAGTTGTCTAACAGTCAACGAGCTGACCTGATCGACAACAGCGGACGCCCATCCCAGGTTTAAGAGAGATGTCTTAGTTGGACGTGGTAGACCGACCACCGAGTAAGCTCTAGAAACCGTCCAGCGGATGATGCTATCATCCATATCAGGGGTTCCTGGGTCCAACTGGAACCCCTGCTAGCGGGAGCTCCAGAAGTCAACTAGCTCATAAGTCATACATGTGCAACAGCGTGGAGATGTCCTGCATCCTGCAGATCCGGAAAGTTCTTGATGAGGGTCTCCTTTTGCACCGATCTTCTTGAGGAAGAAACTTGTTTTGATTGAGCTTTTAGTAGTATGAGTCGATCTTGATCCGTTGGGGGTAGTCGGTTTGGGGACTGGGGTATTAATTCTGCCATGTGTGCCGTCCGGCCCGACATCCCGTGGCAGCCATCATCTCCTCCAAGGCTCCAAGCGAGTACGCGACGCCGACGCGTGCCTGGTGATATCTCCACTTGTCCATGGAAGCCTGCTAGACTGCACCGCGCTCCGGCGAATTCTTGATCACGCTCGAACACCCCTATCTCCTCCAAGCTACGAGTTGCAAGTTTGTTAGCTGAAATTGCAGGACTAGGACTAGGCTCAGAAGCTGTGCCATTTCAGCTGACAAGAGATACATAAAAACTTAGGCGACGTCAGACAGATTTTTACCACATACTCATAATCCACCAAAACATATATGAATAGTGTGTTTAGTTAGCTTTGGATCACAATGTAATCTTACAGAATATATTTCGTGCTGCAGTGGCCGGCCCTCCACCATAATGTTTGAACAGTGTTGCTTAGTTCACGTTCAGTGTCAGTATATATATTCCATTATACAGCTCTCTACAGTTAATGTGATTGTTCATTTGCGACTTGTTTTGCTTATTTTAGTTTTTAAATCTTCTGGTTGACCCAATAATCGTTGTGGGAATCGATTTCTATCTTTGTGTACAGTTATTGTGATTGTTCAATTCTTCTTACAGTTCAAAAAACACAATTGAGATAGACTTTCGCAAGATCTACTGGTGTTTTTTTAATTGTCAATTTTTTTTTGAAGTGTTTAATTGTCAATTTTAAGCGCATATTTCATAGAGATTCTACGGGATTTCTCCTGTTGTGATATTTACATATCAAATGTATTGTTGCTGCTGTATCGTATGTTTTCTTGGTTGGTGTGTACGTATTTTTTTTAACTTACTTCAAAATCTACTATGAACTTTTAAATTTTAACTTCCTACACTCTATAATTTGTTGTTTTGTGTGAGTTCCTGATTTTCTTACATTATTGTTCTGGTACCATCTAATTCATTGTTTATTTATGATCTTTTTAGGCTTTTCTTAGCTAGGGAAAGGATTAAAAATTGTTTAAGAACCGTGCGGTTTGAAGGGTCAACATCCTTTACATCAAAGGTGCACTCCTCGGTGCAAACATATAAAAAACAAAAATTAGAGCAAATTTACATGTCCCGAGTACTCCGCGTTCTTATATGTTTTTTTTTAAACAAGGTTGCTCTGTATGAATTTAGTTCAGTAGATATAGTTTATATGATAGATATTAGTACCATGCTATTTACAGCATCGATCCAATAAAAGCGGCTTGGACGATAGTTGATCAATCAATACTATGTTTGGTACTACATCTACCACCATGTCCACACGCATAAGGCATATTAATGCACAGCTAATATGATCATGGATGATTGGAAGGAATATGGTTATTTCATTAAATGGTGTACCCTATAATCATTGGACCAAGAGGATGGAACTAGTGCAATCTATCGATACCATACAGCGGAAAGCATATTTGAGACGTACTCCCTCCGTCCATGAAAGCATGGACGTCTCAACTTTCTCTGTATTTGCATGTATGTACACACTAAAGCATGTCTAGATATATGTAAATTTAGACAAGGTTGAGACATCCTTTTAGGAACAGAGGGAGTAGTATAATTTCACATCAGTTTCGTAGGATTCACATCTCAGTCATTCAGAGTGTACATTATACCCCTCAGATCAATTCTGAACGCAGGACTCTCGCTCCCGAGTTGGATACTTTGAACTCCATAGTTTCAAAATTGGGTTTATTTTGACTTTATGGTGTTGAATATCGGGCATTTGATAAGGCGCTCAGCTCTCCTGTCTAGCGCCTAACTGTCTCCTTAAGAAAAGAAAGAGCGATGGTTTAGAAAGTCCTAGACATCATCGTCTCAGGGCGACAAGAGCACTTACTCCTTAGTCCTCACTCCTCACACACTAAATGCACACCACTGACAGGTGTTCTACTGGACATACTCCCTCTGTTCCAAATTAGATGATTTTCATTTACCCACGTGTGAATGTATCTAGACATGTTACAAGTACAGATACATTCACATTTAGACAAATAGAAATCATCTAATTTAGAACGGATGGAGTATATAATAAAACGCTAAAACGTCTTAGGGCCTAAGAAAAGGTCTTAACGCAAAATGCAGTTGAGCTAAACGTACACACTAAATATTTTATTTACATGATACTATTTATAAGTTTCACACTATGGCCATTGTTTTCAGGTATATTGATCAACTATCTCGGAGTCTAAGCGTTGAATACAAACAGTACGGAGTTGATGTTCAGTGTCAGGTACGTGTGATGTATTGTCTGCATGCCACTTCTTTTTGGGTTGAGAACTTGAGATCGATTACTTCTGCGACATTTGCTTCTTCTTTTTTGCAAGTTCAGGTGTAATACTTAATGGAAAACAAATGTAGTTTTGTGTGTGCTGCTCAATGTCAGAAAACAACTTAGTTTGGAATTGAGGCATTACTCGGATGCTATCGCAAAATGTTCAAATCTACCAAAATATTTCAGTTAGTTCTACTTCAGAAATTTTGCGGAAACATGACGTTGAAGACTACCACTAAAACTAAATTGCTCCAATTTGTAAGGTAGAGTGAATCTCCTATGAAATATCCTGACATGTTATTGTGGTGCAGATCCCTTTGTATGTGGCGACCAAGATGTCCCCTGTTAAGGGCGACTCTCCGTTCATACCATCGCCGGAGGAGTACGCCAAAGCTGCGATTCGTTCCATAGGCTATGAGCCGAGATGCGTCCCCTACTGGCGCCACTCGATCCAGTGGTTCTTGGCGTCTCTGATGCCGGACTCTGCTCTCAATATGTGGCGTCTCCGAGTTGGTATCCGGAAGAGAAATGAGGCGAGAGCTCTGCTGGGGAAAAAGGAGCTCAGATAAACAGCCATGGGTTCTTCCTGGAAACAAACCGTAAAGCTATACTGTGATTTGTTTTGTTTTTCTGCCGGGAGTCGTTTGATGGCAGTGTCGGGTTTATGTCCAGGCCTTGTTGGACAAGTGACTGTTGGGGGTTTCTCTTGTTTGTTCTCTTGTTGATGCTTTGCAAGAACAACGATGCTTGAAGCAAGATTTGTACTCCCTCCGTTCTAATTTAGATGACTTCCATTTGTCTAAATATAAATGGAAGTCATCTAAATTAGAACGGAGGGAGTATATCCTACTGGCCTACTGGGAACGGCATTATAGTTGTTCTTGACTAAAAAAAGCTTCTAATGTGAACTTGTGCGCTTTCATCCCTCGGTCTAGCAACTATCCCATTTTCCAGATACCAAGAAAGCAAAACAAACTTATAATTATGTGATTAATCACTTGAAAAACCCGGTGCGTTGGGAGCTAATTAAAATTGTGTGTGCTTCTTTTTTTTAAATGCATGGAATATTTGCATTAGTTAGCACCATTGTATGAGAAACAAACCATATTAGTTATTCTCAAGAAGAGATAGCGACCCTGTATTTTTATAAAAATGGATTTTAGTACAGAGAAGGGAGTATCAAATATGTTGATGTGTTCATTATTTTAAATATGCTTGATTCTCTTTCTAGCGGGATTAAAAAATTGGTGCTTCATTGCCACAGTGTGATGTTATGTGCGTCTTACATTCTTCTCTTAGATTGTTATTTGCAAAATAATATTGTATATTTTTCGAGAAAAGAGTGGTGAAAACTAAGATAAAACGGAAAACTGACTGTTGCCAAGTTTGTTTTCGTATATTTTAAGTAGGGGAAACATATACAGAAATGCCAGAAAGGGATACGGAAGAAAATACTGCCAAAAACGAACGGGCAACTAATACAGTGCAGACGTAGATAGAAAACAAAATTTGTGACAAACCAAAGAAACTAAGTGTTGAGAGATTACAGACATTATGATTATCATGGATCATTTTTGGGCCCAAAAATAACAGGACGGACGGCATAAGATTTAACACGAGAGAATCCTATATTCCAGGAAAGCACGCGACCTACCAGCCGCTGTCGTTGGCCAATGGTCTCCCCATCGTTTCCCAGCCCCCTTCCACATCTGCCGCGTCGTCCCCCTAGGTGGCTCGGGGGAGAGAACCTTCACAGCCGTCGGTGCCTTCTACCCACTCCCCTTGCCGCCGGTTTTTCGTAACAATGACCTCCATAGTTGCAAAGTGCTTGAGCTGGTTTTGTGTCGGAGTGGAAAATTGGACCCAATTGTGATTTTCAGTATTTCATTCGGGGTCCTCCTCGTTAAGTCCAGGGCGTCATATGTATTTTCATTTTCTTTGAGTTCTGCTCTGATTCTAATCTGCACTTTGAAATAATATATATTGCAGCATGGGTCCTTCTGGACCCTTCTTTCTTTAAACAAAAAAAAAACACTGGAAACTTTGTCGTTGCTTTTTCTTAACACTAATTTTCCCCAGCTCTTTATCCTAGGTGCAGGTAGCGTTGGGCCGTTCGCGTTGTGGCTTCTTGGGGCCATCACCAATTCTGGTGGTCGCCCTGGGCGACGTCTCAAGGCCCAAACTGAGATACGGGGGGTAACCAAGGCCCAGCAAAAAGCTTTAGGCATGTCGACACGTGGTCCGCTAGTTACACAATTAAATCTGGTTACCCTAAAAAAAAAACTTGTTGTATAACGGAAAAATGCTTAAATTTCTCAGATACTATACCGACTAACATAGCACATTGCTAATTTCTTGGCTGCAAACTAAGCAGCAAAATGAGCTTAAATTGCGCACCAACATCAAGAGTGTTCATCCTGTTTGCGTGGAGACATTACTTGAGAAGCTAAATAATGTCATGCTGTTTGTTTTGCTCTCCCGTTTTGTAGCCAGTAAATCGGTAATGAAGGCGTTGTTACACGACCGCTTGTTACCATACAAGTCTCCAGAGCTCGAGCTAGCAAGTAGCAACCGTGACAGGGGATAAAAGTATGTCAACCTAGCTATGGCCTTTGGAGCACTCAAAGCGTGGTCAACTTGCGCAGTTCGCAACAGGACTCAGGAAAATCATCAAAGTATAAAATACCAAACAAATGGCTTGGGACCTTGGGAAATTTTCACACAAAATAAAGTAGAGTCGTTAGCGTCCTTGAGACCTGTAGAGCTGGCCGGAGACGCTATATATGTCCCTCAAGTAAGCAAGTCGCCGTCTGGCTTACGAGAAGTTCGGCTTCATATATATTGCCATATCCTACGGCCCTAATCCAGCACTGCTAGCTAGTACCGATGATGTAATATTTCAGTTGACCAAATAAAATGAAGAGTGGTGGCTCCCAGTTCATCATCGTTGATGTGCTGTGCAATGCAGATATACATCGTCGGGCGAGGAGGGAGGATCGAGTCGTTGTCATCCGCGTCGTCGTCGAGTGGTCACCGATGGACCCAGTTGGGGTCGTCGGTAGAGTCCAGACCGCGGTAGTATAAAAAATCCACACGAGCACACACTACTGTCCCGGCGGTCTCCCCCTCACCTCCCCCAGATGGCATCGATCGCGTCGGCGCGTGGCGGTGCGACGCCGGCCGGGTTTAAGCAAGCAAGCGCCGGTGCATGCGCGGCAAGGAACCGGGCGACCGGGCGCTGCTGGGGCATGGGTGGGTGGGTGGGAACTGGAACCGTGATAATACGGCGCGGCGGCATCGTTCACGATAGATGGCATCACGGAGAACGCAAGCAAGAGGGAGGGAGACACGGCACCGGCCCGGTCTGCTTGCTGCCACCTGCCGCGTGCGCGACCAGACCACGCATGGGCATGCCTGGACGGGAAACCGGCGCTTTCCTCGCGGGTGTGGTGCGCGTCGTCACGGCGCAGCGCACGAGCCCCCTTCGTCCCTGTGACTTGGGCGAGGCAGCTTTATTATTATTCATTCATTCACGACCCGGCGATGCTCTAGTTTGCTGGCGTGCCAAACTTGCTTCGTTCTGGCTGCGTGGTGCCGTGCCACCCACCGGTTCCTCCCTGCCTGCCTCGCAACTTCACCATGGCAGAACCCGGCACGTCTTGGTGCGCTGTATCGTGCCGTGCCAGCCACTAGTTCCTTCCTCTGACGAGTTAAACTACAGCTAGTAGGAGGAAAGAGATAGCAATGGACGGTCACGAGGGGAAGCATCCAACAAACCCCCACCCAACTTGAACTTGTGGGGGATGACATAGTCCAAACGGACAGCGAGAAAAGGACCGGCGGAAAGGACAATTCCTCAGTTTTGGTACGACTTTTTTCTCCTTCTTGTTCTTTTCTCCAAGATAAGATGGTTTACAGCCGGTATATACAACACTCTTCCTCTCTCAGATCTCAGATGCATCCATCAGGACACCCCGCATTTAGAGTTTAATCTGAATCTGCCTTAAAGTCTCCAATGAGTAATGCCTTGCGTCCATATTCCAGAACGGTAGATGAAGCAACCACATAATAAAATGGGCATAAAAAATCGGAACACAACACATCAATGACAATGGCAATGGCTCTCGTGCGAGAACTCGCAGTGACTTTGGGCCTGCAGCGCCGGGAGGCCACAGGCTTGTCGGAGCTCACTGAACCGACGCAGGTCGAAATCCCGGGCCTGCATCAGCCGCTTCTGCTTCACCAGGAAACGGCTCCAGAAGAAGCCCTCGAACGACGGCTCCCTCTTGGTCCGGAGGAAGAAGGCGTAGCCGGCCATGAAGTACGTGGAGGTCACGAAGAAGCAGATGGGCTCCATCACGTCCCAGGAGAGCTCCCAGAACGTGAGCCTCATGAAGCCAGCTGTTTGGAGGGCCAGGGCAGCCAGCCCTCCCCACAGCTCCCGCCGGACCTGGAGGGTCGCCGCGCGGTCGATGTCTGCCTTCACGGCCTCCATCGCCTTCAGCTCCACTCTTGCAGGGTCATTCTCAGCGATAGGTGCCGCTCGCGGTATGGGTATGGCCTTCTCAATTGCTTTTACAACCTGCAATTGTGAAGAAAAGAGACAAAAACGATCCAAAATTTACTTGCTGCTCTTCTTTTTAAGGGAGTTCTATCAAAGTAGAAGCAATGCTACATAGGAGACACTTTAGCTATGCAACTGAGGGTGATTCAATTTTCAAAACAAGTGAAAAATGTTTTTCCTCAACATGGATTCAAACAAGCTTTAGAAAGCACGGAAGATGTTTTAATCCTAAGAAATACTGTACATTGCAATGTAACCAGGCTGTCGTAGTGGAGAGATGTCGCAACTACCAGACTAAATCCTATAAAAGATTTTCCAAATCTATTTGTGTAATTATGTCACCGCCTACCGCCACAACTTGCAAGGAGAGCGACAACGACTGGACCAAGCAAAAACAAAGATTAAATAGTACTACTTATCTTGTCTATGAGTGCTATGACCTAATCTGAACCACATGGCATGATGTTATTCCCTAAACTTTCGTTTAGGTCACCAGAACACATTGTTTTTTTTGTGGGAAGGTCACCCAGATATAAGAAAGGTAGATCTGTCATGACTTGTAAGCACTCTATTAGCCTCCTATTATTCAAATTTGGGGATGAAGGTCTTCGGCAGGAACAAAGAATAGAATTATTTTTAGTCACAATAGTACCCATCTCAAGAAAACAAATAGTAGTAACAAGATCAATTTTATGTTTATGCAGTTGACTGGATTCTGAAAGGCCTACAGGTATGCTATCTATCTACTCTAAAAACACAACCATCTTAGTTCATTGCTATCTTTAAGACAGTATTTCCTCTCCAATGATTAACTATATTCAATCAAGTATATTTCTCTTGGAGTCTACTCTCTGATACCAAGCAATTCAAATATACCGACAAGAGTTACGATTTGACAAGAGTTACGATTTTGGACTAAATAGCTTTTACCCTATCAACTGAAACGGTGACAAGGACACCACTACATGATGGGCCATTCAGGTGTCACGATTGCAAAAAAGGGGCTGATTTCATGACCACAACAGGTCACTACCGGCAGACGTTACTGGAAGAACTCATGAGCAAATTGGTATTGGCACAGTATCTTTCAGCATGTGACTGACTAAATTTGTTGGAAACTGTGACATGCCCAAAAGTATAGCAATCCATCATCACTACTGGCATATGATTCTACTTTGCAATTCAAACGGCATATTCAACCAATTACTTATCCCTGACATCTAATTGTTGAACAGACAACAGCATGTTGAATGGTGCTTCACTAATGTGCCTTATGAACTGTGAAGTTGAAAATCTTGTGAAACACTTTGCTAAGAAATATTAAGTTTGAAACATGTGCAAAAATGATGTGAATCAGAGCCTAATTCCCAAAATTATGGAGCCATTATCCTCTTGACGCTGAGTAGACGCCAGCCAATATTCATAACGTGCCATGCACCGAATACTCTAGAGAATAATAATGCATGTTATTTTCCAAATTTTTGGGTGCCCAAGGGCAACTAAGTTCTCCTCATGTTCATTCATCGGAGAATTTATTTTTACTTTTTTGTTTGTTCCCTCCTCAGATTTAGATCGAGGGGCTAGATATGTACAGTATTAGATATTTTTCCTTCTGGTTTTGTGAGAAGAAAAGACACTCCCATCTTGGAGGAAGAGGAACCGGGGGGTAAAATCCCCTCAAACTGTGGGTGTCAACTGCTCTATTGTTTTAGAACACCTCCGTTTCTTTGGTTCTTTTCCTGTTGGAAGAAACATGCAAAACACGCGAAAATCTCATCAGATCTCTAGCCTTGTGAAATCGGTACCCGGTCGCCCGGATTAAAATTAACAGTACAACTGTACAAGAGAGAGAGCAGAACAAACGTGTCTTTCTCTGTGCTAACTGCAAAGCACAACTAGACCAAAAAGGTTGGGGAAACAGAGGGATCAAGCAACATTTATTTAGGTCACAAAATCTGGTTTTGAAGCATCGAATGGAAAAGAGAGGCAATAGTGGGAGAGGGGTGAGGGGTCGTACCATCTCGGGCCTGAGGAAGACGGTCTTGCCGAGCATGATGACGGATCCGGACTCGTCGAGCGCGCGCGCGACAGAGGGTCCGGCGTCCGCCCCCGCGGCGTCGCAGCAGAGCCTGAGGAACTCGGCGTAGGGCACGGTGCCCTCGCGGGACGCCCGCACCCGCGCGCGCGCCGCCTCCATCTGCGTGGCGCGCAGCACCTTCCGCGCCTCCGCCACCGTCAGGCTCCCCACCTCCGCCCTCCCGTCCTCTCTCGCCGGAGCCGGAGCCGGCGGAGCGGGCGGCACGAGGCCGTCGAGGTTGATGCGCGGGAAGGAGACGCCGAGGTGGTCGCGGATCCGGTCGGCCAGGGGCATGAACCCAACGTCCGGGGCACCGTGGGCCGGAACGCGGGCCGCTCCTGCATGAACCGGCGCATCCCGTAGGCCTGCGGCGCCGCCGCGAACCGCTGCGCGACGGCTCTCCTCAGCGCGGCCGCCATTGCTATGCGAGTGGCTGCTCTGCTCCAAACCCGACGGGAGGAAGAAGAACAGTGGTGGAATCGGCCGGAGAGAGAATGGGGTAACTCGCTCAGATTTAACCGGGTCGGGGTGGTTGATTTGTGGTGGAAGGAATGGTGGGGCGTGGGAGGCTATTTATACCGCGGCGCTTGCGACCCAGCCGATTCTCGCACGCGGTGAGTAGGATGCGACCCAGCCGGCTAACACCTTCCTGACCTAGCAGGGGCAATTCTCGCACGGGTTCAAAATCAAACGCCCAAAAAATATCTTTACTTGCTTGAAAACGTGAATTTTTCACTCTGCCTCTTTGAAAAATCCACTAGTTTACTGCCAGTAACTTGTAAACAGTTATCATTTGCTCAAAATAGTGTTTCCCCACCTTGTTCATCGCGTCGTGCATTCTAGAAACGCCGCAGCTAAACGTGTATAATGCTTGTTTGGCACAGAGCAGTTTTTTTAAAGAGCACTTCTGGCGTTTCTATTTTCGTAGCCCCAATCTCCACACGTTTTGGCGTATGAACAACATGTAAACGATTTAAAATTGGCTCGTTGTTGAGACAAGCCTACTTCAACAATATGACGGTGTTTACGTTCAGCAGAACCGTTTTGTTGATGAGCATGCGGGCAAGAGACATGATGAACAATGCCACACTTTTGAAAGAAACTATTGAGCTTTTCATACTCACCACCCAATCAGTTTGCATAGTTTTGATCTTCCTCTCAAACTTGCGTTCAACAAATTGTTGAAAATTAAGAAAAACTTGATAAACCTCAGAACGATTTTTGAGCAAATATATCCAAGTAAACTTGATATAATCATCAATAAAACTCACATAGTACGAATGTTTGCCAACAGAGACAGGAGCTGGACCCCATACATCAGAAAACACTTGCTCCAAAGGAACAGTGGAAACACTAGTGGATACAGGATATGGCAACTGATGACTCTTAGCGAGTTGGCAGGCATCACACACATAAGGATTTATTTCTGGCGAATAAGAGAGTTCATTTTTCCTAAGGACCTGTTGTACCACAAACGAAGAGGGGTGACCTAAACGACGATGCCATGTAGAAGACGACGGCTTTATTGTGAGGAAGGCTTGCTTGTGTGATCCACTAGAGACAGGCATAAGTGGGTAGAGACCATTGCGGCAGGGTCCTCTAAACAGAACGTTCCTTGTGACCTGGTCCTTAATCAAAAAGAAAGAAGGATGGAACTCAATGAACACATCATTATCACTAGTGAGTTTATGAACAGATAAAAGATTCTTGGATGAACTAGGGACATGCAATATGTTGTTGAGATGTAAAGAATTATTGGGAAGATGCAAAATTGAATGACCAACATGAGATATTTGCATACCATGACCATTGGCGGTGTGAACGTTGTCGCGCCCCTTGTATGGCTCATGGACTGTCATCTTGCTCAGCTCTCCGGTGATGTGATATGTAGCTCCAGAGTCGGGATACCAGTTGGTGTCCACTCCATACGAAGCAATGTTGGCGGTCTTGTCCTTGGTGTCACCTTCATCATCGGAATCATCCCTGTCCTGATAACGCCACCAGCAATCACTAGCGGGGTGGCCATGGATCTTGCAACAGCAAGGTCGTTGTAGGATCCGTCGAGGCCGTTGAGGATATAGCCTATGAGCTCTGCATCATCAACGTCCTTCCCGAGGGCAAGCAGTTCGGAGCTGAAGCCCTTCATCTTGGAGAAGTACTGGGCAACAGTGAGGGAGCCTTTCTTCGTGCTTTGGAGGGCGCCACGGAGGTGATTCACCTTGGACAGAGACTGGGTCGAGAACATCGAGGAGATGACCGCCCATACACCTTCAGTGGTCTCGATCCCAACTAGATGTGCGAGGATGTCAGGAGAGACCGAGTTGATCAAGTAGCTGAGCACGGCCTGGTCCCGAGCCACCCAGGCAGCAAACTCCGGGTTAGGGACAACCTTCTTGTTCTTCTCACCATCAGTGACCTCCATGGACCGAGCAGGCGGCCGATCGGTCCCGTTGAGCAGGCCGGTGACCTGGGCGCCACGCAGCGCAGGGAAGACCAACGTCTTCCAAAAAAGGAAATTGGTGCGCGTGAGCTTTTGGGAAGGAGGAGCACCGAGAGAGGCGGCGACAGAAGCCATCGTGGGCGTCGAGGATGACGAGGCCATTGCTGGGTCGTGGATCTTGAGGCGGCGGCGGCAACAGGTGCAGCGGCGGCAAGTCTTGTAGGTTGTAGGATTGTAGGATCGTGGGGCGGCGGCGGCAAGATTGCGGCGGCAGCAGGTCGTCTAGATCGTAGGTTTTGGGTCGTGGGTCTTAGGGTTTTGGGTCGTGGATCTTAGGGTTTTGGGTCGTGGATCTTAGGGCGGCAGCAGGGAAGAATCTGCAGCGGCAGTTGGCTTGAGGCGGCGGCGGCAAAAGAAATTGCAGCAGCGGCAAGGTCTTGAATTTTAGGTTGTGTGGCGGCGGCGGCCAGAACGGCGGCGGCGGCGGCAGCTAGATGTGGAAGAAGGATCGCTCTGATACCATATTGTTGTAGGCGGAAACGATACCCTCGTTAGAGGGATCGGGTACGTGTTATATAGGTGGGAACAGCCCCCACCGTGGCATATACATGTGTGTACCATATAGGGTGGTATACTATACCATACCTATACGGTACGGTACCGTTTACATCAACAACTCGGATAAGCGTAGATCAGATCACCAGCTCGATGTGAACTGTGGGAGAATAATTGCAATAAAAGCTTGCTTCTTTTAGGACACAAGGTCACAAAAAGATAGTCTTAGCCACGCAGATAGTACATAATGGAAAAGATGGAATGGGTCTTAGGAAAGCTTGATTTTATTTTACTTATGATGTTTGGTCTTCGTTTTCTGTAGAAGATTATATTTGATCCACAGTACGTACAAAACATAAACTCTCACACACGACTTTGCATCATATCCACATGCGCATACATCTCCTGATATGCTGCTCAATCTCAACCATGATATATTATTCCATGGCCAAATCCTGATCTCATGGAGTTCCTGAAAACCTGTGAATCGATTCTATTCTTTTGTGCCAAACATGCATGTGTGCCCGCATCGATTCGAGACATGCATAATTACCAGCCTACATACGTAAGTTATATTATCAACTTGCCAAGAACATTTGCAGGCAGTGGCTGGTGCGTGCGGCGGGGCGACATCCTCCCTTGATCTCACTCTCTATTTGTATGGGAAAAGCTAGACATCTTTCGTGCGTTCGTATGACTTCAAGGCATGATGCCATTTTGTGGACTCATGTACCTCTTTCTAAGAAAGGAAAATAGGACAGTGTTGTGAGCCCTAGCTAGTGGCGGTGTTATCTCCTGCCACGGAATCCTGTTCCGTTATTCCAAATATCAACTAGGAATATTAAGACGAACAAAGCTAAATAATTGAAGCTCAGATGTATTGGCAGGATTTTACTCCATCCGTTCGTTTTTATTTGACGTTGTACAACCAGTGTCGTCCAATTTTGAGTGGATACCCTTCTTATCTTTGTTAATGGAGAGTACCATGTAAACTATTTACATACATTGTCCTTGGCGGGGTTTAAGATTTTGAATATATATACATTATTTTGTGCCTGATGAAGTTGTGCAATTTCAAATTCCAAAATTATTCCAAACATAGTTTATTATTCCAGACATGATTTTATGAATGTTCACCCAAGTTTCGAATTTAGTTCAATTTAATCTTATTTTTGTAGGTATAACCATCAAATTTCAATATAAAAAATATATTTTGGGCATCATCTATTGAAATATTTCAGTATGAAGGGCACACGGTAAAAAATTGCATCACATTTATCTCGGAGTCATGACCTTCTGTATTACAAATGTGTTGAACATATCAAATGAGTGAATAATGACCGATTGTGGATTCGGATGCGAACATATTAGATCGCGGATTCGAAACGGAAACTACAACCTCGGTATGAAAACAAAATTAATGGGGTAGATACACGCATAGATGCACATTGCCGAATGATTCTAACTAATTTTAGGATAACACATATTGAACATACTATGTGATACATACCATATCCTATACCAGATATAAGCGTTAGTTTGAAATCGGATATCTTTACCTGTCAGATTTTTCATCATAGCGTTAGATATGAAATTTTGAAAAAGCGGATTTGATGCGGAATCATCTCATCTGCTTACATCCTTGGAAGGGTCAAATAATGTAATTGCAGCTTGGAAGAGCAAACTCTTCAATGCACGTCACGTTAGATTTTTTTGTTTTGACAGAGGCAAAAGTTTTGACGACGTTAGAAATTTGTCGAGGCGGTGTCGGATCGGAGAACAGAGTCGAGTGTGACGATCACGTAAGTTTGATGCATTGCACTCGTGCACGTCCGGTCCGGGTAAGCAAGACTGACTGATGTACAGTAATACTCCGTGGGCTGTCCGCTCATCGTTGCTGTCGGTACACGTAGTAGTAGGTTTTATTTTACGGGTACGTGATTCACAAGAGAGAACCAGGGTCGTCGAAAGACCAGGGTTTTTTTTAAACATAAAAGACCAGGTTGACGTCCGACATACAGTAGATCCAGAGTGAGCGGCGCGTCCGGATGCTTGCCTCTCCCAGAAGCACCCGCACCAGGCAGCGCCCGCGCGCCGGCAGGCACTGGCAGCCACCGACCCGCCGCACAGGTGTCGAGCGTCCAGCGCCTCCTGCTCTCCGGCGGTGGGCCGCTCGTTCACGCTCACGCAACGCTGTCTCGCTCGCGCCGCGCGTGCTCGCCCAGAGTAGAGTCGCATATGGTCACGCCGTCGCCGCACGCGAGGGCTGAAGACGCACGTCGGGTTAATTTCACGAGCCAACTCGTGCGTTTTTTTGTGGGCACTCGAGCGGACCGTGACGGACGGGCGGGCGTGCTCCGCTTGGCCGTCGTTCTCGCCCATTAATTACCGGGAGAGAGAGACTGCATGGTAGTGTCAATGTGTGAACACTGGCTAGCTAGCGAGCGAGAGAGGCCAAGTTTTCGTTGCAAAAATAGAGTGGAACGGAACCAAGGCGTGAAGATGGAAGCTGTGAGCGGACATCCGTGCGCAAAGACGCGAGGTCACGGGCTTGGTGGTGAGACGGCCGCTTCTTCTCAGCCACAACTTGTCAACTGCATGCGTGACCTATGGAGCAGCTTGTCAACCCCCGTGGACCTGGCTGGCTTCACGAGCTCATGATGATGGCCGGGCACGGCAGAGACCATGTCACCGACGCCACAGCGCGCCCACAGGTGTCGCGCCAGCTAGCGTCCCTTGCTTTCTGGTAAAAACTCCGTCCGTCACGCAAACGCGCGGCGCACCGCTCGTGTCGTACCGCCGCGCGCGGTCGCCGTCCGTCCGTCCGTCCCGCGGCGCCGCGCGCGCCGAACGATGCCGAGCGTGACAGCCGTCGTGCTCCCGCATTTACTGCCCGATGGCCCGTGTGTACCAATGGACGGCTCAGACGTTTTGCTCGAGCGAACAAAAAAAATGGAGTCAAACGTCCGGCTCCCACGTTAAGTACGTACAACAAAGTTTCTACTTCTGTAACCGACTTGACGTCGTTTTTCTCGCGTACCTGAACGTCGTGGGCCACCAGCCGCGCGAAACAAACTCCTTTCCGGCAAAACATTTCAAAGGGGTATCTGAAAGAAACTTCTGATTAGACTTCTTTTTAATCATATATTCTTCCGACGAATTATTTCTCCGCTACCAAACCTTTCGGGGAGTTTACCAACTTTATGATAGTGGACAGACAGTTATTCTTAAGAAATACTCCCTCCGTTTTTTAATATAAGATGTTTTAGCATTTGTCTACATTCACATGTGTACAAATGTATGTAGACATGTTTTAGTATGTGTGTCCACTTACTTTAGTATGTATCTAGACAACATGTGCAACCACTAAAACATCTTATATTAAAAAACGGAGGGAGTAGTGGCGATGAGACAAAAAATCTTTCATCCCGTTTTAGATCGGTGTTCTTCCCCGAGGAGCGTCGACGGGCTGGAATTTGGAGTCGATCGTCCGACATTAGGCTTACGTGATAAGTGTCTTTCTACGGCGGCGATGTTCAGTGTGGGATGATGTCGCAACGTATTGGTGTGCACAAGTTCTGGCTCCGCCTGATGAAGCTCAGCTAGGTATGGCTTCGTCGGGGAACATGAGAGTTTTTGGTGTCCCCACATCCATCTGGCAAGTTAGGATTATCTCCCGGCCCTTCTCGGTACTAGCTTTTCAGGGACGGCGATCTCTTAAGATCATGGTCGTCGGCATCTTCTGGTCTACGTTGACAGCTTCTCGGCCACTGCTTTTACAAGCATATGGCTTTTTATCAAGATTTTTCAAGAACTTATGTTTTTTTTTTTTTTTGAACTGTGGTCCGACTCTTAAATTCAGAAAACTCAGAGCATCTTACAAACTGGTCCAACAAAGAAAAGAAATTACACAAAGACCCTTGCAAAATGCACAGAGCCCCCTGAGCACTCTGAAAGAAAAACGATCGGATCCACCTCCACGCTCCCGATCAACTGGTCGACGCTGCCGCCGCCGTACCACGGCCCGCCGGAGAGAAGCCACCACCACACTTTGTAGACAGCTGCAGTAGTCGTCCGCCGCATGCGCCGGAACCTAGACTCGATGAACGATCACAGCCCCAGCAGCAACTCCCGAGCACCACCACATCTTCCCGCCGACGCAGCACCAGCCAGCACCACCACCTCCAGCCCACCTCCGCCGGCAAACTCTGCTCCCCTCGCCGCCACGGCCGGCCAGAGCAGAGCCAACAGAGGAAACCACCTGCAGGACCACCACAGAAGCAGATCGCCACCGCCCACCCCCTTCTCCCCCTACCACCACGGTCGGACAGAGCAAGAAAGATGGAGGAAGCCACCTGACGGAGACGATCCAGCTGCCGAGCTCCACTTCCCTTTTCCTCCTCGCCGCCACGGCCGGCCAGGAAAAGGTTCAAGACCCCCAGCAAACGGACCAGAAGCACTTATTAAGGAGAGCAATCACCGACACACCTTCGCAGATCCTCCACCTCAGAGGCTCGACGAAGAACTTATGTTTTGTTTCTTTTTGTTGTAAGAATGTTATTCTAAGTGTTAGTTTCAGATAACATATGGCCTTAGGTTTTTTTGCAAAAAAAAAAAAAATGAACCAATTTTGATTCTTTTTTACCCTGCTTTCCCCCTGTTTCGGAACTATTTATCTTCTACTCCGTAGGAATCACCATTCGACATGTTAGTTTCACTTTGCGTAGATGCCATGCACATGCAGCCAAAGTACCATATGGTTTATGAGAAGGATAAATTAAAAGAATCCATGGCATTTTGTAGGTACGTGCGGCATACCAGCATCTTTGATGGGAAGATCCTCTGTAAGATCTCTACATCATTGTGGCAATTGTTTCTCCTAAGTGGAATATTCCTTGTCGCATGGATATGCTACAGTGCAGCACAACAAGCGGAATATAACAAGGAGATGGGCTTTTTCAATGATTTATCGGTAAAACCTTTTTTTCTCCACTACTAGTACTACAATGTACACCCATTACTCTTTCCGCCGTGCAGTGTATAGCTTAATGAAAGAAGTCCAGATAACCCCCTAACTTTCAGGTTTCGGTCAATAGACCCCCCAAGTCTAAACTGGAGCAAATCACCCCACCCCCTCCCCCAAGTTTCCAAAACCAGACAAAACACCCCCCTGGAGCTGATTGGGACACGGTGGCAGGGGTTTCAGCCACGTTGGACTCCGGTTTTGGACACGTCCTGGACAAATTACCCCCCTAACTTATGGTGGAGCACCTGGTCGAGCCGGACCCGATCGGCCGCGCCGCACCTGGGATTTATGATCGAGCACCTGGTCGCTGCAGCCGCCATTCTCTCGCGAGGTAAACGTCGAGGAGGCCGCCTCTCATCTGGCGACGGCGGCGTCGAGGTCACCTCGCATCTCTCCCTCCGCTCATCCCTCTGCTCCGTTCCCTGCACCCGTTGCTCACCCTCTACTCTCTGCCCTGCAGCTGGCGCTCACCCCTCTGCTCTCTGTGTCTCTATGTTTGGTGACGGCGGCGGCGGTTACTCGTGGACGGCGGCGAAGGCAGATGATCGGTATCATCGTTTGGTGATTTTACTGCAGCATTGACGATCAGGTCAGTTCCCCGCACCTATGTCTGTAACTGAATTCGATTTTGGTGGGTACTGCTATGTGTTGTAGTCTGAAGGTTTACTGAATTTGTGTGTCGATTTTAGTGTAGCATTGGACAAAAGTTGATTGTTTTATTGTGCAGGAACGCTAAATGATCGATTTGTGCAAGTCTTTAGGGGTTTGTTTAATGGTTTGAGATGAATTGAGTAGGTACCGTGCACTGTCAAAATAGGGAAATTTTCAGACTTTTTAAAATTCAGAATCTTCCATGTATGTAGGTTAGAATAGGTCAAGTAGTGAAAGTTTCAGACGTTTTACATTCAAGTATAAGATTGATGATTGCATGGAGTGTACAAGCATGGAGCGAGGCTCAAATAGCTCAATGCGCTCCGCCCCGCCAAATCGAGCAACGCCGCCGCCGCTTCCTCTATCTCCTGCGCCTCTTTCGACGGCGGCTGCAGAACCCACATCCGCTCGATCTGCATCGCCGCAAGCTAAGGCGCTGGCCCGCCTCGGCGTCGTCGCTTGACCCTTCACGCGCCAGGAGAACACCGTCGTCGGAGGTCGGGAGTCGTCTCCGTCGCCTGAGATGTCGGCGAGGAGGCTCCCAGCTCCTTGCGATCCGTCGCGCCCGCGCCGACAGCGGCTGGCAACCGGCGACTAGTGCCTCCATGGTGCGTACCTAGGGTTAGGCGAAGGCGCGACGGATTGGGCGGCGGGGAGCAGAGGCGGGCGGAGCAGCGGCGATGGATTGGGGAAGAACAGAGGCGTGCGCGGTGACTGAGTGGAGGAGAAAAGTTATGGGGGTCATTTGCCCCTGACGTGGCCTAAACCAGAGTCCACCGTGGCTCAAAACAGCCGGTTAGCGCTCCAGCGGGTGTTTTGCGTGGTATTGAAAACATGTGTGGGGGGGGGGGGGGGGGGGGGGGGGGGGGGGGGTGATTTGCCCCAGTTTAAAGTTGGGGGGGGGGGGGGTCTATCGACCGAAACCAGAAATATAGGGGGGTTATCTGGACTTCTTTCATAGCTTAATCGGGTGATTTATAGCTTCGCTGTGTATTTGTGCGCGGAGGCAACAGCGGCCCGTCCACCTCTCTCGAGAGCAATATTGGTAGTTTTCCTTGGGAAAACGAGCTCCGTACTCTTTTGTAACTCCTGCCTCTCCACCACGAAATAGGCTTTCGCGCCGCTTTATAAATAAAGCACCGACCAGCATACAACCGATAATACAAACTCGACAGCACACAAGCTGGGGCAGCAGCAAACATACACAAACGCCCAAAAAAGGAAAAGCAGAAAGAAATGGAGACAAAGGCAGATCGACTAAACTACGATGACCCGCAACCGCTGCGCCCTCTCCGAAGAAGTACCACCACGCTCCTTGCGTCGAATCATCTAGTGCCAAGCAGCACCTTGAAGAAGGGAAACTCACGCTGCCGCCCGGACCAGCTAACTGGTCCTAGGGTTTCCCCCGGCACACTCAGGGAGACGGACGACGGATAGCCACGACGCCCTTCAGGAAGGATGATGCCACCCAAAGGCGGCACTGCGTCGGTGTCGGCCAAGCCAACAAGGATTTCTCCCGAATAACCATGTCCGCAACCCCGAACGATCCAATGCACAGGAGCCCGCGAGGGCGAGGCCTCGCCGCCACCAAACTCACCCGGCCACCAAGTCATCGTCGTCGTCTCCCCGAAGCAACCGTCACGAGGACGGCAGGACGAAGGCAAAGAGGGCAAGTACCGGGCTCCCGCCTCTCATAGTCTCATACGATCGAGGTACAACTTGGCAGGATAACGAACGGAGAAGCAAAGTTTTGTCCCTGCCTAGCATGGTTCCCGAATTCCGCACGTCAACCACAAGATCAATTCCCGGGAAGGAAGACTTGTAACTAAAGAATGCTCCTGCGTGTGTGCTAGTTAGAGCTGGTACTGGTAGGAGTACAAGACAGAGAGAGAGCCGGCAAGCTGACAGAGTTTGGACACGCTCGTCTTCCGCTTCACGTCGCATACTACGTTTCCCGTCAAATTCTGAGAACTCTCCGAGGCCCTCGGGACGTAACAAACAAATGCTTCGGTTCCTATCGGGCTACAGTGTCGCGACACCAAATGGTCGTGCAGCAATGCAGTTACGTGCAATCTGACGTGTGGTAGAAGAACGGCGCGTGGTGCGTCGGCGGTCGGCATCAGGTTGGACACTTAAAAACGCCGCCCAAGTGTTAGTCACTAGGCGTACGTGTGAAGATAAAAAAGGATGAGCTTGCATCTAGAAAGCTCCACGATATGTCGATGTTTCACGGATGAAAGCTCTGGAGTGAAGTACTGCTTAGCATTACAGTGACTCGTGTTTTCTTTATGGAATTAGAGTAGTAGTTTTTGTTTGCGGGGTATGGAACTAGTATAGTTCAGATCACCCTTAGACAGTGTTAGCGACTACCTCCACTACCACCGTGGGCCACCATGTCATTGGGCCTGTTGGCATGGTAATGGGCCAGCAACGTCGGAGGAGAAGTCCTATAAAGCAAAGGCCGACAACAACGGAGAAGGTGGCTGGGATTAGGACGGCTTCGGCCTCCTCACTTCTGTCTACTTCTTCCTCCTCTGCTCCTCTTCCTGTAATGGTTAGAACCCGGTGAATCCATGGCTTGTAATACAAATCGATGAGCAATAGATCCTCTGGAGTAGTGTGTTGTTAACAGACAGGCGCATAAATCTGAATAGAATTAGCAAGCGGACATTAGCATGCGGACATTACTGAGAGCTGAGCATGTACGCACATAGGTAGAGACAAGAACAAATGTGCGGCGTTGCATGTTAGCACGGCACGTCTTCTGACCCTCCTAGTCCCAGGCGCTCGGAAACAAACCCGTGACAAATCGAGCGACCCGTGCGTGAAACCTACGGCTACGAGCGCCCCGGCATGTAGGGATTCGCATCCTTGCCGGCATGTGCTGGACTAGTAGCACAGCGGAACCAACGGTCGGGTTGGTGTGCCGGGCCTCCAATCCTTTCGTGCGAATTGACGTCTGCGGTTGATCCAAGAACGGCGTGTGATGCGTCCGCTGTCGGCATCACGTTGGACAGTGAATGCAAAGGTGAGTAAGTTTAAAAGCACTCAAGACCAAGTGTTAGCCACTAGGCGTACGTGTGAGAAAGAAAGAAAGGTGAGCTCCATGGACGCATCTAGCAAAGCTCCACGATGTCTAAGCTTGACGAATGAAGCCCGTAAGAGAAGTACTACTCCCTCTGATCCTACTCCCTCCGTTTCTAATTAGATGACTTTGTGGATTTATCTACACATGTTCCAAATATAGATACATCTACGTTTGGACAAATGAAAATCATCTAATTTAGAACGGAGGGAGTATTTAAGTGCCCCACGTTACACATGCTGGTGAAATCCCACCACACATAATACGGATGGGAGGGAGTAATATAACTCTGTTATTTATTTTTCCCGAAATGGATTAGAACTCTGGCTTGCCTTTTCTTTCTTGTACTAATTCAAAGCATATTCTATGATTAAAATTAGCCAGCGGACATTTCTTACCGAGCAAATTACACAGTGCCCGGGTCTGCATGTGGTTTACTCACTCCGTGCACGAATAAGTGTATTTCTAAGTTTTGTGATAAGTCAAAGTTTAAATATTTTGATCTACTTTATTTAAAAGAAAAGTAACATATATGGCATCAAATTGATATATTACGATAGTACATTTCAAAAGGGAAATAGTGATGCTAATTTAAGGTAATAAATGCAGCTAGATTTCTATATGTTGATCAAAATATTAGAAATTTAAGTTAGGACACAAATCTAGATGTGAACTTATTCGCGAAAGGAGGAAGTATTTACTTATGGGAGGGCACTGCTTATGCACACAAGGTGAAACTCCTCAACTCCATTCGACGATGCACGGCATGCATTTCTAGGACACCGATGACGTCAAAGCCCCGTGGATTGTTCTTGATTATCGTCGGGAGAACGTGTACCCGATTCCTCAGAAAGTCTGTGCTCTTGGCATGTGTTGGGTGAAGCACGAGAAGCTTTTGGTGCGGCGTGACATCGCCCACGAAGTTTTTCTTCTGTTTTCAACGGGAAGATATGGTACCCAAAGCATATGGAACTCTGATGTCAAAGTGTGCCACTATCTTCAAGCTAACTAACAATTCTTCCACGATGTAGTTCGTAGGACGTTAGGAATCTCTGGACACTGCAGGCTGCTAAAGATGACTCTAGAAAGTAGTAATGCGATCGTTATCTAATCTATTTTCGACCTAACCACGGCTATGATATGGCAGCACTGCATGGACTGTGTGCTTTTGATTTTGAGAAAAGGATGTTGTACAACATAGCACCGTGTCAGCTCTCCACCCACGTAATATAGTACTCCCTCCGATCCTAAAAGACTATAAATTTGTGCGTGGTATGTGTAATTCTTCCGACATTCTTAACGGACCGGAGGGATTACTTGTTTTGTAGCTAAGCTTAAAAAGCAGTTTTGGACATAAACCAATACTATAGTCAAAAGATAACCAATGGGAGAAGAACTAATATTAGTCATCAGTCGCATGGCAAATAAATTATCAAAAAGCAAACATGAAAGTATCATTACCAATACTATATCATACAAGTTATGAATGAGAAGCAACTAGTACTAATTACCGGTCACATAACAAATAACTTATCAAGTGTGGGATACTTCATCATTGTTTCCAATACACAAGTAATAGTGAGTTGGGATTTAGTGGAGCATATCTATAGATGTTATCATACGCGTATAAAGTTATCGACCGTGTAATACTAAGCATTTATTACCATAGTTATATCATACAAGTTATCGATGGTGGGAAGGGGTGGCACTTGAGATTTATTACCAAGCCTAATATCATATAAGAAAAAAAAAACAGCCAGAAAATAGGTAACAAGGCGCATGGAAAAACAACTTATTAGGGTTTAGCTTATTAGGGTTTAGGGTATACTTGACGAACCATTACCAACACTACATCATATAGATAACCAATAGACAATACAACTAGTGAAAAAATGTTACCAGACGCATATCATACCAGTTATCGACCAGGTGATACTAGAAGGTTTATTACCAATACTATAACACATAAGTTACCGAGATCCGGTGTTTACTTAAGCATTTATTACCAATAGTATAGCCTAAAAGTAACTGGTGGGAAAAAACTAGTACTAGTTATCATTCCCATATCAAAAGTCAGGGTACTTGAAAAAGGGCGTCATTACCAGCACTATAGCATACAAGATACCGATGAGAAGCGACTAGTAAATATGTTACCAGACGCATATCATACAAGTTATCGACTAGGTGATACTAGAAGATTCATTGCCAATACTATAGCACACAAATTAGCCAGATCGGGTGTTTATTTAGGCATTTATTACAAATAGTATAGTCTAAAGTAACCGATGGGGGAAAACTAGTACTAGTTACCGAGATCAAGTGTTTATTTAGGCATTTATTACCAATAGTATAGCTTAAAAGTAACCGATGGGGGAAACTAGTACTAATTACCAATAGTATAGCCTAAAAGTAACCGATGGGGAAAAAATAGTACAAGTTAGCGAGATCGGGTGTTTACATAGGCATTTATTACCAATAGTATAGCCTAAAAGTAACCGATGAGGGAAAACTTGTACTAGTTACCAATAGTATAGCCTAAAAGTAACCGATGGGGGAAAACTATTACAAGTTAGCGAGATCAGGTGTTTACTTAGGCATTTATTACCAATAGTATAGCCTAAAGTAACCAATGGGGGAAAACTAGTACTAGTTTCCGAGATCAGGTTTTTATTTAGCCATTTATTACCAATAGTATAGCCTAAAAGTAACCGATGGAGGGAAACTAGTACTCCCTCCGTCCCAAAATATAAGGCGCGCTATTTTTGTGCTGGTCTTCGGTGCTTAACTTTGACCGTTAATATATAATAAATTATGTGGATCTAGAATGTATAAATGGTATCGTTGGATTTGTCTTGCAAAATTCTTTCATTTCATATATTTTTATAATAATGTTGTGGCCATATTATAAGTACAAATCATGGTCAAAGTTCGACGTCGTTGACCAGCGAAATTAAAGGGCGCCTTGTATTTTGGGATAGAGGGAGTACTAGTTACCAATAGTATAGCCTAAAAGTAACCGATACGGGAAAACTAGTACAAGTTAGCGAGATCAGGTGTTTACTTAGGCATTTATTACCAATAGTATAGCCTAAAAGTAACCGATGGGGGAAAACTATTACAAGTTAATTAGCGAGATCGGGTGTTTACTTAGTCATTTATTACCAATAGTATAGCCTAAAAGTAACCAATGGGGGAAAACTATTACAAATTAGAGAGATCGGGTGTTTACTCAGTCATTTATTACCCATAGTAAAGCCAAAAAGTAACCGATGAGGAAAAACTAGTACTAGTTACCGTTCCATATCAAAACAAATATATCAAAGTCAGGGGTACTTGAAAAATGGCGTCATTACAACCACTATAGCATACAAAGTTGCCGATGTGAAGCGACTATTAAAAATGTTACCAAATGCATATCATACCAATAATCACACAGAATAATAGTGAAAACGTTTATTACCAAGCCTATAGCGCACAAGTTATCAAGTGTGGGAGTTTACTTGAGGATTTATACCAATACTATAGTCTAAAGGTAACAATTGGGAGAAGAACTAATATTAGTTATCAGTCGCATGACAAACAAATTATCAAAAAGCATATTTCAAAGCATCATTATGAACACTATTATTATACAAGCTATCAAAGAGAAGCAACTAGTACTAATTACCGGTCGCATAACAAACAACCTATCAAGTGTGAGATACTTCATCATTGTTTCTAACACTACACAAGTAATAGTGAGTTGGGATTTAGTGGAGCATATCTATAGATGTTATCACACGCGTATCTATAAATTTATTAACCGTGTAATACTAAATTTATCTATAAATTTATATGATACAAGTTATCGATGATGGGGGGGTCGCACTTGAGCTTTATTACCAAGCCTAAATGCCTAATATCATATAAGAAACCCAAAAAATGGGAAACAAGCAGAAAATAGGTAACAAGACTTATGGAAAAACAACTTATTAGTGTTTAGGATATACTTGACTTTGGACGGCAACAAGGACCATGTTCTACTTGCTAACTAATCCTAGATGTTAAGCTGTACCAAAAAGTCTAACACTGACCAACACAGTCCGAGAGGTGCAAAGCTATGTGGGGAAAAGAAAAACCCCAGCGAAATCTGAATCTGCTTCTATTGTGCAATCCAAAATCTGATTCCACTAAATATTAAACACCATCTAACCTCTGAAATGAATAAAATAAAACTACCCAAAATTTTGCAGTCCAGCAAAGCTATGACATTTCTGAATCAGGTATCGTGGAAAAGAAATATACAATCACCAAACAAGCATGCTACAAAAACAGATATGGAATGTATGTTCCATTATACATAAAAAATCTGATAAAAGTAAAAAAACAGATGGTATATACTTTTGTAGGTCCATTGTTAAGTTTTACACTCACGGTTTTAAGGGTGCCTGATAGTTTGGAAAAAACAGCAATGGAGCACATGCTCGGGAAGTCATTTTTGTAGCACACTGCAAATTACCATTACGAGACTATATAATGGGAAGAACAAGTTCATAAGCACACATGCCATTTATTTGCTGCAAACGCAAGCACTAACAAGACGAAAAAAATCCATGGAGTGATCTGCCCACCATATCCAATAATTGGCCCGTGGAAAAAATACTCACCAAGCTACCGAAGCAAAGAAGAGATCATCTGAATCCCGAAGCCAGTGATGGCTATTGTGAGAGACAAACGCCAGAGACGCCGGACGAGCCGTGCGTGGCTGCCTGCCTGCCAGAAGGCTGTCATAACGCCATTGCTGAGCAGAGGAAGATGCTGCTCGATGTCGAGGCACAGGGACCTCACGAACTGGAGAAATCTTCGGGATGCGCCGTCCCATACTATCCCCGACCACCACATCAGGGATCCGCCCAAGGAGGTGTGGAGGAGGCCGAGGAAGACCGGGGGAGGCACGGCGGCGCGTCGGCGACCGAAATGGCTAGGGTTGTCACGGGAGTCACGCTTTGGCGCGGAACGGCGTAGCGGCGGCGGGGAATCAGAGGAGGAGACCGACGGAGTGCCAAGTCTGTGAGCAGCAGCAAGGGAGGAGATCGGAGCTTGCCGGAATCGTGGAGACGGCGGCGTCGCTTCGTCCGTGAAGCTGAGAGCACAGAGGTGAGTCACGCTCTGGCGCGGAACGACGTCACCGGCGGAGGAAAACCAGAGGAGAAGACCGGCGCGGTGCCTGGCCAGCAACCAACGGCAAGGGAGGAAGTCAAAGTTGGCCTGTTCGTGCGACGGCGGCGGCGTTTCGGCCGTGCAGCTGAGAGAGAGGGGGTGGGCCGGTAGGGGATTGGTTGACTCAAAGGGAGTAATAAAAAAAAAAGGGGAATAGAAGACGCATCGGTCGCGTCAGACCGAGCGAGCCCTCGCGCGCTCGAGTAGCCATTTCTTTTTTTCTTTTTTTTGAATTTTTCATACTTGTATTCATACGTAGAGAAAAACATTACAAGGCCAGATACAAGCAAAGGAAAAACAAGGAGGATACAGAGAGCAGCACTGCTGCGACACGCCGTCTTCCACCTCGAGGAACCCTAGCCAGCTCGATCTCCACCGCCGGAGACGACGAAGAAAGCAGCTAGCCGGAGACCTGCACCCTGGAGCGGAAGAGCTCCAAGCCCGGAGGCGTAGAAGAGCCGCATCGACCACCAGCTCCGTAGAGCTGGATCTGAAGGCAGAGATCATCCGTCGGCCGGGGACACGCCCCAAGCATCTTCCGCGCCGGATCTGGGGCCAGCGCCGCCCCACTTCACCGGAAGTGGCCAGATCCACCGCCTGCACACCACTTCCCCGCACAGCAGTCGCCTCGCACCACCTCCACCGGCCTCCTGCACACTCGTCACCGAACTGCCGCTGAAGCCGGAGAAAACGGCGACAGAACGGAGACGCACCTGCAGCTCGAGGGCATCGTCGAAGACGACGCCGAGGAGGGGGAGCTGCAGGGCTCCAAAAAGACGACGCCGGCCACCCCGCCTCCGCCGCGCCGCCCAAAAGCTTCCTATTTACACGCCGGAGCGCAGATCTGGGGATTCCCCATCCTCCCGCCGCCGGAGCGGCCGGCGGAGGGTGAGAAATCCCCAGATACGCCGGCGGCCGCTGGGGATCGCCGAGTCGCCTCCGCGTTCGCCGCTGAGCACTGTAGAGGAAGAGGGGTTCCAGAAATAGACGAGTGAGCTTGAGTGAGTAGCCATTTCCCCCAGAAGGCCTCTGTCACAAGGTACCGAGCTTCAGTGACTTGCAATTCATAAGAAGGCCTCTGTCACAAGGTACCGAGCTTCAGTGACTTGCAATTCATAAGTCACCGAGCGACTTGTGGCAATCTGGTTCCTCTGTTTTCGATCCGATGGATAAGATTCATCCGAATCTGAAACTCAAAAATAAAACTTTTCAGAAAAAATCAAAAAAATTCCAGTAAATCATAAATGTTTCGTTTTGGATTCTCTGAAAGTTACATCCTATTTCGATTAATGGTTTGCGTATAAATAGCGTTTTATGTTTCAAACTAAAAAAGCTATATATTCGCAAACGGTTAGTCCAAATCAGATAAAAATTTCACAGAATAGCTATAGAAGCATTTATGATTTACTGGATTTTTTTAGATTTTTTCTGAAAAGTTTTATTTTTGAGTTTCAGATTTGGATGAATCTTATCCATCGGATCGAAAACAGAGGGACGAGATTGCCACAAGTCGCTCGCTGACTTGTGAATTGCAAGTCACTGAAACTCGGTCCTGTCACAATAGTCACAACCGCTCAGGCTCAGCCCCTGTCGGCCTCGACGACGGCAAACCCTAGCCACCGTCGCTCCCAAATTACCCAGACTGCTGTGTCGCCAGCCTCTTCTTCCCGCGCAAGCCGCTGCCCGCCGGCCATGGAGGCCGAGGTTTGTGCATCTGATCCGAAGAAGAGGAAACTAGCGCCGTCACCAGCGCCGGTGGCGACGGATGCGGCCCATTCCATACGAATTGCGGAGGAAATTCCTAGAGTGGGTGAAGAACAAGGAGGCACCGATCGCATCAGCCAACTCCCCGACGCCATCCTCGGCGACATCGTCGCCCTCCTTCCTGTCAAGCAAGGCGCCCGCGCCCAGGTCCTCGCTTCCCGGTGGCGCCACATCTGGCGCTCCGCTCCTCTTAACCTCGATTTCCGTGGCCTCCCCGCAATTAGTTTCTCCCTGGATTCCGTCGTATTACGCATACTTGCCGCCCACCCGGGCCCCGGCCGCCGCCTCTTCATCCATGCGGACCACCAGTGCTCGGACGCCACGGTGGATGCCTGGCTTCGGTCCCCCGCCCTCGACAACCTTCAGGAGCTCGATTTCCGCTACAACCCAGAGTGTCAACCGTTCAAATATGCTGGCGACCGCCCCCGCCGGTGCCACCGCCGGCATCCACCTTCCGGTTCTCGCCCACCCTCAGTGTAGCCAGCATCGGAAGATGCCACATCCCCGACAGCATCGCCCAAGCGCTTCGCTTCCCTCAGCTCAAACAGCTTGCGCTCCAACGGGTCAGCATCTCAGAGCACTCGCTGCATAGCTTGATTGCCAGCTGCCCTATCTTGGAGTGCTTGCTGATCCACTACAGCATGGGATTCAGTTGTGTCCGGATCAACTCCCTCAGCCTTCGGAACATCGGTGTGCTTGTTGGTTGGCGTTGGTCGGATGACCCCCATTTCAAAGAACTCGTGATCGAGAACGCCTCTCGTCTTGAAAGGTTGCTCCGACTTAATCTACTCGATGGACTGCATGTGTCGGTAATCTCCGCTCCTAAGCTCGAGAGCTTAGGCTGGCTTGGTAGTGTAGAGTACCACCACTCCACAGCTATTCAAGCTATTCAGGTATTACCTATTGTTCTTCATATATATATATAGTCTTGCCTTCACAAGGTTTCTGAGGTGCATCATGTTGTGCAGAGAAATTACATTTAATCTTCCCTTGTAACTGGCCTAATGTTGAATTTCATTTCATGCTCCATGAAGGGATTGCGCGTTGATAGTCTGATGTCGGTGGTGCACACTCTCAAGGTCTTAGCTCTCAATATGAGTCCTCTTGATCTGGATAAGGTTATTGAGTTGATGAGATGCTTTCTGTGCTTGGAAAAGTTATATATTTATAACAAGGTGACTAATCTTACTGGATTGCTCATAGCGTTCAGCTCTTGTTTTCATCTGTCTAATTTTTTTAATTGGCTTGTTTTTTGTTACCTTTTTTTTCAGTCAAGATTTGTGCGTGGATCAGGGCCAGGAAATTTTTGGCGTCGTAAACATCAGAACCTTCACATCAATCTGAAGAAAATAGTGCTGGAATCTTATAGTGGCATCAAGTCTGAAGTTAACTTTGTCAATTTTTCTGTGCTGAACGCGAGAGTGCTACAGGTAATGACATTTCATATTGAAGCCAATGATGCGGATTTTATTGCGAAACAGCAGGCGATGCTTAATCTGGAGGATAGGGTTTCAAGAGATGCTCAGTTTCATTTCACAACCGATAGATGTATCCGCGATATTTCGAAGAACATCGATGTCTGGGATTTGGATTTAGCTGATCCGTTCATAGGTAGATGTTGAAAAAGGGTTTTGGTCGTTCAAGAGTTTTCCTTGTTTATCCCAGTTTGTGCGTTGTCCAAATTAAAATAGTTAAAGCGTGATGATAATGTTAAGAGGGGTCGTGATAGACCAAACTAGACATGGGAGGAGTCTCTTAAGAGATATCTGAAAGATTGGAATATCATCAAAGAACTAGCCATGGACAGGGGCGCGTGGATGCTAGCTATCCATGTGCCAGAACCATGAGTTTGTTTCGAGATCTTGTGGGTTTCACCTCTAACCTACCCCAACTTGTTTGGGAATGAAAGGCTTTGTTGTTATTGTTGTTGTTGTTGTTGACATAAATTCTAAATCATAAACATGTAGAATAGCCTCTCCTGTTCTTAATTCATCAGTTGAAGGTCGAGGCTTTCTGAAAAAGGAGGGTAAGCATTTTTACACAAGAAATTAATAGTAAACAAATTCAGTCCAGCCTGATACAAAGATGTCCACCTTTGAACAGATCAACCAGTGGGAATCACAACAGCATAGTATGATTCATTGGTCATTCAGATTTTGCACCACAGCTCAAGACAGATTTTGCACCAGTGACAATAACCTCTCATTTGCATACAGAATCCAATATCTGTTTAAAATTCTTTAAGCACAGAGTACAAAATAAAACAAGAAAATTGGTCATCCTTTTACCGTAACGGTCACATTTTGCGCAACACTATGAGCCTACGCACACTGTACAAAACAAAAATAAATATTGTCAACGTTTAAGAATCCACATCTCAAATTTTAAAATAGTGCAAAATCTTCAAGCCTCACCGTGTGGATATACGGCAGCCAGCATACACCAAAGACAAAATCAGACGCAAAACACAAGGCACGTAGAGGCACAGCCCATTCGTATCACATGGTGTTCATGGACGGAGGATGGGTTGTCGCTGACTGGAAATAGCATATCAAGTTTTTGATTTCCTTTTAAATGTAAAGCAACTGAAATCAATAAAAATAAGAACTCATCGTGGCTTCACAAGGAACCGAAGAGCAAAACAAAGAATACGTCTCAGTTGCTTGGAGAAATAAAATTTTCCTTTAGCTAGCGTGTCCCCGTCAGGACGGCGGCAAACTGACAAATATTCCGACAAGGTGCAAAACAGCATAAGGCAATCAACTGGGTTTTCAAATGTGCAACACGGTCTCACGCTCACTTTCATAACGACTGAACTAAATTTTACTCGAAGTTAGAAATAAGTGAGTGCTCAAGTGGTCGCAATACAAGAACTAACAGCCACACTGAAGTAATTTCAAAAAAAAAAAAAAAACAGCCACACTGAAGTACTTTACCACACTTTATTGCTCCAGCCACTTCATTTGTCTTTTCCAGTCTTGGCTAGGCTCCCAGAAGCGACCTGAATTATGATTTCACCCAGCTTGTTAGGCAAGTGCCAGATCAAGTGTTCGATGCCCGGCCTAGCTGATGCCTGGGTCCAGCGTGACAAAATGCAGGCCACTATAGGCACAACTTGCCACCACCTATATCCAACATTTTCTCAGGCAGCTCTCCCATATTGGAGGCATCTTCTGTCCAGAGAGAAAACCACAACTATTTCAAGCAAAAAACAAACGATTATTGTGCAATGTACTTCAATAAGATGCTTCTTATGAGATTTGCATACATTTCTTCAGAGTCCATATCTGGTTTAGTATACAAGGCATTATAAGGAACTTTTGTCAGACATGTTCCAAACTTCCAATAGGATCTTTGAATGCCATGGAAACAGAAACACAGAGGAGCAGTTAGGCATCAAGTGGAAAAGTTTGATGAAGGAATCAAGAAATTTAAGCCAGATAGACATCTTAAAATTAAAAATGTTTCAATTGAGATGGAGTCAAGGAGATTTTCTTTAAAGAATGATTTGTGAGACAACCGAACACTTGCATTACATCACATCTTATCAGATTCTAATAAACAGACAACATACTGTAAGAATATATTTGATATCTCCACTGCCCTGTAAGGCCGTCACATGCCTTAGATGAGCACTAAGCAGTGGAGGGAAGTCAAACAAATAAGTGGATGGGCTACCAGCTACCTGTCATGGAAAATAAACAACCAAGGAAAGTGTTTAGTGCTAGCAAGCTGCGCATATCTACTTCCATATTCCAGCGGTGATTCTATCTGTTTCTTCGTCAGCCTCAAAACCATCTTTATTCATGCGATCAAGTAAATCGGACAATGTCTGTCCTGCATGAACATATGTCTTCAGTAAACTATGGTAAACATCCCTCGTCAAAGGTACCAAACGCCGCAGCTGACTGGCCATCTCCTCAGCTGCTTCAACATTCTTTTGCTCCATGAAATGTTCCAGGCTCATTAGCACATTTGTCAGGTCCGGTTCCCATCCAGAAGTTGCGGAAGCAAGAGCTTTCCTTGTCAGGTCCACCGCCTTTGACACCTGACCATCCTTGAAAAATCCACCTGCCAACATATACCAAGTATTGGCATAAGGTGTCCTCCCTTTGGTGATGGCTTCATCCACGAGAGCTTCTGCCTTCTCCATAAGACCTTTTGTGCAGTAGCCATTTAGCAGCAAGTTAGTTAACCGGAAATCATGGTGAACATACCTACTTTCCCACTCTCTAAAGGCTTTCTCAGCCCCAGCAATGTCATTCATCTTAAGCAGCACACTTATCCTGCACAAATACATCGAATTGCACGTCGGCACTTTGGACTTGTAGACTTTCCAAATCCGGTCCACCTCGCTACTCATTCCCAAATCAGCACACATGGAAAGCAAGAACCCATATGCAACCCTACCATTCTTTGGACTAATCTGCTTCTCGGATTCCTGAATAGCCTGCAAGGCCCTCCCTTGAAGCCCGGCTTTCATGAAAGCCCCGGCTACCATAGCACATGAATGCCAACTCACGAGCTTCGGATCTGTCTTCTCGAGGACTTCCTCAATCCCATTGAGATCTTCAGCAGCCACATACATCTTCAACAGATTGTCGATACTGAATATATCAGGTTTGATGCCACTCTCTTCCATAGCCTTGTACATGGCGTGCACCTTCTCAACCTGCCCGGTCTCCCGGTAAAGCGTCATCATCACATTGTAAGGATATGAACTCATCGTCCCCATCTCCTTCATCTCCGCAAAGAGATTTTCAGCCTCCTCGACGGACTTGGCCTCTGCATAGCATTTCAGGAGGGAGCCGTAGCACTGAGATTTCTTCAGCTGAACTGACAAGCCCCCGAAGTAGGCCACGGCACTCTTGAGGCCGTGCACCTTGGTGATTAGCTCCAGACGGTAGGCTACGTCGCCGGGGGACAGGCGGAAGTGCCGCCGGTCGGTCATCCACATGGACAGCTGCAAGAGCACAAAGAGTCAGCAAGTGAAGTGCCGCACAGAGAGTATTTGTTTGGGGGTTGGGGTGACTGAGACCTCGAGTGCGTGAGAGAAGCGGCGGAGACGGAAGAGCTTCTTGATGATGGCCTGGAGGTCGTGCTTCTCGACGGGGCGGCCCTCGGCGACGGCCCATTGCTCCAGCACGGGGGTCAGCTGGAGGCGCGGGATCGCTGCGGCAGCTACGCGTTGGTACAGGGAATCGGCAAGCAGCTGCGGCGGTACATGGGATGGGGAAGCGGAGGCCTCGGCGGCGGTGGAGAGGAGTCGGAGCAGGCCAACGCGACGAGGGAGGAGGCGGTGCATGGTGGCGCGGGCGCTCCGGCGGTTCGGTGGGGGCGGGCGGAGGAATGTGAGGGTTTGTGAAAGGGGATTGGGCTGAGAAATGGGCTTTGTGCAGAATAGGGGTTTAGGATGGTTAATCTGAAGAAATTTTAGTTTGCTAAATAAATCTAATCGAAATCTGGGACAGAGAACATAAAAAAGGTTTGTGTTTAGAAAATCAAAATAAGAAAGGCTGAAGAATTATTGATGTTCGTAGAGAAATCTTATAATTGCATTGTGAAGGTGTAGAATTATGAGATTGGCGGAATATGTTGGATGTATTATTGAGCCTCATGGGCGAGTATATATGGGCGTACAATGGACCGACTTGGAGTACAAGACAAGTTAGGGAATAGATGGAAATAGATCCTAACTCTATCCTAGACTACCATATCGAACCGTACATGTATACTCTAACATCCCCCCGCAGTCGTAGCGGTAGCGTTGTGAACAACTGGAACGTCGCGGACGGTCAGACTGGAGATAAGCCGAAGTAGAATCCAGGGGCTGACATCCCCCGCAGTAGGAGCGGGAACGTCGTTGACAGTGTCGCGGCGCGGAGCTTGGACTGTAGAGGAAGCTGATGAGTGCTCAAGCGAGGTGGTAGCCCTTGTTGCCGATGTCGAGGGAGCCGAGAGCGTTAGGCGGTGCAGCCTTGGTCGTGGTAGCCGTGCGAGAGGTTGCCGTGGTCGATGTCGTGGTCGGGGTTGCCGGTGTCGAGGTAGACGCAGAAGAAGCCGCTTGCGCATACTACGCGAGGAGAGTGACGGGGACGCGTCGAGGCAGTCGTCGAGGATGCCGATGCCGGGGACGACGCAGTACGAGCCGTCGAGGACGAGGTGCGGCCATTGTTTTGCCGGAACAAGGCGCACGTCGGGGACGAAGGCATACTCCGGTTTTGCCAGAACCGAGTACGCATAGAAGAAATCGGTGACGTGGTCGAGGCAGTCGTAGAGGAGGAAGTCGATGCCGAAGACGTTGTCGAGGCCGATGTAGACGAGGCGCCGACTCGGGCTTGCCAGACCCGGGGACACTTCGGGGACGAAGGCACGCACCGGTGTTGCCAGTACCGTGCATGCAGGGGCAGGGACCACCGTGAACCATACGCCAGTGTCGGAGGGGCCAGCAGAGGAGGACTCGACGACGATTGCGGCGCCAATCAGCGGGGGGTAGAAGGTGCCGATGTCATCCGCGGTTGTCGGAGTAGACGTAGTCGGGGACGAGGATGATGACGCTGGCGACGTGGTCGTGGTGGACGAAGATGTAGAAGGTGGCGAAGGCTGGGGGTGGCCATGCTGGACGCCTGAACAAGGGGTGGTCGGCGGGACCTGCGACGACCTGAGGTGGCCATGCAGGTTAGCTGTAGATGGCGGCGGCGTTACTCGAAGTAGGCGAGGAAGAACCCGACGGCTTGACGAAGACCATGCGCGGATGGTGGCATTCCCACGCCGAGGGAGTCGGCGCAGCGCATACCACGTAGAAGTCGACGCGCAGGGACGGCGAAGAGGACCGCGTGCCGCGCCGCTACAGCCCGAAGGGGCGACGCAGGAGCAGTGCGCGGGTCGGGCGACGGCGGGTGTCGCCAGCGGCATACACGCCTGGGAAGGCGCGTTGGCTGCCGGCAACATGGACCAATGGCGGCGGCGTGGCGGCCCGAAGGGGCGACGCGGCGACAGCCTGTAGCTCGATCGGTGGTAGGAGCGTGCTCGGGGACGTGCTTGGCGGTGCAGGCGCGCGATCGGTTGATCAGACCGACGCAGCGCGGAACGCGCCATGGCGGCGACGACGACGCGCATATCGGAGTCGATGGCGAAGTTGTCGATGAAGTCCCGGTCGATGACGGCGAAGACGAACCGGCGATGGAAGCCTTGCAAGCGAGAGAAGCCGGCGGCGACGCGTCGAGACGTCCCGTGGATGGCGCGTCCGGCCTTGCTGGGCGGTCGGTGAAGACGAGCCGGTCGGTACGGAGTCAGCGTCGGCGTGTCGTCCGCGATAGCCGGCTTGGAGGAGCCGAACGGTGCGAAGTCGGCGCCGGCGAGTCGGCCACGATAGCCGGTTGTCGAGGAGGGGACCGGTGCAGGTCGATGCCGTTGTTGGAGTAGAGACGCGAGAAGACGACGGCGGTGGTGGGCGACGCAAACCGATCTTAGATCGGAAAATCAAAAAGAAACGCCGATAAAAAAACGACCGGCGAGAGAGAAAAACCGGATCAAGAGATCGGAAAAAAAGACACTAGGGCAGCCGATCAACCGATCGGCGGACGAACCCTAGGTACGGGTCGCGCGGCCCCCGGCGGAGATCATGGAGATCGACCTCGCCGGGGGCGGCGCGGTGCGGAAGCGCGGCGGCGGCGGCTAGGTCAGATCGTGCCGCTCTGATACCATGTAGAATTATGAGATTGGCGGAATATGTTTGATGTATTATTGAGCCTCATGGGCGTGTATATATGGGCGTACAATGGACCGACTTGGAGTACAAGACAAGTTAGGGAATAGATGGAAATAGATCCTAACTCTATCCTAGACTACCATATCGAACCGTACACGTATACTCTAACAGAAGGGAGCATATATAGTACTCCTATGTCTAATAATATAATATAAGATGTTATTACAGGACGGGGGAGTAGTTTATAATGATGTTAAAGGAAAATATCATGAGATAACACAATCAAACTTTCCATCAGAAAAATGGCACATTATTTCTTACCTAAATTCGTAAGCTCTTCGTTTTTGTTGCTTATAAGGGCTTGTTTGGAACCCGAGAATTCTACAGGAATTTACGGGATAGGATTTTCGGAGGAATTTTCTCTCTTGAGACCTTGGGAAGGATAGGAAAGGAGTTTCCTTTTTTTTTTTTTTTTTTTTTTTTTTTGCGAGTACAAGGGGCTGAATGAAAGTCCAGCAATTACAGAGAGGTCCACAGAAAGAAAGAAATTACAACCCGACCCCTACTGCAGCTCGACTTCGCCTTCGTCCTCGACGCCGTCGGTGGCGCGCCGCCGCTCCTGCTCTCCACGCCTTGGATCAAGAGCACCCCCGAGCGGACGGGAAGTCGCCGATCGCCGGCCGCAAAGGACCTACGCCAGCGGACGTCGCCGTCGTCGAACCAGACTCCAACAGCCACCTGCACGAGATTCGTCGACGCCGGATCCGCCGTCTCGCGGCATCCGACGAAGGGGGAGCCGCGCACGGCAGCTCCGCAGAGCTGCGAGCACGGATGCGGCAGAGGAGCAACGCCAGAGCTCCGAGGAGCGCCGCCGCCGCGGAGGAAGACCTCCACCTGCAAAAGAGCCACCGGGGTCGCCTCCTCCTCCATGGCGACACCTGCAGCGACACAACGCACACCTACAGTACCTATATACACGGATCCGGCGATTCCCCGTCCTCCCGCCGCCGGAGCGGCGCCGGAGGGCGGGGAATCGACCGGATCTACGGCGAGGCTGTGGTGCGAGCTGCTGATTCCAAAAGATCGCCCTCCTGCTACAGTAGACGGGGGAGGAAGACGCTCCAAGGTGCGACACATGAGATTGAATTCCTGCGCTTCACAATTCGTAGGAAAAATAGCATCCACTCCAACTAAATGGAAAATTCCTTGGCCCAAATTGATCTTTGAGCCCCTGGCTAACTACATAAGTTCCTAATTTTTTTGGGACAGACTAACATCTTTCATTGGGTAATTTGTTGTGGGTACTTTGCGTGTGAAATTAGCACAATTTTCTTGCATGGTCCAATAATTGATAAGATTCCTCGAGGGAAAAAGTTGGCTGCGCTGATTTTGAACGGTCCAGTTATCGATTTTGCATGTTTTTTTTTACCGAGCCTCATCGACGTAGTACACTTGAGCAGTGAGCAGCCTGGCATCCATATTGTTGATTATGAGTACAAGTTTGCCAAGAAAGAAAAAGGCCACGATTAGTGGTTTGAAATTCAAAAGTTTCCTATGCATTCCCTATCTAAAGTTATAATTCTTTTTTTTATGTTTGAGTTCCTATAGGACTTGCGAGTATGACATCTCAAATCTTTCACATTTCTACGTTTTTGATATCATGCATTCCAAATCAGGTCTAAAAGTTATAATCTTCCGGGATTAGTTGTCACTAAAACGGATGTATCTAGACGTATAAAAGTTTTTGAAAAGAAAATATCACAAGATAACACAATCACGGCTCATAGAGGTGACAATGCTGGTCTGGAAGGGCCTCGCCGCGGCCTCCTACTCCTCGTCCTCATCGTCGGAGAGGATGATGTAGGACGGGGGCGCATAGAGCCGGTGGAGCGGCCGGAGGAGGCGGCGGTGGCGGCTCGGGATCCTGCGGCCACGCCGGTGCCGGCGCCCAGGCCTGTCCCTCCTCGCGCTCTGGCCAGGGCGACCAGGGCACCTGCCAGTGTGCGCGCTCCAGCGTCGCCGCCTCCTCCGCTGACGTGCGGAGCGCCGTCCCGATCTCCGGCCACTACGCGAGCTCCTCCAAGTTGGAGGCGTCGATGGCGGCTGGAGGTCGGCGTCCTCGGGGTCGTCGTTGACGGCTGGCACGGGCTAGGCGCCGCGGTAGGCCGCCCAGTTAGGGAGCGCCTCCTCCTCGGCCTCCATCTTGACGACGGCCGCCGTCCTCCACTGCGCCGTCCTCCTCGTCGAGGTCGGAGTCCTCGTCGGCCTCCATGCCGACGAGTGCGGGCTCCTCCTGGTACCCTGTCGGCGCCACCGCGGCGAAATACGATTGTCGTCGCTGGTCGTGCTCGACCTCAAACCAACGGTCCACAGAGGAGATTCATGGCATACGCGGGGTCGTGGAGGAGGTGCGGCGACAGGAAGCTGCGCTGCTAAGGATTTCCTCCGTGCGCGCCCGCCGGAGAAAGGGATGGGCGACACAGGGATGCACTGCCGGCTGAGGTGCCAGTCATCCGGCAGGTGCATGTTGCCCCACGGGAGGGGCGTCGTGACCTCCCAGTACAGTTGGGCGACCTCAATGGTGGTGGCCTTAGCGGCGGGAGCCACAGCGAGCGCGGCGTGGCGGGCCGCATCGAAGCCCCCCGACGAGCTCAACGCCTCCTTGTCGTTGCAGCCAGGCTTCCACCAGCTCGGCTTTTTCATCGTGGCCGGCGACGGGGACAGGGAGCTAGGGTTTGGCTGGGTTTGGGAGCGAGTGGGGACTGGAGTGGAGATGGGGACGGATGTGGTTGCAGTCCCTATTGAAAAGGTCTGAGGCGGCCGCAGTCGCTACCAACTGGGCCAGTGGAGGACACCGATGGTCACACAGCATGTCCATGGCTTCCGCAAAGACCAAAATTGGCCGAGTTTGGGGCGAGCCACATGTCCACGCGAACACTTGACCATTCACGAGGCCACCAAAATTAGGCCGAGTTTGGGCGAGCCGCGTGTCCGCACGAACACTTATCCGTTTGTGGAGGCCTGTTGGAGCATGCCCCTGTCCGTTTGGATAAAACGGACATAGTCCATCCATTTGCGCCGTTTGCGGAGCCCAGTTGGAGGTGCCCTAAGAGATTGCAGAAATCTAGCCATACTAACTCCAGGGCACAAAAACAATGGGAAGGCGAACACTTAGATGCTATGTCGATAGCCCCACTCAAAAGACATAGACCTATCCATATTTACACACCCAACACGAGGAGCCAAGGTTCCCCTTCCAAACGATGACTGGCATTAACTGGCGTTCACCATATGACAAGGCTTTGTGAATTGTTTTCACAGAAGTCATGCAAAAGCAAAGCATCGCCGAGATATAGATAAAACAGATACACCAAGTGAAAATGATTTCACTACCTGCTACGCCATCTTTCTCTTCCTAAAAAAGACTCGAAAGGAACTCTAGCCTACTGTTTAGCTACGGTGGAGATGCTTGGTGGCCGGACGGGCTTTCAGCAGCCCAATAAGCTTCTCCGATCTCCCACCTGACGATTTAACGCTTGTATCCTGCATTACCAACACAAGTTAAAAATCGTGTAAAACCCTCGATCCATACACTTCCATATCAAGACTCTGAGAGACAAGCGTACCACCGCCCTCTTCGTATCTGCGGCAGCGTCCATGTTGGGTCCGGTGAACTCTTTCAGCATCATGGCCGATACCGGCAGCAACCTCCTACTTTCACCAAACCACCCATCCACAGGTTGTGTAAAAATATTTACTATTAAGCTGATTCATACAAGCAAGCATCTCCTTTTGTTGTAACTAGTAAGTACATTTACTCACCTTGTCCTTTTCTTCGTCTTGCTAGGCTCTGCGCTGACAATTTCTACCGTGGGTTCGCATCTTGCTGACACAGATTCCAGTTCTTCAGGATTCTTCTGAACAGCACCCTAAACAAAAGGAAAATGTACAACTGATATGTCAGTTTCCAGTGTACTGTTCTGAGTCCTAGCAGAAAACGATGTGGGCAATTTACGACAGCATGAGCTCAAGCTGCCTGCAATGAATCATTCTAAACGCAGACTAAATTGATAATGTAGAAGATATCTTCCTTCATGAGCAAATATCACAGTGCTTAGAGAAGGAATATGAAGAGTTATCCACGGTTTGAAGCGGATTAATGTGTTCTGTCTTGGAACAGATATGAAGCACCACAGAGAGAATAAAATATGCATCCCCTGCCATCACGACCAAAGTGCGCTGCCAATGACAACCCACAAAAGAGCAAATCCAAGACGGAAATTTAGAAACCACAAATGGAGAATCGGTTGATGCAACGTACTAAGAGCAATCCAAAGAACAAGTACAACAAACTTTCCTTTTGAGCTACAAAGGTAGAGAAAAATGAAAGTATTAGATGACCCGTACCATCCCTTGTAAGTCTACAAAAGCCTGACTGGAGCTAACAGCTTCTGTTCCAGAGTTTGCTTCCTGAGAGGAACTTGGGCAATCATGATGCTCCATTTCTGTTCAAAGATCGGTTAAATTCTTAACAAAAATACATCATTGACAACAACAAAAAAGGTATAAGAAATAAGTTTGAACCTCTTGTGTCCACATCGTGTTCACTGTCCTCCACTTTGCTTAACTCTTCTTCACTTTGTTCCATGGGAGCTTTCTTCACACAACCATGTGGGGACAGGCTGGCATGTTCACTCTTTATACATGGAAGTATATGTTCTGCAGAAATGGTACTTGTATTTCAGTTATTGTCTAGCAGTTTAAGAGCTGTCATGCAAAGTGGAGATCCAATTTGCGCACATAATTATTCTATTCCCTGTGGATGTTACCATGTTAAATTAACAGAGAAATATAACAAACCTGTAAAGCTTCGATCAGATGGATGATCCAAATGACTGGTTGCATATGTTACACCACCATCATGTGCAGATGTTTGTTCAGAGAAACTCTCAGAATTATCCAATTTCTTATCAACCACTTGTACCATTATCTGAAATAAGAGGCTAAAAAGGTTAAGAAGAAATGTTTTTCCATTTACATTCGAATATTGTATATAGTATTTTTAATTGTGGTCCATGAACCATCCCTGGAATTTCTTGGCACAAGAGCTACACTTAATGCAACACGAACCAACTCTACATACGAGAAAAAGAGAAAGAAAATTGTTCACCTCACTACTTTCCTTTTCGACATTGCACTTGGGGCCAAAAGCATCAGAAGTACATGATTCCCCAGCCTAGAAAATATGATTTCATTGTATATCAGTACAAGATTCAGCGACTTTCCTCGACATTAAGGTTGCAACACAATGGTGAACCATGTGGTCATAACAGAGTGCAGAAAGTCGAAGGATAATCAAACCTTCAGATATCTTGAGTTCACCTCTTGTTCATCTATCGAGGTAGTAACAGAGGTATCAAATCAACGAACTTCCCTGTTATAAAAATGGATTAAGAACCCAAACAACCATTTGATGATATTGATCGAGGTGTTTGTTATGAACATACAAACCTTTAATGTCAGAATTAGCTGAAGTTTTTTCAGAATCATAACATGTGATTTCTTCTGAGACCTCTTCTTCTACTAACTCAGTGCCCAACTGTAGAACAAACAAAAGCATATTTGACTATTGCTTGGAGTAGAAGAAAAATACCAACACTATATACTTCCAGTTTCCAAGTCATATATCATGAATACATAAGGCACTATGAATAGTAAAAGTTAGGCATTATAATTCGATGTCTCCTTGACTTACATGGGAATCATCTAATGCAGCGTCACTAGATCCCAGGTCATTTTGATTAGATTGAGAAGACGAGCTTAGAGCAGCTTGACCAAGGGCATCATTTTGCTCACAGAGGGTATCTTCAGCAACTGGAAACTTGTCGTGTGAACAAGACTTCAGGTCATTCAATTCCTTTTTCAGTTCTATAATTTGGATGTCTTTCTCACTGAGCAATTCTTTCATGCTTTGAGCAGCGCTCTCAGATTCCTATAATAAAATAAATGAAGTGAGGCGGATTAGAAAAAAAATGTAGGAAGAATTTGCCAGTTTGCGTAAACTATAAACAAACACAAAACATTTAGAATTGCTAAAATTACAGTAGTGAATTGTACTAGAAGTACATTGCATAAGTATGTTGACTATATTAGTAGTCCAGAGAGATTATCAAACTGAAGAGGTGAATATTCGGCAAACTAAATATACATAAGAAACAAAGTTTACTGTGATTACCAAAAGTTTTTGTTTCGAAACAGCCCATAAGGCCCTGAAAAGGTTCTTCATTATTTGTTCACTTCGGGACACTCTTTGCAGCTCTGAATCGAGAAATTCAACTGCAGACATAAAAAAAGGAAAGTGTTAGATGAATGTTGCAATATGGTTACTTTGATTAATGTAGTGATTACTGAAGACATGTTCACGTTATTATACAAACAATGTGGTTCGCAATCAAAAGTACGATTCAAGAACCAGGATCAGAACTAAGACATAAAAGCCAACAATATCATCAGTTCCACGATCTTTGTCAAACCAATTGCATGAGATTAGCTATTGAAACAAATTAAATTGTGGGGGTAAAGAGAACCTCTTTCAGAAAGTTTTGTATCGTCATCAATGTTACCCTTTCCTTCAGCCTGCAGAACATAACACAGATGATAGTTCATTCAGAATTCCAACTAAGATATGAAATGTATGTACTAGAGTCCAGAGATCATGTATAAGAAACATTTGTTGTAAACTAAAACATGATGGAATATGTGACATAAGGGCATTCAATAGAATATCGGGTCCTTTTAAGTCTTTATTTAGTATAAGTTTCTGAACTAAACACTAAATATTGGCACATTGATCATTTAAGATATAAGACCCGTCCTATGAAAACAAGAGTAGTTCTTTTGAATTATATCATGTTATTGGTCGAAACAAATATATGATCAAAACATTAAAAAAAATTTATTTCATAAGGGATCGGGACAAGATATGTAGAGATTTAAAAAAAAACTGTGAAATCAACATTCACCACAACCGAACATCTCAAGTCGCAGCAACTATTGGACGCTCTGCACATTAAATAATTTAAAATGGCTGAAATCACTAGACAATTAAACAGCAAGTGTACCGTAAGAACTTCAGGCTTATGAACCTTTCTCTTTTTCTTGTTCTCTTGGCAAATCAGGGAAACACTGCTTCTCTTTTGGGTAGCCAAGTCAGAAGAATCATCAAGGCTGGTGTACCTACAAAGATAACAGGAAATAAAAGGAATAATCAATTATACAAAAACATGTGCATATCAATGTTTTTTGGCCAATGCAACGGAATGACATACATAAACTTAAGCAACATTAAGTACTTTGAATTTTGTCTTAAGAGCAAGCACATTCTTCAAAAGCATCAGCATTGGACTAAGTAATTACTACTACGTTTTTTCAGCTAGCTTTGACTGTGGTAATCACATTTCCTATCATTTGGTAGTACTTCCTATGACGCTGTCAGATCAGAGGCCTCTCTTGTACAACATAATACTGAAGTGACACATTTCCAAATAGCAAGGCTCATTCTGACATTGGGAGGAACAGAATATAGAAATGACAAAAGAAGCTTATGTTCCTGCTGCAGTCTCACTTACATTTGGCAGTTGACACACAAACATGCCATACAAAAGTTCATTGACAGGTCAAGTCCTGAGCCCATGTGTTATTGGTTCCTAATTCTTCACAATCAAATTTCTATGATTTGGTCTTCTTACACCTCTTTCTCTAATTCCATTAAATATACATTATGTGTTGCGATAACCAACATATCAATAAGCAAATATCTGTCATTGGCTTATTCCAAGTCTTAAATAGAGGACTTTTGCTCCTCACGTTTTTTTATCTAACCCTGATAGGAAATATGATAAATGTTGCACTAGGACTGATCTGCGCAAAAAAGATTAGGCTATAACTCTAGTTAGTGAAATAAGATGCATCATACTCCCACTTTTTACTCCCCTTTCTTCTTAAGAACATCAAAAGGAGGGGAGAAGAAAAATGTGTTGTTCAAATAATAATACCTTATTTTCATGTAAGGAGATGCTTGTCTGAGCAAATATGATGTATCTGAGTAATCATCATCTCCTGGTTTCACGTTCAAAATCTGAAAAAAGTAGAAATGATAATTTAAAAATTGCACTAACCAATAGACAATATGCACTGTTGTAAACGTCAGAGTAATAGTGCAAGTGACAACTCTTTCAGCATAAAAAGGTATAGATTGCAAATGACTTGCGAAATTGTGCCCTCGACTGAAAAAGTTTAGCATATTGAGTCATCCTTGGCAATAGCCAATAGCAGATGCACATCAACCTCACGTTAGTTTTACTTTCATGCAAACAAAATCATTCCTTGGGAATCGCCTCATTCAAAATTAGCCCTAACACCGCAACCATCATTCCTGTCTGGGGCATGAGGAGTGCTCGCACCAAACTGCTTACATGGAACTCGTACTTGTGACTTCCCTACTCCTGCCTACTTTTTGAAGTGAATTTTAGAACTTTCTCGATAAAATAAAGCATATTCAAAAGAAAATTTGAACTAGTAAAGCATGCTATTTCAGGAGCTGTTGATATGAAAAGCAGATAATTACAGGTCAGAGTGGCTTACCAGAGTCATTTTTTTCCTTCCTTCTAGATAGTCTCTTAAGTACCTTGTCAACTATCAAAACATAAATTATTTAGAACAAATAAAAAGAGAATTCAAAGTAAATTGTTCATTACTAGCATCGATGAATTGAATATTGATGTTTAAATTTAAAACTGATTGCACAAATAGTTTAAATAGTAGAAAAATTGAGTGGCTAGAAGAGTAATGTTTATTAGCATGCTACACGCTAGTCGTGTATACATGGTGTCCAAGTCTCCAAGATGAACAAGTTATAATATACTCCCTCCGTTCCAAATTAATTGACTCAGTTTTAGTACAAGTTTTGTACTAAAACTGAGTCAATTAATTTGGAACGGAGGGAGTAGTTGGGAACAAAGACAGGTCTCATGAGTGATGAACACATCAATATATTGGGCTGCTAGGCTTATCCTTATTAGATCAATACTTGTTGGCTGTTAGATCAACAAACCAAGAAAAAAATCTCCATCAAACATGCATTAAGACTTAGATTAGGGAAACACGTGATGGGCGTTATATGGAGTAGTCCGGCAGAAAAAATGAAAAGGAAAGTTTGTGATCTGTACTTCGCTTATTTCAAAATAATATATGTTCAGTGATATACCATTGAGTTCTTGAAATGTTTCTCTAAGGTTTTCTTCTGATTTTTCTGATGATCTAACAAGGCCTGCAGATACCAAAGTTGAAAAAGGCAATCATTAGCAGGCAGGTATAACTCGCTGGTAGGAAAATGCAAAAAATAAGGTATTTTGCAAGAGCGTGTGCTGTGAAAAAGGAGGTACAAAAGACAAGGCAATTGGAAGTACCCTCAAACAGGTTCCGAAAACCATAGATGTGTTGTTGATGAAGTTACTCTCCAACAACCTTGAACCCTGGAGGTGAAAGATTAAAATTAAAGTAGACCAAGGATAATATCCAGTATAAGAAAAAGTACTATAACATGGTTTCATGATCGCTGTTATACAATATAGGTATTAGAAACAATGGTAGATTAACAGACCATGTTTCCAGTGCTCTTTTTTCGCTCCGCGCCGGCAAGGTCTGCTATGGTCAGAACGGATCCACCAACCGGGTGCTCACTTTGTAGGTCATTGTTTTTATGAATACCACGTATAGTGATAATGCATTGTGATCGACTGCAATGAAGTGTGAAGTTAATCTTAACGTGATCATACAGAACTGCAACTAAAAAGATTGAAGAGAAAAACAAAAGGCACAGAGACTTAAAAAGGAAATATAATGAAACAATAATGCCCATTATTCAGGACAAAGTGTTTTCTGCTACTAAAGATCAGGTTAACGGATCCATATATTCTGTTAAAAAATGAATCCATATAGAAAACATGCCTTGACTCGCTATTCGCATTTGTTGCAGCTGTGCTACGCTTGAGCATACCACGTGAAACTAAGCTCTCAGCATCAATAAAATTTGAAATAGCCACCTGCAAGCAGCAAACAACTTATTGCATGTCTCTAAGAATATTAGTATTAATATGCAATGCAATTCAAATTTCATGTGCAGTTGAAATGACTAATTACACCAAGAAGCGCAAATTCCTTATAGAACGGGGAAGAGACATCTAACTCATCTTAATTATGTCCACCGAATTGAAATTACCAGGAAACCGCGGGCGCATAATTTGAACTAACATCAGAGTAAACCTATATTTGTCCCCATCAGGCATACTCAAATTTCGAAGTGATTATTTCGAAGGTACCTCTTTAAGACCTTTAATCATAGTTGAATGCTGGAGGACAAGGTCAGCTGCATCAGACAGTAGGTCGAGAATCCTTTCTGCTTTTCCTTCACAGAGTATCTCAAACATTGACAAGCAAAACGATCTGGAAGTATGGAATGGAACTCGTTCAGAGATAGTTGTAATGAAATTTAAAAGCTTCCACCACGGCTATGAAATCTAACGGGGACTTGCATTTGCAGATCATGATTGATATTTGAGAAAGGATGGGCAAGGGCACCACATACTAGAAACCAAGGATGGCTTACATGCATGAATTGAAAGGGACAAGTTTGTGCTCGAAATCAGAAAATTAGAGACTTGCATGTTTAAATACGTTTCTAAGCCATTGTATATTTATATTTGAGATGCATCCTTTGTCCCAGAACAGACACGCCATTAGTAAAATTCAAAAAAAAAAAATCCAAAAAAAAGACACGCCATTAGTAACTTGGTAGTAAAAATGTCAAAACAGGTGTACCTTGCCGGTTGATTTCCACCATCGCTTTCATCTTCGGTATTGAAGATCTTCTGTAGCGTGAGTGGTACAATACCAGGGTTTCTTGCAGTGCCAAAGACAGTATGCGTCTTCCCTGACCCGGTCGGACCCATTGCAACCAGGAGGCCGCTCTTTCCTCCCAGAAAGGCCTCCACAAGCGGATTCATCACTTGAGTGAAGATGTCATGCTGCATGGAGTTGAAGGAAATAAATAGCATTTCAATAAATGCATAGGCAGAGAGCAAGCCAAGATCATTGAAATCATGACCCGGTAAATAAAGAAGCCTGTTCTAGAAGAATCGGTGGTCTTGTACGTAAGCAGTATATTGTAGGGAAACTGAACATGAAAATGCGTAGATGCAAATGCAGGTCAAACATGTTCTAATCGGGGCACAGTATGTCTAATCGGGGATCATCATTAGATGTCTGCTCTAAAATCCATGGCCTTGTACCAATAAGACAATGCTGATGTACCTATCTTGTAGGCAAATGTAGGTCGAAATGGACCTGATTTGTAAGGGTTTTGTTACTTTTCCTAGGTACATCTTGTTCTAAGCGAGTATATTTATACCTGAGAGGAATCGGGTGGAAGGACGGCGGAGAATCCGTCGAAGACCTCGGTGCGGCCGCGCTTGTGGTCGACGAGCTTGGACTGCGGGACGGTGAGCGCAACGGAGTTGGGGCCCGTGGCGACGAGGCAGACCCCATCCCCGGCCTGTCTGGACGGCTTCCTGGCCTGCTGCTCCTTGGCCTTGGGGCGGCCGCCAGGCTTGCCGCAGCGCTCCCGCTCCGGAGCCGGGAGGGGCCGGATGCGGAGGTACACCTTCAGCCGCTCGTCCGCCGACTGCGACGAGGAGGAGAGCGCGGTGGCGGTGGGGTTAGGAGGAGAAGGAGGGGGAGGGGGAATAGGGGAGATGCCGGCGTCGGCGGGGGGAGTGGGAGGAGGAGGGGAGAGGGGGGAAATGGCAGCGGCGGCGGTGGCTGCTGCTGCTTCGTCGAGGAGGCGAGAGAGTGGTTTGGGTTTGGCTTTGGGTTTGGGATTGGGTTTGGCGGAGCTGGCGGGGGTCTTGGGTGGCCTGGCGCTGCGGGGAGGGTTCCGGCGGATGGTGCTCGGAGGCGGCGGAGAGGACGCCATGATCGATGGCTCGCTCGCTCGCCTGGGATTGGAATCGATTTCCCTCCGCCGCTTTTCAAAACTTTTCGAAATTGAAACTCAGCTGCGCTGCTCCGGCTTGTCTCTGAAAAGTGAAAACAAGAGGAATTATATCCACCGTTATATTTGTGCATTTACTTGGTAGCGCGAGACGTCCCCAAAGATCGCATCCTCCTATCCTTCCGATTGGAGGATTCTGAGCCGTTTGATGATCAATTGATGGTGCCTTCTACTCTCTCCGTTCTAATTTAATTGACTTGCTACGCACCACATGTGGATGTATCTAGGCATGTTAGAGTGAGTAGCGGTTGTTTTGGCTCGTAGGTCTAGATGCACTCGTTATGTAAAATATTTTAAATATATTTTGAAATGTCAAAAAATTTCAAACAAAAATTTCGGATATACACTCGCATATTCTATGTTCGCACAAAAAAATCTGTTCATGACATTTTTCTGGCCTAGATAAAAAGACAAATAAATGTTTGGTGGAAATTTGGTTTGGAGCCCAGCAAATAATATTATTTTTTCACTAAAAATTTTGTGCGAGCATAGAATATGAGGGTGTATATTCGAAATTTATGTTTAGATTTTTTGACATTTTAAATGTCAGTTTTGTATAGTGGGTGCATCTACACCTACGAGCCAAAGATGATTTCCCCTCCTCTGAAAGTGCATGTGTTGCCCCATGCGTGGTTTTGGTAATTAATAACAATTCTTATGGACTAATGTTTGCATTGAGATATTCTTGTTGATCTTGTCCATAGGAAAAGATTGGAGTTCATGTGTTGGACTCTAGAAGATTACATGATGACCAAGGGTTTGTATGAAGAACGGTCATGTGAAGAGTTGAGCTTATTGCAAGCATGGCTTGGAAAAGAAGATTGAGTAAACTTTCATGTTATCTCCAAGCCATCTTATATATCAAGATAAGAAGATGAATTGCAAGTGGACTCATGAAGACGGAACTTTGCAAGGCTCTCCCATCATGGTGTATGGGAGAGTATTTGGAGAAGTCTTCATCAAGCATGTGCTAGCAAGCACAATCAAGAAAGGTGTTCCAACTTGAGAGAGTCAAGATCGTCATCATCGAGCTCAAGTGGAATGCGCAAGGCAAATGTATGATCTTGATAGGTTTTCTATTTTACCGGTCTCATGGTGTTAGTAGGAGACCGGGTTATAGGATAGACGGCGTACTATCAAGAGGGGCTCTCAAGTGAGTAACTTGATCGCATCTTTGTGGAGAGTTCAAACCTTTGCATATTTGGTATTTCATCTTTCTTGGTTCTTATTTAGCTTTTATCCATGTGAGAATTTAGAGCTTGTGTTCATCTCCATACCAAGCTCTAGTTTATCAAAAACGGATTTCATTTGAATATCTTGGGTGCTTTTGATGTTCGATATTTTACCGGTTTGTCATTTATAAGAGAGGTCAAACTCTCTACTTGTGGTTTCCTTCTCACATGATGGACTATGATGTGTATATGCATAATCTTGTAGAGCTTGTGAGTATCTTTTAAAGTAACAAGTTATATTGCGTCTTTATAGAACATGTGAGTTTTTGATTATGCACTAACCCTCTAATGAGATTTACTTTGAGTTTGGTATGACGGAAGTTTTCAAGTGTCAAGAGAGAAAGATGATATAATAGGATCAAGAAGAGTGAAGAGTTTAAGCTTGGGGTGGCTCCCATGGATCTCCCCAGCATATTTCAAGAAGACTCAATCGTCTAAGCTTGGGGATGCCCAAGGCATCCCCTTCTTCATCGACAAAATTATCAGGTCATCTCTAGTGAAACTATATTTTTATTCTTTCACATCATTTGTGCTGTTCTTGGAGCGTCTGTGTGCATTTATTTTCGGTATTTTTATTTTTCATTTTGTAATCAACTTGACTGGACCCTAGCATTCTTAATTGGGAGAGAGACACGCTCCGCATTTTCATGAGAATACTCCTCTTCTTCACTTATATTTGTTGAGTATTCATATCTAGCGTTGTTCAGCTTTTAGCTCTTGTTTTCATGTATCTCTTGTCAGAGCTATTAGTTTTATTTTAAAGAAAGTACTCTCTTACTTCACTTATACTTGTTTGGAGAGTTATTGAAATAAATTGATTGGTGTTTGGTTGGAACAGAAAATGTTGCATGTGGTAAATGGTATAATGGAAAAAACTTGCATATTCTTGTAGATCACTAATTTGGATAATTTGATATTTGTCAATTGTTTTGAGTTAACAAGTAGATCATGATTAAACTTTTGCATCATGTAAGTTAAGCCCATTAGTGAAGAACTACCGTAAAGCTTGTTGAAATTTGGTTTGCATGGGTGGTATCTCTAAGGTCTAGATATTTTCTAATAAAAGGGTTTGCTTAACAAGGAAGACGGTGTGAAGTCTTATAATGTTTGCAATATGTTTTTCATATAAAACTTGGTGTACTGGTTGATATTCGTGTTTGCTTACATAACCTTGCTAGCCTAAACTCTGTACTGAGAGGGAATGCTTCTCGTGCATCCAAATCCTTGAGCCAAAATCCATGCCATTTGTGTCCACCATAACTACCTATATGTGGTATTTCCTTGCCACTCCAAGTAAATTTTTCATGTGCTACCGTTAAATTATTCAAAACTGTTATTATTCCTTTTTGTGTCAATGTTTACTAGCTCATGAGGAAGTAGTGGGTTAATCTTTATTCGACTTGCCAAACAGACTTTACACCTGGACTAGTGGCATATACATTCGCTTATCCAATAATTTTGCAAAAAGAGCTGGCAACGGGGTGCCCAGTCCCAATTAATTACAACTTTAACCGCTTAATTCTCTTCACATTTTTGCCCTGATTTATCAGTCAAGCAATGACAAACAGTGAAATACCTGCATGTGTAAACAAAAGAGAAAGAGGGATGATCTGCCTTGCTAGTAGAAATAACGTCCTTCATGGGAGCCGCTCTTAAAAGTCTGTTTGATAGGGAGAATACTGTTTTCATCCGCTGCCATTCGTTGACAATTAACAAACACCTCTCAAAACTTAATTTTTACTCTCTGTATGATTTTAAAAACTAAAAAGCCCTAGCACATGATTTAATCCCTGCTTCCCTCTGCGAAGGGCCTTTCTTTTACTTTTATGTTGAGTCAGTTTTCCTATTCTTTCTATCTTCCACAAGCAAACTCTAGTGTCAACTTTGTTACAACATTTGTTATATGCTACATATTGGAATTATTATTGACGAGGTGTACCCTCATCAAATCCCATGGTTAAGGACCTAGGGTTGAGATTATAGGGAGAGAACGTGGTAGTATTGGTAGTTTCGTTGGCTGACAAGCAGAGGCAAAGATTTACCCAGGTTCAGGCCCCTCGGGTGGAGGTAAAGACCCTACTTCCTGCTTGTCTGTTATTGATCGCGGGAGATTATGTGGTTACAAGGTGGCTCCAGCGAGACGACGATCTCGCTAGAGCTTTGGTGGTTTGAGTATCGCTTGTCCCTAGATCGGCACCCCTCCCAGCCTTTAAATAGGCTGGGTCTCGGGAGTTCGTAACCGACCTAGTTTACACGTAAGGAAAGTCTAAACCGACTATGCCTATGTCTAATCTTGTAGGGTACTCCATCTTCTTGGGCCTCTTGTCTTGGGCTTCGAGTAGACTCTTCGCTATTGGGCCTTTAGTCGTCACGTGCACCAGGTACCCTCACGGTAGGGTACCCGAGATGTATACCCTTGTCAGTAGCCCCCGAGTACTTGTCTGACTCGAAGAATCGGGCATGGACTCGTTCGTAAGTGCACGTCATATGCTTTGTATTCTGTATATTATAATTGGAATTCTTGTATGAATAGCACATGTTGGCTATGTCGAGTATTTCATCGACTGTGGTTTTTGCTTGTGAAGATCAATGGATAATAGCTTAGTAGGCCCAGTACACTCGACAGATCGGGACTGGTTAACTACACATTCGGGTAAAGCCTTACTAGCTTTCAATCAAACTCGAGTCCCCGGACTCGAATCTGGAACAAACTGGTCAGATTCGACTAGGCCGCTTGAGGTCTTACTGAGTCGATCTGCAGTATAACTTTGAATTTTACCCAACGCGTCCGTCGGAATTTTTCATCATGTCTGCTAACACGGAAAGTATAAGGATTGACGTTGCTGGAACGGTCCTTAGCCCAGCTCGAAAGTTCGGCGGGTCTTACCTTTGCACTATGCGTGCAGCATTCGAGATATTTGCGACGGACGCAACTCGGGAATGTTTCGAGTATGATTTCATATATGAACGGAGTCGATATATTTGTCGACTGACCTTTTGACGTTTATTCTATCGGGTGCGCAACAGCGCTCCCGATGGGAGTAGCCCCCGAGATTGTGCTTTATTACTTGTAATGGAGGATAATCTCAAAATCGTTGTCTTGAGCATCTTTAGTCGAAGAAATTTTTGATACACTCCCGATGGGAGTAATATGGAATCAGCCGAAGGAACGGTCGAGTGACCAATTTTGCCTTATCATTGCTTTTTCACACCCGAACCAAACAAGGCAATCGAGTGACCAATACGCGTTGAGCGGACTCGAATGTATTTCTGATCAAAGTTCTTGTGACGATGTCATGGATGACGTTTTGTGGCGACTGCGCCGTCTGACACGCGTGGCGTGCGTTATACTGCGATGGATGGGACGTGACACATAGGTGGGCCCATTTGTGCAGAGCTGACCGAACGACGGTGCAGTTTTGGACTTGATTTGACCACTCGGGCCCACTTTTTCCCGAGAGGTGATTATGGCTCCTCTTTTTGCGTGCGTAGTGGGCGTAGTGGCCGGCGACGGTTGCCCTCCGCGTTTGCCACGTGTACGGTGAGATTGCGTGCGTAGCGCACGGTTTAGGATCTGAATGGCTGTGATTGCCTTTGATTTGAGGTAAATAGGGGAAACGGCGCTGGCATTGTTTTTTACTAGCCATTTGCTTTGCGCGCCACCCCTATTCCATCTTCTTCCTCGCGCTCCTGCTCCATTGTTTCTTGCGCCCAAGCTCTTGCTGCTCTCCCTAGCCACCACCGCCATGGCTCCAAAGAGGAAAGCCTCTGACACCGACGCGCCCGCGACTGACGCGGCCGCTCTGAAGGGGAAGAAAGCTGCGGCTGGCGCATCTGCGGCCGCCGTCGACCTCAAGAAGAGCGATGGTGACTGGATGAAGTCCACAATCAAGGCAGCCCACCTCGAGAAGTTCCGCGAGGACGGATTGCTGCCGTCGGCGGACCAGCTTACCGTCCGCGCGCCATCGAAAGAGGTACTCCCCGAGCCTCGCGCAAACGAGCGCGTATGTTTTGCGGAGTTCTTGCCTAGGGGTCTATCTTTTCCCCTCCACGATTTCGTTCGTGGTTTGTTGTACGCCTATGGGGTGCAGATCCATGATCTCACCCCGAACGGCATTATGCACATTGCCTGCTTCATGGTATTGTGCGAGTGTTTCCTGGGAGTTGCTCCCAGCTGGGCTCTTTGGAAATCCATCTTCATGGTCAGGCCCCAACCGAGGCGGCCGAACCTACCCAGTTGGAGGCCTTCAGATCCAAGTACGCAGCGACACCCGATACTTTGCCCTCAAGCCAGTCGACTCGGCGCAAGGGTGGAGGAAAAGGTGGTTCTATGTGCTAGTCGACCAGGAAGGGGCCCCAGCATTTTCGACTGCTGGTATAGCCGCTAGGATGAAGGTGTAACAGCCACACTTTTGGTACTGTAAAATTTGAACCAAATTTTCACTTTTCTGTTCATGCATGCATCATGGCATCATTGGTTTAAGTTCTCAAGTTAAAACCAAGTGATGAAAACAAATTAAAACAAATGGAAACCAGGGCACCAATTAAATTCAATCCTTGCAATTCCAAATGTGCTTGTTTCTGGCAAACACAATTCAAATAAACTTCCATATTTGTCAAGGAAGTTCCAAGAGTTCAAAATAAATACTTGCACTTGCTTTAAAAAAATTATAAAGTAATGCCAAATTGCAATTAACCAAAAATGCCTTAAACAAACCCTATGAACAAATGTTGCTCAAAACATTTTATTTTGCAACACCAATTTTTGTGGTGCTTCTACATGAGATGGGAAGGCTACATGATTTTTCTCAGATTTTTCTAAAATGTCTAAGTGCCCTAATTAAATCCTTGAAATGCTACTGGTTTTTAAAAAGAAACAGAGAAGGACCTAGCTGTGTTAGGGAAAAGTCTTCCAGGGGGTTTTCTGGAAAATCGCCGTCTCCTCCCTGTAGCGACCGCGCGCCGCGCAATTGCTCGCGACGCACCAGCTCGCTCGCCGCCGTACTGCGCCCCGCCTCGCTGTCGAGCATCCACGCCTCCTGGCCCTGCTTAAGAGGAGCACCCCGACGCCCTCTCTCGTTGCCCTCTCCCCGAACCCTAACCCTAACCCTAACCGCCATGGACGAGCCGTAGCCGAGCTCCGCCGCCACATCGCCGCCATTCCAGGCCTCCCCGAGCAGATCGAAGATAGCCATTGTCTCCGCCGCGTCCTCCTCTACTTCCCCGCACAAGGAATCGCAGAGGGGAGCCCGTAATCGCCGTCGCCAACCCCGTCTTCCTCTGCTCCGGCCGCCGCGTCTCGAGCAAGCTCACGACCGCCTCCGACCGTCTTCGTCAACGCCGCGAGTACCCACGCATCGAGGGTGAGCTCACGGTCCTTCTGGACATCTCCATCCTCTTCTTCTCCCTCTAATTCGACGGGTAGCAGTAGACTCCGCCGTGACCGTGCGCAACCGTCGCCGTAGCTCGTCGCCGGAGCACTTCCCGGCGACCATTTGGGTCGTAGCGCCGCCACTAGCCTCCGCTTGCTCGTGTGCTTCGGATGCGCCCCGTAGTTCTTCCCCGCGCGAGCTCCTCCGCCGTAGCAGAGCGCCGCCGTGCAAGCGGTCACCACCGTGCGTTCGCGCCCGTCCGGCATCGTCGCCGTGGTCAAACTGGCCGTGGCCCCCGTCGCTTGCGTGGCTGCCTACCTGGCCACGGGCCTCACATGTCAGTGGCACGGGCTAGCCCAGCCCGTGTGTAAAACGTTCCGTGCTGTTTTTCTGAGAAATAAAAAAATAAAAGTCAGATTCAATTATAATCTTGTAAAATCCACAACTTTTAAAATACTTGTCCAAAAATTGTAAACAATATACCAAATTGTTCAGAAAAATACAACCTGTCTATTGGTATAACTCACACATCCAAATAAATTAAATTATTTGACTTTTTATTGGAAATAAGAAAAGGGCAGAAAAGAAAGTGATTTTGGGAAATTCATATCTTTTTAATTATGGATCAGAAAAATGCAAACTTGGTCTCTAAATGACCAGGGGAAGAAACCTTACATTTTTCATGTCAATTTTATGTTGAAATGAATACTGGAAATAGATGTTTCTTGCCTTTTTGGAAAAGGGCAGAAATGAAAATGAATTTAGAAAATTCATAACTTTAATAATATTGATCCAAAAATTAAGTGTAAACTACCAAAATGTTCAGCAACTAATATACTTCATGTTTCACCTTATTTCCCATCTTGGATAATTAGTTTTAGTGTTGTTTAAAATGAATTGCTAAAATGGCAGATTAAATTGGAATATTGAAAATGCAATAACTTTTTATTGGTTATTCAGAAAAATGTGTTTAATACATCAAAATGCTCACAAAATTATGAGGTATCCAGTAACATGAATTGCATTCATTTTTGGGCAATATTTCAGTACTGTACTTTTTCAAGTTTGGCTAATTCCATTAAGCTTAAATATGGGGATGATTCCAAATAATGCAATAAATATAATTGGGACCCCATTTAACTTGTTGGTCATGTTCAATGCTTTTATGATGCATTTAAAATGTCATATCATCATGTGCTTGCGCATTCACTTGTTTTATATGGTGTGGTATTTGATTGTGCTTTCCGGTGTTCTTATACATCGATAGATCCAGCAGTCGGGGTTTCTCCACAATACCCTGACGACCCGTATTACCAGCCCGTTGATCAAGGCAAGCGTAATCCCCCTCTGAGCATGTCTCCTCCTATGTTTTCCGCAAATATTTTCTCCACTATAATATTGCATGCGGTTCCAAATGTCACTTTGGTGGGATTAGAGTATCCTATTAGTTGCATTATGTTTCCGATGCCATTACCTGTTTCCTCCTAATATCCATAGGATTGTTTTGTTGGCCTGAGTTACTTAACTAGGTTATGTATATGCTTAGCCATGCTTAGTTAAATGCTTATTGTCCGGTGGATATTTCATTGTTGGAACTGTTGATGGAATGTCCGGATGATGGTGGAGAAATGTGGATACCGATAAATAAACATGCTTAAAGGTGGGGATGAGAGGCCACATGGAATGTGGTGGGTTGTCTCGTTTTCGCCGCTTAATTGCGAGTTCTCCCCTTCGAGCCAAGACTGAGCGTGCTTCCATCGGTGGGGTATATGGAGCCCACGTCGACCGACTAACTTGTGAAGGGCTAGCCGAGGGTCCTCTAGTTTGAACTTCCATTTGCGCGTGCGTGAAGATGGTGGTCTGGACTGGGATGAGGATGGTGGTGTTTAGGAAAATGAGTGGTCGCGGGGCAGGGTGTTGGAGGCACTGAACCTGTCCTACCGCCACTGATGATCCTGGGTTAGTCTCGAGCAAGGTAAAGGTTGTAACCGTTCCCACTCAGTCGGCTTTCCCCGGAAGAGAGCTAAGCGTAGGCAATGAGTCGGGCGGTACCGGTGGTTAAAAACAGTACACCCCTGCAGGGTAAATCTTTTCGAAAAGTCGTGTCCACGGTTAAGGACGACTTGGTGACGGATTCAGAGACCATAGAAAACTTGAACGGAATGATTAAAACCTGAGTACTAAAGGTACTACCAAGAATGCAAGGTTGACTTCCTCGAGGGTGATTCGGGGAGGTGCCTTAGTAGATAGGTGCAGTGTTTGATGTTGGTGGTTGTTGAAGATGATCAGAAGAAAAGAGTTTACTTCTTACCCCTTTGAAAATATTCTGATTAGTCGATGGCATGGAGTTATGCCTTTTCTAAAGAAAACTAGCTTTATGCAAAACAGCCATAAAACCTTTGTAAGCCAATCATCGAGCTAGTAGCTCTAATAATCTTGCAGAGTTCGTCGAACTCAACGTTGCTTTGTTGATTCTTGTAGAGGAGGACTTCATCGACCTTGAAGGTGGGTTCTTTGTGGACGTCGACGAGTAGTCTGGGGTTCCCAGGTGGCAGCTTGGGACATCTCGGGACATCTGGCGCTGGGAATGTTTATCTGTAGGCCTCTTAGGCCATAATTTGGATCTTGTTGTTAGAACAACTTAATTTGCTTCCGCTTGATGTACTGTTGGGTCTGTGACCTCTGGTTGTAATATTTGGTATCTTTCTCTATTATAAGAGTTGAACTATAATGCTTTGAGTCGTAGAGTCTGTAATGTGCCAGTTGTTCCACAAGTCTTGATCTCTCTATTATGCATTGATAGTTGTGCCTGCGTTAAGGCATCAATCGGGGTGTTGCGTTGCCGATGATCCATTCCGAGCAACGCCTGCCAAAGGTTTTGGCCGAGGATTGGTAAACCCGTAACCTCCGTTTGTATCGCTTAACCGGTGACACACAACATCACTGTATAGTTTCGCGGTCGGGGCGCCACAGAAGGCCTGGGACCATGAGCTTTCGACTGAAGAAGTGGCGGAAGCGGCGCCTCTGCTGGAGACGATTGGAGGACTGCTTAACAGCGTCACTGGTGTGCATCTAATTGCCACCTTTGTGAAGATGCGGGTGTGGCCGCTCCGCGCGCGAGCTCACCCTATGTGGCAGTATGAAGGCCCTCTCGACTCCACTCGGATGAACAAGGAGGAGCTGTCTAGGAGCGAGCTGGTGGCACATGTGCGGTCCATCACCAGCACAAAATCCAGCGAGCCCTGCAACGTCGACTGCCCCGTCGCTCCTTATACGGCTGAAAAGCCTTTGCCAGAGGTTAGTGAATCTATCAAGTTTATGATCTCCTGTTTTTGTTATTCTGCTATGCATCTTTGTGACTTCGACTGCTGTATTTTGTGTGCAGGGCCACTCGACCACCTCAACCCTTCCTCCTCTTCCTGAAGATGGCCCAACTCATGAAACAGAGGTGACGGTAGAAGCGAAGGGAGGAGATGAATCGCCTCTTCCTTCGGCTACTACATCTCCCACAGAAGAGGTTGAAGAGGAAGGGGTTGAAGAAGCACATGACAAGGAGCTTGCCACGACTGATGATGTGAGCGAGATCCCACTCGCAAGCGCCGTCGGGCCTCAAGTTGTGTCTTCCTCCATGAGTTCACCCGCAAAGGGATCAGATGTGAGAGATGACGGAGACTCGGCTCGTCTCCTACGACCACAGCTGCTCCTTTGGACGTGAGCCCGTTGAGCTCGGCTCCTCCTCCTCCTCAGTCGGGTGGGGAGCTACTTTTTGGAGGCCCAAACTTTGAAGACTCGACACTGATGATGAAGAAGAGCACAGGTTTGCTCCTTTTTGTACTAAATTTTTTGTGAGTTGAGTACTGTTTCTTATGTTGTATGTCTTTCGGTCACTCGTAGTGCCGAGACTGTGCACCCTCCGACTCCTCTAGCCGAGAGAGCTTTGACTCCAGATCAGCCAGAAGCTTCTCCTGTTGCGACTGAAGTCGTGAAGACAGTAGCCACGGCCACTACCATTGAAGCCGCCAAGATTGCGAGCACGTCGACTCCAGAAATTGGGACTTCTGCTGCCAAGCCTGCGCCTTGGGTTGAACACGTAAGTGTCATTTGTCGAGTCCTCATGCTGGGACTATTTGTGTATAACTTATGCTGGTTCCATGTGCATGCAGCCCTTCTACCTCAACCTGGTGGAATCAGGCAAAGCTTTGTCCAGGTTGAACAGGAGAGAGACAATCTGCGTGCTGTCATGGAGCAACTCAGCCGTAAGTGTGTTCGACTTCTGTACTCGAAGCTCTTTTTGCTCTGTCTTTGCGTTGTCGATTGTGAATGACATTTTGCCTCTCACAGGTGACAAGGCATCTGCTGAAACGCGAGTGAAGGAGCTAGAAGAAGCTCTTGCCACTCAAGCTGCCGAGTCGAAGAAAGCCGCGGATGCCGCCCAGCGTTCTGCCGCTGCGCGCGAGAAGGAGCATGCTGAGCGACTGGTTGGCCTCGCGCAGAACGTGAGAGGTAAGGAACCATCTTTTTTGTATGCCTCCCATGTACCCGTTGAGTATTATGTAGTAACCTTGCTTTTTCTGGTTCACGTTACAGAGGCGATTGGTGTGCCAACACCTACTGACATGGTCAGTGATGATTTATCACTCGACCAGGTTATAGGTGACCTTGGTGCTACCTTTGTCCAGGCGAAGGACTTTCTTGCCAAGTCTACCAGCACCCTCGGCGCTGTGTACAAGGAGGTGCTCCCACTAGGCGAGGTGCCATCGACTGCTGACGGATTTGCAGGCGTGCTTGGACCGGGGACTTCAACCATGGCGAATTTTGCTCGCGCCCTCACGGTACGCGGCTCGGAGTCCACCCTCAAGCTGATACTAGGTCATGGGATAGAGGGTAACTTCGAGGCGGCGATGTCTGACTTCCCTCGGAAGGCCGGTGGGAAGCTTATCTCTTTGAAGCATGTTAGCGAGCGAGCCACCCGCCTGGCCAACCTTTTTATGAACACCATGGAACGTCGGGCAACAGAGGTCGCCGCCCGTGCGAGTAGGGCTAGGTCTGAGTCGGTGTCGGAGAAGTAGGGCAGCCGCACTTTTTATGCCTTGTAATTAAACTTATGACCATGCGAGTACGCATGCGCTTTTGCTACCTTTGTATGAACTTAATGTCCTCGTTATGCTTCTGCCTGTAATGCTGTGTGCTTTTATTCATCTAAGCTTTGTGATGAGTTTCTCACGAAACTTTTATGATATTTGGAACAGAAACAGCCAGCCGCCACTTCATCCAGTTCGTCGCGGCATCGTGCCCCCACTCGATCTCGAGCTCAGGTGGCGAACGATGCCGCAGTAATGCGTTATATGAAGGCTCGAGTCGCAAAAGTGGAGCAAGAGTTGGAGAACACCCGCAAGCTGGAAAGGATGAGGGCGAGGCCTGCTTTACCCACCCAACGAGGAGTATGTGCTTGGCGAGATGGAGATCGTGAACAGACAGCTCGAGTGTAAGCATGACTGCCTTGATCTTGTGAGTTCACAACCTGTTCCTTTTTGTTCACCCAACTTGTGTTGTTGCAGGTTTTGTTCAAGATTTCCAGGCGGAGCAGGCTCGCGTAGATGAGCAGTTGAACATGGCGACTGACGAACCCACGACTGGCCGTCAGCACTTTCGCTTGGATAAGCACCGAGCACGCATACTCGCGACCTGCAGGATCGAGTGTGGCGGAGCACTATGCTTCTTGAGTTATGCAGGTCGGCCTTCAGTCGAATCAACCAGATGCTTTTTCCGACTGGGCCGCAACCTCAAGGAATCCACGCGTTGCTCGGCTCTTCCGGTACAGGTTCCATTCGAGACTTTATCACCCAGAAGCTTGTGGATGGCGCCAACGCAACAATGGCATATATCCGAAGTCAACGTCCAAATTGCAGCTACGTCCACCCGCCTGGATCGTCTTTGTCCCAGTCGCATCTTGACGATACATTCGATCATGCGAGGGTTTGGTTGATTGCTATCATGCTCAACTTATGGGCCCTGTTCTTCCAGCAAAGGACGAACCGGAAGATTAGGGTTTTTCTGTATAGGGAACAGCCCCCGAGTGTAAATTTTGCCATTGTACTTAGTACATATTTGTTCACTTGTATGTATGCAGCCCCCGAGTGTATCGAGTGGGGTTTATGAAAAACACTTTGTATAGAACATGCATTCTACAGCCCCCGAGTGCTCGAGTGAGGCTGTGAATTTTTACGGTTTTGAAGCTTCAACTCATGTTATTGAGCAACTTTGGTTTATGTATGATTTTGTGACCCAGCCCCCGAGTATTCGAGTGCGCTGGGTATTATGTTTGAAGGAGCGAGAGCTCACGTTTTGAAGTAGCGCAGCCCCCGAGTATCGGGTGAGGCTAAGGTTGTGCGAGTAGTAAACAGGGAGAAATATGAGGAATTTATTGACTATATTCCATTTATGAATGTTAGGCTGCAGGCCGCCTCATTAAAAACCTTCCAGTCCCCTTAGGTACCCTGGTAAGGAAAAGAGCGCGTCTGAAACCTGCAGCCATCCGACATATGTGCCTATTACATTATGCGACTGAGCAATCTAAGCATAGAAACGGCGCAGCTGCGCAACGTTCCAAGGATTATGCGAGAGTTCGCCTGTCTTCGCGTGCTTCAGTCTGTATGCTCCACCACCAATGACCTCGGTGATGATGAAGGGTCCTTCCCATGGAGAAGCAAGTTTATGCACCTTCTTTTGCTTCAGTCGAAGTACCAAGTCGCCAACCTCGAAGGACCTGGTACGCAGTCGACGGCTGTGATAGTTGCGTAGATCTTGCTGGTAGACAGCTGTGCGTGCTAGCGCCGTGTTGCGTGCTTCTTCGAGCAAGTCGACTGCATCTTCGAGTGCTTCATCTGCATCTTCTTCATTGTATGCTTCGACTCTTGGTGCATTGAACCTTACGTCTGATGGCAGGATTGCCTCTGCGCCGTAGACCATGAAGAATGGAGTGAATTGCGTTGAGGCGTTGGGTGTTGTGCGTAGGCTCCATAGCACAGACGGGAGCTCTTCTACCCAAGCACCCGCGGCCCTTTTGAGTGGCACCAGGAGGCGTTTCTTGATTCCGCTTGTCACAAGTCCATTGGCCTTTTCGACTTGGCCATTAGATTGCGGGTGTGCCACAGATGCATAATTGAGCGTGATATCTTGCTCTTTGCAGAAGGATTGAATTCCTCAGCCGTGAAGTTTGTACCGTTGTCAGTGATGATGCTACTTGGCACACCAAAGCGGTATATGATGGATTTTATGAAATTGACTGCTGTAGTGGCAGTCGAACTTGTGATAGGTACTGCTTCAATCCACTTGGTGAACTTGTCGACCGCCACCAGAAGGTGAGTATGCCCTCCATGGGAGGATTTTTTGAGTGGCCCAACCATATCGAGCCCCCACTGGGCGAAGGGCCAGGCCAATGGTATTGTCTTCAACGCCGATGCGGGTGCGTGCGGCTTTGTGGCGAATTTTTGACAGCCGATGCACCTTTTGACTATGTCCTCCGCGTCTTTGAGTGCTGTGGGCCAGTAGAAGCCTGCGCGAAAGGCTTTGGCTACGAGTGATCGACTGCTGGCGTGATGCCCGCAGGTACCTGCATGAATATCACGAAGGATGGCTTGGCCATCTTCAAATGCTATGCAACGTTGGAACATACCTGATATGCTGCGTTTGTAAAGTTCACCGTTGATGACAGTGTATGCTTTAGATCGTCGAGTGACGCGTCTTGACTCTGTTATGTCTTCGGGTACCTCGCCGCGGAGTATGTATGCGAGGAAAGGTTGAGTCCAAGTTGGCTCGATGAGGAGTACCTCGACTGGCGGGTCCTCTGTGCTAGGTGCTTTGCTCTTGGCTGGTGCGGCTGATGTAGGAGTTGCTCGCTTCTTTTTGATGGATCTGTGCTCGATGCGCTCGAAGAAGACACCAGGTGGCACTGGTGCTTTGGTCGCACCAATGTTGGCTAACTTATCTGCTTCTTCATTGCTCTCACGCCCTATGTGCCGCAACTCGCAGCCTTCGAAGCTGCCCTCCATGATGTTGTACAGGTCACGGTAGGCGATCATGTTATCTGCGATTGCATCGCAGGCCTTCATTGTTTGCTGTACCACAAGATTCGAGTCACCGTAGATCATCAGTCGAGTGCACCCGAGGGCTTTGGCCATCCTCATGCCATGGATCAGAGCCTCATATTCTGCTTCGTTATTGGATGGGAACTCGAACCCCATTTGTAGGATGTAGCGAGCTTGTCGCCTTTTGGTGATATGAGGATGACACCTGCGCCTGCGCCTTCGTTTTTCTTTGAGCCGTCGAAGTACATAGTCCATGAGTTGGACACATCTGGTGCTCCTGGGAGCTGAGCTTCATCCACTCGGTGTGGAAGTCAGGTAAAACTTGTGCTTTGATGGCCTTCGGGTAATCATACTTGATGTCTCTTGGTGCTAGCTCGATGAGCCATTTTGCTACTCGCCCAGTTGCGTTGGGGTTTGTGAGGATGTCCCCGATCCCTGAGGTGCTGATTACAGTGATCGGGTGCTCGGAGAAGTAATGCGTCAGCTTCCTTGAGGACATGAACACGGCGTAGGCCAGCTTTGATAGTGCGGGTACCGCTGCTTTGATGTGGAGAGCACTTCACTCAAGTAATAGACTGGACGTTGTATGCTTTGGGCGTGTCCCTCCTCCCTTCGTTCGACTACCAGTACGGTGCTTACCACCCTGTTAGTTGCAGAGACATATAGGTACAATGGCTCGCGTTCCCTTGGTGCGACGAGGATTGGAGGGCTTGTGAGGACTCGCTTGAGGTCCGTAAAGGCTGCTTCGGCTTCTGGCGTCCACTCGAATTTATCTGCTTTCTTCATCAGTCGATAGAACGGGAGTGCTTTTTCGCCTAGCTTGCTGATGAATCGACTGAGCGCTGCCACTCGACCCGCTAACTTTTGCACGTCATGGAGCTTTGAAGGCCTTTGCATCGTCAAGATGGCCTGTATTTTCTCCGGGTCTGCCTCGATTCCTCGAGCTGAGACTAGATACCCGAGGAGTTGCCCGGCTGGCACGCCGAACGTGCACTTCTTCGGGTTGAGCTTGATGTGGAAGCGTTTGAGGTTTGCGAATGTCTCTCGCAAGTCATCGAGTAGTGTGTTTTCCTCTCTTGTGGTGATGACGATGTCATCTACATAGACCTGGACGTTTCGCCCAATTTGCTTCTTGAGGCAATCTTGCATCATGCGCTGGTAGGTTGCGCCTGCGTTCTTGAGCCCGAAAGGCATTGTGGTGTAGCAGTAGACCCCGAGTGGGGTTATGAACGCCGTTTTCTCTTCATCCTCTTCCTTCATCCTTATCTGGTGGTAACCCGAGTAAGCATCCAGGAAGGACAAGCGAGCGCACCCGGCGGTGGAGTCGACGATCTGGTCGATTCGAGGTAGTGGAAAGTGATCCTTTGGACAACATTATTGAGTGCTGTAAAATCTACGCACATCCGAAGGATATCTGTGTGCTTCTTCTCTACGAGTACGGGGTTGGCCACCCATTGTGATTTCTTGATCTCTCTGATGAATCCTGCTGCGAGTAGCCTGTCGACTTCGGCTTCGACTGCAGTTCTTTTTGGGCCGGATATGCGGCGCATTGTTTGCTTGACTGGTTTAGCATCTGGAAATAACTGGAGAGAGTGCTCGGCGAATTCCCTGGGAATACCTGGCATGTCGGCTGGACACCATGCAAATATATCCCAGTTCTCACGGAGGAATTCGACGAGCGCGCTTTCCTATGCGATAGGCAGACTCGACGAGACATTGACTGTCTTGGTCGGGTCAGTCGGGTGCACCTGATGCGATCTTGTGTCATTGGTGGCATTGAATGCTCTGTCGACTGCCACCTTTTTGTGTTCTGGCATAAGTGTTCGATCGTTGGAGACCGCTAGATCAGCGAGTGTTGCTTCCATGCCAAACATCTCAGAGATTTTGCTGAATTCTCGGTCACAAGAGTCAGACTTTTGGAAGTTCCCTTGACTGTGATTACTCCTTTTGGTCCAGGCATCTTCAGCTGGAGGTATGCGTAATGTGGCACCGCCATGAATCGAGCGAACGTCGGGCGTCCAAGTATAGCATGGTATTGTGACTTCCAGTCGACAACTTCGAACTCAATCGATTCTGTCCTGAAGTGGTTCTTGTCCCCAAACGTTACGTCGAGTTGTATGGTGCCTTCTGGGCTTATTGCTTTGCCTGGGACGATACCGTGAAAGGTATTTGAGACTTGGCAGGTTTTCGACTGACCTGTTCATTTTGCGGAGCGTATCTGCGAAGATGATGTTTATGCCGCTGCCACCATCCATGAATACCTTGGACATGGCGTAGCCTCCAATTTGCGCGTCGAGTACCAGAGCAGAGTGCCCTGGACGAACAACCGATGGAGGGTGGTCCTCTCTGCTGAAGCTTATTGTGGTTTCAGAACCCTTCAAGAATTCAGTTACAGCGGGAGGTGACATGACCGCCATGTTTACTTGTCGAGTGCGAAGTTTTTGCTCCCTGTTGGAAGGTCGACCTTTCTGTATCATGTACATCTGCCCTTGGGGCGGAGGGTACTGTGGTTCGTCCACCCGAGGTATGTGCTGTATGGCACCCGCGAGATTTCCGCCTGCAGCAGGCTGTGGTGGTGGGGTGGTGCCATCAGAACAGGCACATTGTTTGGCTGAGGCACGGGTGCAGGTGCTTGTGTGGCTGCTGCCTTTCTGAGATTTACGTAATCAGTCGCCATTTGGTCGAACTCCCTGCAGTTTCTCATCGAGTGATTGGAGCGCAGTTTTCCGTCGTCCCCCTTGTACAGGTGGAATCTGCAATCAGCATCCATCTTTTCTTCGAATGATCGCTCAGATTGTGCCCGTGACTTGCGCCAGTCCTTCCTCTTGTAGCTATCACTGCGTTGGCCGCGGTCTCGACTGTCCCGACGATCATCTCGACTGTCCGCGATCATCTCGACTGTCTCGCCGATCTTCGACCGTCGGTCGCTTCTGTCCTGGTCATTGCGGGGTGTGGAGAACCCAGCCGCCATGAATTCGGGTCTGTCATCGTCGTAGTGACGTTTTGAACGTTTGCGCCTTCGGTCGTCTCTGTACGAGTCTCTGCGGCTTCGACTGCCGCTTTCATGATTGTCACGGGGTGAGGACCCGCGTGTGGTGCGCGCCATGTCTTCTCCGTCTGCCCACTCAGTCGCGGTCATCAAGAGGTTAGCCACAGAGGTTGGCTTTTTGCGACCAAGTGCTTCTTTGAGTCCCGCCTGGCGAGTCCCATTATGAAAGCATCCATGGCCATATCTTCTGAAATTACTCCGACTGAGTTGCGTATCTCAGTCCATCGTCTGATGTATGACCTCAACGTTTCGTCTGAACGTTGCACGCAGGCCCGCAGCTCCTCGAACGTTTTTGGGCGCTCACATAGAGGCTCGAAGTTTTTGATGAAGTCATCGCGGAAGTGATCCCACGAGTCGTACTTTGATGGAGGTAGGGCCTTGAGCCAGTCGCGGGCTGTGCCTTCGAGCATGAGTCGTATGTATTGCATGGCCGTGGTGTTTGTACCTCGCTGGCACGCGACAGCCAGCCTGTAGTCTTCCAGCCACCCAGAAGGTTCCTGTCGACCCGTGTACTTGGGCTGTTCAGATGTGAGTTTGAACCCTTTGGGCATCCGTGTCTCGCGGACGCGTCGAGTGAAGCACAGAGCTCCATGTGGCTCAGGCTCTCGATCAGAGTATGAGTCGCTACTGTAAGATCTGCGTGATCTGCTCCTGGACCTGCGCCTGCGAGCCGCTTCTTTCCTTCGAGTGGTGGCGGTGACCACTGTGATTATGCTCTTCCGACGTGCGTCGACTAGGGCACGGTCTCGACTCCCACCTGGAGTTCTTGGAGTTTGGCGTATGGCCTTCGCCGCTAAGGCGAGTGATTTGATCTGCTGGCGATGCAGTTTTGCATTGGGGTCATCAGCTGGAGGCTTGATTGCCTCTAGGTATGCTGCAGCGGTGAAGAGGGCACCCGCAGCTGTTTTGGGTACTGGCACTCCCTCTTCGTCGTATGTCATGAAAGAGTTGCCTAAGTTGCGGGTGAGTGCCGCCCTTTCGTCTGGCGAGAGGTGTGACAACCTTGATCTGGGTCTTGTGTCTGCTCGCCCGGTGGAGCTCAGGGAGAGCTGTCTTCTTCGCGCACTCGACAAGCTAGCTTGCTTTTTGCGTTCTTCGAGTGTTGCTCTGACCTGCCGCAGTCGAAGTGATTCCTGCCAGTTGAAGTACTGGAAGGTCAACATCTCCTCTTGTGTTGCGTCTGCTGGCATCATTGTGCACTCCTTGATGACTTTATCTGCTTTTGCTGCCATCTCAGCAGTGATTGTGAGAGTTGTGACTCCGTCCGGCATAGTAACTGTGCACGGGAATTCTGTAGGCCTGCGGCTGGCCGCAGCATCTGATGATTCTGCGGCGATGGCGACGTAGACCTGCTGGGGTATCACCCGAGGGTATGTATGTGGTCTTCGAGTCCTGTCATGGACTCGACATCGTCATCAAGGCTCATGTCGGAGTCGATATGCCCGTCGAGTGGTCCGTCTGGACGGATCTCGCTGTTGATGCCTTCATCGCCTATGCTCATCTCGGCGTCGAGAAGTTGTTATGAATCTCAGAGTCGAGGTTGTTGTTGTTGGTGCAGATCTCGGAGTCGACGTGGTTGTCGATATGAGTTTCGAGTTCGTCGAAGTCGCTGAAGGAGATCCCGCAGTCGAAACTATCCTCGAGTGAGAGATCGAGCTCGGGATCGTTTGTGCGGTATGCTGATTCGGCCTCCTCGCCCTGAAGTTCTTCGATGAGCTCGTGCATCTCTCGTGTGGACATGGTTGTTGCGACGAGCAAGCTTGGAGGATCGACGATGGTATGGACAGTTGAGGGATCCGCAGTCGAAGGAACCGCAACCGATGGAGCCTCGGGTGCGGAAGTCGCGAGTTGGCGTGGATCCGTCAAGTCCTGCACACCAAGCTTGTTGACGAAAAAATTGAACGAACCAACGGTTAAACCCAAACCTGACTCGAGATCGGAGAAGGCCTCCTGGAATCCTGGCGAGTGTGGCTCGAAATCCATCAGAGGATCCGATGCGCTTTTTGCGGGTGAAGCTGGCGTGTTGCCGTTTGTCGAGTGAGCCGGCGAGTTGCCGTGTGCCGCCTGAGTCGGCGAGTTCTGGTTTGTCGATGCAGCCGGCGAGTTGCCGTTTGTAGATCCGATCGGCGAGTCGCCGTTTTCCGATGGAACCGAAGAAACCGTGAGTCCAGCACTATTCTTTCCCACAGACGGCGCCAATTGACGAGGTGTACCCTCATCAAATCCCATGGTTAAGGACCTAGGGTTGAGATTATGGGGAGAGAACGTGGTAGTACTGGTAGTTTCGTCGGCTGACAAGCAGAGGCAAAGATTTACCCAGGTTCAGGCCCCTCGGGTGGAGGTAAAGACCCTACTTCCTGCTTGTCTGTTATTGATCGCGGGAGATTATGAGGTTACAAGGTGGCTCCGGCGAGATGACGATCTCGCTAGAGCTTTGGTGGTTTGAGTATGGCTTGTCCCTAGATCGGCACCCCTCCCAGCCTTTAAATAGGTGGGTCTCGGGAGTTCGTAACCGACCTAGTTTACACGTAAGGAAAGTCTAAACCGACTATGCCTATGTCTAATCTTGGAGGGTACTCCATCTTCTTGGGCCTCTTGTCTTGGGTTTCGAGTAGACTCTTCGCTATTGGGCCTTTAGTCGTCACGTGCACCAGGTACCCTCACGGTAGGGTACCCGAGATGTATACCCTTGTCAATTATATTGCTTTGTGTTGACAATATCCATGAGATAGATATGTTGAAAGTTGAAGCAAATGCTGAAACTTAAATCTTCCCTTGTGTTGATTAAATACCTTTTGTTAGAATCTATTGCTTTATGAGTTAACTCTTATGTGAACCTGTGGATGCATTGTCTCCAAAGTACTATTCATGAAAAAGTTTAGCTTGTGTGATTCATTGTTTACTCATTATTTATTTGGTAGCAAACTATAGACCATTGACTTGGATCACTTCATTCATTTACATGTGCCTTACAATATTATATGATCAAGATTATGATGGTAGCATGTCATCTCAAAAATTATATTGTTTTATCGTTTACCTACTCGAGGACGAGCAGGAACTAAGCTTGGGGATGCTGATACGTCTCAAACGTATCTATAATTTTTGATGTTCCATGCTGATATTATACCAATTGTTACATGTTTTGCATCCACTTTATGTCACTTTTATACATTTTTTAGGACTAACCTATTAACAAGATGTCGCAGTGCCAGTTCCTGTTTTCTTCTGTTTTTGTATTCCAGAAAAGCTAGTTAGGAAATATTCTCGGAATTGGACGAAAATTTACGGAGGCACCTATTTTATCAGAAGACACATTGATGGCCCTTCACGTAGTTCCCCCACAATGGCGCCAGAAAACAGTTGCTAGCCCCTTCGCGTGGTACCTGCGTGAAAAGTAAATGGGTTAGGTTGAGACTCCAAGTGCAGAGTGTATGTAGTAGTGGAAGACAGTTTTCCCCACGAGGGGTGACTCGACGGTTTAATATCGAACTCTCGGGGAACCAGTATTTCAGGTGTTATCTCCGTATCCTTCTCTTGAGAACCTGCAACAAAATAAATTGTTTTGTGCCCTCAACCTCACCAAGTGGTTGTCAAGCACAAGGTGTGAGAATAAAAATAAATATGCAAACAATAGTAAATATGCAATGATGGTAAAATAAATATGCAAGGATGATGGTAGTAATGATAAATGATATTTTTGGTTTTTTATGATGAATGCAAGATGTAAAAGTGTTTTTGTATTTTTGGATTTAATAATGGCAGCAAACAAAAGTGGTGATAAAAGTGTTGGAAAGGTGTTTCTTATGATTAAAAATGGACCGGGGTTCATGGTTTCACAAATGCACTCTCTCTTGATAACGTGGTAGACAATGGAACACTAAAATTAACATGAAAGATGGCAAGACATGGTTTGACAAGTTATTAATAATATGGGCATCACGTCCTAACATAGAGATCTCAACTATAAGTTGTTCTCTCTCTTATGCTCCACCAAGATGCGAACTAAATCATAACATCTTAGTAATTAAGATAAATCAGAGCATAGCAATAAGTTCAATGACATGAAGTTAAAATAAGAACATGCTAGATCTAGTCATGGAGATAGTGGCCAAGGTCACATCCACTCTCCGGTAGCATGGTATTTTTGTTTATCCCTAGTGAGGCAACAAAGTAAGGTAGAAAACCCAAGTGGATCGCATAACTATCTGTCACGTTCACTGCACTAGCCACCCCCCGTTACTCCAACTAATGCATACGTTCCCCCTCACACGCTCTCATAAACATGCTTGATCATGACAAGTAAATAAGAACGGGGTACATAATATGCATCTACTTTCATAACTGAAACAAAACCATTGCAATCTCAAACATGTATTAACTCATAATAAAGATCCACCACAAAGGAATTACATAGATGACCGTAATCATGTTCAGCAGCTCATACGGTACTAATTAGTGAAGCTCATAGAGAGGAGAGATACATAAGTTACTTCCACAAACCCATAGTCTAGGGGTGGACTACTCCCTCTTCATCATGGTGTCGGTGGAGATGTTGTTGGAGGGGAAGGAGACCACACCGGCAGCGCCCCGCCGGAGTTTTCCCCCTCCAATCTTCAGCTCCAGATCTCTGTTTCGTGGTTTCTGTGTTTCTGCGGCCCTCCCTTTCATGAAAGCCCTGGGGGGTCTATATATAGTCTTTTTAGGTCAAGACGAAGCTTCGGGAAGAAAGATCGACGGCAGCGGAGGCCCGAGGGCCAGGATGGGGGACCCCACGCGGCCAAGGAATCTGGCCGCGTGGGCCCACCCCTTTGGGCCTTCTGGTCTCCGTTTCTTCGATTCCTTTGCGCCTACGTTTCGTTCCTTCCAAAAAAAAAGTGATCCCCGTAAAGTTTCAGGTCATTTGGACGTCGTTTGGGTCCCTGAAACATCAAAATATAGAAAAAGGGATTTTCTGACAGCGCAGGGTTAATTGCAGAAAAATGGGGGAGTTGTTAATTATCCCCAAAACTCAATATAAATCATGAATATAACCCTTATATGATGCAAATAACATGGAATAACATGTAATAAAATGTAAAGTTCATGTATGCATTTTACATGCATCACACATGAAGTCCAAAGGAGGGACGAAGAGGAGCCAGGAGGGCCCCACATGCACCCTGGGCGCGGGTCCCCCTAGCGCGCCCTAGGGGCGTGTGGGCCCCTCGGGGCTCTCCAGCCGCCGCCCTTTCGCCTACTTATTCCCCCCGATGCGAAAAACCTAAATACCCGAGTCATATTCCACGAAAAGTTCCAGAGGCGCCGCCGTCGTCAACCCTAGCTCGGGAGGGTCCAGAACCTCTTCCCGGCACCCTGCCGGAGAGGGGAATCATCACCGGAGGGCTCTACATCACCATGCCTGCCTCCGGAGTGATGCGTGAGTAGTTCATCCTTGGACTACGGGTCCATAGCAGTAGCTAGATGGTTGTCTCTCCACTTTGTACCATCATGTTTAGATCTTGTGAGCTGTCTATCATGATCAAGATCATCTTATTGTAATGCTACATGTTGTGTTTGCTGGGATCCGATGAATATTGAATACTATGTCAAGTTGATTATCAATCTATATTATATGTTATTTATGATCTTGCATGCTTTCCGTTACTAGTAGATGCTTTGGCCAAGTAGATGCTTGTAACTCCAAGAGTGAGTATTTATGCTAGATAGTGGGTTCATGCCTCCGGTAATCTGAGAGAGTGACAGCAACTTCTAAGATTGTAGATGTGCTGTTGCCACTAGGGATAAAATAACCGATGATTAGCTTAAGGGTACGGCGTTAGGTCTAATGCATTTGTTTACATTACGCACATTACTTAATGCAATTATCCGTTGCTTGCAACTTAATACCAACTGGGAACTCGGATGACAACCTGGCGGTGGATTATTAGTCATAGACACTGTTGGATAACAGTCTATGTATTTTGTCGTAATGCCCACATGAATATCATGGTAACCATCATGTCATATATATGCATTGTCATGCGCTCAATATTTTGTCAATTGCCCAGCTGTAATTTGTTCACCCAGCATGTTAGATATCTTTTATGGAGAGACACCACTAGTGAACTGTGGACCCCGGTCCATTCTTTTACACTGATAATACAACCAACTGCAAACAATTGTTCTCTTTTCATTCTCTGCAATTTACTACTGTTTTCCACACCATACGTTTAATCCTTTGTTTTCAGCAAGCCGGTGAGATTGACAACCTCACTGTTTCATTGGGGCAAAGTAGTTTGATTGTGTTGTGTGCAGATTCCACGTTGGTGATCGAGTAACGGCGCCACCAACAACCTTCTGAAGTGCTACTGCTCCTACTGGTTCGATAAACCTTGGTTTCATACTGAGGGAAAACTTGTTGCTGCACTGCTTCATACCTTTCTCTTGGGGTCTCCCAACGAACGTGTGTTTCACGTCATCAGTGGCCAGCCCCCAGGCCGGCCGGCTCTGCTGGGTGGACAGCCCCCAGGCCGGCCCAGGCCGGGCTCTAGGCCTACCGGGTCTGTGAGCAGGCCAGCCCCCAGGCCGGGCCTCAGGCCGGTTCTGCTGGTTGTTCCTGCGTGAAGAACTGAGGCCGGCCCCCAGGCCGGCCTAGGCCGGCTCCCAGGCCGGGCTTCCTTACCCCTTCAACGGTCACCTTTTTGGGGGACCTATTTAAGGGGCTTTCTTCCCCAACGGTTCCCTAACCTTTTTTAGCTCGTTTTTCCTCTCTCTCTCCTCCATTGTTGACATTTGGAAAAGCTTGCCTACCTCTCAATCCCTCCCATGATTCTTGCATATCTTTGAGGGAAAGTGAGAGGAGATCTAGATCTATATTTCCACCAATCCATTCCTCCTCTAAGTGAGGGGAACCTAGTAGATCTTGATCTTGGAGTTCTTGTTGAAAGGACAAGGATGTCGCCTAGAGAGGGGTGAATAGGCGATTAAAACTTTTCCGGTTTAGGCTTGATAGTTGTGGAATAAAAATAGGTGTTTAAATTAACAAGCCAACAACCTAAATAAACTAGGCTCACCTATGTGCACCAACAACTTATGCTAAGAAAGACAAGCAACAAGGTGATAGCAACAAGAATACTTCAAGCACGAAGGCTATCACAATGTAAAGCAGCAAGATCTAACATGGTGCCCTTCAACTTTGCACTTGAAGCAAACAATCTTGGCCGAATCTTTAACTTGTTCTTGGCCCTTTTTCTTCTTGATAGGCTTGGACTTGTTCTTTTTGTTGGAATTGAATCCAAGTCCACTCTTGTCATTGGGGCGTCTTTGAACACTCAACATATTGTCAAGTGTGGACTTCCCAACATGACGCTTTTCCAAGTCTTTCTTCAAAGAAGTGACTTGGGCCTTGAGCTCTTTTAATTCCTCTACATGGTTAGTATCAACACAAATACTAGAGGAAGTAGAAGCTTCATTGTTAGAGCAACAAGGCATGGAAAGTAATTCATCACAAGATTTAGCAAAAGTATGAGATAACGAATTACTATGACTAGCACATGGCAATATAGCATTTTTAGTAGAGACTGTGCCTTTGTCCACATGAGGCTCACAAGATGTTACCTTTGACATAATAGCCTCATGAGCTAACTTTAGCCTAGCATGGGATGCTAGAAGGTCCTCATTAGAGCTAGAGAGCTTTTCATGAATTTCTTCCAATATCCCATACTTGCTAGTTAGCAACTCAAGTTGAGCCCTTAGCTCAACATTCTCCTTCAAAATAGATGCTTCACAAGAAGTGGAGTTAGTAGCACAAGCATCATTAACATTAGAGTTGGAATAAGACAACTTGGCAAGCTCATCATTTTTAGATAGTTGAATTTGTTAATCATGAGACTTGCTAAGGAGAGTGTTCACTTTCCAAAGCCTTATGAGCTTTGTCAAGTCTCTCTATGTCCTCAATTAGTCTAGCATTGCCAACACCAAATTCAACCTTTTCCTTTTTAAGCACTTTACATTTAGCAATAACATGATCTCTTTCCTTAATGATTTTAGCAATAATTAGATCATTTGTTTCATCAAGAGATTCAAGTTTCTCCTTAAGAGACACTCGAAGCTCTTGCTCTTCCTCAAGGGCAATCTCTAAGGATGCTTTTTCCATAGCATCTTCTCTCTCAATTTTACATTTCTCGTCAAATTGAGTTTCCAAATCCTCAATGATTTCCCTACTCTTAATAACATAAGAAATGATTTCACATAGAGGAGGGATAGCTTTGCTACCTTTGGGGAGAGCACCAAATACCATTTCACCCTTCTTGGTTAAGGATTCAATATCAAAATCTTCTCCATGAGACTCCTCAACCACATCATCATAAGATGTATCGGGATTCGAGATAGAAGATTCCTTTGACTCCTTAGCCATAAGGCAAACATGATTAATGGGTGAAGAGGATGAAGAAAAACTTGAAGCACCATTAAGGTCCATGTCTTGTTCCAACAAATGTCATGCAAGTACTAGAGGATATGGAAGCATTATTTTCATGACAACAAGACATAGAGAGCATATCATCATGAGATTTAGTTAAGCAACTATTACATGATATGCAAGTACTATCAACTCTAGCATGTATGACATTTGGAGTGCTAGAGGAGTTTAAGTCCAAAGATAGAACATTGCAATGTGATAGAGATGAAGTATAGTCAATAGAATATTCACCATCAACAAAGCAATTTCTATCACCACTCACCATATCATTACCTTGTGACAAATCACATGTTGGTGATGTGGAAGAAGTTGTGAACTCATCACGTCCGGAGGTGGAGGGAGAACAATCATCCTCAATAATGTTGGACACTTCATATATATCTTGAAGCTTGGTCCAAAGCTCATGAGCATTCCGAAAAGGCATGCTTAAAGCAAGAACTACATCACTCAAAACACAAATAAGACCATTAGAAACTAGAGTTTCGAGATGAGAGTTTTCCTCATCCTCTAAAGATAATTCTTGGGAATCCTTTGGAGGAGAAAAACCCACATCTACAATCCTCTTAATATAATTTGGACCCATGGCCCTAAAAAGATTAAGTATGCGAATTTTCCAAACATCATAATTTGTGCCATCGAATATGAAAGTGGGATCGTGCACTAATTCTCTAAACGACATCTTTACTCTCTAGGCGGTCAAGCCCAAAAGAGAGCCCAGGCTCTGATACCAATTGAAAGGACAAGGATGTCGCCTAGAGGGGGGTGAATAGGCGATTAAAACTTTTCCGGTTTAGGCTTGATAATTACGGAATAAAAATCGGTGTTTAAATTAACAAGCCAACAACCTAAATAAACTAGGCTCACCTATGTGCACCAACAACTTATGCTAAGAAAGACAAGCAACAAGGTGATAGCAACAAGAATACTTCAAGCACGAAGGCTATCACAATGTAAAGTGCATAAGAAAAAGCTCGGGTATAGAAATAACCGAGGCACACGGAGACGAGGATGTATTCCCGAGTTCCTCCTTTTTAGGGGAGTACGTCTCGTTGGAGAGGTGTGAGGCACCACAAAGGTTGATCTCAATGCCACAAAGGCTTCACCTTCTTCTCCAATGAACCGCACCACAAAGGTTTGGTTCACCTTCCACTATCGGAATCCTTCGAGGCGGAAATCCAGAGCCTTTCAACAACGATCCGGGGCACAACCCACAACGGGATTGGGGGCTCCCGAACAGCTACAAGTGACCACCAAGGGTCTCAACCACCACACGGGCGTCTAGGGTCCAAAGACCCAAGAGTAACAAGTTCACAAGCTTTCAACTTCCACGAATCCTCGTGGAGAGCACAAACCGATGCACAAAGTAATGGCAAGAGCACAAGTGCTCAAATCCTTCACTCTCAAATCCCACCAAAAGCAACTAATGCTTATGGGGGGCAGAAGAGAGGAAGAACAAACAAGAACTCAACAAATGGAACTCCAAGATCTAGAACCAAAGGGTTCCCCTCACTTAGAGGAGAGATGGATTGGTGGAAATGTGGATCTAGATCTCCTCTCTCTTTTCCCTCTAATTTGAGGCAAGAATCATGGAGGAATAGAGAGAAAGGCAAGCTCAAGAAAGTCAACAATGGAGGTCAAAACTTGCTCAAAAGGTTAGGGAACCGTTGGGGAAGAAAGCCCCTTAAATAGGTCCCCTAAAAAGGTGACCGTTGAAGGGGTACGGGAGCCCGGCCTAGGGGCCGGCCTAGGCTGGCCAGGGGGCTGGCCACCCAGCAGAGCCGGCCGGCCTGGGGGCTGGCCTAGGCTGCCCTGTGGGCTGGCCACCCAGCTGAGCCGGCCGGCCTGGGAGCTGGCCTAGGCTGGCCACCCAGAAACCAAAATTGTAACACCCACAACTTTTTCATCCGGACTCCAATTTCGATGATCTTGGGCTCGTTGGAATCGTAACGAAGAGCCCTTCAAGATCATGCAGAGAAACATCATAGTCCAACAATTGAGGATAAAACCAAATGGGGAAAGGTTAGACCTCTCGATAAAAGAACAACCGATAAAACCTCCAAACCAAAACCGCAATATGTTTCTCATCCGGACTCCGTTTTCTATGATCTTGGGCTTGTTAGAAGATACTCACAAGCTCTACAAGATTATGCATATACACACCATAGTCCATCATGTGAGGAGGAAACCACAAGTAGAGAGTTTGACCTCTCTTAGAAAAGACAAACGAACATCAAAAACACCCCAAGATATTCAAATGAAATCCGTTTTTGATGAACTAGAGCTTGGTATGGAGATGAACACAAGCTCTAAATTCTCACATGGATAAAAGCCAAATAAGAACCAAGAAAGATGATATGCCAAATATGCAAATGTTTGAACTCTCCACAAAGATGCGATCAAGTTACTCACTTGAGAGCCCCTCTTGATAGTACGCCGTCTAACCTATAACCCGGTCTCTCACTAACACCATGAGACCGGTAAAATAGAAACCCTATCAAGATCATACCTTTGCCTTGCGCATTCCACTTGAGCTAGATGAGGACGATCTTGATCCTCTCAAGTTGGAACACCTTTCTTGATTGTGCTTGCTAGCACATGCTTGATGAAGACTTCTCCAAATACTCCCTCATACACCATGATGGAAGAACCTTGCTAAGTTCCGTCTTCATGAATCCACTTGCACTTCATCTTCTTATCTTGATATATATGATGGCTTGGAGATAACATGAAAGTTCACTCAATCTTCTTTTCCAAGCCATTCTTGCAATAAGCTCAACTCCTCACATGACCATTCTTCATACAAACCCTTGGATAGAACCTTGGTCATCATGTAATCTTCTAGAGTCCAACACATGAACTCCAGTCTTTTCCTATGGACAAGATCTACAAGAATGTCTCAATGCAAATATTAGTCCATAAGGATTGTCATTAATTAACAAAACCACACATGGGGCAACACATGCACTTTCACTTGTGTGGTTCTTCTTTGTTCTTCCTCTCTTCCCCCCCCCCCCCATAAGCATTAGTTGCTTTTGGTGGGATTTGAGAGTGAAGGACTTGAGCACTTCTTGTGTTCTTGTCATTGCTTTGTGCATCGGTTTGTGCTCTCCACAAGGATTCGTGGAAGTTGAAAGCTTGTGAACTTGTTACTCTTGGGTCCTTGGACCCTAGACGCCCGTGTGGTGGTTGAGACCCTTGGTGGTCACTTGTAGCTGTTCGGGAGCCCCCAATACCGTTGTGGGTTGTGCCCCGGATCGTTGTTGAAAGACTCCGGATTTCCGCCTCGAAGGATTCCGATAGTGGAAGGTGAACCAAACCTTTGTGGTGCGGTTCATCGGAGAAGAAGGTGAAGCCTTTGTGGCTGTTGAACCATTGTGTTGGTTCACACCTCTCCAACGAGACGTACTCTCCTAAAAAGGAGGAACTCAGGAATATATCCTCGTCTCCGTGTGCCTCGGTTATTTCTATACCCGAGCTTTTTTACTTATGCACTTTACATTGTGATAGCCTTCGTGCTTGAAGTATTCTATTGCTATCACCTTGTTGCTTGTCTTGCCTAGCATAAGTTGTTGGTGCACATAGGTGAGCCTAGTTTATTTAGGTTGTTGGCTTGTTAATTTAAACACCTAGTTTTATTCCGCAATTATCAAGCCTAAACCGAAAAAGTTTTAATAGCCTATTCACCCCCCTCTAGGCGACATCCTTGTCCTTTCATCCTCGCCTCTCTTCTCCAACCCAGAAAAGAGGTGGAAAGTCCCCATGGCCTTGCCTTCTCGCACATGAAATTCCCAACGTCGATGACCACGCATCCCCTAGCAGCAACGGCGATGATGCTCGCAAACTGTGGTGGCGGTTGTGCTCGCCCAACAACACGTGCCTCACCTACAGCAATTTCAACTCCTTGCGGCAAAACACACAACAACATGGGAAAAAAATCCTCGCCCACGAGGAGATCTAGGCGACGTCTACCACGGTCAGCTACCGTCACCTAATGGCATGTAGCGGCGACATTGTCAACGCCATGCTTGCAGCCCCCGATGCCACTTGCAACAATGACAGCGGCGGTTTGTAGCAATTGCGGCGTCCACTTGTAGCAAGGATGAGGCTTGCAGCTCCAATGATCGACTTACCTCACGGGCGGCATAGCTTGAAACATCGCCGGCTAGCAACACCGTAGCACCCACCACCCTCGCTCGGAGCATCGCTGGTCCAGACTTGACGTTTGTAGCAAATGGCGCCCGGTTTCCGAGCATGAGAGAGAGCGCATGTGGGGATAGAAGAGAAGGCAATTTGAGAGCTAATACGACATTCGGAGCGTCAGCACTCTAACGTGGCCACACAACATCGGTCTTAAGGCGGGGGTATGTGGAGATGGGTCATGGCATGTGAAAGGCTCTAAGAGGTCAACCAGAGGGAGGCAAATAGGCGACTACAAATTTTATTTTATTTTACAAATTTAGGGATAACTCAAATATAAGTTCTCTATCTTATGAAACTAGGCGAGGAACCTATACTACGATGTGTAAGATACAAGCTAGCACACAATATACATAAGTAAGTAGCGCTAGAAACAAGTATGTATAGGAGATTAAAAGATAACCACACAACGATGCGGATATTTAACCCGAAGTTCACTTCCCAATGGAATCTAGTATCCGTTGGAGTGGTGTGGAGCCACAAGTATCCCCAAATAGCCACTAGTGCCATATTGTACTCTCCTTGTACCTTCACAAATGTGAAGTGCCACGAACCACAGTGTTGCCCTTGAAGGAGGCAACCAAAACTTTACAAACAAGGTTGGAGCTTGCTCCACTAATTCATTTGAGGCTTCCAACAAGATCTCATAGCTTCTTGCCACAAGAGGTAAGCTCCAAGACAACCACTTCCATCTAGTGTTCCAGTGAAAACAAGAGGAACAAAATCCACCAAAGATTGTAAGGGGGGTCAAATATGCTTTGGTCAAACCCTATATCCAAACCTTCTCTATCACTCCTCAAAGAATCAAATAGATTGGGGAAGGGAGTGGGAGATCTCCAAGTTTTGAGCTTAGGAACAATGGTGGAGAGATATTAGAAGTCGCCCTTCTTTGTGTGTAAGAAGGGGTCTTTATATAGGGGTCACAAAAATCCAACCGTCATGTGCAGAAATGCACTAGCGAGAATAATCCACCCCGAGGGCCAAATTCAGGGCCCGGATTATCCAAGCTTTATCTGGGCTTCGTCACGGCACACTAGTGCGACTTGCACGCTTGAAGAGTTCCATCTCCGGACAAAGGTCTAGGCGAGCCTAGCAAGCCCTGTTGTTGGATTATACGGGGACGAGCCAAAATATCTGGCAACCCGGACAAACCCGGGCATATTATGGGGACATCCGAGGGATCGCGGAAGCGCCCCAACATGATTTGTTCGGTCGGGCAAGCGACACAATATCCAGGGGGTGGATTATTTGGATGGCTGAAACGAGCTTTTCAACGGTTAAACTAAGGGATGATCTCTCACAACATGGGAAGGCTAAATGGTGCAAAACAAGTTTGTGTATGTGATTTTATTCCCACCGTACCTTCCTTGATGCACTCCCTCTATATGTTACGGTTGTACCACGACTCAAATAATAACCGGAAAAACATCGAGCATTGATTCTTTTCTCTTTTCTCTCAGAGGGTTCCCAAACATCTTGTGCAATCTTCTATTGAACCTTGAAGCACTGGAGCACATGGTTAGGACAAATTTATGTTGTCATTAAACACCGAAACCACTTAGGGAGGAAAATGCCATTTCAATCTCCCTTTTTTTTTATTGATGACAATACAAACGATTTGCAAAGTGATATATGATAAAGACTACGCAAGTGATATGTAAATACAGACGTGCAACCCCTAGATGTGTGCACATTTTAATAATTGCATTTGAATACAATAAGCACATCAACTAGGATCAACACTCCCACTAAATTTTATAAACCAACATCATGTGCAAAAGAGTATATAACATTTAAGCATGTAATTGCATAAGCATCATAAGGTTGAGCAAGATATTAAGGGTACAAAATTAAATAGGCTCAACCACTATGCCAACATGGCATAGATAAGTTAAGACAAGCATACAAATGAGCAAAAGGTCTAAACAATTTAGATAATAAATGATCACACATGTATTACCAATACACAACAAAGTTCCACAAATAAACAAAATTATTCAAATAGAAAAAGAGAGGACACAAGCTCGTAATAATCAAATGAACGAGCAAGAACCTGTGCCCAAACGCATTCAAATAGGTATTTGTCTTCCTCAACGTTATCACAATGATCACCTTCAATTCATTCATATCCACATCGATATTCACATGCATCAATGATCATTATCCTACTATCATTCTTCCCGCCATCTCCATTCTTCATCTCTAACTCCAATGTCATTTCCTTGAAAGAGTCAACAACCCTTGTTTAGAGGAGCTTAATTTCCACATGGCTTCAAGTCAACACTATTAAGGACATCCCCATTTCCTACCTACTCCGTGGACTCAAAGCTCCCTCCACCTCTTCCTCCTTCAGGATGGTTCCTAGCTCTACCCGAGCATCCTCCGCTGCTAAGGTCGTCTCCACTGCTCCCCTACCCCTCTCACTAGCCGGACGAAGGAGCTCCTCTTGAGCCCAACCACAACGGGCACAACCACCTTGACCTCCGACATGGCTGCATGTGGGATTCAGCTCGGCTCTGACCAGCTAGTTTCCAAACCTCTGAACATCCCGGCAATGTCATCGTAGAGCTCTTTGTCCAACACTTTGAAGGTGAAAGAGAGAGAGGGAGGTCTTAGGAGGATGCTGAGTAGGCCCCACTTGTCTTTGACGTGCAAAATTTTAGTGAGTTAAGTTTAATAGATCTGCTAGGTGAAAGGCTCTTTAAAATTCTAAATAATTTTACGGAAACAAACTAAAACTGCTTTTAGGGTGTTAATTAGGGGACATGCTAGAGATGCTCTAAGTGCTCTAGCTCTGATAACCACAAACTATGCATGTAAAGTGTCAAACATTTGTCTGCTATTTGATGAAATTAAATTGGATCTTTCAAAAAAATCTCAAGTTCAAATATCCAAGATTCCAAGGTAAACACGATTTTTCGTCGAAATAAAAACGCAAAATGCCCTTACTGAAGCAAAGCCCCAACCAAAATTTCTTTAAACCCAAGCTGCCAAAGGAAAACCCTCCACATCATGGCCTCCTCTTCCCTCGTCGCCGCGGGGCGCCGCCTTCTCCGCGGCAGGCTCTTCCACGGGAGATCCGGCTCCCACAATCCCGCTCCTCTCCTCCCCCCCTGAGCACCGCATCCTCTCCTCGCAGTTACAGCTCTGAGAGGCCGCCGCGACGGCCGCCGAGCCTGCAGTCCACCCTGTGGCCGCTGGGCCACCCGGGCACCCTCCTGGTTCCGGAGATCGAGCGCTGGGCGGAAAAGTCTGGCAATCGCCTCCGACCAGTGGAGCTCGAGCGTGTCGTCAAAGAGCTCCGCAAGCGCCGCCGCCACCGCCAGGCCCTCGAGGTAATACCCTCCTAGCTATTCGATGAAATGCGGCAGTAACTGAACAAGGCTCTGTGTGCCCGTTTATCTCCTGCAGCTAAATACTTGGAATTCCCTGAAATTAATATGCAATTTCTGAAATGATGATTTGTATCCCATTGTTGACATGACATATAATTACGTGAATACTTATGAATCACATTTAGATTTAGGATCACTTTGTATCGCAGGAATTAAAAACACAGGAATAGGAAAAACATATGCACGTAATATGAATTCCTAAAAATCTTTAAACGCAGGAATTTGGCAAGTAATGCCTTTGGAAGGCGCAGGGAAAATAAACACAGTATTTTTTGAGGAATTAAAAGAGAGACTAGGAAGATAGAAACAAAGTGCATTGGCCTTTTCGTAGCACTTTGGTAACCCAGTCCTATGGTTCAAAGGACACTTGCAGGAAGAATTCCTAAGGATTCAAATCCTCCAGTTCAATCCTACAATCCAAAGAAGCACTGAAAGTACTGCAAAGAAGATAACATTTCAAGTCATTGCCTAGATGTTATGACTGGAGAGTTCTTACGGTACCATGTTCTCCATCTTACGAGAGTGGAGAAGTAGTAAAATCTACCATTCATTGAAAAGGTTAGTTTGCCCCGTCAAAAAAAAAAGGTTACTTTGCTATCGTAGTGTTGCTGATGAACCCAAATAAAATTAATCACCCCGCCGATGATGCTGCCGTCTCCATGTCATGCTGCTAATTTCTCCCCCGTTACGCACCCTGCTGTCTTATTCTGCCAGTGCACTAGGTTAGAGTGATCTCGAACAACTCTGAAATTGATAAAACATGAGCCATTTCTTCTCCATAAACTACAACCACGGAGCACGAGCTCGATTTTAGGAAGCCTCCTTCCGGTGCTATGTGCAACCTGTTGTTCAACCAAAAAGAGACGTTAACACAACCTATTCTGCACATGGCATTTCGGGTTTTCTTCACACTGAATTGGCAGTTCGGCAACAGAATAAGAGAAGTAGTCAGAAAAAGTTAAACAACCTGAAGTCATGCGGACATGGACGATTCGGGACGTTGCAGCCAAAGCACAAGGATCAGTTGTGAGCAGGACTGGTGAGGCCAACCACACAGTACGAGACAGGCGGCAGGCGGCCAAAGCACGAGGATCGGTTGTGGTTTGCCATTTGGGCAGGGACGAGTTTGTCAAGCAGTGAAAGGACGGCAGCACACGTGGTCGTGAGAATGGCCTGACCATGATGGCAACAGCCAACAGGGAGAACCAAGGCTGCGGTGCCGACAGCGTCAGATAGATCATGCAGCCACGATGTCAAGCCAACACAGCAACCCACCTGATATAATCGATTTCTAGATAGGAGGGAGGAAATTTTGCTAGATAAAGTGGTGCCCTACGCATGAAAGGATGATTGTTTTTCACTATTACGGTATTACCTCTTAAATCCGGGTACTCCCTAACATTTGTTCTTGGTACGTGGAAAAAGAGGGGGCAACAGCAATCTTTGAATAAATTGCGAAAACCAGGACTCAAACTCAAGACCCTGGGCTCTCTGATGCCATGTCATGCTTCATGCACTAGCCAACGCAACCAAAAAGTCCGAACTGATGGAGAGGGCTAGACAATCCATATATAAACTTCAACACTTAGTACTCTGGAACACTAGCCTAGGAGTAGAAATTAATTCCACCTGTTAGATCTGCAAGAATGGACGGTTGAAATTAATCGAACGGTACTGTAAAATAGCTATATGACTGTATGCGATTCGATGACCCGAGTACTAAACATGGTGCATAAAGAAGGGAAATGGTTTGTCCAGTTTGTTTCATTTGACTTATGTGACAGACTTGTAAAATGAGGAGTCCAATCTACTATGTAGTTTTTAAAACTCAAATCTGGTGAGATCAACCTGTATCTGCTTTCGTGTTTTAGATTTAACAACAAACCATGCTGACCAGGGGTTTGCAGCATGTAGACCATTAATTCCTATATTTCGTACCAGTTATTACGTGAAGTTATATGTGCTCTTGAATGAACCTTTACCTTGCGCAGGTCTCCGAGTGGATGAGTGCTAAGGGTCATGTCAAATTTTTGCCGAAAGATCATGCTGTTCACCTGGATTTAATCGGTCAAGTTCATGGAGTCGGAGCAGCAGAAGCCTACTTCAGTAAACTACCTGATAAAGATAAGACAGAGAAACCGTACGGTGCACTCCTGAACTGCTACACACGTGAACTCCTAGTCGACGAATCCTTGGCTCATTTTCAGAAGATGAAAGAGCTGGGTTTTGTGTTCAGCAGTCTCCCCTACAACAACCTCATGGGCCTGTATACCAACCTAGGACAGCATGAGAAGGTCCCTTCAGTGATAGCAGAGATGAAAAGCAATGGTATCATGCCTGACAACTTCAGCTACAGAATATGCATAAACTCTTACGGCACGCAGGCAGATTTTTTCGGGATGGAGAAAACCCTGGAAGATATGGAGTGTGAGCCTCAAATTGTTGTTGACTGGAACGCCTATGCTGTTGTGGCGAGCAACTACATTAAGGGCAACATTAGAGACAAGGCCATCTCTGCTTTAAAGAAAGCAGAAGAAAAAATTGACATAAAGGATTCAGATGCCTATAACCACCTGATGTCCCTCTACGGCCAACTGGGGGACAAGGCAGAGTTGAAGAGGCTCTGGGCGCTCCAAATGTCAAACTGCAAGAGGCATATTAATAAGGACTACACTACAATGCTTGCAATGCTTGTGAAGCTTGATGAAATCGGAGAAGCTGAGGCCTTGTTGAAAGAGTGGGAGTCGAGTGAAAAGCGTTTGACTTCCATGTCCCAAATGTCTTGCTCACCGGATACCGGCAGAAGGACATGCTGGACAGGGCCGAGTTGCTGCTTGATGACTTCTTGAAGAAGGGGAAGAAGCCTACTTCAACCAGTTGGGGCATCGTGGCAATTGGATACGCGGAGAAAGGTGATGTTGCGAAAGCCTATGAGCTAATAAAGAATGCCCTTTGTGTTTATGCTCCTAACAGTGGCTGGATACCAAGGCCTGCGATGATCCAGATGATACTGAAGTATCTTGGAGACGAAGGTGAACTCAAGGATGTTGAAACTTTCATTCATCTGCTGCAGGCTGTTGTGCCTATGAACTCGGATATGACCGACGCTTTGTCAAGGGCTCGTATGAGAGAAGAGAGGAAGGCTGGAGGTGCGGAGGAAGAAGCTCTAAGCTCAACAAAAGCAGCAGAATGATGCTGCTTGAACTAGTGACTATAATGGAACGGAACTTTTAGGCCGACTTGTGGTTGATGTATTGTGGTCATGTAATCTCTCTAGTTACTGACAAGAACTTTATGATAGTTGTTACTTATGCCTGAAATTTGCCTTTGTAGCATTGTGCCAATTTCCGTCAAAACTTTAGACAATCTGCTGAAATTACAGATTTACAGTTGTGCATGTTGCCAAGATTATCAAACTGGATTTCAGGGAGACTGAGGTGAGCAAAAGCATAGCTACAGCACCGTTCCATTTTGCATCTACAGCTTGAGGTGCCATAACGGATTAAAAGTTTAAACAAAAGATCAACTATAGGCCTAAAAAATGGTGACATATTTCCAACTATATGTGATAAGTAAGGCATACACGGACACTCCTAATAAACGTTATGACTCATACATCTATTAACTGCAAATAATACTCTGTTAATATTTTTGCAACATGCAGCCTGAGCCAAGGCAGCAAAAATGAATCGGTAATATAAGAAGACCAAAACAGTTCTTTTATGTTATTCTTCTCGAGTCATCACAGTTCAACCAACGTAACACTGGGATATCCAAGTTTAAAACATGGATGTATGAATACATCGGCATAGAAATGCCACCAATAAGGCAACTAGATATAGGACACATGCAGGAGAAAAACACGGTAACCCGCTAATAAGCGCCAAAGTATCCACTACTCCGAAAGAGTGGACTTCAGCTCTCCACTCTTTTCCATCTCGAGAACAATGTCACAGCCCCCCATCAGCTCCGATTTGTAGTAGAGCTGGGGAAAAGTGGGCCAGTTCGAGTAAGTCTTCAGACCTTGTCTGACTTCCTCATCAGATAGAATGTCGAAGGACCCAAAGCTGATCCCTGCTCCTTTCAATGCATTCACAACTTTTGAACTGAAGCCGCAACGTGGAGTATCTGGGTTGCCCTTCATGAACAGCATCACTGGGGATGAGGAAATCAAGGCCTTAAGTCGGTCCTCTAGGCTCTCTTTCGGGATAATCCCTTTCTCAGACAGAACCTTCTTTAGCTCCCCACTCTTATGCATCTCCATCACTATGTCTGAACCACCAACCAGCTCACCCTTTATGTACACTTGAGGGTAGCTAGGCCAGTTCGATAGAACCTTTAGGCCCTGCCTAACCTCATCATCTGAAAGAATGTCAAAACTTGAGAAAGGAATCTTCTCTTGCTTAAGAATATGAAGGACCTTCCCACTGAATCCACACTTGGGCTCCTCAGGTGAACCTTTGATAAATATCATCACTGGGCTTGAATTAGTGAGGTTCTCCAAACGAGCTTTCTGAGCTTCAGTAAGCCCAATTGGTTCAGGACTCTTTTCACCTGTAGACTCGGATATCGGCTCCTCCTCAATTTTGCTTCCTTGTGGCTGGAGAGGGATGTTGTGCTCCTTCAACACATCCTTCAATTCACCACTTTCATGCATAGCAATAACAATATCACATCCACCAAGCAGCTCACCTTTGCAGTACAACTGAGGAAAAGTTGGCCAGTTAGAGAACTTCTTCAGTCCTTCACGTACTGCATCATCTGAAAGGATATCAAAGCTCCCAAACTCAACACCTTCCTGCTTCAGAATGTCGACCACTCTTCGACTGAAACCACACCTTGGTTCTTCTGGATTCCCCTTCATAAATAAGATGACAGGATGGGAATTGACAAGCTGCTCCAATTGCTTATTCAGAGCAGTTGCACTTTCAGCAGCAGAAGATCCATTTTGCCGTGCCAATTCTTGCACCTTTTCAAGTACCGCAGGCCCAGCAGCAACTCCCAGGCTAGCAGGTGCAGCAGACTCAGCAACATTGGCAGGCCCAGCTAACTTTGCAACCTTATTGGCCAGGCTGGCTGGATTTGCACCCTCCAGAGTATCAACAGATTTGCCTTCCTGAAAACAAGTAAACCATGCACAGATGAAAAAAATCTTACAAAGAAAGCAACACATGAAATTTCCAAGGCGTTCAATAAAACATATATTTGGCACTGCATAAAAAAAAAATCCAGAAGCTAAGAAAACATAACCTCTTCCACAACCTAACCTCACATATTTTCAGACAACATAATATGAAAATCTAATGCTGCGTTTGGATGTTCATATTCGAGCTCGATATTGGATATTCGGACCCCTTCCATCCCGAATATCTAAAACTGGTCTGTTCGGATGTACTGGGTATTGAAGTGAGGTATTCGCGCAGGATATCAAGAAAGGGATCGTAGTGGAAAAATTCGCCCAGCGAATGTCGAGCTGTTGGGCTCGACATTGGGTCGATATTCGCGTCCGTGCCCGTAACGCCCTCGTCTCCCCCGTCCTCGTCTCCCTCGTCTCCTCGCTCCCGTGCGCACCAACAGCGGCGGCGGCGCATCGGGTAACCTTCCCTCGCCCCGCCTCCTCCTACCCGGCACCTCCCTCGCCAGGAGCGCGTTGGCAGCGTCGCCATGTAGGGGACCTCCACCAGCCGGCGCTTCGCCCGCGCGAGCTCCACCACCTTGCGCTCCCGGAGCACGCCGCAGAGGCCAGTGCGTGCCTTCTTGTTGCTGTCGCCGCCGACGCCGCCATCGTCCTTGTCGTACCCGTGGCCGTGCAGCGCTTCCTGCTGCCGCTGCTCGTCGGCGAAAGCTCTCAGCTGCGCCATTTGCCAATCTGAAAGAAAATGTTTTTGGTTGTGCACTGCAGTGTCAGTAGTGGAGTGAGGAAGTGAGGAGGGGATGAGCTTGAGTTCTGGGTGAGTTTTTAATGGCCTTCCGGTCGAGTGCTTCGGGCGATGGTGTACGTGGCGAGCAGCGTGGCTGCATCGCCTGCCGAGCCGCCGTGTGGAAAGCAACGTGGTGTAGCAACAGTGTCTGAAAATTTGTGGCAATTCTCTAGCATATAATTATATAAATATATTCAAATTATAGAAAATATGTGATTGTTTTGCACATTTTGTCATGAATATAACAGTACAATGATCAATGTCTCGAAAAACTGCTTTTATAACATCCAAACAGCATTTGACATTCCAACTCAATATCTTGTCTAGGTCTGAATATCTAACACATCCAAACAGAAAATATTGACATTCAAACTCAATATCAATATCCCATGATATTGATATTCAACCCAATATAATATCGAGGCTCCCAATGCGAACATCCGAACGGAGCATAAAGGTTGTGTGGCCCGCACAATTTGCATTACAAAGGAATTTGACAGTAACACACCAAATTCAAAGTGAAGCCATGACTTACTAACCTAGCTAAGAAGACACTGTGCATGCCGACCTCGGGAGGTCCGTAACAATATCGCCAGGCATTAATTTGGTTATAGTCGTACAGAATACTTCATAGTCCATACAACATTCCAATGACATGAACTGGTAACAGACTACATGCTACGTCATCCCACAACAGAAGTCGGCAAAGAAGCAAGAACATTGTACATCCATGCTAGGGTGAACAAAATTAACTTGCACATTCATACAGAACCTTTAAGGTAGGCAGGCTAGAGCAAATTCAGTGAAGTGTATACCTAACTTCATTATTCCACGGTATATGTGGCATGGGGAATTGATGACATTGCTTGTAGAATATTTCATGCTTATAGGTATGAAAGTGGGTCCTATAACAATAATATCAGCACATGCCTCATCATGAGGCAAAAGCACATGTTGGATTTTTTTTTGCCTTTAAAAATGGATGAGGGAACTTGTGCAATTTCAAATTTAATAAGGAAACAACACATGAAACTTCCAAGGCATTCAATAAAACATAATTGGCACTGCATTCAAGAAAATCCAGAAGCTAAGCAAATATGACCTCTTTCACGATCTAACCTCACATATTTGCAGAGCAAACATCATACGGAAATCTTACGGTTGTGGCACTTACAATTGGCACTACAAAAGAATTTCACAGTAACACCAAAATTCCAAATGAAGCAATGACTAAATTTCAAGTGAAGCCACGATTCACTAGCCTATCTAAGAATACACTGTGCAATCCAAGCTCAGGAGGTCCCTTAACATATCACAGGCATTACTTTGGTTATAGCCGTACAAAACATTTCATAGTCCATACAGCACTCTGGTGACATGAACCGGTAACAGCCTACATGCTACATAATCCCAGTACAAAAGTTCACCAATAGAACCAAGAACATTCTACGTCCATGCTATAGCGTGAACTAAAGTAACTTACACATCCATAACAGAATCTTTAGGGTAGGAGGGCTAGAGTAAATTTAGAGAAGTGTGTGCAGTTTGAAAGTGGGTCCTGACAATAATATCAACACATCCATAACATCATGAGGGCAGAGCACATAGCTGATTTTTTTGCCTTAAAAACTGTACGAGGGAGCTCCTGCAATTCACTTTAATAAGGAAGAGGGGTGGTAAACCTACCAACATTCCCAATGAAATATAATTTTTTTGAACCAACATTCCCTATGATTTTTTGTTTTTGTTTTGAACAAGGTTCATTAGGACAAACGAATTGCATTGCATGAAAACTGTAAATAGTAAATACCTTGCAGAAAACAAAGTATGGTACTGCTGTAACTCCATATGCCTCTGAAATTTCCGGTTGTTCTTCAGCTTCAACCTGATAGGAGTTACCAATGTAACAAGGATAAACAAGAAAAGGCTTCAGATATCCAAATTACAAAATGGCATGTTATTGGCAGCCACATAAAGAATGATTCATAACTATTTGACTAAAGAACAGAGTGTAAGATAGTCGTGAAGGTGAAATATTTTATAAGATCAGTCTTGACTCAAATTTCCGTCTGGTGGCATCACACCGTGAAACTACTCCCTCTGTTTTTAAATATAACATGTTTTAGCGTTTGTACACATTCACATATACACAAATGAATCTAGACACGTTTTAGTGTCCCAAGCCCGGATAAAGGAGGGTTGTGATAGGCATGGCGAGCCAAAGGAAAAAACCCAGCCACTCTTATGGAGATGAATTCACTCATTTTAGTATGTATCTAGACATCATGTGAAACACCTAAAACATTTTACATTTAAAAACGGAGGGAGTAGTAGATAACAGACCAGTACAAAGGCTATTATTCATATAGTGTTGTACATTTGACCTCATACTTGATACTTGATACTGAAATTTCACCTAATGAAAGAGCAAAGAGTTTCAAGCACAAGTTGGTTGCCCAGCTATTATCTCACACTCTCAACTGAGTCCATAACTTAACAGGAAGAGCAAAGGGTTACAAACATAAAGGGGTTGCATTCAGCTGTTATCTCATGCTTTTAACCGAGTTCATAGCCTAATAAGGAGCGACAAATGTTGCAAGACCCTACGGTAGCACGGTCTAAAAAAAACAAATGTTGCAAGCATAAGTTGGGTTGGATTCCAGTTAATCAACTGCATACACATCACATATTATAGGCAGAAACTCAAAAAAACCGCTATTGCTTGTCGCATCTCAGCTTGGTACTAATTAAGCATGCATCATAATATATAATCAAACAAACGGAAAAGTAACTTACATAGCAGCAGATACCATACACCAGAACCCTAAACGCTAACCGCGAATTCGAACCCTAGACCGTCGCCGACGCGAATCACGATCCACAGGAAACCAAGCCGATCCCAAATCTACCGCGATAGAACATGGGAGGAAGCTGAGAGGAAGGCGGGGGGTAGGGAGATAGCAAAGCAGGACGTACCCGGAGGAAGAGCGCGTGGGGGAAGTCGACGGCGAGGTGCGCGAAGACCTCGTCCATCTGCTTGGAGGCCTCGCACCAGGTGGCCCAGAAGTGCACCGCGGCGGCCCGCGCGCCGCCCACCGCGGCGTCCAGCTCGGCCCTCGACCCCACCTCCCTCACCGCCCCGCCGCCGCTCGCCATGACCACCTCACTCACCGCCTCTCCTTCCCTCCGAAGCAAACCCCAACAGAACAATCTGCGGCGAGAAACGAGGGATGCTGGGCTAGCGGCGGAGGCAATTTGGAGGAGGAGGAGGAGAGAGACGACGGACGACTCGTGGCGAGGGGTTGCGGCTTGGGGTTTTCCTTCCCTTTCCCGTGCCGTGCGATGGCGACGGAAGATTCCAGAAGCGGCCGGAGGCTGTTTGGGCTATCTGGGCCTGCTCAGAACGGGCCAAGAGCCCAATAGGAAAAGAACGCGGGCGGCCCGCAAAAAGCCGGGAGCTGCGGCGGCGGTGGGGTCCAGCCGCCGTCCGGGTGCCCCAGCTCCCCTTCCCAGCTCACGAGTCTATAAATTTGGAGCATTTCTGCGGCCCTCGGAAGACAACAAACCCAGTCGCCACCGAAGCTCAATCCCACGCGCTGCCTCGACAAGTTCGTCAGATCTGGTATCCGTGTGTGATAGTCTCCCCTGGTCCTCTCTGTCTCACTTGTTTTTCTGTTTCGTGTTTGATTATCTTGAGGTGTGTGAGCGTGCGTGTGTGAGATTGCTGGATGGTTTGGATCGATGATGCTGTTGAAGAATACTGCGTTATCTTCCTGATCAACGTGAGGCCGCTGCGATAAGCTACGGCTTCCTGATGACACCATTATCTCGCTGAGGTCCATGTCGCAGCAGCCGTTTCGCATACTTGTCTGTTTTCCTTTATTATCCCGTTTGCTTATTTTCCTCTGAATGTCAACTCTGTCAACAGAAAGTATCCCGTGCGGATGTTGGACACGGTAATGTCTCTCGACATATTATGCTTTACACAACAGCACACGGGAAAAAATCACTTTGCTGAAAAGATTAGTGGTAAGACTCTCCACCGCGCTGTCTGAAAAATTACTTCCCAAAAGCAGACTAAAAGAAAGATTACGCTGCCGAATACAAAATACAGATCGTTCATAAGAATATTAGCAATAGTAGTGTAAACCAACAAACACAACACGCAACTTGTCCTCCAGGTTACCACAAAAAAATCATCAGTCACCACCCACCAGCGCCGACAACTGACAACATAATTTACCTCGAAAAAGAACTGACAACATATTCAAAACCAGCAGATGGTGAAGAAATAGAGTAGTGATCATGACTCCAAGCAAAATATAAAGTGCGTGACATAGTATATATATGGTTACAACAACGCAAACTTATCACAGTTTTGCTGGGTTGCAACATGTGAACATAATAAAGGAAATAAGTACAGTGCGATTACGGAACAGGCAAAGTAAATGTCAGCATCTCTAGCATAAACTGTTTCCAGTATATGCATGCTTATTTACAGCTGGTCTAGTAGATTTACAACGGCTCTGGCAGAATAGGTTTGATCTCGTTTCTGGCGTTAGCGTGGCCCAATCCACAAGCTCATGTCCCTCTATAAGTCAACTGCAAAGAAAGGAAGCGACTTAAGCGGCATTACCTGCTCCTGCAACAATGGGATATGGATGGGATCAGTTTGGATTAGCGCAAGTCTTGTCAGAGAAATAGGAACTCGGTGTAACTGATGATACCTCGGAGTCCTCCAGATGTTCTGAAGGGAAATGAAGCCCGGTGGAACAGTTGCTGAGCACCTCAGGGCTCTTCATCCATGCCTTGTGCGCTTCAATGGATTTCAGCTTGTAGCGGAACATCTGCCAAAAGAAACACGATATTCATGAGCGTTTCATTCCCAAAAGTTAAGGGTTAAAAGAAGTTATGGAATAATGTGTAGGTAGGGGATCATGCACTCCTCCACACCTCTGATAAAGAAATAGTTGGCTTTTCGAGCTCTTCTCCCTCGGCATGAATTCCTGTACCCTGACATTCTGGGCAAAGGATGGATTCTATTCTGCTCTTAGGCGCTGTTTTTGCCTTCCTGCCTCGCTTGCTCTTCCCCTTCTTTGCAATTTGATCAGCCAGCACCTCATATTGGCACAGAACAGTCCAGTGCAATAGGCATGAAGTGTGAAATAGATGAAAAGCCTGCAAAAATCATGTTTAGCCAAGTAGTCACCGCACAAGGCTTCGGATATGAACACATAATTCTTTGGCTATGTTTGTTCGAAAAAAAACAAGATATGTTTGTAAGAGCTTTGCCTTATTGGACAAAGGAATCTCTGGTTGATCAGAATTTAACAGGGAGACAAGTTTGCATCTCTAGTTCTACTCACAAATGAAACTTTAGAAGATCTAACTTTCTAATATTCTCTTTCTGTTTTTCTGTGTAAAGAAAAGTAAGTATGGCTCATGTTGCCTTCAAGAAACAGAAAAGCAAAACAATGTTGGAATTACTAACCCCACTCGAGTTTCTACTGCTGCAAGCTAGGTTTCCTGTACTGCAGTTCAGCAAGGTAGCGACATCCTTTCCAGGAAGCATTGATCGCCCACAAATATCACAAACTTTCTCAGCAGCAAGTCGCTTCTGCTTCCTAAGCTCTCTCCTCATAGACTTGCTGGATAAGGGGCTGACTTCAAGATTGCACGAAGTACCAGTTGAGGAACCAGCCACAATAGCTTGACTTGTGCCGGTCTGGCCATTCGACTCTTCTGAAGATGCTTCTTGATCAGAAAATGACTTCTTCCTTCGCTTTCCACGATGTCCCGCATCATCAATCACAAAGAAAGATCCAGCGGAGATAGGAAGGTCCTGATCATCAAAAGGCCACTTCCTTCCCAACTCATATGCATAAGAGAAGTTGACTATGGCAAAACCAGATTGTTCATAGATGTTGCACCCCTCAGAGCCATGTGAGGCTTCTTGTCCTACCCAAGCACACCAGATCTTGCTAATCTTCTTACGAGCTTCGCTAGCTTCAGCGATCTTGTATGCAATGTTTCCATAACCAAGGAGATGCACAGGCAAGTTCAAAACAGCATCCTTTACCAATACACCAGGAATAACAAGCGCACCATCTGTTCCATTGCGGTTTGACAGTGCACTATCTTCAGTTACAGCAGCAGTTCTACCATTCGGATGCCCATTTGCACCCCGGGTGCGCCTTTCGCACCATTATGGGAGCTTGAACCATCTCTCAACCTGACGTCACTTCAGCGTCGTTTCCTGAGAACTCAGGATGGAGAACCAGAGCAAGCTCTCTGTTGCTCTGCGAGCTCGAGTCCAGCAAAAGCGGATCATTCTCTCGTGAGTTGTTGAAGAAGAGCACACCATCATTGAACGGCCATGGCATGGGCCCAAACAGCGTGACCTTAGCCTCGGCATACCGCTTTGAGTGCAGATTCCCCTTCAGGTGGTCAAACAGCACATTGTCGCTGAAGCACTCGGTGAGGCAGATGGTGCAGAAGAAGATGACACGCTTCCCGGCACGCCGGAGCTCCACATAGGTGTGCCCATTCTGCCGCACCTCCCGTAGCGTGGCCTTGGCAGCAATCTCACGGATGTCCACAGGACCATTCCGTTGCAGCACCAAATCCTTCCCTACCATGGTGGGATTCCCTCTGAGTTACCACCAACACTGAGCCCCTTCTATTCAGCTTCTCTTGCTCACAAATAACCAAATTAACCTTCAAGAAGACTAACTTTCCCTTCTTGCAACTCTCTCAAATCACCACCAAACAATTCACCCCACTTGAGATCTTAGTTTCCTTCCTTTCCGAGCCCTAAGATTACAAGCTTAACAAATAGCGACTGTAACTAGCACTACACAAATAAAACCTAGCACAGACGGTCGTATTCGTACGTTCCTAGCCATGGGTATGGAAGCAAGCGTGAGGAACCTTCCGGGCTGCGCCAACTCCTCGCCGATCGCACCAACCCTAGTCATCAAATCCAACACGGGAAGGCAGCAAACCCTAGACTCCTGACCTGACGCCCGCCAAATTGGCGCGCGGGAGGGGAGGGAAACGGCACTGGAGAGAGGGAACTAGCAGAGGACGACGGGTCGAGGCTGCTGGGGATGTTGCTGCGGCGGGGGAATAGGAGAAGGAGGAGGCTGGTGCAGGCTGCGCAGGGTGCTCGGCGAGGCGGTGGAGGAGGCGCGGAGGAGGCAGGCGGACGACAGCGAGGAAGGCGCCGAGGGCGACGAGGCCATGTGATGCCAAGGCGGCGGCGAGGGAGGGTCGTCGGCGCGGGGAATTCGGCCGCGCCTTTCTCTTTCGATTTTTGCTTTGGCCGGGGAGTTTGGATGGTAGACGGAAAGGGGAAGGTGCGAGAGGTGAGGGGAAAAGGAAGGAAGCGTGCGTGGATGAAGAAGGCGAGGTGAAATTAAACGGGGCAGGTCGCTATTGCCGCGTTCCGAACCGGGTTGAATCGACCAGGACTCTACCGGTTCGACCGCGTAGTGAGTTTTTTTTCTCCCCAGAGAACTAGAACCGGTAAAGAGTTGCCAGCTATAGGGCATGTGCAAGTGCAATGATGATATCGTAGCGATAATTGCTGTGTTAGAAGAGAGAAACGAGAAAGGATGGTGTGTTAGTTAAGAGATGATTTCTTTTCTAAGAATAATAAAACACATTGCATTGTACAAGTCGTCTTCTCTTTTAATCACTCATTTTTAACTAAATTTTAATCATTCCACAATTTTAGGATGAGGGCAAAAATCAATTACACCGAAACATAAAAAGATACTCCCCAGGCGACATCGGGGCGACCCACCTGCCGCCTCCAAGACCTCCTCCTCTGCCCCCCTTGCCGCCGGCGCCTGCCGCGGTGGCGGCGGGCCCCCTGCGGACAAAGGCCGTGGGGGGAGGTCCCCGCTACTCGTCGCGTCGGTGGCTGGCCAACTCTGCTGGGGAGAGGAGGTCGTCTCGCCGGCGTATGGAGGCCGGGACGGCGGCCCCGGAGCTGGTGGTCACCGCTTGCTTCGTCTTCCTCGACGGCGCTGCGAAGGGAGCGGTTTTTTGGCCGAAGCGCAACCGGGCTGCCTCTTCAGATCTGGGGCCCGGCTGCCCCTCTCGGCGGACGGCGGTCGTGGTGGCTGTGCGGGCAGCGGTGACAGCGCGAGCTCGGCCATGCGGGTCGGATCTGGGCTTGGGAGGGCCTGATCTGGGCCTGGCGGGCCCGAGGCCTCGTCGAGCTGGCGGGGGTCTTGGCCTTCGTGGAGTGCAAGCGGTGCACTCTGCTTGTGGCCGTGGGGCAGCGGCCATGCGCTGGCTGCTCCGGCGGCGGCGTCTCTTTGTTGCGGCAGTACGTGATGTAGTGCGCCCTACACATGACACGCCAAGTGGTCCAATGACAAGAGCAAGAGTCAAATCCATACATGCTAAGGTGAATTCACTCCTATCTATGTGTGATCTTGACACTCCCTTAAATGGCTTGCTACTTCATTCAGATACCTTGTGCATACTCAGGAACAACTATCATGAAGATCATCAAGCAAGTGCTGAAGATGGCCAAGAGACGAGTCAAGAGGAAGACGAAGAAGATGAAGCAGCAGAACAGCGGTAGTACTGGCAGTCCTCTGAAGGCCAACCTGTTGAAGCTGAAGATCCAGGCGGAGCTACAGGAGGCGGTACTACCGCCGCTCCAGCGGTACTACCGCCGCGCCCAGCTTCTGGTACTACCGCCAGCGGTACCGCTGGAGGTACCGGCACGCCCGAAATGCTCTCTGGACCCCGCTACGGTACCTGCCGGTAGCTGCTTCGTACTACCGCCAGCGGGCGAACTTGAAGCCAGCGGTACTACCACTAGCCGGGCGGTACTACCGCTACGCCTGTCAGAATTCGGGTTGAAGACCATGTAATGGCCCACAACTTACCCTTTCGCCCATAGACTATAAATACCCCTTCTCTGCCTAGGGTTAGGGTTAGACTGAGATGAGATTTGAGTTGAGCTTAGCTCCTTTTTCCACCCATGATGGTGTTGCTTAAGGCCTCCCCATGTGGATATGAACCAAGACTTCCCCTTGTGGAGAAGATCACTCTAGTGGATTCCAAGGCCTTTTCTTGTAGTTGCGATTACTTGCCAATCATTCATCTTCAGGTGACTCTATTGGAACGGTTGGGTTGACCGTTAAGAGAAACAATCCTAAGAGTAAGGTGTGTTTGGAGAAGGAGAATCGGGGGCTGCCCTCGGGGACTTGTTACCGGTTGATTTCTGCCGAATTATGATTTGCTAGTTATTTTTACTTGCTTTTCCCCTTTTGTGTTCTTGTGTTCTTCGTGTTCATCGCCGAATCCGCCCAAATCCGTGAAAATCGGGACCTACCCTACATCATATGGTATCAGAGCTCTAGTTTGCCACGGATTTGACTTTGTTTTCCCCACAAATCCACTCATTTTTTCTTTGTTTTTGAGAAATTTGAAAATTTCCACAAAAAATAGCCATTTTGGATTCGAGCCGATCTGTCGATTTGTTGCGTTTTTGGTAGTTTTGGTCCACGGATCTGTTGCTTTAGGACCCCCTCCACCTTTGTTTGCATTCCTAAGCCTCAATTTTGCCAATTTCCCATGAAATCGAGGAATTTTCGAGCCTCTTTTCCGCCCAAATCGCGACCAAGAACACCAGAAATCTGACCAGCGGTACTACCGCCAAGGTCAGCGGTACTACCGCCCGAACTGGAGCAGCGGTACTACCGCCAGGGCCGAATTTTTCAGAAAATTTTCTTTTCCTCGTTTCGTTTTGGCATTTCCTCTTTGTTGTTGAGTCATTTCCGGTGTGATTAACGTCTACAACATCGACAAGCTTCCGCAGCAACGTCGTCAACGCCAAGCGACGACGACACCAAGGACTCGACATTTTCCCGACATCGTAATCCGTTGTGAGCCCTTCTTCCTTTCGTATACCTTGACCTATTGGACTAGCTCTTTGATATTGCGAGGCATTGCACTTGTTCGAGTGATTGTCTTCAAGTATTGGCGAGTGTGTATCGTTAGAGATCTTGGCACTAGCAAAAGAGAAGGAATCATCGTCAAAAAAAAGAGAAGACAAAAGAAAAGAACATGAGTAGTGTCAAGTATCATCTCTTGTAGGTTGCGACAAAGCTTAAACCGCCAAAGTGAGTGTAAGTGTTTAACACTTGTGCAAATCCGTTGCCCACCAAAAGGCAATTGAGCTAGCGTCCTTCTTGCGTTGGTGTGACACTTGAGCACATAGTCTTCGTTAGGTTGCATATCTTCGAGTGCTCGCCCTTTGGTCGCCCAACCCCATCTTTCTCTTTTGTGTGTGTTTCTTCATCCTTTGAGTGGTTGGTGTTTCTTTGGTAGTTTGGTCATTGTGGATTTTCTCTACCTCGAACAATACACTTTTCGTCGGGTTTGATTGTTTCTTTTGCCACGTCATACCTTCATATCCTCATAAGTGTGTGTGTTGGGTGTGAGAACCGGATTCTCTTTCTTCAAGCCACTTTATACTTTGGATATAGTTTCTCTTGGTCCTTCCATTTCCACACATTTCACTTGTTCTTGAGATCATGTTTAGGGGAAGTACAAACGGAAGCTGAAGCTCCGATGAGTTATCACAAGGACAAGCACAACCTCATGGCGACTACGTGTCGCAAGGACATGATGGCGTTATCAACAACTTGCGCGAAGAAATGCACAACATGAACGTCAACCTCTCCAACCAAATGCGAAAAATGTCGGAAGCATTCAACAATCGTGATCACCAAGGTCCATCTTCGTCATCGCGCCGTTCACAGGACTCTTCAAGGTCATCGCGTCGGCGAGACGAAGGCCACGGGGCTCCTCAAGGACACCATCACCATGAGCGCCAAGAGCAACCACATCAAGGTCGCCAAGAAATGCCAAGACGCGACGAACATACTCGACATCGACATGAAGTGGAACGTCCACCTTCGCCTCGATCGCACAATGCCAATGCGCATCAAGAGCAACCTCAACAAAATGGTGGACGCCGTGAACGAACACCTTCACCACCTCCTCATCATCGAGATGGTTGAGACCCATTGGCCAATGGCAATGGTGCTCCGGGTGCTAATGACTATGGTGATCAAGGAAATCGACACCGCCATCCTCCAAGGCCACGCCACCACAAACGTGACCGTGGGAACCAAGTGGAGAACCCAATTCCACACCATGAGCATCCTCCTCGTCAAGAGCCTCGCCCTCGTCAAGAACATCCACATGATCGTCACCACCACCGTACCGAGTCAAGTAATAGCGAGTCGAGCCAACACAATGGTGATGGACTCAATAGAAGGAGACGTGGACGTGCATTCCCACCTCCAAACCGTCACGACGACTACGACAACTTGGACAACCTTCGCTTTGATATACCCAAGTTCTACGACACAAGTGATCCGGAAGCCTACCTCTCATGGGCACTCAAGGTTGACAAGATCTTCCGAGTTCACCACTACTCCGACAACAAGATGGTTGCCTTAGCCTCAATGGAGTTTGAAGAGTATGCCTTCTTGTGGTGGGAACAACTCCAAGATACACGCTTCGAAAACCACCAACAACCAATTCACACTTGGGTTGATATGAAAGAAGCTATGTACAAGCGCTTCGTGCCAAGCCACTACACTAGAGATTTGTACAAGAAGTTGCAAGAGTTGAAGCAAGGGTTGAAGTCGGTTGATGAGTACTATAAGGAGATGGAGATATCCATGATGAGAGCCAATATTGAGGAGTCCGAGGAGCAATCCATGGCTCGCTTCATGAATGGACTCAACTATCCAATCAAGAAGATTGTGGAGTTCCAACCATATGCCACCTTGGTTGAATTAGTCCATCAAGCAACAAAGGCCGAGCGTCACGTGCCTGAAGAGCTCAAATACATCAAGACAAAGGCATTCTTCGCCAACAAAACTTCGTCATCAACACCTACATCCACACAAGCTACTCCTCAAACAAACACAAGAGGTCCTCCAAGAGTCTCTACATCGACACCTTAAGCGCCTCAACCTTTCAAGAAAGTGCCCCCTTCAAGCACCACGCCTCAAGGATCCTCTTCCGGCACAAGACTCTCGAAATGCTTTAAGTGTGGAGGACAAGGACACAAATCCTTTGAGTGTACAAACAAGAAAGTCATGATTGTCAATGACATGGGAGAATATGAATCTATGAGTGAAGAGGAGTACCATGCCTTGAACCAAGTCGCCACAATGCAAAGTGTGCAAGAAGAATCAAGTGAAATATATTGTGATGGCGACAACAACCCTTCATTGGTTGTGGCAAGAACCTTGACCACCAATGTTCAAGTTGAAGAAGACCAAATATGCAACTTGTTTCAAACAAGAGCGGGCATAAATGGAAGATCCATCAAGGTCATCATAGATGGTGGAAGTTGCCACAACTTAGCTAGTAAAGAACTTTGTGACAAGCTCAACTTGAAGTTCAAGAAGCACCCACATCCATACCATGTGTAATGGTTGAGTGATACCGGATACGTCAAGATTCAACACATGGTGCAAGTGTCCTTCAAGATTGGAGCCTATGAAGATACCGTGGATTGTGATGTTGTGCCTATGACCGTTTGTCACTTACTTCTTGGACATCCTTGGCAATATGATAAGGGTGCTATGCATGATGGAAGGACCAATTATTATAGTTTCAAGAGCAACGACAAGAACTTCGTCCTTCGTCCCATGACACCAAGTCAAGTCATTGCCGACAATGCCAAGACTATTGCTCGAGCACAACAATATCGTTCTTCAAGTGTGATGAGTGGTGAGCGAGAGATCCACCATACAGTGAGTGAGAGCCACAAGCCAAATGAGAGTGACACTTCAAAGAGAGCCCCAACAAAATTTACACTATTTGCCACCAAAAGAGAGATGAGAGATTTGAGAGAGGACCCATCCACCCTCCACTATGTGCTCATATGCAAGGGTGAAGTTTCTATGACTAACACTTTCACAAACCTTCCTCCTCCTTTGTTATCTCTTTTGAAGGACTTTGAAGATGTTTTTCCTCAAGAAGTGCCACCGGGACTACCTCCTCTACGCGGCATCGAGCATCGCATCGACCTTGTTCCCGGCGCACCGCTACATTGAAATTTGTTGTGGTATACTTTGACGACATTCTTATCTATAGCAAATCTTTGGAAGAGCACACTTCTCATGTTGCTCAAGTTTTGTTGGTTCTTCGCAATGAAAGGCTTTATGTCAATCTTTCTAAGTGCGCATTTGCCACCAACAAGCTTGTTTTCTTGGGTTTTGTTGTTTCTTCGGATGGAGTTGAAGTTGATGAAGCATAGATACAAGCAATTCGGACTTGGCCTTTTCCGATGTCACTTGAGGAGTTGAGACATTTTCTTGGTTTTGCCGGATTTTACCGTCGATTCATAAAGGACTTTTCCACCATGCTTGCCCCCTCCATGAACTTACAAAGAAAAATGTACCTTTTATATGGGGCAATGCACATGATTTTGCTTTCAATGAGCTCAAGCGGTTATTAACCGAAGCACCACTTCTTGCCCTTCCGGATTTCTCAAAGACATTTGAGATTGAATGTGATGCAAGTGGCTTGGGCATTGGAGGAGTGCTTATGCAAAATGGTAGACCCATTGCATACCATAGTGAGAAATTAGATGGAGCTCGTTTGAATTATCCCATTTATGACAAAGAATTGTTTGCTTTGGTTCGTGTTTTGGATGTGTGGCAACACTATCTTCGTCCTAAGAAGTTTGTCATACACTCCGATCATGAATCTTTGAAATTTTTGAAAAGTCAAACAAATTTGAACAAAAGACATGCTAAGTGGGTTGAGTTTATTGAGTCTTTTACCTTTGTAATCAAATACAAGAAAGGTAAAGACAATGTGGTCGCGGATGCTCTATCCCGCAAGACCAACCTACTTACACGTCTTGACATCAGTGTCTTGGGTTTTGATGAGATAATGATTTATACGCCACCGATGCTTTCTTTGGAGATATTTTCGCACAATATTCGGAGCACAAAGGAATTGGTGATTACTATTTGCACAAAGGTTTCTTGTTTAAGGCTAACAAACATTGTATTCCCGAGTCTTCGCTTCGTTTGCTCCTTTTGAAGGAATCACATGGAGGATCACTCATGGGACACTTTGGACGTGACAAGACCTTCGCCATGCTCACCACCAACTACTTTTGGCCACACATGTACCGTGACGTGAACCGCCTTGTGCGCCGATGTTCTACATGTCTCAAAGCTAAGTCTACTCTAAACTCTCATGGCTTGTACACCCCTTTACCCATTCCACATAGACCGTGGTCCGACATTGCTATGGATTTCGTATTAGGCCTCCCACGTACCAAAACAAACAAGGATTCCATATTTGTCGTCATTGATCGTTTCTCTAAGATGGCACACTTCATACCATGCAATAAGACCGACGATGCTTCACATATTGCCACTTTGTTTTTCAGGGAAATCGCTCGTCTTCATGGAGTGCCAAAGCCCATTGTCTCGGATCGCGACGTCAAGTTTGTGAGCTACTTTTGGAAGACTTTGATGGCCAAGTTGGGAATCAAGCAACTCTTCTCCACCGCCTACCACCCTCAAACGAACCGAAGTGGTCAATCGAAGCTTATCTACACTCCTTCGTGTGTTGATCAAGCCAAACTTGAAGAATTAGGAAGAGTGCATCCCACACGCCGAGTTCGCCTACAATCGAGCGCTACACCGAGCAACAAAAGAAGTCCCTTCGAGATCGTCTATGGCTCAAACCCCTACACCGCGCTCGATATGCTACCACTACCTCTCCGTGAACAAGTTAACATGGAGTTCGACAAGCGTGCCGAGTACATGAAGAAACTACATGAAGACACAAGAATCACGCTAGAGAAGCACAATGAAGACCATGCTACGAAGATGGACAAAAACAAGCGCGCCATGATATTTGAAGAAGGAGACCTTGTTTGGCTACACTTACACAGCGGGCGAACTTGAAGCCAGCGGTACTACCGCTAGCCGGGCGGTACTACCGCTACGCCTGTCAGAATTCGGGCTGAAGCCCATGTAATGGCCCTCAACTTATCCTTTCGCCCCATAGACTATAAATACCCCTTCTCTGCCTAGGGTTAGGGTTAGGGTTAGACTGAGATGAGATTTGAGTTGAGCTTAGCTCCTTTTTCCACCCATGATGGTGTTGCCTCTTAGGAGATGAATCAAGGCCTCCCCATGTGGAGATGAACCAAGACCTCCCCTTGTGGAGAAGATCCCTCTAGTGGATTCCAAGGCCTCTTCTTATAGTTGCGATTACTTGCCAATCATTCATCTTCGGGTGACTCTATTGGAACGGTTGGGTTGACCGTTAAGAGAAACAATCCTAAGAGTAAGGTGTGTTTGGAGAAGGAGAATCGGGGGCTGCCCTCGGGGACTTGTTACCGGTTGATTATGCTTTGCTAGTTATCTTTACTTGCTTTTCCCCTTTTGTGTTCTTGTGTTCTTCGTGTTCATCGCCGAATCCTCCCAAATCCGTGAAGATCGGGACCTACCCTACATCAGTACGGCTGCAACGGCACATCAAAGGGCCGGGGTGCGCAGGTGCCATTTTGGCCGGCGTGCCCCTAGCTGGGTGGTCGAGATCGCGCTGGCAAGGTGGGCTGGTGCCATGGCCTCCCAGGATGTGGCCTGGCTGGGGATTCAGACCCCGGCCGACGGAGTGAGCAGCGTGGCAGAGCGTCAGGGACCAGATCCCAATTGGTCTTCGACATCGAGATCTTCGACTTCTCGACAGTGCAACAGGTGGTCAGCGACAGAACCATGCCACCTCGGCTTGCTGCTCCCTGGCCCAAGCTCTCGGGCTTGGCGGTCGAGATCGTTTCTCCAGGTGAAAACCTCGCACTTAGGTGTCGGCGGCGGCGGCGCCCTAGGGTGTCGGTCTCCTTCTTGATTGCGCTGTTTGGGAGCAATGATCCTCTACCGGCGCGACTGCTATAAGGCTCTCCAGGTGAAAACCTAAACTCCTCTGGAGTGGGCGGCGGCGGCGCACACGTCGCTACCTCCTTCGAGGCGCCGCCTTAGAGTGTCTTATCCCTCGTCGAGCTTCGGTTTCGCAGCGGTCGTGCAGGGAGGCTCTGAAGTCTGGGTGGTGGATGCCGGGGCGGTGGCCCCAGACGGTGGACGTGCACCGAGGCGGCGGCCTCGGGAGGCATTGCAGCCATGGCTCTACGTGGCTGGGCCATGGTTCTGCATTGCAGGAGCGCCGATTCAGTGCCACAAGGGTGGCTGGCTCGTTGCCCAGTTTTTTATTTTATTTTCTTTTTTCTGTTCGCCTCCGGACGCAATTTTGTTCGGGGCGACATCGATGTACGGCTGTGTACAAGTTTTCCCCCTGCTAATACATACGAGAGCCAACAATTGCTAGACCTTTAAAAAAAAACAATTTTAGGATCTGCAAATAATAATTCTTAGAGATAACACAAAGAGGCAGTTGATTGCGTGGATCACACGTTCGCTGGGAGACCCCAAGAGGAAGGTATGAAGCAGTGTAGCAGCAGTTTCCCTCAGTATGAAACCAAGGTTTAATCGACCAGTAGGAGCAAGAAATCACTTCTGAAGGTTGTTGGTGGCGAATATGGCACGGCGCACACCAGATCCGACGTGGAATCTGCACACAACACAATCAAACTACTTTGCCCCAACGAAACAGTGAGGTTGTCAATCTCACCGGCTTGCTGAAAACAAAGGATTAAACGTATGGTGTGGAAAACAGTAGTAAATTGCAGAGAATGAAAAGGAACAGTGTTTGCAGTTGGTTGTATTATCAGTGTAAAAGAATGGACCGGGGTCCACAGTTCACTAGTGGTGTCTCTCCATAAAAGATAACTAACATGCTGGGTGAACAAATTACAGCTGGGCAATTGACAAAATATTGAGCGCATGACAATGCATATATATGACATGATGATTACTATGATATTCATGTGGGCATTACGACAAAATACATAGACCGTTATCCAACAGCGTCTATGACTAATAATCCACCGCCAGGTTGTCATACCGAGTTCCCCGTTGGTATTAAGTTGCAAGCAACGGATAATTGCATTAAGTAATGTGCGTAATGTAAACAAATGCATTAGACCTAACGGCGTACCCTTAAGCTAAGCATCGGTTATTTTATCCCTAGTGGCAACAGCACATCCACAATCTTAGAAGTTATTGTCACTCTCCCAGATTACCGGAGGCATGAACCCACTATCTAGCATAAATACTCACTCTTGGAGTTACAAGCATCTACTTGGCCAAAGCATCTACTAGTAACGGAAAGCATGCAAGATCATAAATAACATATAAGATAGATTGATAATCAACTTGACATAGTATTCAATATTCATCGGATCCCAGCAAACACAACATGTAGCATTACAATAAGATGATCTTGATCATGATAGGCAGCTCACAAGATCTAAACATGATAGCATAAAGTGGAGAGACAACCATCTAGCTACTGCCATGGACCCGTAGTCCAAGGATGAACTACTCACGCATCACTCCGGAGGCAGGCATGGTGATGTAGAGCCCTCCGGTGATGATTCCCCTCTCCGGCAGGGTGCCGGGAAGAGCTTCTGAACCCTCCCGAGCTAGGGTTGACGGCGGCGGCGTCTCTGGAACTTTTCGTGGATAATGGCTCGGGTATTTAGGGTTTTCGCGTCGGGAAGAATAAATAGGCGAAAGGGCGGCGGCTGCGGAGCCACGAGGGCCCCACACCACCCCACGGCGCGGCAGGGGGGCCGCGCGGCCCCATGGTGTGGGTGCCACGTGGCCCTCCTCCGTCTCTCCTCTGGACTCCGTCTTCGTGTTGGAAAAATAGGAGGTTCTGTCCAAGTTTCGTCCAATTCCGAGAATATTTCCAGACTAGCTTTTCTGGAATACAAAAACAGCAGAAAACAGGAACTGGCACTGTGGCATCTTGTTAATAGGTTAGTCCCAGAAAATGCATAAAAATGCTATGAAGTGTATATAAAACATGTAACAATTGGTATAATATCAACATGGAACATCAGAAATTATAGATACGTTTGAGACGTATCAAGCATCCCCAAGCTTAGTTCTACTCGTCCTCGAGTAGGTAAAACGATAAAAACAAAATAATTTCTGAGGTGACATGCTACAATCATAATCTTGATCAAATATTGTAAAGCACATGTTATGAATGAAGTGATCCAGGTCAATGGTCTATAGTTTGCTAGCAAGTAGATAATGAGCAAACAACTGAATCATATAAGCAAAAACTTTTCATGAATAGTACTTTCGAGACAAGCATCAAAGAGTTTTGCATAAGAGTTAACTCATAAAGCAATAGATTCTAAGTAAAAGGTATTTAACCAACACAAAGGAAGATTTAAGTTTCAGCAATTGCTTTCAACTTTCAACATATATATCTCATGGATATTTGTCAACACAAAGCATATAATAAGTGCAATATACAGCATATAAAAATTGTTGCACCAAAGTTGACACTAGTGTTTGCTTCTAAGATAGAAAGAAGTAGGAAAACTGACTCAACATAAAAGTAAAAGAAAGGCCCTTCGCAGAGGGAAGCAGGGATTAAATCATGTGCTAGAGCTTTTTAAGTTTTTGAAATCATATAGAGAGTAAAAATAAGTTTTGAGAGGTGTTTGTTAATTGTCAACGAATCAGAAAATGGAAAGTACAATATGACCCCTGCCAACCAGACTTTTAAGAGCGGCTCCCATGAAGGACGTTATTTCTACCAGCAAGGCAGATCATCCCTCTTTCTCTTTTGTTTACACATGCAGATATTTCACTGTTTGTCATTGCTTGACTGATAAATCAGGGCAAAAATGTGAAGAGAATTAAGCGGTTAAAGTTGTAATTAATTGGGACTGGGCACCCCATTTGCCAGCTCTTTTTGCAAAATTAATGGATAAGCGGATGTATATGCCGCTAGTCCGGTGGTAAAGTCTGTTTGACAGTTGACATAAAGACATCCACCCCGTCCTCATGAGCTTGGTAAACATTGACACAAAATAGGAGTAATAATTTTGAATAGTTTAAAGGTAGCACATGAAAAATTTACTTGGAATGGCAAGGAAATACCACATATAGGTAGTTATGGTGGACACAGATGGCATGGATTTTGGCTCAAGGTTTTGGATGCACGAGAAGCATTCCCTCTCAGTACAGAGTTTAGGCTAGCAAGGTTATTTGAAGCAAACACAGGATATCAACCGACACAGCAAGACTTATATGAAAACATATTGCAAGCATTATAAGACTCTACACTGTCTTCCTTGTTAACCAAACCCTTTTACTAGAAAATATCTAGACCTTAGAGATACCAATCATGCAAACCAAATTTCAACGAGCTTTACGGTAGTTCTTCATTAATAGGTTTTAACTACATGATACAAAAGCTTAAACATGAACTACTTGATAACTCAAAACAATTGACAAGTATCAAATTATCCAATACATGATCTACAAGAATATGTAAGCTTTTTCCATTATACCATCTACCACATGCAACATTTTCTGTTCCAACCAAACACCAATCAATTTATTTCAACATAAACTCTCCAAACAATTATAAGTGAAGCAAGAGAGTACTTTCTTTAAAAGAACTAACAGCTCTGAATAAGAGATGCATGCAAAACAGGAGCTAAAAGCATAGCAATAGCTAGATAAGAATACTCAACAAGTATAAGTGAAGAATAGGAGTATTCATATGAAAAAGCGGAGCGTGTCTCTCTCCCAATCAAGAATGCTGGGTCCAATCAAGTTGACCATAAGAAAAATAAAATACTGAAAATAAAAGCACACAGACGCTCCAAGTAAAGCACATATGATGTGAAAGAATTAAAATATAGTTTCACTAGAGATGACCTGATAAGTTGCTGATGAAGAAGGGGATGCCTTGGGCATCCCCAAGCTTAGACGCTTGAGTCTTCTTGAAATATGCTGGGGTGATCCATGGGAGCATCCCCAAGCTTAAGCTCTTCACTCTTCTTGATCACATTATATCATCCTTCTCTCTTGACCCTTGAAAACTTCCGCCACACCAAACTCAAAGTAATTCTCATTAGAGGGTTAGTGCACAATCAAAAACTCACATGTTCTATAAGGACACAAACATGACCGTTACTTTTAACATTAGCTACTGCCACTGATGTTATGTGAAGCTCTTCACCCTAAAAAAGAATTCCACTCAACACTAGTAAAAGAGAGAATGCGAAAAATAAAAGACAGAATCTGTCTAAACAGAACAGTCCGCAAAGACGAATTTTTTCGAGGCACTTACGTTGCTCAGATCGAAAAACTTTAAACTAACGAAAGATGCGTACATATCTGAGGATCACGCACAAAAATTTGCAGATTTAAATAATTTTTCTGTGATTTTACAGAATTAAAACGGTGAACAGCAGAAATCTGTTCCTGCGCAGAAATCCAAATCTAGCATCATCTTCCTATTAGAGGCAATACTTGGCACAACAATGCGATAAAATAAAGATACAAAGGAATTGTTACAGAAGTAAACAACTCCTTGACTCAAAAAAAAAGAAAAATTGCAGAAATAAAATAATGGGTTGTCTCCCATAAGCGCTTTTCTTTAACGCCTTTCAGCTAGGCGCAGAAAGTAAGAATCAAGTGTTTCCAAGTGATGAAGCATCAACAGAATAATTTGCTCTAACAATAGAATCAAAAGGTAACTTCATCTTCTTTCTAGGGAAGTGTTCCATACCTTTCTTGAGTGGGAATTGATATTTAATATTCCCCTCTCTCATATCAATAATAGCACCAACAGTTCTAAGAAAAGGTCTTCCCAAAACAATAGGACAAGAAGCATTGCATTCAATATCCAAAACAACAAAATCAACGGGGACAAGGTTATTGTTAACCATTATAAAAACATCATCAACTCTCCCCAAAGGTTTCTTTATAGTATTATCAGCAAGGTGAACATCCAAATAACAGTGTTCCAAAGGTGCTAAATCAAGCATATCATAGAGTTTCTTAGGCATAACAGAAATACTAGCACCAAGATCACATAAAGCATTGCAATCAAAATCATTCACCTTCATTTTAATGATGGGCTCCCAACCATCTTCTAACTTCCTAGGGATAGAAGCTTCATGTTTTAATTTCTCTTCCCTAACTTGCATGAGAGCATTAGTAATATGTTTAGTAAAAGCCATGTTTATAGCACTAGCATTAGGACTTCTAGCTAGCTTTTGCAAGAACTTAATTACTTCAGAAATATTGCAACCATCAAAATCAAAGTCATTATTATCAAAAGTAATGGGACCATTGTCTCCCACATCTCGAAAAATTTCAGCACTTTTATCAGGAACAGTTTCAGTGTTTTCAGGCAATTTTAAACGTTTTGCAACAGAAGTAGAGACATTGCCAACACCAATTACTTTACCATTGATAGTAGGAGGTTTGTTAACACTTGAGTTTACAGCATTTTCAGTAGTAGTAATAGTATAAACTCTAGCAATACTATTCTTTTTAGCAATTTCATCCTCTCTTGCCCACCTAGCATGTAAATCAGCTAACATCCTCACATTATTATCAATTTTAACTTGTATAGCATTGAGAGTTTTGCTCTCTTTAACATCATGAGGCATAGTTTTAATTTTTAACAAATCAACATCAAGAGCAAGACTATCAACTTTAGAGGCAAGAACATCAATTTTCCCAAACTTTTCCTCAACAGATTTATTGAAAGCAGTTTGTGTACTAATAAAATCCTTAAGCATGACTTCAAGATCAGAGGGTACACTCTTATTATTGTTGTAGGAATTACCATAAGAATTAACATAACCATTGCCACTATTAAAAGGATAGGGCTTATAATTGTTATTACCAAAATTATTCCTATAAGCATTGTTGTTGAAGTTATTATTTTTAATGAAGTTCACATCAACATGCTCTTCTTGAGCAACCAAAGAAGCTAAAGGAACATTATTTGGATCAACATGCATTTTTCCATTTGTAAGCATAGACATAATAGTATCAATCTTATCACTCAAGGAAGAGGTTTCTTCAACAGAATTTACCTTCTTACCTTGTGGAGCTCTTTCGGTGTGCCATTCAGAATAATTTATCATCATATCATCAAGAAGCTTTGTTGCAGCACCCAAAGTGATGGACATAAAGGTACCTCCAGAGGCCGAATCCAATAGGTTTCTTGAAGAAAAATTTAGTCCTGCATAAAAGGTTTGGATGATCATCCAAGCAGTCAGTCCATGGGTGGGACAATTCTTTACCAATGATTTCATTCTCTCCCAAGCTTGAGCAACATGCTCATTATCAAATTGTTTGAAATTCATAATGCTACTTCTCAAAGATATAATCTTAGCAGGAGGATAATATTTTCCTATGAAAGCATTTTGCATTTAGTCCATGAATCAATACTATTTCTAGTCAAAGATAGCAACCATTCTTTAGCACGTCCTCTCAAAGAGAAAGGAAAAAGTTTCAGTTTAATAATATCACCATCTACATCCTTATACTTTTGCATCTCACAAAGTTCAACAAAATTATTAAGGTGAGCAGCAGCATCATCAGTACTAACACCAGAGAATTGCTCTTTCATAACAAGATTTAAAAGTGCAGGTTTAATTTCATAGAATTCTGCGTTAGAAGCAGGTGGAGCAATAGGTGTACTAATGAAATCATTGTTGTTCGTGCTAGTGAAATCACACAACTTAGTGTTCTCAGGGGTACTCATTTTAGCAAAATTAAAACAAAACAGAAAGATAACAACTTGAAAATAAAAGTAACTAATTTTTTTGTGTTTTTGATAAATAAAGCAAACAAGACTAAATAAAAATAAACTAAGCAAGACAATAACAAAGTAAAGAGATTGGAAGCGTGAAACTCCCCTTGCAGAAATCCTCTTGCTCCCCGGCAACGGCGCCAGAAAAAGAGCTTGATTGCGTGGATCACACGTTCGTTGGGAGACCCCAAGAGGAAGGTATGAAGCAGTGTAGCAGCAGTTTCCCTCAGTATGAAACCAAGGTTTAATCGAACCAGTAGGAGCAAGAAATCACTTCTGAAGGTTGTTGGTGGCGGTTGGCACGCGCACACCAAATCGACGTGGAATCTGCACACAACACAATCAAACTACTTTGCCCCAACGAAACAGTGAGGTTGTCAATCTCACCGGCTTGCTGAAAACAAAGGATTAAACGTATGGTGTGGAAAACAGTAGTAAATTGCAGAGAATGAAAAGGAACAATGTTTGCAGTTGGTTGTATTATCAGTGTAAAAGAATGGACCGGGGTCCACAGTTCACTAGTGGTGTCTCTCCATAAAAGATAACTAACATGCTGGGTGAACAAATTACAGCTGGGCAATTGACAAAATATTGAGCGCATGACAATGCATATATATGACATGATGATTACTATGATATTCATGTGGGCATTACGACAAAATACATAGACCGTTATCCAACAGCGTCTATGACTAATAATCCACCGCCAGGTTGTCATACCGAGTTCCCCGTTGGTATTAAGTTGCAAGCAACGGATAATTGCATTAAGTAATGTGCGTAATGTAAACAAATGCATTAGACCTAACGGCGCACCCTTAAGCTAAGCATCGGTTATTTTATCCCTAGTGGCAACAGCACATCCACAATCTTAGAAGTTATTGTCACTCTCCCAGATTACCGGAGGCATGAACCCACTATCTAGCATAAATACTCACTCTTGGAGTTACAAGCATCTACTTGGCCAAAGCATCTACTAGTAACGGAAAGCATGCAAGATCATAAATAACATATAAGATAGATTGATAATCAACTTGACATAGTATTCAATATTCATCGGATCCCAGCAAACACAACATGTAGCATTACAATAAGATGATCTTGATCATGATAGGCAGCTCACAAGATCTAAACATGATAGCATAAAGTGGAGAGACAACCATCTAGCTACTGCCATGGACCCGTAGTCCAAGGATGAACTACTCACGCATCACTCCGGAGGCAGGCATGGTGATGTAGAGCCCTCCGGTGATGATTCCCCTCTCCGGCAGGGTGCCGGGAAGAGCTTCTGAACCCTCCCGAGCTAGGGTTGACGGCGGCGGCGTCTCTGGAACTTTTCGTGGATAATGGCTCGGGTTTAGGGTTTTCGCGTCGGGAATAAATAGGCGAAAGGGCGGCGGCTGCGGAGCCACGAGGGCCCCACACCACCCCACGGCGCGGCAGGGGGGCCCGCGCGGCCCCATGGTGTGGGTGCCACGTGGCCCTCCTCCGTCTCTCCTCTGGACTCCGTCTTCGTGTTGGAAAAATAGGAGGTTCTGTCCAAGTTTCGTCCAATTCCGAGAATATTTCCAGACTAGCTTTTCTGGAATACAAAAACAGCAGAAAACAGGAACTGGCACTGTGGCATCTTGTTAATAGGTTAGTCCCAGAAAATGCATAAAAATGCTATGAAGTGTATATAAAACATGTAACAATTGGTATAATATCAACATGGAACATCAGAAATTATAGATACGTTTGAGACGTATCAGCAGTCCATTGTATACCATGTATTTTGTCATCTCTAAGATGACATGAATTAATAAAACAAAACAGTCTTCTCGACCATTTTACATGCCCACCATGATACTCCAAAAGAGGAGAAGCCAAAAGGGACAAAAAAAAAACATATGCGCTCGCACACACTTTTTTTTTAAATAGTAGATGCTCAAACTGAGCATCTGAAAATGATTTAGACGGCGGTTCAGGTCATGACATTGACGAAGTTATCACATCGCGTTTTTCTAAAGGAATTGTATGTCTTTATGAGACACACAACGGTCAAACTTGTGGTTTGAAATCTGGTGAGGTTCAGGTACACCCAATTTGGTAGTCATCCAACCCTCAACCACAACAAAGATAAGCAACGAATGTATCAGTCCGCTAGTATCCATTCAATGTTAATAGCAATCAAGGCGCGACCAAAGATGGAGCCATCTAACCATTGTTTCTAATTAACACCCGTATTTTTTGATCTTCTTTAGAACTAACATAACTCATACATATATGCAATGATATCCGACTTTTAGAATCACATACTACCGAAAACACGTGATAACCTCGGTTTTTGATTTTTTTTTTTCATGTAACCACAATATTCTAGGTAATTTCTAACTTCCAAATTTCTCAAGTTAGTTTGTTTGATCATTTTTTATATGTGGCCCACAATCAGTGATGAAGTGGCCATCGTGCTTGAGCAATAGGTGTGAAGCTTGTTTTGAAGTATGCCACATAGGTTACAACTTTTAAGTGGCAAAGAGAAGCCATGGCCATATGCTACATTCGCATAACCCATGCTAAGAATATAGGTGTAAAACATACTTGAAAGTTAAGACTTTTTGGCTTAAGACGTCATAGGCAAAGGTTAGAGGAGGATCACCGTTGGGTTGGGACTTCTTTCTCGCTCATTTTACCTCATAACAGTCGCGTGTGAGATGATAAGTGCAACAATTACACCTCATAACATACTCTAGCACTTGAGGTCCCGCTTGGAAAGGCGATTTCGTTTCCATCTCATAATTATCTGCTGCAGATTAGTAGGTTGCACAACAAAACCGCGGAGTTTTTGGAATCCTCAATGGTCAGTGCGATTTAGTGGAGGTATTGGCCTAGAAACGAGGGAGATGGGGAAATGGTAACACCGAACCAGGCGCAACTTTAGGATCGGTTCGGGATACGGACCGGTAATCATGTCAGTTTTGGGCGTAAAAACAGCCAACCAAGTGGAGTCTTAGGGCACCGTATGCACGTTCGATGAGCATGCGTAGCACGTAATGGACCGGATTATCACTTTTTTTCGGGTCTAAATGAGTCGAAAAAATGGTCAAAGGAGTAATATCAATGAGGAAGTTTTACAAATTACCCTAGAAGCCTATGAACAATGTTGTTTTTTAATTGTGTTCTAGTGCCTTCGATTTTGAAGTTTCGATTTTCTCCGTATTTACTCGTATACGTTTGGCGTGCACTAGAATATGCTGCAAGGTTCCACTCCGATACGAATCTATAATGATTAAGACACTCGAGACAATGAGACGTGCAACTAACAGTACACCGACACGGCACCTAACCGTAAACGAAATGGAAATAAATAAGAGCGGCGCTGGTTGCACGTTCCGGTTTGGTAGGTCGACCCACCGTACCGCTGGGGCAGGTCAACATCACAAGCCGAATTCTTTTTTTTTGACACCTCCAACTTCACCACGTATATTCACCCGGAATCCACATACAACAGTACATAGAAAGAACAAACGAAGAACAAACACGAGGGAGAGGAGCCAGAACCAGCTCGAAGATCACCAGCTTCACCGGCGATGAAGACGAAGCGCAGCATCCGCCGTCTTGCCACTGCCTGGGAAACATTTGTCCCTTGAAAGACGCCCGCGTAGACTGCCCGCCGCGCCGCGGCGGAGCTCCTGTCGATGAACGCCAAGGCGGACGCCCCCCTGGCTCAGCAACGCCTCCAAACCCCAGCCACCTTCGGATCCGTCGCTGGAGAACCTGAAGAACACGAGCATCTCTGGAATCCGGCCACCAGATCCGCCGCCTACGCGGATCTGACGGGAAGCAGACGGCCCCGAGCACCACGCCGGGCCTCGAGCGCCTGCAAGACGAGCACGACGACGGCGAGCTCCGAAGAGATCCACCGCCGGAGAAGACCGCGCCGCCACCAAACCACCCACCGGCAGCCCCACCTCCTCCAGGACGCCGCCGGCAGAAGCTCCACCCTAACCTACCGTATGTACAGGCCAGAGGCGGGGATCCCCCACCCTCCCGCCGCCGAAGCGGCCGGCGGAGGGGAGGAATCCCACGCCTCAGCGGCGAGACGCGGTGGAAGGACGGAGAGGATCCAAAAATCGCCTTCGCGCTTCCTGTAGACGAGGAGGGGGACGGCGCTGACCAAGGGGTGCTTCAAGGCTTCTAACGCATTCACAAGCCGAATTCAGCAGGGAGCATATCTCCTTTCGAAACCATGAGCAAGAGCATATACTCATTATGTAGAAATAACGAATCGAATCTTCAAAGTACTTCCAAGGAAACAATTGTGTCAAAAACCAACTCGTGATGAATCCAGGTGGGAAAATCATCGAGGAGAGAACTGAACTTGCTGGCGCAGAGACAAATGCTACATCTCAAACATGCAATGGTAACAAGGCACGTGCCTGACACCGCCGCAGCGGACACCTAGACAAGCGGCAGCAGTACCGGTGAGTATAACATTATGCGAACTACTAAAGTTTATTGCAGCTGGTGTATTCTCCAAGCAAGCAAAACGGAGTGTCAGGTAGGCGTCAAATGAGAGGAAGCGGAAGAAAAGGGAGGGGTTGCAGAGAACAAAGTCCCTAGAGTGTTAAGGCTCTAAGCGGTCTCCACATCGGGCACGGCATCCACAGCTACGTCTTCAGGCTCGGCGTCCTTCTGCTCGACGAAGTCATACGCAAACTCCTCCTCTGAAGGATCCTCCTCCACGCTTCTGCCAAAGATGAATGGCCTCTTGCCCATCGTCGTGAAAGGCATCAGCCCCAGTGCACGCGCTGTTTTGATCTCCCTCGCAACCTTGCGCTGAGCTTTCGCACTTATCTTAGTCTGCAGAGCCGATCAATATGTTAGCCACCTCAACAGAAGCATCATCAGAAAAGTGCAATTGCTATTTGAATTCAGACATTCCTTTAGTCGAGATGTGTCATTCAGCTCTGAATACTACAATATGCATTATTGTCAACAGTCTGAGAAAGCATGGTGAAATGGGTTTATACTACATACATCAGGAACACAGGAATGTCTTCACCCTAATTTTCCTATTTTATATGAAGGACAGGAAAATATCATTACCTGATTCCTCTTGATGATAATGCCAGCTTCTGTGAGGAAGTTGGAGAGGAATCTAACATTCTGCAAGGAATAATTCCATCTGGTCAGAAACTGCAACTTCAAGATAATTGCAGTAGCCCAAGATATTGGGATGAATCATGCATGCAAGAGCGTGTCTAACAGTAGGTAATTATTTGAAAATAATGGTTACAGACCACCAAAAGATAAGCAGTTCCGTTATATACCGCTTGAGCAAACTAGTACACTTCCAACGAAAGGATTACCCCGTTTAAATGTTACCTCTAATGTGGCTTCAATGCCATGACGAAGGTGGCATTTTGATTGGTTAGACAAGCTTTCGACAAACAATCACTCCAGTATTGCTATTCAATTTACGTCACACATAAAATGATGTCCCTAGATTTGTAACAAAAATACCCATGGTTGTAATATTGTATCACATAAAGCGGAGTATCTGCTGGTCAAAACTTTGTCTCAATCTAAATGTGGCCTACGTTTTGCAACAAAGCGAGTGCAATTTGGCATATGTCACTTCCTCTGAGATCCCCCTCCCCCTGAGTTCAGTTAGCCAGCTTGCTCTCTCACTCAAGCGCAATTCTAACATATTAGCTCCATTAAACTGCCATGTGTTGCAGCAAGATAACTATGTGAAAGGCTTCTGCAGATTTCCAAATAATTTGATCTTGTTGGTTGTGAACAGTAAATAAAATTCTCTTTTCCTGATGTCAAATGTATGGCTAGGTTTGAGTTTTTTTTTAAAGTTCTTCCTGTAGATGTTTGGTGTATGTATGCGGTTTTCATACGAGAAGGTAATGGATGGTGCCTGTTGCCGAGCACATGATGTACGCAGGACAAAAACATTGTCACTATTCTCGAAGAAGGTTTTACTTTTACCAATATGTATTTTGGGATGAGGAGATCAATAAGTGAACAAGACTAATGAGCCAGGCTCTAGGCAACACGAACAAAAAATTCAACAAGTCCATTATTTTGTTTGGCGAGGAACAAGTTCATTGTTGCGCTTAAGAAGATTCGTATAAAAGGTTGTTAGCTCACAGAACTTTCCAAGTGATATGGTCTTCGTCTTGAAAATTGTCTACCTTTCTTTGTGCTGATAGGTACAGTTTTCATTTTGTTATGTAATGCAGGTGGTGCAATATTAGTCTGCAGTTGGTAGGGGTTTATGTGGTAGTAACACGTGAGTGACTTATGGAAATAAGAAAGAAAAATAGGGAATATAGTATGTTTCATGCCCACCTAACAACCCAACAATTTCTGGTTTTGACACTTAATGTGATTCAGTATACGCATCATCTTGTAAAATTATAAGAAATGTGAGGCAATAACTCGAATCAACAGGATAATAAGCAGCATGCCAGCTTACTATACTGATGTTAATAATTGCTAAACTCAAATAAGGGATAGGAAGCATCAAGAGAAAATGTCTGAATCTCACAGCTTTAGGTAGTGTAACAATATGTTTGGGCAAATTAGCACGGGCGTTAACACTATATTCATTTAGGCTATGACTTACTCCATTCACAATAGAAAAGCCGTTCGGAGCTTACCATAATAATTATATACCTGAACTTCGTACAGGTTAACGGTTCTAGAATTCACAAACTTGCAAGATCTATAATTTACAAGCTGCCAAAGTACTACAGATCGACGACTAGATTTAAAACAAATATTGAACCAGTTCACATAGGTTGCCAAAAGTAGATGTTCTTACCCTAAAATCGGCTTTCTTTAAAACGTCCTTTGTAGTTGTTTCAAACTGAGGTCTAGGGGGGTTCCTTGCGGCTGCGGGTCTTGTAAGGTCAAGATCCTGCATACAGTAGGGTTGGATAAAATCTGATGTTAGAAGAGTATCACTCTAGTACATAACATCCTTGCATAAGTAAATAATAAATGTAATTTAGAGAGATATTGTATCTTTCTGTGGTTTACAATTTCTTAGGCAATAGTGGATCAGACGAGACAAACATCTATCCACTATAGAGTACTAAACCGTGTGGGTATATATCAGCACACCACAATCTAGCTCACCATTTAGCCACATTTCCTAAATAGTTTTATGGGTAAAACGAACATCAAGATTGCAAGAGAGCTGTGATCTGTTTTTTTACTTGAACCATTGAAGTAATGAACAGATATCCCTCTTACCTTGACAGTGTAAGTCGAGCCTCGCCTGTAATTCACATCTGGCCTATACTCATAGTCATCGTCCTCGACCTCGTCCGTCATATGAAAGGTGCGGGCCGCATCATCCAACTTCTCGTCCATGCCATCGTTCAAGGAATCGAAACCGTCCATGCTCCCGCTAAACCCAAAGTTATCCCCGTCACCAAACACAGAGTTACCCCTGCCACCGTGCCGACCAAAGTCACCCATCCCAGAGCCCATCCTTTGTCTTCCGAAGGAGCTCCCAGCCCCATCGAGATTCCTGAAGAACGGCTTATCATCTTGCTCCTGCTGTTTTCCAAACAACCGGTTTTCAAATTGTTCCGCGCTCTCGCCCGCGCCCTCTTCTGCGAAGCAACATTCGAAGCAAACAAACATGTAAAAACAACAGCATCGCTAGGACATTTTGAACATCAATTCCCCAAAAAACACGCAGCCCGTCATCACGAAATGATGGATTTGGGCACGCGAAACCTAGACAGCAGGTTCGCCTTGAACCTAGATCTCTACCGGCTGCAGCCGCTAATCGATTCGATCTTTGGTTGAACATAGAAAGGGTGATCTAAGTCCGGATGCGGCAAGAGGCGTTGGAAATACTGAAAAGGAGGGGTTATGGGGGCTCACCGGTCTGGAAGGAGCGACGGAACGAGGAGGCCACGGACGGAGGCTCGGAAGGTAGGAGTCGGCGGAGCGAGCCGGGTCGCGGAAGAGATCGTCTCAACGCCGAGCTCGCCATCTCGCTCAGTGACTCGTCGGCGGCGCCGCAACCGGTCACCAGAGGAAGAGGTTTTAGCACATAACACCACTGGGGCTTTTTTTCCCGCAGAACCACAACCCTAACTATTTTTTTGCGGAGAACACCAACATTCAGGGTAATTATTTGTGGAGAACACAAAAGGTGTTGTTAGCTTGTTTGACCACCAATTAGGAAGTTGGGCCCGTCCGTCAGGATGCCATCGTGGCAGATCAAGACCACTCCCACCAAGAAACTGGTCTGGTTCAAACCCAGTTTGAACAGAGAGCCATCGGCGGCCACCACCGTCCGGCTACCGGAGACCAGCGACGGTCGAAGGACCGACGGCGCCAGCGACGGGATGAGGGAGCCAGAGCTTGCGGGGTGGGCGTCGGTAGTGGCGACACACTTGTCTGGACTAGCGGCGCTCGCCCTGCGCGAGATTGGGGGAGTGGCCGTACTCGGGCGCCAACGGGCGATTCGGTAGTGGCGGTGCGCCGGCGACGAGCACTTCAGCTGAATCGAGCAGACCATGTTGTAGCTAGCTGAATTGAGCAGGGCATGATTGGGTTTCCCTGTAGCGAAGCAAAAATCGAGCCAGCTGAATACATGGCCGGCGTCCTTGTCGTCGGCGCGCGGCCGCATCCGCCGCCATTGATGGTTCCATGGTAGCCACCTCCGATGCCTGCCCGTGTAAGACAGGCGCGCCGTCATGCCCATCCATCCCGCCCATCCTCCATGCCGGCTCTCCGCCGCGCCCAACACCGTTGTCGCTGGGTTCGTCGCCGGGTCGCATTCTGGCTGGCTCTTGCCGCCGCCGCTGCAAACCCTCGACCGGACGAGGGGCTCTGTTCGATTTGATCGAACCTGTTTTGTTTGTTCAGCTCTACAGCCTACTGCCACGGTGGCACCCTAACGGGTGGGCCCAGCTTCTTAATTGGTGGTCAAACAAGCTAACATCGACTTTGTGTTCTCTGCAAATAATTACCCCAAATGCTGGTGTTCTGTGCAAAAAATAACTAGGGTTGTGGTTCTGCGCAAAAGAAGCCCCAACAAGTGGTGGTATGTGCTAAAATCTCCCAGAGGAAGACAGGGAGGGGGGAATGGGTGTTTTGGACTTCTATTTGCGTTTCGGACCCCGTAGATGCCCCCTTTTGCGTTTCGTCTTTCCAAGTCAGCTGAAGGCCTTCTAGTTTGTCCGAACCTACTCTTTGTGAGGACATGACCAAAAAATGATAAAGGTCCGCGCTTTATTACTCAAAATATTCGGGAATTACACTTGGTCTCTACATAAAAAAATGCAGACGACAAATTCGCTAATGGTTTGAGTTATATTCGAGTGAGTTTACTTGTTCTTTGACCCGAGGCACATAACGAGCTTTTCAAAGCGCATATGTGATCTTCCGTAACAACGCTATGTTATCTCTTCCCATTTCTATGATTATAATCAACGATGGGTCTGACCATACTTCTATAACAAGATTTTATGTTTGACGATACAACGGATAAGTAATACTCCATAACAATGTTATGTTGTCTCTTCCCATTTCTATGACTATAATCAACGATGGGTATTTCTATAACTACAACGGAGTACCTGTGGCTGTAGTGATGTAGCAAAGTCAGCGTTGAACACCGGAAGTGGAGGAAGCAGTTCTCAATGAGGGATTGGTGGGCTATGTAGCCTTGAGAATAGATGTGGAACATGAGAACTTCAAAGTGGAAGGAGATGAGCAAGGCTAACAAGTTTGAAGAGCACAAATTGATATCTATCCAGAGCTTAATGTTGCTTATCACTTATGTATGCATTAGTCTTGCACCATATTGATATACCTTATAATTTGGTAGTTATGTTACATATATAGCATAGCACGATACGTAAATCGTAATAAATTAAGATATGTATACATATTTTTATTTGTACTACCACTCATTTAATGATAAAACAACTTTTCTATGAAACAACATGCCACGTCATCCACCAATGTGGATATCACCCATGTGAACGTTACAAATTCGTCCATGACATTGTTCAAAAGTTTGCTCGACAGAAATACTAGCCAAAACATTTTGATATAAAATTTATGAGATAGTACCCTGTTGAAACCAAGTCAAAAAAGGAAGATAATGTTCTAAGGTAAGACAAAGCAACTATTCATTCCTATATTTAGTTTTTCATGCCTCCAAGATTTAACCTAAAATTTTAGATGAACACCACCTGATCAACACAACATATGTTTTTAGAATTTCATGAACCTTTGAAATCTGGTTTTCTCTCGGTTTTCACAGGTTTCCGTGGTATTTACACCGGATACTTTTTCATAATTTATCCAAACAATTCTCCGTTTTGCTGCTTTGTCTACTGATGATCGGAAAGGAAGCCGGGGCTAAATTGCAAAACATAGTCTCGCACCGTCGCACGTTCGCTCGCCCCATCTGTGACGAGCTATGGCGGCGGTCGCGGCCGCGGCGACGATACTCGAGCTGGACCCTCTGCACGAGCGCGCCGGCCGCGTCATCGAAGACATCGTGCGGCTGGAGAAGAGGATCTTCCCGAAGCACGAGTCGCTGGCGCGCTCCTTCCAGGACGAGCTCAAGCGCCGGAACACCGGCCTGATCTACTCGACGACCGGCGCCGGACACGACGGGGAGGTCACCGGGTACGCCATGTACACCTGCGCCACCTCACTCTGCGCCTCCATCACCAAGCTCGCTGGTGAGACTTCCCGCACTGACGTCACCCGCCTCGTCGATAAAACCAGTACTCAGAGCTGCCGTACCATTTGTCCGTCTGAATTCTGAACTCTTGGTGCGTGCAGTGAAGGAGAGCTGCCGGAGGCAGGGCCTCGGCGAGGCCCTGCTGCAGGCCGCCGTGGAGAGATGCCGGAGGAAGCGGGTCCAGCGAGTGTCCCTCCACGTCGACCCGACGAGGACGGCCGCGGTGGCGCTGTACCGGAAGGCCGGGTTCCAGGTCGACGCCACCGTCGAGGGCTACTACTCGCCGCAGAGGAATGCCTACCGGATGTACATGGATCTCTAGGAATCATCAGAGCAACAAATTCTTTTTCGCCAGTTGTGTTGTTGTTGTGCTCAAAATGATATTTTCTGAATCCAAGTCGGAAACCCAGGATTAATATGAATTTATGTGCTTGAAACTATCCTCGATCCTAAATAACAACATCCCAGTACAGTCTCTTGATTCTGTTTTACAGCGGATGTATTTACTGATGATTCTGTCGTTTCAAACTTACTGGTATTACCAACTGAAGACACTGTTTGCTGAAGAGCGAACTCAGTTACGAGTTACTCCCTCCGTTTATAAATATAAGATGTTTTAGGTTTTGTCCATATTCACATGTATATAGATGTATGTGAACATATTTTAGTGTGTATGTACATTTATTTGGGTTTGCACCTAGCCAAACATGTGAGCTAGCTAAAACATCTTATATTAAAAAAAAACGGAGGGAGTACCATACAATAAGAGTTATACCAGTTTCTCAGCGAGAGCATCAGATTTAGTGCAACTTCTTGGGCAGTTCAATGCAACTTCTTGATGTTATGTCGATTTCGCTGGCAATAATCAGTAACATAATTATGCAGCATAAACACTTGACACAGAAATGATAAGAACTCTGAACCATTCTAGAGAGCAAGTACCAGCTTCAGTGCTCAGACCTGAAAGCAGCTTTGTACAGCCAGAAAAAAAAAACACGCGAGAATGGCAAACAGCACTGCCTCCATTTGGTGCAAGCTCGAGTTCTCTATTAACAGAGCCATGTCAGAAATATATACAAAGTGGCTGGATACGCTTAGCTTAAGCATGCAACTAAATAAGATTCTAAAATGCAAACAGAAGGTTTGCGACTATAAACGCGACAAGTACATGCATTTCAAAGAGCTTGAGTACAAGCATGGAACTCAGCGAGCTTGGTGTATAGATAAATAGGAACTGGGCGCTTGGCCGAGGGCCTTGATAATGCCGCAAGTGCCGTTCATTTTATGTGGGAATCATAAACACTGAAGATGACATCAGGCACAATCAGAGGCAGCTTGTTTATGTACATGAACAGCCTTCTGAGGTTCTCTCTTGACACTGTCTCCATGTCGACAACGTCTTGGTCCTCGACGTAGATCCACAAGTCACCAGGGTCGGTCTTCTTCAAGTTGTCACGGCAGAACGGACAGGACTGTGATCTTGAGTTCCTGCAACACAATATTTTCTATATTAAAAAAACACAATATTTTCTGTTAAAAGTATTGTTTTTATAACAACAAACTGACGCTGCAATGATCGTAACTACATGGCAGCTCCAGAATGTTAAGAGAAAAATCAAAGTTATGCTACCTGAAAAGGTGCGCATGGACTGCGAGAAAACAGACATATCATAGATATTGTAGGAACACTGCATGGAAGTGGATAAAAAGTTGATACACCTGAGAGCTCGTTTGGCACCCATCATTTCATTTCATTTGACATAAATGAAATGATTCATTTGGAAAGTGAAATGATAGGGTTAGGAATAGGAATTGGTATAACACACAATAGGCATTTGCTGGAATTCCAAATGAAATGAAATGTCAATTTCATGCCAGCCAAACAGGTTGAGCCTGGAATCACAAATGAATTCCATAATTCCAGCTCGAAATGATGGGTACCAAACGACCTCTGAAGTGAATTGCCATTATCCACTATGGGGCTAACAGTGTTTGCTAACACATGGAACTAGGTTGATCTGCAGACCACACCGTGTCTAATTAGTGAATACCTAGCTAACGTAAACGTAAGTATGACCTAAGCCTACACTATCATGTCCTGCAATGAACTGAACTACATACAAGCATAAGAGTCTAGATTAGACAGGGTGTGTACTGAAGCGGACCAGAAATTAGGTTAACAATCAATGCTCGATAGCAGAGTCGAGTTGTTCAGAGCAAAGAACAATAGTATAATACAGTTCAAAATATTTTTAAGTTGTCAGTGAGTGCAAATTTAGATAACAGTTTGCAAATTGGACATCCAATTTGTAACGCTACTCATATCAGGAATGATGAAATCATTGGCAATGAAGATAAATAAATAAAATGATGTACTATCCCTGTTTTGTTTAGTTACTGGGCATTCATAATCATGCCCTGTTTACAAGGTCTTGATTGTGTATAAGGTTATATAAAAGCATATAATCTGGGAGCAGTAACCTGAAAATGGCGTAAGCTTTCATTATTCTGAAGATAGATCCATGCTACAGAAGAATAATAGGAAGTGTAGCACACATAACACGAGGCCTAAATAGAGGGCTAGACTTATCTATATAGCCAACATTATCAACAGCTGCACGTTTGTCAGGGAGTGAGAAGGGTTACACGCCAAATGCTGTCACACGAAATGCATGCGGAGAAACTGAAAGTTTGTGCATACCAGTCCTGGCAGCATCTGAGGCACATAGCATGCGTGCAGTTGGGCAGCACAACTTTGCTGTTCATCTCCATGCAGATCCCGCATTCCTCTTCCCTCTCGGCATCAATATCGGATAAGCTGCTTGTTTCGTCTTCATCTGACCTTCTGTACCTCTCGTTGCACACGGCCTTCTGCTTCTTGTCCTCCAGATCGGTGATTCCTCTTTGCAGTTGCAGCAAAGAAGGAAATATCACAGCTGTATAAAGATTTCGGTCAGTAAAATAGTACAAATAGTAGGCAAGCACCATAGTTAGTTAGTTTTTTTGAGCAATTGATAAGCACCACAGTTAGACCCTCAGGTCAATTAACAAGGAACTCAGCAGTTACCATAAAATTCCTTGATACTGGCTTTCCTCTCATGAGTCGACATGGTGGTTGTGCCATCGATATAGACCTGCAGAACGAGCTACAATCTCAGCAAAAATGAGTGAGGATCGAACCAAAAGCCATGGTGCAGGTGAACATTCGACGGAAACCTTGTATATGAGGATCCTCATCAGACCGAGAGCCCCGGCGAGGCTGCAGTCTGTCCACTGCACCAAGAAGAGGAATATATGAGCGGCGGGGCTAAAAGAGAGCCGCATCTGCAGGCACGCGCCATCGTATTCCCGGGGAAATTCAGTTGCCCTGCACCACGTCAAGCACGCATAAACATTAAACAAACAACATCTTGCATTATTTCACTGGAAAGATCAGTTGCAGTCAGAGATCCCAAAATCACACTAGCTACCTTCTCATCCCTTTTTCGTTCAAGAGATTATAGTATAGAAGGCTGAAACACATGGGGAAGGTAGAGCAGAGTGTTTTAATATGCCATGGCGATCTCCTCCCGATCTACCACCACTCCGGCGCTCGTGTGCTCACGGATAATGATAATTACGCAAATTGAACAACCGGGACCAACCCCCACCTCACGAGCCGGAGGCGCCGACACGCGGCTCGCCCACCCTCCGATCGGTCGACCGATCCCCCGCAGGCCGCATTTCGCAGCCGCGGCGGCAGCTCGAGGGCGTCCCACCAGCCCGACGGAAACCCAAGAACCGCGCCCTCCCACCGACAACGAGGAAGCGAATTTGGGGGCGAAATCGGGTGGGAATCGAGGGGCTTACAGGGTGTTGGCGTGCTGGATGTCAGCTTCGAGCACCTTGAGGGAGTCCCTGTACGCCTTCCGCATCCTCCGCCCTTCTCATCCAACCACCGGGAAATGAAATCACACCAGCACCGACACCGGCAACAACAACCACGGCGCCGAATCTCCTCCTCGATCGCGCGCGCTCTCCCGATATGATGCTGGTGCTACGCGGCTGGGGTCTGCGGTTGCATTTGGGATTATCCTGGCGTCGGGGTGGGTGCGGGGAAGGAAAGGAGTGGTCTTTTGAAGGAGGTGGGAGGGGGAAGGGAGGATCGGGGGAGGCGAGTGTGCCTGCCGGATGCGCGGACTGGGGAGGGAGGAGCGCGCGCGCGGCCGGCGCCACGTGGGCGTGGAAGCGTCGGGAAGCGTGAGAGAGCGCCACGGCGCGACGGAGGCGGACCCACCGCGGTAGCAGGCGTACGTGTACGCAGAACCGACGACAGAGCTGCTGAAAATCAACGTGAGCTGCCGAGGTCGATGTGTTATCGTTATCGCCATCCTCCTGTCCTGTCGCCACATTTAACTTCGTGCAAATCCTCACCCTCCTCCTCTAATCCTATGATTTCGATTCAGGAAAAACATAGAAATAGGGAAAGATCTTAATGGATTTGGGATTTGATAGAATTGGGTGAAGTCATAAGAAAAACCGACAAGAAACTGATGTAACACAAAACACAACACGCTAGCCCCAAGGTCGCGCTCCACGCCAAACGAATAAAACCGACACATAGACACAAACACTTCGACGCAACAAGGCAGATGTGATAAACCGGATGGCTCCGATCTCCACGACGAAGATGAAAAATGTGAGCCAGCAACAGGAACAAACCGAACACCATTCTCAGAGGTGAAGGGGCTCCACAATGATGTCTCCAAAGAGAGGAGCGGCGTCTGAGTGCCGAAATCGTCGGCACCAACCAAGGGTGATGCATGGTTTCACACAGAGCTCAACAAACCCGAGGCCACGTCCGGCTGTGTGATGTAGCTGAGCTTGTCTTGCAGCTCGTCGTCGCTGACCACTAACACATTGCACTAGTCCCTCCACCTGGCTGAACATCCCAGGCGAGGCCCCAAGAGTATAGGGACACAAAAGCGCTGCACTCGCCAGATCACACGAGGGATCTAGGGTTTCCCACGGAAAATTCGGGGCTGGTGAGTGAGGGCACCTTCACACTGAATCCTTCCAGAAGGATGCGATTCCCAAGAGTGTCAACGTTGTATGTCCCAATCAGAAACATGGCAAATCTTATGCCCGGGGATGAGACACGAACTACACGCACGAACTACACGCCCGTCCCGCGAGGACTAGCCACACCAACGCTGCAAACCCGCACACTAACTTCCAACCTTGTGTGCTCGACAGTCCGAGGCCACCAATGGAACTAGGTGCTGGGCGAGGAGTCTAGGACCGCCTTGCGCTGAGCCAACTAGCTCACCATGACAAAGTAATTTGTCATCTGAGCCGCCTCCCCGTATCTCGAGCGCCACACCAAGCTGTAGCCCGACGAGTACCCACCAAGGGTCGTCATCCAACGACTGTCGTGAAGACCATCCGTTGTTGAAGCCGTCAAAATTGGGCGACCGAGCCCAACCCTCCAATGCCAGCCCAACCCTCCAATGGCACCACGCCTAAGCTCCCCATGAGCTGACGAGGACAATCAATGTCTGGATCATCACCACAAGGTGCCTGATGACGCGGCCACATATGTCTAGCCCATCACGCGCCATCACCTCTCGCCCTAACCTTCTTCTTCGTCAGCTCGGTCGTTTGCCGAGAAGGAAAGGAGGATCCTCGTGGTTGTTTTGAATGGGTGGGCAATAGGGTCGTCCTCAACGAGCTTCTCCATGGCAAAATCACCACCATAACACACATACGGTAAGTTGTGGTTACATCCAAACTTTTCGTGTTGATCTTCCCTAGAACTGTGTAGTGACGCAACCATTTAAATTATACTAAGCATGCTTAACCATAATTATGCATCATGCTTCTCGTAATCATGCATTAACATAATTGCATTGTCATGAAAATAACTAGAATTTCAAACTTTGGCTCATTGCCTTCATTATCTGCAGCTAAACTTTAAAATGGTGATTATGTTAAAACTTACTCAAACATCCCTTGTCTATGTTACATATAGTTTTTACTTTTTTACAATATGCATGTGTTATTTATTTTCCTATCAGAAGCAAACGCCCCCAAGTTCACTAGTTTCGTGGTAGAAAAATGGAATGCAACATTCCTGTCGTCGGTTCTTTCGGATATTGGGCCGACAGTTATGCAATCGCTTTCGTGAGGTACACAATCTCCAATTCTCTTGTCTTGCTTGGCAGTTTTTTGCTGCACTAGGATTATTATTAAGTTAATTGTAGTAGAGGATGGAGACATGAAGCGCATAGCTCTTCCTATGATTTTATCCTTCACGATATTCCCTGGTGACGATTTCAGTGCTAGAGACAAAGATATTTCAATGCATTAGTTTTCTCCTCCTCGGCCCCGCAACTAGCCGTAGGAGTAATAGATTGCATTGTCGGCTAATTTCCACTCGCCATTAAGCTGATGGACCTAGAAATCTACTCTCTTTCTAATATAAGACTTTTTATGGGGTTTTGAATTATACATATCTGAACGTATTTCGATACATTAGTGTGCAGATTCGAGTAAATGGCACTGGCGGTCACACAACTCGTCCGCTATGTGCACTTAAGTCACACAACTGGAAAACGGGATTTTTTGGTCACACAACTGGACTTTTGGTGCACGCAGGTCACAAACCCCACATGTCAGTCCGTTTTCCGTTGCAGGAGTGCTGACATGGACATGTAATTTTGCAGAAAACCCCCTGTATTTTTGACATTTTGCAGAAAACCCCCTGTAATTGGACCCAAATTTGGGTTTTTTTGCGAAATGTCCAAAAATACGGGGGTTTTCTGCAAAATTACGTGTCCACGTCAGCACTGCTGCAACGAAAAACGGACTGACATGTGGGGTTTGTGACCTGCGTGCACCAAAAGTCCAGTTGTGTGACCAAAAAATCCTGTTTTCCAGTTGTGTGACTTAAGTGCACATAGCGGACGAGTTGTGTGACCGCCAGTGCCATTTACTCTACAGATTCACTCATTTAGCTCTGTATATAGTCTGTCTCGAGATATATACTCCCTCCGATACAAAAAAATTATCGGAAGATATACCTACAAGTTAGTCACGACATATATTATGGACCAGAGGTAGTATTATATCATAAAACAGAGGGACTAGAATACAAAGGACGGCTGTGGATTCTCAATACAAGACCCCTACTATTAATGATTGATAATTAGGGGCCTGATAATTGTGGATAAACAGCTTAAGGGCAAGCACGACAAGTCACCGGGTATCTCTAGCTCGACTCACTGCATCGGCTGCTTTTAGAAACTGCTCGGTCCTTATCCTCCACGGCGTTGCTGGCCCACAGTTTGAATTGAAAATCGAAAGGTTCTTGTCTTATCAACTCGTCTCGCTTCACTGCATTTCGCTCGTCTCGATCGGTGCAGCTGTCGCATCTCATGGACTATACGTTTGTATGTCAAAAGGAAGGAGTACATGTTTTAATTTTATATCCTTTGTGGGTTTTTGGTAAAGGGCACTTAACATTTATGACACTCTTCCAGCGCGCCATTCTGGAAGATGGAGAAGAACTAGATCGATATACACAAGGGATAAGCACATAAAAATAAGAATAACATAGTCCCTCCATTAATATTTATAAGATGTTTTAAATATTTTAGTATGATTATATATGGATTAAAGTGAGTGAAACTACGGTTTCAAACGTGTCTAGATCAAGGCTTTAGTTATCGGTTGGTAAATCCGGTTACCGACCGGTAACCGATTTTTTCGAGCACCCCGACAAATGTGTTTACCGATTTTTTAAACTTTCTGAATTTAAATGCCCATACATAGGTAAATAAATTATATTCTTGATAGATAAAAAATCCGCACATTAGGCGCGTTCGTAGAGTCGAAAATTTATCATGTGCGTAATCCTCATGCAAAAATTGGTATGCATTGAAACCCATACTCTTTATTATATTTATCATGTGCGTAATCCTCAGGCAAAAAAATTTCTCGCATCAACCAGAGAAATGGCAACTCAGTACCAGAGAAGAGGATAGTTCGACTTGGAAACCGGAATACAACAATATTTTGGCATTTTTTTATGGGATGGTTTTTTGGTTGTCAGCACACAACATTAGTTGGGCCGCTAAATAGTTTGAAAGGAATGGAGTATTTTGTACTAGGAGAAAGCAGTGGGCCACGACCCACGAGGAATGTGCTGCGAACATTTGGGCCACCTAGTCTTATTCCCACAGCTCCGGAGCATTTCCCCATTCCATTCCTTGGGTCACAGGCAGGCAGCACACGCCGCCCAAAACCCTCGTCCCCACGGCGGCGCATCCAGCGGCGGCCATGGACACCCGGGTGCCGCCTGTTCCCATGGACCCCGCGGTGGCTGCCCAGTTCCGGCGCCGAGGCCAGGACCCTGAAGACCTAGGAGGACTTGTCGCCCGCGTGCTCTCCCGCGTCCACTACACCCTCCCGGACACACCCGCCTCCGTCGACGCTCACCTCTCCGCCCTCCTCCCCCACGACAGCGTCGACCGCCTCAGCCTCCTCCCCGCCGCGCTCCTCGGCAACATCGTCAACCGCATCCCCATCAAGGAGGCCGCGCGCACCGCCGCGCTCTCCCGCCACTGGCGCGGGGTCTGGCGCTCCATCCCGCTCGTCCTCGTCGACTCTCAAATCCTCCCCGCAGGCACCGCGGCCGACGCGAGGCGCATCACCTCCGCTGTCTCCCGCGTCTTCTCCGAGCACCCGGGCCCCTTCCGCTGCGTCCACCTCACCAGCAGCTGCATGGAAGAGTTCCATGGCCTGCTCACGCGTTGGCTCGAGATCCTCGCCGTCAAGGGCATCCAGGAACTGGTCCTCGTCAACCGTCCGTGGCCGCTCGACCTCCTTCTCCCCGCCACCTTCTTGAGCATGACCACCCTCACCCGCCTCTACCTCGGCTTCTGGAAGTTCCCCGACACGGCCGGCATCCCGCGCGCCACCTGTTTCCCCAACCTCCGTGAGCTCGGCCTCTGCACCATCCACATGGAGAGCAAGGATTTGGACTTCATCCTCGACAGGAGCCCCGTGCTTGAGACGCTCTGTGTCCAAGGCAATCTGTCCAAGCTTCGCCTTCGCCTTGTCAGCCAAAGCCTCCGGTGCGTGCACTTCATCAACTCCTTCTGCGAAGAAATCGCTGTGGTGCACGCCCCACGCCTTGAGCGACTCATCCAATCAGGAGGTTGGACCCGCGACGGGGTCTGCACCAAGGTGAAGATCGGCCATGCCCCCAAGCTGCAGTTATTCGGATACTTGGTTGCAGGAAAAAATCATGTCCTAGAGGTCGGCAGCACCGTCATCAAGGTGCCTCATTTTTTCCATTTGCTAAATGATCAATCTTTATGTGTGATAGTTCTTCTCTTAACTGGGTCCATTGAGATGCAATTGCAGGCTGAGACAAAGGCGAGCCCTACCACCATGGTACCAAGTGTGAGGATCCTGGCTTTGGAGTTTCATTGTGGAGGCCGCAATGATGTCAAGATGATCCCAGCTATCCTCAGATGCTTTCCCAATATTGAGACGCTCCACATCAAGGTGAAGCCCCTGATGCTTCTTTTGGCATTCATTTGCGCCATCATGAACTGCCATCATGTTGCGAATTGCTGATGTTACTGCATGATCCATACGGATGAACTTCATGTGCACTAATTTAATAATTTTTTCAGTCTCGAGAAAAAGATCAATCCTCTGGCAAGCTCAACCTCAAGTTCTGGAATGAGTGTGGTACCATAGAATGCATCCGCTCGTGCATCAAGAAGCTTGTGTTCAATGATTTCCGAGGAGATAGAAGTGAGCTTGCTTTCCTCAAGTTCTTTTTTGGGAGCGCGTTGGTGCTGAAGAGGGTGGCTATAGTGTGGGCCGATTCAGGTTTCACTTCGATGGAGGATCTGAATTCCAAAGTGATGCCTCTGCGGTCCATGAAACGGCCTGCAGGGTGCAAAACATTGGTCACCCCCTGTGCTAATCCTGAAGGAGGTAAAATTTCGAGCTTCAAGAGAGCATCTGATTTGTCTATTGGCGACCCTTTCGTGAACTTCTGAAGTCAATGGTGCCTATATATTTCCTGTGCGAAGCAAATTGCTCTGCTAGTTGGTTAAGTTCTGTTGTCGCAGTATGGATATGCACTGTTTTCAGTTTTCTTATGTTCTGCCCTGGCTCTTGTTTCTGCAAACATGATTGTGTCGAACTTAGTAGTACTATTTTCCATTATTCACATGACTACCGTTATGTGGTAAGTACTGTGTTAAGTGTGATTTTATTAGCTAGGTTTGACCTGACGAGAATTGTATTACATTGCACAATTGCCTCTAAACATAAGAGGCTTGATGCTGGGGTGAATTAGTGATGTCTGAGCATTTCATGTTTTACTTACTGCCTTGCTAATTTCCTCTAGATATCGCCTGCAACTTTTGTTCCATCAAGCAGATTTTTTTGAGAAGGGGAAATTCGTTCAACACAGACAAGTTCGTGTCGGAATTACGTAAGTCAAAGACAGTATCAGGAAACGGGGGGAGCCAGACAATGCTATCCCTGTTTCTTTGAGCTATCTTAGCAAGACCATGTGCAGCAGTATTGCAACTTCTCCCTATTTTCATGAAAATGCATCCTGGTAAACGAGCCTTCAGGCTGGCGATGTTCCTGTAGATGCTCCAGCTTTTGACGAGTTGGTTTCAGCCTTCTTGGCTGCAGCAACAACATTAGCACAGTCGGAAACAATGCTAACATGCTTCAGGTTGTAGTCCACCCCAAGTTGGAGACCTTCTTTGATTGGCTGAGCTTCCACAAAGATCTTCAGACCCTCTTCCCTCCTGTCTCTTTTGATCACACTTGCAGTGTTTCTATCGTTGCTGTGGACAGGAGCAGCACATATCAAATTCAATGAGTTAAGAGGCCAAGTTTTACCTTCTCTAGAGTGGCTGGTTTCATTCTCGTTGTACATGAGGTTGTTGTAGCAGAGGAGAAAAGTAACGGATCTGGCAATTGTTTCATCCCCTTTGCCATGAGTGACAGATGCCAGGATCTCCAAAGTAACGACAGGGTTTGGTTTCTTTGCTTTTGGTTGCAGCTTGCTAGCAGATTTAAAAGCCATTCTGGGCCGGTGTAATTGAAAAGTCTTTCGGGAGGGAGACCCCAGTGCTTCCTCATCTCATACCCGAGGGCTCTCGGTTTAGAACAAGTGACATAGCATGGAAACTATTTTCCTCTTCTCTCCCACATAACTTACAAGTTTCAAGAGTTCTGATGAACTTGTTCGTCTTTGTAGCTAGATTGTCGCAGGCCGTTCTCCATCCGAAGATCTTAACTTTGCTCGGTACATCTAGCAGAAATTTTTGATCCTTGCTGGTTGTGCCATTTAGTGTCCTGATTGATTTGCATTGATATGCCAAGTCAATTATTTTATGGCCTACCTAGTTCTTCAGTTCTGATTTTTTTTTTTGAGGAACTGGCGGTCGTTCTGAACTGGCGGATTTATATAACAAATAAGGTAAATATGAGAAAGAAATATCTTAATAATACCAAATTATATAACCAAAACTTTCGACAAACTACAAGTGGTGCCCTTGCATTGGCGAGGGCCACTGTGCTAGTTACATTTTAAAAGTAGACACAGAGGAAAATAGGATGACGGTGCAATACTTGCGGAGGGGATTCCCACTATGATTTGAAGAAAAAAGATATAGAATATATGGACTGTCGCTGACTTGGTTAGGCTCTCCCCCTGAGGAGATTTAGCCAGCCCTGCCTTCTGATTGTATCACTATTAAAAATTAATAACATTCCGTTTCCCCTGTATTTTTTTTCCGATTACATTTATATTGCGAAGCCACAATAAAGAAAAAAGAGTGGAAATAAGAACCCCCGTCCATATCCACCACTGAACCGTCAGATTGTCATGAAAAAGAAGAAAAGTTCCGATCGGATGTGGACATGCGGCGACGTGCAAGTATAACCTGAGGTCTCACTCTCGGCTCCTACTCGACGTGATTGCCGATGACATGGCATGACATTAGCAGCAGATATCAAGATCCATATACACCATTTTTCTGGAGTGTTCACTGCTACTGTGCTGATGGCTTTCGATTCAACGGTGGATTATTAGGAGGAGCTACTGATGACAAGTGTCCAGTGGATTTGGATGGTTTGGTTCGAAAAAAAAAGGATACGAACCTCTGCTTGTGGTGAATTCATGAACTGTTTGTATATCTCTCTTGTCTTGTGGTGATCGTACAGAACCTTGTCCATCTTTTTTGTTCTTCGACGAGATGACACTTCCCAGCACTTCAAATTTCAGAGCATCTCTACACTTCTGACCAAGCTAATATGATACAGCTAAGATTTAATATCTTTTACCAAAGTGGGAGAATTGTATGCCAGAGTTGGATTCAGTTTGAGCATCTTCGCATTTTTCATCCCACAAAGACATCCAGAGTTATGGACTTCTTAAGTGGAACACATCTACCTAGAGAGGTAAATCTGCCAAAACGGATAATATCAGCATGTACTTTTTACAATTTAAGGACTGTATTAATGACAATTTCAACCACCACAAGTATTTAACCAACCTCACACCATACGCACCCACCCTGACCTGCCTACCCTAATGACATTCACTTTTTACCTCTACAGTCTTATCATTTGGAGGAATCATATGTCAATTTCTTTCACCTTTTACCGCTCCCTGTTCTTTTCTCCTATATCAGAGTATATGGAATAGTTGGTTTTAGCATAACAGACAAACCAATAAAACAAGAATGGGTAGAGGTATTACCACGTGGTAACACAGAAAATCTAGCAATCTATCACACTTTAAGTATTCCATCGTACATGACTACAGTACTATATATACAAGTTAAGTCTTTATCTAAAAAAAATATACAAGTTAAGTCCTTATGCCTCTCATTTGAATTCTTGAGCCCTTGTTGGAGACAAGAAAAAACTCTGTCCAATGAAAGGGAGCCTGAAGAAGGGGAAGTGGTCCAAGGAAGAGGACAATCTCATCAAAAACTACATTGAGAAGTATGGCATTGGCCGTAGCTGGCAGGGGTTATCTAATACTCTAGGTTCGTATTTTCTTTTCCACACTTCATCATGCATACGCATCCGTTTGAGCTTTTGATATTGCGGATACATCAATCTATTCTCGTTAATAAAAATAAATGAAACGTATCACTAGAATATAACATTCTTATCTGTTTGGTTTGCAAATGATCACTGTTGTTCATACTGTATTAGTGTTGTTAGCATTACAGAGGTATATAATAAGCATGTAGTTTACTGTAAAACCGAATGCATGTGCAGCTACTTGACTTCAGAAATTTGTCCAATTTTGATCCTAGTTCCAGCAGTTCTTACTTACCTTTGTTTCCTAGCATTCTCAGTATTAATTTAATCAAGCCCTGGACAGTTACTTAATGTTTCCTAGCTTAGTTCTAGCAGTATTACCAGTAGTGTTGTGCAAAACAAAACAAAAATAATAATTTCCTAGCTCATTTTTTTGACATGATCGCCTCAAAGCATTGCATACGCAAATCTTCACCACCCACCACTGTATCTGAAGCATCATTTCTGACAAGTTTCTTAATGGATCGCAGGGCTTCAGCGCTGTGGCCGGAGCTGCCGTTCAAGGTGGCTGAACTACCTCCGTCCGGGGCTGAAGCATGGCAACTTCTCGCCGGCCGAGGACAGGATCATCTACGAGATGTACAGCAAGAAGGGAAGCTGGTGAGCGGTCCTTACATGATCCCATGCCTCTTGCTAAATCAGAGCTAAACATCGCTTGCTTGATGTTCAGATCAAATTTGCTCAAACTCTTTCTCCTACAAGTGCAAATGCATCAACGAATTGCTTGCTTGAATGCTGTTGAATCACCGGTTCACTGACCTGCTGCTCTTATTGGCATTTCATCGAACAGCTGGTCTGTCATTGCGGCCAAGCTCCCCGGGAGGACGGACCTCGCCGTCAAGAACTACTGGAACAGCACGCTCAAGAAGCGCTTCCCCCGCGCGGCGAGGAGCCGCCGCCTCAGGCACCGCCGCACCGGCAGCACGTCGTCCGAAGACGCCGCGAGCGCGGACCTCGCGCTGGTCGTCTACGACGAGGAGAGCATCAGCCCCACGGCGCTGGTCGTCTACGACGAGGAGAGCATCAGCCCCACGGCGCTGGTCGAGTACAACGAGGAGGACAGCGCCGGCACGGCGGGGGACCTCCAGCTGGTCGTGTACAACGAGGCGAGCGCCACGGCAGGATCCCCATCGAGCCATGCCGATGCCGTCTTGGCCGCGGCAGTGCAACCACCAGCACCACCACCACTGGCCACCGGCACCGCGTACGAGGAGCCTATTGCTGCGGTCACGATCAGCGGGCCGGTGAAGATGGAGCCGTGGACGCGGCCACCGCCTGCAGATGAAACCAGCGAGGAGATGGTCGTCGACTGCGGTCCCATGTCTCCGGTCCCCCTGGGGCTCATGGAGCCGGACCTTCCTTGCATCGCCATGGGTTTGCCCCACATTGTCGGTTTCGATGACATCGATATCTTCCTCTGGCACTTTGACCACTGATCTACACCTGGCCTTGCATTGCCACTGTGTTTTAGGTTAGAGTTAACACCTGGTTGTTAGGTCTAGATGTTAGCTTTAGGTGTACTAGTGTGCTATGCACCAGTGACTCTGTTTAATCTAAATTTCGATGACCATCTGATCTGTTGATCCAACTTTTGGTCATTGCAAAATTACTAAGTATATCAAAGTTGAGCAAAACGGCGGCCTCTCCGCGCTCCTCCACTGTAGATGCTACAGTGGGAACTGTAGAAATGAACAGTGTTCTACAGTTCTTCGATCCGCGCCGTCGCTCGGCGATCGGACGGTCCGTAGCAGACGTCCGTGACGGCTTTGCAAAAAAGCCCCTCCCTAAACGAGAAAACAACCCGCAGTCCACGAAAACGCGAGGAGAGGGGCCGATTCGAAAATTGCAAAAACGTGACGGACTAATTTGCAAAACTGACCTCACAGCCTTACCCTTATCCTCGCGCACTCTCTTCTTTCCCCTCGCTCTCGCTCCCACGCCGCTGGTCGCCGCCGCCGTCGCCTCTTCATTACAGCGAGGTCCGGCCACCTCCGCCGCCGTGCTGTGGCGCAAACGACGCGCCACGCACTCCTCTGCCTCCCTACCCCGGCGATTTGCCTTCCCTCTCCGGCTGCGGCCGACGAGCGGCCAAGGACGCGAGCAAGGACGACGGGGAACGAGCAGCCCCACCGGTTCTCTCGCCCGCCGTCGGCCGGCGCTCCCCGCCTCCCCGGCCCTCCGCGCGGTCTCCACCGTTCCCGCCGGGGCGTCGTCGGCCGGCGCGCGTCGGTGCTGCTTCGCGCGGTCCAGGGACAGGACACCACCATCCAAGGTATACGCGACAGCTTGACTCGATCGTTTCTCAGCTCGCCAAATCGCATGTATTCTTGATCTGTGCTCTATCGTGAGATTTGGATGGCGAAAATACAGGCCGCCGTCCGCACCGTCCTCCTTCATCTTCTTTTCTTTCCCTTTCCCCGTTTGTTCGAAAGAGCAGGAGCTAGGATTTTCGATTTCAGGTTCTAATCACACGGCAGAGCCACACCTTCGGTCAAGTGCTTGCAGCGTGTGCTTTCTTTCTCTGTTTCCTTTGCCTGTCGTCCCTATAAATTTCATTCGCAGATCTGTATTTTATGCTTTTCCTAAACCTTCTGTTTCTGTTTCAGTAAATCCCATTTACCTGTTCCTACCTCTTAATGATTTGCCTATTCTCTCTGATTTTCACAGCAGGAATGCAGACTGATTTGCTAAAAAATTGTCTGCCCGAGGGCCATGATGGAAGGTCACAGTACGCCTCACATGGATTTGGGAGAGCATGAACAGAGATAAGGAAATGTACGAGCTGGTCTTCTTTTCATTGACCGGCAGGTATGTACCATTAGTTGGCACAGCAGAATGCCTATCTATTCCCAAACGTTTACATCATGCTTATCAACAATATATAGATGTGTGCTTTGCCTTTACTTAGCTATACTTTGCTACAATTGTTGGCAGCTGATAATATTGATTCATTCGTTTCCACACAGAGAACTGACGCATACATCAATGAACATCTGTGTTTTTAGGAAACATGCAGTATAGAACAATGTCGTTGCTGGATTATTAAGATGTTTTCTGTATGTGTCCTCTTATAATAGCCTTCTAATTGCTCTTTTCTTGAGCCTACAAGGCAACTTGCCTCTTTTTAAATGGTGCAAGAATCTGAACAATGGCCTACCAGGTAGGATTATCTGACGTTTCCATCACTTGGCTGCCACTGCCGTACTCTTAAAGTTTCATTTAGCTAGATAAATAAAATTGTATTTGAAATTATTTTGTAACCAGGTTTGGTTCATGTTCATTGTGCCAAATAACATTCATGAATTCCTTACAGTATAGTACCATCATAGAAAAAAGGTTGGTCTTTCAGTATGTATATATAATGGCGACATGTATGTCACAGAATGCTAGCCACCTACCCAGTACCCACAAATAGAAACACTGAAATACATATTTCTAAACTAAATGATCCCTGATTTTAAGTTTCACACCATCTAGCCTATCTATAATAAAGGATCAGTAAGCTTTTAAATCTTTTACACGATTACGCTAGCTAGATCAATAGATACATCTTGCATCTCGATGTCTTTGTGTGTTCAGTTTCTTAAATCTTCTCATGATATTTTACTTTAATAATGTCACCATATGAATCTGTATACATAATGTTTGTAAAGGCCTTGCTTTTATTTTCTCCCCTGGGTATATATTCCTAGATTTGTGTTGGTCTTATTTTCCTACGTATGGGTGGAAACATTATCACCAATTGGAATGCAATGAGTTTCATTTTCATCGCAAGAGAGCGGCAATTCAAGTAGAAGCTAGCAGCTACATACTCTTGGTCGGCAACGCGGGTTTTTCTTGCATAATTAAGTAATCCACTAATCCCCACACTAAGAGAACAAGCATTAACACCCTACCCCAATCCACCGCAATAAGCCTCCCGCACGACGCTAATTGTGTAACTAAGAAAGCAAATCGCTTTGTACTCTTTCCCCTTATCTTCTCTTGCCTGTTCCTCCATAAGCACTTCAGATTTGGTCGTCTTTTTTTCCTGTATGCAGTATATCATAAACCGCTTAATCATTGCTTAACTATCTCTCATGTCTGCCTCTTGTGTGCAGGACGTTGCTTCAATTCATCAGTTGTTGCTTCACGTTTTGCTTGGTGAGAGGTGGTTTTCTGTCGTCCGTTTCCTTTGGGCGATTTTGCTTCCACTTTCGCACGCACTGTCTTTGTGATCCTTGGTAGGGTTCTGTTGCTCACAACACACTAAGATGTTGGTGCTGATTTGGCAGGAGATGCTGACAAGCTTGGTTTGGTTAGACATGCTTACAAGCTTCGTATCCCTAATGCATTTTTGGTCAACATTTGCTAGGTACCAAAAAGAATCTCCCTCTTCCTTTTTTTTTATTGGTGTCTTCCAACTTGATTTGTTTCTTCTTTGATAACCTAATTGTTTTTGGGCTATGGACTTGCAGGAACTATATACATCTTTTGTTTTCTTGCACCATGCGTGGTATATTTCTATCTAATACCATTTACTGTGGTTGCCTAATTATTTTCATAACCATATTGTTAGTAAGCATTACAATTAAACGAATTTGTTTCATAAATATCCATATACTTAACTTTTGCTGACTCTGGACTCCAAAGTATATAGATTTACCATATTTGTGGGACAAATATTTGAATACAAGTTTTGTATACTCCCTTCTTTTCATCTGATTATGCTATCAAAATAATGAGTAAAAGAATAGTTATGTGATGTCTAGATGGTCCAAAAGCTTTTCGTTTGGTACTTTTTTAGTTACATCTCTTTAATGGACGTCAGCTACTGTAACGTGAAAATGTTTAGAATAACTCATTAGCTTTCTTGCGATGATAATATTAGCGTTGTTTTATGTCAGGGGTGATTTTGACTGCTCGCAAGTATGTGTACCTCCTCCTAGCATGTTATTAAATATATTTGTTGCAAGACTGTAACAGATCTATTTGCTTGGTTTCGGATGCTCAATATCTTTACCTCAGTTTGGCTAATTTACCTGCTTTGTTATTGTTCCTTCTAAGATCGTTTATTTACATATATTGACAGGTTGGAGCTATAGGCTGCCAGCCTTGCCGTTGTTGTATCTGTCACTACCATCGGTGATGATGTCCATCTGAGGGCAACCAAAACAGGAGTGGGCTCATGGTTCTAAATTTTATGATCCGTTAAGCTGCTCGGTAATATGTGAAGTTCAGTTTCTTTTTGTGTCAAAACAAACCCCGAACTGCGGTTCTCTATAAATGTCAAGTAATGGGGTAGATAAATGTCAAGTAATTGGATTTAGGTCCATAATGAAATGATTAAGGACATAAGTTAGGAGCTACACATCCTGGATAATGTTAGGTTTGTTGTACAACATTGCACCATAACTTGATCTTTAGCTTCCCAAAAATTTCATTCATGCGAATATCTTATTAAGCTACAGTAATCTTGAAAGTGGATAGAAATATACACAAGAAACTGAATAAATTATATTGACTCCAAGAAAAGGTATGCCCTAAATAGATTTCGAGTAATTAAAGGTCGTTCATTACCATGTACATTAATACAGTCTTTAATCATTTAGGCACCAATAATCCAAACTGCAAAATTATTTCAGTATGTATGTCCAATCTGCAACAGTATGCATATGTACTCCGTGTTCATACTGAGCAGCACAGTTCTTCAATCAACCTCTTAGAAACCTGGTGTTTTAGCACATACTTTATCAGCAGTTCTTTTTCTACTTTGTTATACTTCAAGTGTCATCACTTAATTATATGTCTATTATATTTTCTAGATTACTTTTTTCTTGCATACTTCATTAGTTGTGGTTGTCTCATTTCATTCCCATGTCGATGTAACAAATCGTTGGCCTTGCTGATGCTATCATCATTTTTTATAGGCGAGCCTTTATTAAATAAGGCTCTTATTTACTGGATGGTTCCATGGAAATTCTCTTCCATAATGAATTTTATGACTTGAATAAGGCTCTTATTTATTGGATGGTTCCACGGCAATTCCCTTCCATAATGAATTTTATCTTGATCTCAATTTAGCTGGCCAATGTTTTCGAGTTTTCTATTTTGTTGATATCATAATTTTTTTTGATTAGAAGTTGAGTTGTAGGCTCTAACACAATTTGTGGTTATGTGCTGTTCTGATTAAAGTAGAGAAGGAAGACTTCATGCACGGGACCAGAGGTTTCAGTTGCAGTCGGTCTTATTCTCTGAGTTGGTGCTTCAAGATTTCATACTTCTCTATAGGTTCTGATTAAATTATGCTTACTATCTATTATTCTAGCCTAGACTCCATCTACTCTGTTATGGCGCCAGACTAGCTATTATATATGTCGAGATAGCGTCGGCATTTTGCTTTTGGCAGCAATGCATCAGTGTTCCATGAATACTGTAAACATATTTGTACAAATAGTCTCTATGCCAACTAATATAATTATGTAGTTATGTATGTATATATATATTGCTATGCATCCACTTCTTGCTACACCATGTTCTCCATTAGAAACAATACCGCGTGCAATGGTTTCGAAAACAAAAGAAGAACCCTTTCACTATAATTCACAGCAGCCGCATCACTGAATCTGATTTAGCGGTTAATATTAAAAATGTGCTACCAGGTTAATGTTAAAAATGTGCTACCAGCTTAACAAGAGAACAACACGACAACACATTTTCTCATCAAGGGCGCTGCGTGACGCAGCGCCGAAATTCAACTAGTATTCTTCAGCCATGTTCAACTTTAAACCTTTTTGGGTTCGAATTGCGCAAAATATGTAACTCTAAAAAATCTTGCCTGCTTTCCATCGAAACCAAACTATACACAACTTTGAATTCAGCAAGAAGGTTTCATATCCAACAATGTTTTTCTTGCACCCTATAAACAAATGAAAGAACACGCGACGGTAACCGGGTCTACTGTGCATGAAACTCGGGTGAAACGTGGTCGAAACCCCAGCTTCAGAACCATGGTGCATATCTGGCATCAGACTCAGGTGCTAGAGATACCGGGTCTACTGTGCATGAAACTCGGGTGAAACGTGGTCGAAACCCCAGCTTCAGAACCATGGTGCATATCTGGCATCAGACTCAGGTGCTAGAGTATCTGACTTCCTTCTTCTTGGGTTGTGGAGCAACAATTTTTGGAGCATCAACGTGCATCAGCAGGGAGCTGAACTCCAGAGCCAAGATGGGCCTAGACAACAAAACCAGAGCACTCTGTCTTTGCCCATCCGATTCTGCTACGGCGCCTCCGGCTCCAGAGCTGCCGTTCTTGCCATCAGAGCACTCCTGGGGTTCTGCAGTTCTAGGCTTCCAGATTTTTGCAGGACTTATCGGGCGCACCCTGTGCAAGAGAAGACCTCGTCAGAAAGGCAGTTACACTCACATGGGAATCAGCATGGCATATTCTCAGATGATCATTTGTCCATACTCAGACATAGGTATTAAAATTTCATGTTTGGCATGGCATGCAAATGGAGTTTAATAGAAACTAACAGAGGCACAATGTGCATCTCAGATGATATTTAGAGTTTAGGTATGCCATCACCTGCATTCTACTTTGCAAGTGTACTTGAGAAGATCGGGATAGTCCTCTGTCTGGCCGCTGTAATTCACAACAGACGCGGGTAATGTTTAGATTTTAAGCCATAAAAGAAAAATGGAGTAGATTTTTTGAAACATCTTTAATATTTCTTAAGAAAATAACAGATGACTTTTTCAGCATCTAACTTCGTGTTGCTTGCCCAGATGTTGGGGCTCTAGCAATTCTCTTTTCGGGAAGCATGGAAGCTCTCTGCTTTAGTGTAAACAAACCTGAAGCTCGGAAGTGACATCCTGATTGCTGGACCTATCCATTTGCTTTTTTTATGTGCCACTTCTGCAAAATTAGCAAGTTGTATTAGGCTAGCTAAAATAGCTCGTCCCATTAGCTCCAACGGTGACATACCAACTCGATATAAAAATTAGGATGCGCCCGCAGGCCGCAGCTATCTCGAATTTCAGAATGGAAGATGAAAATTCAGGCAAACTCAAGGATAAGGCATGTTACCAGCTCTTTCATTTGCTTGAACAGTATAGCAACTCAAATCATTTCAGTAATGTCAAAAAAAAAAAAAAACATTTCAGTAAAGTATATCACAGAAGCCAATGTACTAAGGACATGAGAATTATAAATTACCGGTAACCGGCAGACTGATGTTGCACAAGTGCCTCGTAGATGAGCCCGTGGTTTCCGAGATCTCGATCCCACGGAAACTCTCTTGCTTATTGAATGTTGAACCCATTCCTATCATGCTCAAGAATCTGTTTGGTTTTGCCAACGGTTTATTTCTGAGCACAGAAGTTTCGGTCTATCACATGCGAGCAAAGTTCATGTCAGAAATCGCATAAACATCTGTTAAACCTAATCATACAAGTGCTCCCATTGAGTACCTGTGAGAATTTCGCGACATGGCTTGGAAGCCCTACTTCCTACAGCAATGAGAGTGGCGTCGGTTAAGAAAACTGTAGTAATGAGGAATTGCCCCCAGAACAAACATCAAACAGATCGGAGAGGAATTCTAGCCAGTCATACCTTGCGTCCATGTCGGCAGGCTTCGTCGCTGTTTACTAGGACCCTCGCAGCCCAGCTGTTAAACAAACAGGTTCAGAGACCACCAAACTAGCAGAGTGCACAACTTGTAAGCTCTTTTGATGAAAAAAAAAACTGAAGAGTATAACATCCATCAGGAACTAAGCAAGTTGTCATTTGGCACGGGTTTTATCTAAATGGAATCCAGATAAGCAACACGGCTGTCCTTGCCAGAGGGAGCAAGCACAGCGAACGGATCAGATATTTGAAGGCCGGCGAGTTAACAAAAGTGGAGATCGCGAAAGCATGTGTCGTCAAGTACAATGGACTGGGCAAGTAGGCGTTGTTTACTTGATCAGATAGACAGATACACTGGTTTCAGCTTCTTTTTTCTCTCTTTTCTGATGCAAGTTGTGCTAGTTGATCCTACTTGCATCCCCCAACCGCAAGCATGGACGCAAAAGTGCAATCACTAGTGGACTCACTCCGAAGTGACTAAAGTATGTGCATGAAGTGATTAGCGAGGGCAACTCACGCGCAGGAAGTCGGCGGGTTCCACACAATGCCGGCGATCACCACCAGCTGCAAACAGAGCAGCACAGATGAACTCGTCAGAAAAGAACGGGGAGATGGATGAGGAAGAAGATCATGAGACAGGACGGGAGGGATGACCTCGTCGAACTGGCCGGCGGGGCTGTCGTGGTAGCGCGCGAGGAACATGCCGCCGAGCGTGTAGCCGAAGGCCTCCACCAGTCGCAGGTCCTTGGGAATGAAGGCACGCGCCGTCGCTGCCTTCACCAAATGCAGCTGGTACAATGCGCTGGAGCAGAGAAAAAGAATCACTCGCACCGTGCTGCTGCACACCGACGCACGGTCCTCCATCGAGAGCACGGGAAAGAACAAGGAGGCGACAGGCGAGGTTCACCTACCTGCCCTTGAACACCCATGGCGGACCGTGCCGGTACCCCGCGGCAGGCCTGTCCTCCTCTGCCGCCATGGATGCAGCGTCCGTGCAAGAAGAAGCCAAGCACTCCGAAGCACTGGCTAGTGACTGATCAGCAGCTGAAGAGAGCTGGGGAAGGGGATCAGGGCAGCAGCTTGAGTTTTCTATGCGAGCAGGGAAGCAGGGAGGAAGCTGGTGATGAATGATGATGACTGACTGACTGATGCTGGGACGCTGCAGGGTGTTCCAAGTCTTATCCATTGTACATGAGGCGCTAGTTTAGAGGCTGGGGGGGGGGGGGGGGGGGGGGGGACGACGACGGTGATGTCATCAATGGATGTGAGAGGGCCCCATCGATCCGACTGAGCCTGATACCGGAACTATGTGTTGTGTGTGTGTGGCTGGCAGCAGTTTGCTGCTGCGGTTTCTGTGGCTCGAGTGAGTGAGACTCCGATGAGAGTGACATGGGGAAAGCCGGAAAGGGACAAGAGTGTGTGACTGTGTGGAGAGAATGACAAGAAACTACCACATTTGGGGTCGAGTTGCTACGAAACTACACCAATTGGGGAAAATGTCACATGACTACCTCTATTCGGGTCATGTCATGACACATAGCATTGATTCGAAAATTTAGCCGTGCTAAGCATATTTCTGGCAGGTGGGCTCCACTGGCAGGTCACACGTGGCACGGTCGTTAACGGACGGCGAGCACGGCCGTTAGGTCTCGAGAGAATGTGCAGTGATTTCCCAGCCTGAATTTCTAGCATCTTCTCTTTTGCCATCATGTCTAACCATTTGTTTGTCATAAATATCAACTAGCATAGTAACAACAGGTTTGTTCCTGACATCAAGAATATACTTGTTGAATACTTCACTAAGATTGTTGACTACCAAATCAGTTTGGCAGTTCGTATCCATTGCCCACCTTGCCCATGTATGCACTGGTATTTTTTGAAAGCCAAGCCCAAGCAAGCTCACACTGCTTCTTCATTTCCTCCATTCCTTCATCAAATCCATCTTTAGTGTACGAATATGCTGCATTATCCATACACTTCTTCAGATCCTCTCCCCTAAACCCTGCTGTTTGGAAATTAGCATAAATGTGTCGAAGGCAGAATCTCTGTGCGCAATTTAGAAAAACAGTGCTCACAGCTTTGATTAGCCCTTTCTGCCTATCTGACATTATTGTGTAGTATCCAAATTTGCCTTGCTCGCCACCTATTGCTTCCTTCAGCTGCTCAAGAAACCATGTCCAATTCTATGTATCTTCCTTAGCAACTACTGCCCATGCAACAGGAAAAATATTGTTATTTCCATCTCTGGCAGTAGCTGCAAGAATTTGAGCTCCTGTTGTCAGCTGATAAAGCAGTCATCTAGGCCAATGAATGGCCTACACCCTTCGAGAAAGCCTTCTCTCGCGGCATTCACATAGAAGAACAGAGAATTAAATCTTGGAGTGTAGCTGATATGAACAGCTTGTCCTTTCTTCATTGCTTCAATCTGATCTTCAGTTGGTCCAGTAACTGTCGTCACAATGCACCTGGACCCTGGATTTTTCTCAATTACAGTCTGCAGGTAGTCTCTAATCCCGTGGTACTGCTTCTTCTGATCTCCTAGAACCATCTGCATTGCTTTTGTCCTGGCCCTGTATGCTGATCTCTTGCCCACAGTCACACCAAAGTCTTTTCTTGCTTTGTCTTGTATAGTAGTGATGCCCGTGGTAATGTCTGACTTGTACTCCTCAACATATGCACGGCTCAGCCACTTTGAATTAACTCTGGTGCTCTTAGGATCTGTTGGACAGATGTGTGGCCCCTCCATCTTCTTAATGCAAAATGTATGCTCATTCTTTATTTTAGATGCTGTCAGATAGTATCCACACTTATACTTCTCCTTCCCCTTCTCCTTCTCCTTCTCCTTCTCCTTCCCCTTCTCCTTCTCTTTCTCATTGCACCTAACAATTATTCTGTCTGGAGTGTTTCTGTGATAATGGAAATTTCTTTGCTGCACAATGTGGAGTCTACACAGTGCATCTCTAAACTGGTAGACATCTCTGAAACAAAGTCCTACAACAAACTGTTGCTCTGGATTCTCTCTAGTTTCATCATACCAAACCCTTTCCTTCGGCTTCTTTGCTCTGCTCTTTCTGTATCTAGTTTTAGGCTGCACAAATGACAATGACTCATACCCATCATCATCTTCAACTTTTATAAACCCAAAGTCTACCTCCTCATCATCAGAAGGAACCCACTGTGGCACACCTTCTTTCACAACCTGAGAATGTGATCTTGAAGTTGGTCCTTGCCTTTTAGGTTTCTTTTTCGCAGGTTTTTCTGATGCAAGCACTTCTGCATCCTCTTCAATGTCAAATATGTCCTCTACATTTGTCTCGCCCTCACAATGTTGCATTGGATCTTTCTTTCTCTTCCTGCTGTCTGCAATTGTTTTCTGCAACTCCTTCTCCTCCTCCTCATCATCTGTGCAACTGTAACCAGATGTCTCCTCTTGCTCCTGCTCCTCTACCTCTGCCTGCATTCTCTGACAGTGCACACTCTCTTGAGTCCCAAACTGAATTGGAATGTGTTCATCATGCTGTGTGTGTACATTATCACAGTACACACTGCTTTGAGTGCTCATCTAAAAAGGAATGGGTTGTTCATGATCAACATGAACTGGTCTTGGCCTTGGCCTCTTGAGTGGAGACACAACAATAGCTTTAGCCCTCCTGTCCTTCATCACTGTCAAAACAACTGCCTTTGAGTGCTCATACTTCCTAATCATCTCTTCAACCTTGAGATGACTGTCAATAAGCTCTAACCCGTTCAAACCCTTCCCTTCATGCTTAACAAAATATATTGAATCATTCATTCCATAACCCTCTGACTCCATGATTGACAGCAGATTGAGGTATCTAATTTCTGATCGGCTCATTCTTTTTTGCACAAACTTAGCTCCATCGAACTGAATGTAAAGATCCCACTGCTCGGTTTGAACCCTAAAGTGAAATTGAACAAACAATTCAAACTAAATTCCAAAACTACAGATCCTAGGTCGTCAACACAATTGGACTACAGAAATCACACTTACCTGTCAAGATCTGAGAGGTAGTGGCTCATCGGGTCGTCGAAGCTCGACGTGGTGCCCTGCGACGTCCAAGCTTTCTGAGATGCGGCTGTCGGCGGACTAGCCGCGCGCAGCCGCGGCGGACCACCGCCACCGTCTGCGCCGCCGCCACCTTCGCCGTCCTCTACTGATCGGTCGCGCGAAGGGGCGTCGCCGCCGCCGCCTCCAGTCGCCATTGCGCTTCGAGCGGAAAGAACAGAGTGAGCGACTGAGCTCTCCGTCCAGACACGAGACCTAACGGCCATGCTCGCCGTCCGTTAACGACCGTGCCACGTGTGACCTGCCAGTGGAGCCCACCTGCCAGAAATATGCTTAGCACGGCTAAATTTTCGAATCAGTGCTATGTGTCACGACATGACCCGAATAGAGGTAGTCATGTGACATTTCCCCCAATTGGTGTAGTTTCGTAGCAACTCGACCCCAAATGTAGTAGTTTCTTGTCATTCTCTCGACTGTGTGTGGCTAGTTGGAACGGTAAACTGCGTCACGTGTGCAGGGGGAGTCACCGGCTAGGGAGATGCACTGGCCGTCCACTTGCTACTGGAGTACTACTTGAGGAGGAATCCACAGGTTTCTCTGTGGATAAGATTTTTTTTTTTTTAGAACAGTTTTGCCCTAACCATTTATTAAGAAGAAGGTGCCCGGAACTGTGTGGTAAATCTCAGAGGATATCTTTGGACTATAGATATACAGCATGGTAAATCTCATGAAGAAATATTAGTCCACGTTGAAATATGTAAAATATCTTATAATTAGGAACGGTGGGAGTAGTACATTTAGTCTGGGCATTTATTCTGTTCATGCATTATAGTATTTCTCTACATATCTTAAGAGACAGGAACTGCACCATAACACTGTTGTTTGTCTTTTTTCTAAAACAGATAACGATGTTGTTTGTCATACGGAAGGTGGAAATCTGGCATGGTTCCGGTTTGAGATCTCTTCCTGTTTTCTCTCTGTCTCTGAGTTCTCATAGCTGAGACTTTCCCTTTACATCGTCTGTTCATGTGTTAACATCAGCTTCAGGTCACAGCATGGTGTTTAGCATTAGCAGGGCGGAACCAGATCAGCGATGAAAATCCAGCTGATTAGGACCTGAAGCTGATGTTAACACATGAACAGACGATGTAAAGGGAAAGTCTCAGCTATGAGAACTCAGAGACAGAGAGAAAACAGGAAGAGATCTCAAACCGGAACCATGCCAGATTTCCACCTTCCGTATGACAAACAACAGCGTTATCTGTTTAAGAAAAAAGACAAACAATAGTGTTATGGTGCAGTTCCCGTCTCTTAAGATATGTAGAGAAATACTATAATGCATGAACAGAATAAATGCCCAGACTAAATGTACTACTCCCTCCGTTCCTAATGATAAGATTTTTTTTTTAGATAAAGGGACTTTATTACTTAATAGTTTTAAGCATTACACCCGGCCTCTGCATAGCTGAGATGCACACAGCCACAAATCCCCGAGTAACCAATTCGACATAAAAATAAAAAGACGGATTACATATCAAAATGAGAAATTGTAGATCCGCCTATGAAGCTGGTAGATCAATCCGGAATCTATGATGCCATCCATGTCGGGTGTATAATTCCCGGACCGCTGCCTCCAGACGTGACGCCACCTCCACAAAAAAGTCCCGGTGCTCTACTCGCTGCAATGCCGACCATGCTCGCAGCGTAGCTGTACACCGATGAATAACCTGCATAACAGAAGCATTTTTATCGTTAAAAATCTTGTCATTTCTACATAGCCATAGCGACCAAATAACAGCAATCGCTCCCACCCTACTGAATAGTTTAAACCTAGGATCCACCCCCATTTAACCAGGAGCCAAAAATGTTCGCAACCGATATTGGGGGATGTAAGGTAGAACCTATCTGGATGGCTGACCATATAGACCTGGCGAACTCGCGATGGAAGAATAAGTGATCGATAGTCTCGTCATGGTGACAGAAGACACACTTTTTACTTCCGTGCCAATTACGCTTGGCAAGGTTATCTTTTGTAAGAATTACACCTCGACGAAGATACCACACAAACACTTTAGTTTTTAGCGGGATCTTCATCTTCCAAATTTTATTATTATTCCTACTATCGACCGGAACTTCAGGAAGAATCAGAGCTCTATACATGGAGTCAACCGAGAATTTACCATTCGTCGTGAGATTCCATTTAAATTTATCTGAACCTTCCGATAGTTGGATTGAATCCAATCGAATTAACAGAGCATTCCAGGAAGCCTGTCTTGTTCCAAGTAAACTTCTTCTGAACGAAACATCTGGTGGTTGAGAACCTAACACCTTGGCGAGCGTGTCGCCTTTGTTTCGTACAATAGAGTACAGAGCCGGGTATTGTTCTTTGAGGGTATATTGGCCTAGCAATTTATCCTCCCAGAATCGAATTTCCGAACCATCCCTAATTGTGAAGGATCCATGTGGGAAAAAGAATTTCTTTGTGGACATAAGTCCAGCCCAGAAGTGTGAATCACCAGGTTTCCAGAGAACCTGAGAAACAGCTTGATCTCCCACATACTTTCTCCTAAGGAGGGATTGCCAAACTCCATCTTCTGACAGAAGTTTAAAAAGCCACTTACCAAGCAAGGCTCTGTTTTTGACCTCAAGGTCATGAACACCGAGCCCTCCTTGGTTTTTAGGGCAGCATACCACACTCCACTTAGTCAGTCGATATTTTTTCTTCTCACAATCCCCTTGCCAAAAGAATCTCGATCGAAAATAATCCAATCTTTTTAAGACTCCTTTAGGCAACTGGAAGAATGATATCATGTACAGTACCATATTCGTTAGTACTGAGTTAATGAGAACCAGTCTTCCACCCAGGGATAAGAGTTTGCCTTTCCAGCTATTTAAACGTAATTGAAGCCTTTCCTTCACCCTTTTCCATTCAGCATTTGTAAGAGTCCGATAATGAATCGGAATACCCAAATAGTTAATAGGAAATTGACCTTGCTCGCATCCGAAAAGCTCAGCATACAAGGCGGCGTTTTCTTGAGCCTCGCCGAAGCAAAACAATTCACTTTTATGGAAGTTGATCTTGAGACCCGAAAGTTGCTCAAAAGCTGACAAAATCAACTTTAGATTGCGAGCTTTTTCGATGTCATGTTCCATGAATAGAATTGTGTCGTCAGCATATTGAAGGATTGATAGGCCACCATCAACAAGATGTGGAATCACCCTTCAATTTGACCCTCGACTTTAGCGCGTTCGATCAGAATAGCCAGCATGTCAGCCACTATATTAAATAGTATTGGCGATAGCGGGTCACCCTGTCTTAGACCTTTTTCGTTTGGAAGTATCTGCCAGTGTCATCATTGACTTTAATGGCGACACTTCCTCCCGAGACAAAGCTATTAATCAACGCACACCACTCAGTAGAAAAGCCTTTCATTCTGAGGGTCTGTTGAAGGAAAGACCACTTAACTTTGTCATAACCTTTCTCGAAATCAATTTTAAGTATTACCCCATTCAACTTTTTCCTATGTAGTTCGTGCACTGTTTTATGTAGGACCGCGACCCCATCTAGGATGTTGCGGCCCTGCATAAAAGCCGTCTGAGACGGACGCACTACATGGTCTGCCACACTGTTCAGTCGAATCGTCGCCACTTTGGTGAAAATCTTAAAACTAACGTTAAGGAGACATATAGGTCTGTCCTAATTTTACATATTTCAACGTGGACTAATAAGTGAACAAATACAAAGAAATGCGCCTAAATTACATGTAATCTAGAAAAAAGCTATAGAAACTTATAATTCAGAACGAGGGAGTAGAACAGAAGTACTGCGCAAGCCAAACAGGGCGTTACTCACGCAATACGGTAGGTTTTTTCCCCCTTCTAAGCGCATATAGTAGCTGAAAATGCTGGTAGATACTAGTACTAACCACTGCCGGATCTAGATATCAAGTTCGTACAGCATTTCCAGGCATCTTTACCATTAGCCTACTAAAACTGGGATTTATAGGCAGCTTTCCGTGTTGTCAATTATATCGGATATTCAGATATACAATATTTTTTCTTAAAGGAAAAAACAGACAAATGTTGGAAGGATCGATCCCATGCAGAATAAAAAGACATCACTGACAGAAACATACCTACCGAGAAATATTAACACTGTAAAAGCATTGCCAGGCAAATTTAGCTTACGGACGCTAACAGAGAATACTACATAAGATTTCAACAAAAACAAGATCAACCCAAATGAACTAAAATAAAGTGCCCAAGTCGTTCTTAAATTACAAGTTTCCTAGTTCCACAAAAAAAAAATCTTCCATACTAGCTGAATTGGTTACATACCTACATAGCGCATTTATGACTGACATACATGTTCGCTGCCAAGAAAGTCAACTTTAGATTGTTCATGAAGACAATTAATAAAAAATGTATATCATAGCAAATTTTGAGGCCTTGAAGTAATTGCATATGATTAAGAAATCTGCTGTCGTATCTTTTATACCCTAAAAGAGAGGTAAGCCAAATGTAGAATCCTAGGTTTAGCTATGCAATTCACAATGCATTGATCGGGTGCACTAGGCACGTATATATGGAGTACAAGGTGGGCCTCTACCTCAACTATACAAGGAAACTAGGAGGTGGGCCTACAACACAATATACACATATACCGTATATTCAACACCCCCCGCAGTCGAAACGTCGCCAGAGACGCAGAGACTGGACCGAAACTCCTCGAAGGTGGCAGTAGGCAGTCCCTTAGTCATCACATCGGCGAACTGTTGTGCGGTCGGAACATGGAGAACTCGAGTGCGGCCGAGAGCTACCTGTTCACGCACAAAGTGAATATCAAGCTCGATGTGCTTCGTCCGGCGATGATGAACGGGGTTGGCGGAAAGGTACACAGCAGAGACGTTGTCACAGTAGACAACCGTGGCCTGGGAAACATCGTGATGCAACTCCTGAAGTAGCTGTCGTAGCCAGGTGCACTCAGCGACTACATTCGCCACAGCTCGGTACTCGGCCTCCGCGCTGGAGCGCGACACAGTGGGTTGTCGTTTCGACGACCATGAGATAAGCGAAGGACCGAGGTAGACGCAGTAGCCAGAGGTGGAGCGCCGTGTATCAGGACAGCCAGCCCAATCCGCATCAGAGTAGGCCACCATATCCATAGACGGAGATGCCGTGAGTGTGAGTCCGAGAGACATCGTGCCACGGATATAGCGGAGAATCCGTTTCACGAGCGTCCAATGGGAATCACGAGGGGCATGCATATGAAGGCACACCTGCTGAACAACATACTGCAAGTCGGGTCTGGTCAGCGTCAGGTACTGAAGAGCACCAACAATGGACCGGTAGAAGGGGGCATCCGGCGCTGGGGAACCGTCCTGAGCAGAGACCTTGGCCTTCGTGTCAACTGGAGTAGCGACAGGATGACAGTTGAGCATACCGGCGCGCTCGAGCAACTCATGCGCATACTTCTGCTGGGTAAGGAAGAAGCCGTCGGGGCGCCGAACAACCTCAATGCCAAGGAAGTAATGAAGAGCACCCAAGTCCTTGATGGCAAACTCGTCACGCAGCCGAAGAGTAATCTGCTGAAGAAGGGTTGCGGATGAGGCCGTCAAGATAATGTCGTCGACGTAGAGGAGCAAGTAAGCAGTCGTGTCGCCATGGTGATAAACGAAAAGCGAGGCGTCCGAGCGAGTAATCCGGAAGCCCACTGTCTGCAGAAAGCCGGCGATACGCTGATACCAGGCGCGAGGTGCTTGCTTGAGGCCATAGAGAGACCTAGACAGCAAGCACACGTGGCCAGGATGAGTGGCGTCGACGAAACCAGTGGGTTGCTCACAGTAGACCTGCTCGGCAAGATGACCATGAAGAAATGCGTTGGAGACGTCCATCTGATTAACCGGCCAGCCGCGAGAGACCGCTAACTGAAGGACAGTGCGGATCGTGCCCGGTTTGACAACCGGTGCAAATGTCTCGGTGAAGTCGACTCCAGCGCGCTGACGAAACCCACGGACCACCCATCGAGCTTTGTAGCTCTCAAGAGTGCCATCCGAGCTGGTCTTATGACGAAAGACCCACTTGCCGCTGATGATGTTGGCACGAGGTGGACGGGGAACCAGTGTCCAAGTGCGGTTCCTCTGGAGAGCGTCGAACTCTTCCTACATCGCGGCAAGCCAATGAGGAATGATCGTGGCATCGAGAATCATCCAATCCTCATCGTTCACCATGAGGCGCGAGTCGACGGTGCCGTCAACATGACTGTGAAGAAGATACTCGCGGAACACCAAGGAGAAGTACCTCTTCCAGGCGGAGTAGGAGGCCGTGGTCTGATCGAGGGTCACCGGAACGCGGTCGAGGATGTTGAGCTCACGGATGAGGGCGACGTCCGGGCCGGCGAACGGGTTGCTGCCGGAGGAGAGGGAGGAAACGGGGGAGGCCATGGCTGCGGTGGGTGGAGGAGAGGGGGGGTGCGGAAGCGGGAGAGGGCAGAACGCGGCGGCGGCGGCTCGGGGGAGCGGCGGCGGCGGCGGTGGGAGATGCGGCGGCGGCGGCGGCGCAGAAGAGGCGCGGCGGCGGCGGCGGCTAGGTTAGGAACGTGAGGGAGTCTGATACCATGTAGAATCCTAGGTTTAGCTATGCAATTCACAATGCATTGATCGGGTGCACTAGGCACGTATATATGGAGTACAAGGTGGGCCTCTACCTCAACTATACAAGGAAACTAGGAGGTGGGCCTACAACACAATATACACATATACCGTATATTCAACACCAAAGAAGTCAAAAGTTCCCATAATCCAATTTAATGAAGCCTCATCACCATCACCACTAATATAAAAAGGGTGAGAGAGGGGTGATCCAAATCATCCCAGCCACACAACAATTGATCCGATGGTTATTATTGGGACTGACCACGGGCTGACCTCTTCGCTAATGAAGTAGAAAAAACGTCCTTCCAACAGCCGCCGTCGCCTTCCATCACCGCACGTCACGCCCTCCATCCCCGCCGCCGACGACCTCCATTAACGCCGCCGCGCCCTTCATCCTCGCAGCCGCGCACTCCATCAACGAAGGCCGCGCACTGCAACCCCGCCGCCGACGATCTCCATCAACGCCGACGCGCCCATGCCGGCCGAAGACGCCTCCATCCCCGCCGCTGGCGCCCTCAATCAACACATTTCACGTCAACGCCTGACGAAGACACAGGGCCGCCCGCCCGGCCTGTCCGCGGCCGGGTCCGCAATCCATCGCCCTGCCAATCCGCCGACGACGCATACGGACTACACGACGACGCCCTGCACGACGGAAGTACAAGTCGTCTACGCTGCACCAGCCATCCATCGGAGCACGACGGCATGATCGCCAATTAAAGGTCAATTTCTGGTTCCTTCATCTGAATTATTACTACATACAGTCAACACCCTTGTTATCATTCTCGGTTGTCCACCACCTACTACTGAAGTTTTGAAGCCCTTTCTAATTTGTAATGGTTACGTCGTGCGCTTTACTGAATCCACCAGGGTAACTGGTTGATAAATGTAGAAGTCTCATCGATTGGCAAATCTTCAAGTTCACTGATCGGTAGTCAACTTGCTCAACTCATGTTTGTTAAAATGCTTCAGAGAGGCAGATAGTAATTTCTTAAGGAAACTAACTCAGTGGATTAACCTGTAATGTTAACCTGGAGACTAACATCGATAATGTACTTTTCTGTTTGAGGAATCGAGAAATGCAGTGATCTTAATCCACAGAGTTGCTGATGCTGACTAACCGACTAACTCATCTATCTATCTATGTTCATATGTTGTGTGCAGATATGCAGCCAAGCTCATGAGTATTTGTTCATGTCCAGAAGCCTGGCCTCGACACCAGACTGAGTCCTCAGTACCCAAGCTACAGTGCCGCATGCTTGCCGTGACGCCGCCGCTGCAGAGCTTGTTGGCCGGAAGCTGCCTGGTTGCAACAACATTCCTGCAAGGGCAGCCACTGCATTGCGCAGCCGGTGTCATGCAGAGTAGCATTTGTTGGAACTGTCTAGGAGTCCTTCCCGCGTCCAATGTTTTCAAGTGACTCTGCCTTCCGATAATGTCCTGTTGTAAGTGTTCTGAACTACTCCACAATCGACAGGTACTTATTTCTCTACTGCTAAATAATCCGGTACTTATTTTTTCTACTGCTAAATAATCATATACTTCTTCTCTACTGGTTGTTTACTACTGAATCATTCACATGTTTTTGTATTCCTCTCTTTCACTGAAACATCTGCTTTGTTTGCTTCTTGAATGCTTCAGTGAGTATTTGAGCTGAAATATTAACAAGACCAAATTCCATATGAGCATGTCTAGGAACAAGAGATTTCAGGAGTCGCACGACAACATATTATGAAGTCATGCGCCTTATGAAAAAGATTGGACGGATGCCTGCTTCTATTCATGTATACGTACTCCATATTTTTTACCATTTGAGATGTTGTATCCTTTATTTGCATTATTTGTTTAATACAATCACCCTCCACAAAAAAACTAATACAATGGATAGTTTTTGTTTCATACTATTCTCCAAAATAGGAGATGAGAATTTATAACAAAAAAATCTGGTGCCTGGTATTACGTACCTTTTTTTTTTAGAGAATGGTATCACGTACCTAGACACAACCCATGTGCTCTTGGGCTGCAATATATGCAGCACAGAGATGATGTATTGACTTTTGCTTTTCTCATTAAAAAACCTCTGTAATTGCTTTGTAATTTTCTGTATGTGGGCTATTTACTGTTGCATTGCTATTGCACATTCCGAGTCATACAAGAACGATTTTGTGTATCGGCAACATAACCATATATTTTTAGACAGAAACCATAACCATATTTGAATTTAATTTGTTTTGGATTGTCCTTATCAGGATTTGTGATCATGCAGAATAAATATGGTCTTTTCCGTAGGAGGTACAATTGCTATTTTTTTTCCATAGGAGCCTTTCTAATCTAAGTGTACTTAATACTTATTTTCAAGATAATTTAGGTGAAACCAAGAGATATCAGATTGTCGTTCTTTGAGGACAATGACTTTGATTGTGGAAACACTATTTAAGTCCATAAGATTGTTTTCACCGTCAATGTTTTATTGGAGGGAAGAAAGGTCATAGAATATTTGATACTTCTGCTTGGTTACATTGGAGATTAAGTGAACCGCTGGCTAAAAGGGTTTCTGTTTTCTAAATGTGTGGAAGGCGTAACATCACAATGCTTGGCTGTGAATTTTAAACAAATATGTTAGAGAATAGAATGGTCTATTGTTCATGTATAATCTGCTATTGGAACAGGTTTTATCAAGTGTTGCTTGGTTTCTAAAGGGAGTTTAAATAACATTCTTTCCAGGTTGACATAATGGAATTACCTAACTAGATGTCAAAGAAGGAGCAATCTATCAAGATGTAGAAATGAACTTCTAACACATCCATACTATGTTTTCTTGACCTATTTTTTGATCTTCAACATTGAGATGTTACTATGTTAGTTGCTATGCTAAAAGGATGTACAACGATGTACATGTCAGCATCATCGTCTGTTGTACATATTCGCATTTGCGCTTATACATGCATACATCTGAGTCCTCAAACATATAAGGATGATGAGTGCACGTTTATCCATGTCACTACCATATAAGAGGGACAAGGGTGTTGCAGTGTGTTGGTCTTTCCTTCGTATATCTTGTCAAGCAATTTTATTGTGTACTGCTCATGTCTATGTTCCCACCTTAAGACCGGCTAGAGTGTGATTTAGTAGCCATGTACTAAGTACCTGGTACTGGTACGATATATTGAGAGAAAATTGTTAAATTATTATTAGAGGGCAACTTCTACGGTTCCAAATTTGGGTAGCATAATTTTTCAGATAAATCATCACACTGAAGATCAAAGAGGAGCGACCAACTTATTGTTTTCTTGAAAATAAAAAATGTGAAGACACGTGCATTGCACGTGCTTGATTACTAGTTAGTTTAAATTAGATAGCACGATTTAGTTGGGTGGTGTTGTAATTCTCAATTGCCTGACTCCACTAACTGTTTTGACCAGAGAGATGAAACTCCCAGGACCAAATTTCAAAACATGGAGATTCCTTTTTAGCAAAAGGCATGAGATCCTAGTGTTATGACTACTCCAGTCATCTCAAATTAAGTACTATGCACATACTGTTCTCTAATAGGGAGGATGTACCAGTATTCCATATCGCTATCTTGGCATAGTTTTGCTATAACTTGTTCCACCCGACTCTTTAGTTATATAGAATCTTCCCCTGATTGATCGAATAGCTTCCTCTCTAGGGTTTCTAGAAGATGCCAGTAGCTGGCCAGGTAGACAGAGATCTTGTGCCTTGGAATTAGCTTACTCCATAAAATTGACGCTTCGGGTCCCTAACAATGTAGGTGCTTAGACTGCTCTTCATGCTCTTCTTCCATCCTCAATTGCTCTACTCCGGAGCAAAGGGAAGATGCGAACCGTATCAACTAATGAGAGGACCAGGAGCGGCTGGCTATCTTTACGTTAATGCCTTGGTACAAGCCAGAAAAACAAACCGATCACATTCTACCCAATGAGTTTATGTTTGTTCTAAATTGCAAAAGGGAACATAATTTTTTTTGTTTTTGCAGGCCAATTGCTCTTTTGACTTTGGAATATAGCCTCTTTATCAATATACTTCTTCTTTTACACATTCAATCCACAATATCCCTTATTCAATTCATAATCAAGAATAATTAGGCTTCTTTAAAAAAATGCCCATAGTGCCATAGGACGAGCGTAACTTGCCGAGGGAAACAAATATTGATCTCAAGAGGGAAAAGTATAATTAATGTTCATGGTGCCATAGAAAAGCATAATTGCCAAGGGAAACAAATATTGATATCGGCATCTCGGATTCTAAGCGAGTTTGTGAAGGAAGTAAAGATTCATTTCAGGCCCTCATCCACATATGTTCGTGTTCCATGTCAAAAAGGAGACGATTAATTACGGGAGGGGAGATTCCAGTTAGATTGCCCTCCAAAGGGGAGAATATCTGTCTAGCTCAACCAACTCAGCTTGTAATGATTCATGCACTATTCCAGATTTGTGTGAAAATCGATGCCTCCTAAATACATATAAGGTAATTTAAGGGGTTTTAAGCTCTGAACTCCATTTATTGATCCCTTTATGCCTTTTTACGATAACTGCCTCCAGAACAATTGGCTTCTATGTGGATGCTAATGCCATCTATATTTCCGTGGTTAAGACAACAATATAGAATTACAGAGTAGAGGCCAGTAGTGAAATAGTCCTCCATTTGGGCCATCTAGCGGTCTTCAGCCAGTTAAATTATCAGTTACCAGATTTAACCTAAAAGGGAGGAAATCATCTGTAAGATGGTAATTGCTTATCTACAGTTCAGACGTAGTTTCTAAAGAAAGGTTAGGAGAGTTACCTTACCTCAAAATTTACACTTCACATACAGTAAAAAAAAAAGGGGCAGCCCCGGTGCAGTAGCTCCCGCTTGCGCAGGGTCCGGGGAAGGGTCCGACCACTTTGGGTCTTTAGTACGCAGCCTTTCCTTGCATTTCTGCAAGAGGCTGTTTCCAGGACTTGAATCCGTGACCTCATGGTCACAAGGCAGCAGCTTTTACTGCTGCGCCAAGGCTCCCCTTCACACTTCACATACAGTGATACAGAGAAATATCTCTTCTCATTTGGCAGTGAAGAATCATGATTTTTTTTGTGAGAAGTCCATAGCTGCAAAAAGACTGATACTTTTGGTAGGAAACCGCTGATATTGTTGATATTCGTACCAAGAGAAGAAAAAAATGTCAAACAGGAATCAGTCGAAGCTTCAATGGGCAAATGCTTCTCATCAATCATGCAGAGGTAAGCACAAGCCCCGCTAACCTAACCTTTCTGCAATTATCCTCTTACCTAAAGAATTCAGCATATGGGAGTTCGGAGCACAGGCGTTCTCCTCCACGGATAGGAAGTGATCATCGGACTCCTCTAGAATTCCTGCTTTTATGAAATTGATCATCATTGTAGATCACGACATCAGCACAACCCATTTGCCAAGATAGAAGTGAATGAATCAATCGCTACTCTCGGCCACCTTTAAGCAATGGATATATCATTATATTTACCAAGTCCTCTGAGAATTATGCAGCACGTGATAACATCTGAGCATATTCCACTGATTATTTCATCCTGAGATAACCCTTTGAAGAAGCAGCCTTCCATTCTGAAAAATCCCTTGTATTATACTACAAGAAATGACTCTGGGCTTAACTCCTACCCTTAACATTACTCTGGAAAGAGCAATTCTTATATCCTTCCATTCCTATATCATAGGAAACAGCGTCAGATTTCAAACCAATATAGACCATGTCACCACGTATCTCATTGCCTCATCCATCTTACCAACTAAACAATACCCATTTATTAGTGCAGTATATGTAATGGCATCAGGCTTCTCAATAAAGTCAAACAGATTTTGAGCTCCTATAACCATAACGCTGCTTTCTTTCCATAGGTAGCCGATTTTTGTATTGAACATGATGTCTGGATGGGTGTCTCAATTCATCATTTTAAAAAACAATATCTCAGCCTTCTCCCAATTGCAACAGGCACAAGAGCCATGGATAAGGGTGTTAGAACTGCAATATTATGAGGTAATCCTTTGCCGGCCATCCTACTAAAATTGGGACAAAGCCTTATCCAGTCAAGCTATATTGCAAAGACAGACTATTAATGTTCCATATCAGATCTCAAACAATGCTGCCACATTTTTCAAAATATAATCTTTGCCTCATCAGCCATTTCATGTTTAGCATATGTACAGACACGATGGTACGGTGGAATAAAATTTCCAAGCATCGAATTAAAGATATTATGCATACCAACAAAGAGATTCTTCAATGGCATACCCTGCCCGTGAAGCAGAACGCCATAGGTGGTAGCACGTGTGTTCTGGCATGTTTGGATAACAGAATTAGAACCTTACTAGCTTTAAAGCATCCACCATTCTTGCATATATACTCCATCAACGAGGTACAAGTAACAATCTGACTCAACTGAAGTTCTGGACAGTTCTTCAAAAATCCTAACTGCATCTTTCCACTGTCTTGAAGAGCAATATCCATGCACAGGACTAGTATATGCGGAGCAGTCCGGCATAGCCCCATCGTCAATTATCCTGTTACGGAACATCTAGGCCTTGTCCATTGCTTGAGCCTTACGCAGGCCGTTGATTACTGAGCTGTAAGTTACATGATTTGGCGAAATTCCAGGTTCCAGCATTTGATGAAACAGGCTGCAAGCTTTGCCTAACTCAACCTGTTAATGGAAACCATCGATGACTGTATTCAACGACACCACTGTAAGAGTGCACCTATCTCCATCATAGTCATAACTCATAAGAGGTGCATCATTTCGGGATATTCCAGGGCCTCTCGAGTCTTCTTCTCGTCACATAGCACCTTGAAAAGAATGGAGTAGAAGGCATTGGTTGTGCACTGAAGCCCAGGCATCTGTCAGGAGCATAGTGTCCATTGCATCGCTCGTCGTCTTCTCAGCACGGAGAACCCTGAGAATTTGTGTGAAGGTGAACCCTACAGACCGCCTTGAAGCTTGAGGACATGGCCAAATGCGTCGAAACCGAATTCCATGCAGCACAGGCGGCTGCAGCAGCCAACGAGGATCCCGTAAGTTGGTAAGTGTGCATTGTGGAAGCCATCTTCTCGCCACCAGCACTCTCGACGCGGTTGAGAACTGAAGAGGGATACGGAGAGCGCGAGGCTATCGCGGGCGACGCCGGTTAGGAGGTAGTCGATAGCGCGGACTGACAACGGACTTAACTGACCTAGCAATTTGTCGAGCAGGTGGAGCACATCCCCTCGCGGTGCATGCCGCGGCACAGCCTGGAGAATCTAGAGGTGGAGTAGAAGACGGTGCCTCTGCCCGCGGCCATGCTCCAACCTCGCGGTTGCAATGGCGATATTGGGATGCGCCGCGCACGATGGGAGGAGGCAGCGTGGTTGGGAGCTCCTATTTGGCGACCTGTGCGGAGCGAAGAACCCTCCGCACACCCCCTGGCAGTTATTGGGCCGGCCCACGCTGGGCTCCTGCCTAGTTTGCGCGCGTTAAATTTTTGATTCGTACAGCTTTCGTCGGACTGATTCCTGTTTCCGATCGCATGCAGGGAGTGCGCGTTATGCTCACTTTCAAAAACATACAAGTACGATCCTAGTACGATTAATCTTAACATAACATGATACATTAATGAAAAATTTAAGAATTCGTATATACGGGAAGAAACATCAGAAAACAAAAAGAAATTCACGTTAATATGCTGCTGCATGTTCATTTGGTACCGCTTTGCTTCGCGTGGACTTTTTCATGTTTCTTGTCGCACGGAGTGGACGGAGTGGACGTTCTCAGTGGCGGAGCCACGTTGTGGCTGTGTAGTCAAGCGACTACACAGGAATTTTGCAAGTCCAATACCCCCAGCTATGAGTAACCCATTTCTGAACGCTCAAATTCTGTAAAATAACCACACATACCCACATGTCATCTACTATGGTTAACTTGGTTGGCTCAGATGCAAACGAAACGAGCGTAACACTAGTAGTAACTTCCCGATCCCCACGTCTCCTCTTCCGTTTCAGGCTTTCCGCTTCCGATAATCCCGTGTAAATCCCCAATTCGTTCCCTTGTAAATCGGTAAATCTCTGATTTTCTGAATCGATGCCGACTAGACACTGAGGGCTGAGCCGCTCCCACCGCCCGGAATTCGCCGGTCAGGCACGGCCACCTCCGGCGATCAGGCGCACGGAAACCATGGCAACTCGCCGGTCAGGCACAGCCACCTCCCGCGATCAGGCGCACGGACACCAGGAGTCTAGGACCAGAACGAGGCCCTTCTCCCCTTGCATTGTAAGCTGTACAAGTTCTGGTTTGAATCGCTTCTAACTTCAGAATATTAGTTTAGTTTAGTACGTCCGGAAGTTTTGTTCTATGTGACGATGTTATTTACTCTCTTACGTCAATAGGAAGCAGAAGTTGTTCATTTTTCTTATAGCAATACCTTTTTATTGTGATGTCTTAAATTATGTAAGCGGATAAATTTGTCAAGAAGTGGCTATCAGGGCCAAATGCTGCAGATTCTTGTCTACATAGGTGTGTTCTGATTTTTTTTTGTCACATTGACATCACAGAGTTTGGATCCTGGCTCCGCCACTGGACGTTCTGTTATCTTTCGAAAACGTACAAGTACGAAAACTTAAAGAATTCATATACACTGGAATAAACATCAGAAACAAAAAAATAATTGACGTTTAAATCTGCTTTTCGTTCATTTGGAAGAGTGTGTGTTGTATATGTAATCACACATCAGAAATTACAGTAGAAGTGAGGGGAATCGTTTAAAAAAGAATATATATTTACACAAATATATTTCAACTTTAAATATAATGTACACGAAAATTATGCACGTCCACATGTAGGTTCCATTCCCGTACTCGGTTTTGAGTTTAATCGATTGCAATTTCTCAATTTCGCATCGATGTTCAGAATTTTTTAGACGAATTTTGTCAAATTCGTCACACTCGGTTGATCGTTTGAAATATCTTTTGACGACGATGTTACTCTCAATGTTTCGGACAACTTTTGTGTTGTAATTTATTCGTCTCGATGTCATATATGAGCAGATTTTGTATTGTATGTTTGAACGTGTTTACACTCCACTCAGTGCACGTGTCTTCTCCTACCTATGTCGCCGCCGCTTGCCGCGGTTAACTTCGCAATGATCGATGCACCGCCGCAGTCCTGCGCCATTCAAAAATAAAAGCATATATTTCAATTGAACTTTATTAAATTTGAACATTAACATTTGAACGGTTTAAAAAGTGAACATAAAATGACTGCGAACAAAAAACTATTTTTAAACGATTTTAAAAATGAACAGAAAATTGCGGTGAACGAAAACTATTTTCTAACGATTTTAAAAGTAGAAAAGGCCGGTGAACAAAAGCTATTTTGAACGATTTTAAAAAATGAACAGAAAATGATGGTGAACAAAACCATTATTGAACGACTTCGAAAGCGAACCGAAAAGGCCGGTGAACGAAATCGATTTTTGAACGATTTTAAAAAGTGAGCAGAAAAAGTCTATGAACGGAAATTATTTTTGAAGGATTTTTAAAAAGTGAACCAAAAAAAAACTCTATGAACGGAAATTATTTTTGAACGATTTTCTAAAAATGAACAGAAAATGGCGGTGAACAAAACCTATTTGAACGATTTTAAAAAGTGAACAAAAAAAGTCTATGAACGGAAATTATATTTGAACGATTTTTAAAAGTGAACCAAAAAAACTCTTTGAACGGAAATTATTTTTGAACGATTTTCAAAAAAGTGAACAAAATAGATATTTGAACGGAAATTATTTTTGAACGATTTTAAAAGTCAAACAGAAAAAGGTCTGTGAACAGAAATTATTTTTGAACGATTTTCAAAAAGTGAACAAAAATAGGTATTTGAATGGAAACTATTTTGAACGATTTTAAAAGGCGAACAGAAAAAGTATGTGAACGGAAATTATTTTTGAACGATTTTCAAAAAAGTGAACAAAAATAGGTATTTGAACGGAAATTATTTTTGAACGATTTTAAAAGACGAACAGAAAAAAGTGTATGAATAGAAATTATTTTTGAACAATTTTCAAAAAGAGAACAAAAAACGTATTTTGAACGGAAATTGTTTTTGAACGATTTTAATACATGAATAATTTTCAAAATATGAACATTTTTAAAATTTGAACATTTAAAAAAATGAAAATTGAAAATAAAGAAATAATATCTAATAAGAAAACTGAAAAGAAGAAAGAAAAAAGAAACAGCCAAAAAAATAAAAACGAAAAAGAAAACAGGAAAAAACGAAAAAAAGAAGAAAAAAAACAGCAAAAAACGAAACAAAAGAAGCAGGTGCCGCCTACTGGGCCGGCCCATAGGGCGAAGGGGGTGTGCCTCTCCATCCGAGTTGGGCCGGGCCCAAGTCACCGGGGGGTGTGCGACGGTTGCTTAGCATCGACCTGGTCGATAAATAGGGATTGCCGCATGGTTGGACTGGATGACGGAGCGATGAGACGACGAGGGAAAGGAAGAAATGCTGGCAGGCCGACCCGAGCACGAATAAGGCGAATTCTTGCCTGGCCCGACATGCCCTGACACTGCTTCGTGCCGTGCCACCGGAGCCCACTTGCCGAAAAGAAAAAAACGGCCTTGCAGTATTTTGAGCCGGCACGGCTCACTTCTTGTTTTCGGGCCATTTCGGCCTGTTCAGGCCGTTTTGTCTTTTTAAAAACAAAAATCAGGAAAATACCGAAAATATTAAATTTAATAGAAGCCAAGTGTGATATGAAGGGGGTGGGGTGTAAATAGTGAGATTTATTAAGGTTGCCTCATGAAAACCATCCATGTAAACTCCCTTGGAGACAGAACCTGGTAAGGAAAAGGAGTACAACGCTTGCTCAAAATGAAAACATAAATACAAAAGGAAAAAAATTACACAAACTACAGCTATTCTTATGGAGGAAACTCATATAAATAAACATTTTGGAATGCGGCTACCATCTGAGTGTCCACTGGATTGTGTTGTGATCTTTCTTTGGCTGGTTCTTCATCTTTGAAGACCAATAGTGTGCTCACCATATCACGTGTGACATGCTCATCTCTCTTGAAGTATTCACTGAAAGCGGACTCCGATGATGTTGTTGAGACGTGTACCATAAACACATCTCGTGCTAATATGAAGAGCACTGTATATGTAAGTGTCGTGTCTCGGGTGACGGACACCGGGAGTAGAGGATACCCCCTTTTTAGGTTCGCCACGGGGCGCGAAGGAGGCTGGAAGACGCCTTACCCGGGAGCAAGGACGCCAAGTTCTTCGTCGAGAGGGAGAGATCAAGCAACACAGCAGGACACACAGATTTACCCAGGTTCAGGCCGCCCGGAGGCTAAAAGCCCTACTCCTGCATGTCTGGATTGAGAGGTTCATCATGGTGTGGTGTACAAGGGTGTTCTGGGGTGAACCCGGCAGAGTTTCGGCCGGAGGTAGACGAAGAGCAGATCCTGCCCTGGGGAGATCACCTCTCTCTCTACCTTCCAAACCCTAGTCTAGTCTTGCCGGAGCTCTAGCTTGCTTCTACCTTGGTTTCTCCTTTCCTCTTCGGTGCCATGGTCCTCCTTTTATAGGCTAAGGGGATCCGACATGGGCACGCGAGAGGTGTGAGGGGTCTTGGCGGGAAAAACCCCTCGGCGGTCCTTGGAGGAGACGTGGCGCTCTCTCCTCCAAGCGTTCTGAGGAGGGCGGCGTGGTCGTCCGCCCTTGGAAAAGGTGGGACGGACAAAGCCTGTCCGCCCCACCAACTACGCTCGTGGCAACGTCACCAGGGCGCGGCCTTCATCTTGGCGCCCAAGTCTTCCACCAGCTTCCGGCGAGCTGGCGATCTTATCCTCTCGATGGTACGAATGGATACCCGGGGGCGCGCCTGGCCTCCTGCCGGGAGCACGGACCCGCGAGTGTCTTGCCTGGTTCTCCGGGCGAGGGGGTGACCCGGAAGGTCACCTGGTCCTTAGCCGCAGAGACTTGATGTCGAACTTGTCGGGTGTCCTTGAGGCAGATGGGCTAACCCATCTGCTGTACTTGACTCCTTGCCTTGTCCATCTTCTTGGTGGGCCCCGGTGGAGGACCCACTTTGGCAGCATCAGGGGAACCCCATGTTCCACTGCTGCGACAGTAGCCCCCGGGCATGGTCCCGGCGGCTCTTGCTTCAGTTGCTGCCGGGGCTATGGCCAAAGAGTTGGCCAAAGTGGGTACCCGGCGCCTTGCTTCGGTCCATCAATCGTCGTGATGGTCTTGGAGTTATTCCACTCGGGGGAATAACTGAGTTTGCCTCCTCGATTCTCTCTGCGGGGAAGTTGTGAAGACGGTTGGAGAGAGAAGCTCCGCGCGCTATAAAAGCGGACAAACGCCTCGCAAGTCCCCATCCTCTTCTTCCTTGACCCATCTCTCCCTTCCCAGGCCAACAGCTCCAATGGCGAGAGGAAAGAGAGGAGTGGGACGCCCTCGAGCTTCGGCCCCGACGGAGAGAAGCTCCGGTGGCCGCGGAAACGCCGCCTCAAGAGGGCAAGCGAAGCGAGGTGGTGGAGGCAGAGGAGCCGTGAGGTGCGGAAGAACTCCTTCTCCGTCCCCACGGGCTGCAATCCACACGAGCTTCGCGCCCTACGAGTTCATCCTAGACTTGCGTCGCAAGATCCGCAGCCGGATTGACCTTCCGGAATCCTTTGCGATGGTGATGGAGAACAACCGGCCTCCGGGCTTGTGGCTGCAGGTGGAAGGCTGTCCAAACGGCCCCTCCTGGATCTCGGTGGAGTACACCGTCGACGACTCCATGCTTCTTGGTCAGGGGTGGAAGTCATTCGCTCGCTCCCGCCGCCTGACCCGGGGGCAATACCTTGCCTGCAAGTATGACGGAGTCGCCACACTCGCCGTGAAGATCTTCCGTGCTGCAGGAGGGTGCGTGGAATGCTGCGCCGAGAGTGAGAGCAGCAGCAGCTCCGGCTCCTTCGACGAGGACGAAGATGAGGAAAACTCATCTAGCGTCAAGGCCGAGGAGAGCTAGCTTCCCTGAGGGCGAGGAGCTTCAAGTCGGCGGTCCTGAAGATGTCCTTGACCTCCTTCTTGGCCGCCTCGTCGACGTACTTCTGGAAGTAGCGTCTTCCATTGTACGGTGGTGCTCCTTGCGTGCCGGGAGCCAATCTTTTGTTTGAAAAAATTAGCCCCCGCTGTAGATCTTGAAATGAAGAAGAACTTGTTCTCCTTTTTGTCTCTTGGCCTTCGTGTCGTACTTGATGTGAATGGAGCGGTTTTTCGCCAAACGCGCCCCATTAACGTGGCAGCCGTAGCGCCAAGGGGTAGGTGGAGCATGGGAGGCCTATAAAAGGCCCTCCAGACTCCAACTCCCTCGACACATCTTCTCGCCTTGCTCCTTTCTCTTCCCCCCCCCCATAGATCGCAGAGCAATGTCTGGAGGGGAGATGTCCCTGTCCGACATGTTGACGGCGGAATCGGTCTTCTGTAGCGCGGCGGAGGCTCCCAATGGAGCTGAGGCCCGAGCCGCCGAGGGAGGCGAAGCTGCGCCTTGTCCTACCGTTGCTCAAAATCTCGCCCGCCTGGCGGCCGTCTCCGGTCCTGCTGCTCAAGAGGAAGCTAGGGTTAGGGCGATCTGCAAGGCGTACCTGTGGTCCATTCTGAGAGAGAGGACAGCTGGGATTCCGGCGCTGTCCCAACTCGTGGCTGAACTCGAAGCCATAGAGCAGGTGACCACTCTAACTTTTAGTTCCTTCTGTTAATCAAACTTGAGCTTGACTTGGCCTGTCTTCATGCTTCAGGCTGAAAATCATTCCATGGGTGAGCTGGCGGACGGGATCTTCCGGGTCTTTGGTCGGGGAGTGCCCGGGTGGGCTGCCGGGGCTCTCGACCCACGAGACGCCTGAAACAGTCCTGTGCGGGTGCACTCCCTTTCCCCAGGCGTCCCCGGGAATCAAGAGTTCACCCGGCAAAGAAAATGAAACAGAAGACAAGTCTGCACAGCCAGTGACCCTGGACTGGCCTTAGTAGCATAGGCTTGTTATGTAATCAAGAAGTTGCACAGCTGAATGTAATTCGGAATTGTAATTCAGAATTTAAATTCAGATGAATGCAACCTAGCCTCAACTCCCGGGGTCATGTCCCAATTCTTCCTTTGCACTAACGCGCCGTCAAGTTTCAGAGGAGGTCCCTTAGGTGCCAGATACCCTGACTGTTCCGCGCACAGCAGTGGTACCCCTAAGAGCGCTATACCTTCCGGGTGTCTGACTCCACTGTCCACAGGTACTTGGCCAGAGGGAAACAGACCGTTCGCTGGGGTGGTAGCATTACCCCCGCAAAGTCTCTCATCAACTGTCAAGCATGCGCAGGTCGATGGTATATTGACTCCGAGCGAGATGTTATGCCTAAGTGCAGGATGCTGATGCAAGGACTTAGCTGTTTTTCTGCCGCGTCCTCGATCCATCCTGTCCCTCCCGGGTATCTAGCTCCTTAACCGCTTTCCACCGTCAGCTCCTGTCCCGGGAAGGCGTTGCACACAACAAACTTTCAGTAGGAAAGAATGGACCCTCTTTTCATGTCGAGATAGTGTTTCATCCGGAGCAACCCGCAAGCAAAGTTGAATGTGCATTTCTGTGCTTAGGTTCGTTAAAACACAGCACTGCCCGTTCACTCCCTTTCCGCGGCAGTACGGCACGATCGGGTGGCAGTGCCTACTGATAGGCCACTCGCGTTCGACCCGTCAGCCACCGGCACCATGTCAGCCCCCTGCTTGGGGGTTGTTACGGATAACACACATCTCGACATAAATTGAGGCTCACGGAATTGAAACACTTATATTTTATTTCTTGGCGATGACTTCTTACACCCTATTACAGAACACTAGCCCCTTGGGCGTGCTTAGCGGATTCGACGTTTGGCGATTCATGTTCGTAATTAGGGGTAGAACTTGCGGAGATTCTCGATGTTCCAGGCGTTGCCTTCCGGCCTGCTGTTCTCGTCTTCCAGATAGACTGCTCCGGGTCTCAGTGTATGAGTAACCCGGTAGGGTCCTTCCCACTTGCTTGACATCTTGTTCAAGCCCTCGAGATTTTGCATCTTGCGGAGAACCAGGTCTCCCTGCTGTAATTCCCGGGATCGAACATGACGGCTGTGATACCGGCGCAGCCCTTGCTGGTATCGAGCAGACCGCAATGACGCCCGACAGTGCATTTCCTCCAGGATGTTAATGTCATCGATCCTTTGCTCAGCTTGGGCATCTTCATCATATGCGAGTACCCGGGGGATCCGTGTCTTAGCTCTGTTGGCAGGACAGCTTCAGCTCCATAGACAAGGAAGAAAGGTGTTTCTTTGGTGGCTCGGCTTGGAGTTGTTCTGATGGACCACAACACACTGGGTAGGTGATCAATCCAATTTTTCCCTTTGTTCTCCAGCTTGTCAAAAAGCTTTGGTTTTCAGACCTCTTAGGACCTCGGCATTGGCTCGCTCCACTTGACCGTTGCATCTTGGATAGGACACTGATGCAAAGCACACCTTGAGATGCCCAATTCTTCACAGAAGCTGAGGAAGGCTCGACTTGTGAACTGAGTGCCATTATCCGTGATGATTCTGTTGGGTACTCCGAAGCGGTGGACGATCCCCTCGATGAACTTGATGGCGGCCTGGGCCGTCTGGCGTGGTACTTGGCAACTTGCCGACGATGTCTAGCCCCCAGACTGCAAACGGCCAGGATATTGGGATTGGTTGCAGTGCTTGAGCTGGCTGATTGATGTTCTTCGCGTAGTATTGGCAAGCTTCGCAGGTCTTGACCATTTGCTCGCGTCGTGCAGGACTGTTGGCCAGTAGAATCCCTGGCGGAAAACCTTCCCCGCCAATGATCTTGATGCAACATGACTTGAACATGTGCCCTCGTGGATGTCTCGTAGAAGTACTTGGCCTTGTTCTTGCGGTATGCAGCGGAGCCTGACTCCGTTGTCGCGTCGCCGGTAGAGCTCGCCGTCGATCAGGACGTAGAGCTTGGCTTGACGAGCCACCCGCTCGGCCTCGTGATCATCCTCCGGCAGAGCATGCTCCGTCATGTACTTGACGATGTCCAGGGCCCAGGGTGGGTGGGTTCTCTCCACCGGCAACACCATTTGACCAAGGAGAGCATGGCTTCCCTTGGTCTCGGTCCTGCCGGGTCTTGCGCGCCTTCTGGGCTGGCTTCCCGGGTTGTCGAAGTAGACGGGTCACCAGCCCCCAGTGTCGATGTAGACCTTGTCTTGAGCCTCTCGGGAGACACAGAGGGTTGCCGGAGCACCTCAATGTATATCCCGGGAGGTACTGGTTCTCGCTTGGAAGCCATCTGTGACAGCTCGTCCGCGGTCGTGTTGTCATCCCTAGGGACGTACACGGCCCGGAAGCTGTTGAAGTGCCGCTGAAGCTTCCACACCTCCTCGACGTACGGTGCCATCTGAGGGCAAGCGTACTCCTTGTTCACTTGTTTGATGACTAGCTGAGAGTCACCCTTGACGATGAGCTTGGTGATGCCGAGGCCAACGGCAGCACGAAGTCCCGCAAGCAGGCCCTCGTACTCCGTCGTGTTGTTCGAGATATTCTCCTTGTACTGCATCTGGACGACGTACTTCAGACGATCTCCTGTGGGGGAGATCAAAACGACTCCGGCGCCTCCTTGGCCCTTGGTGTAGGAGCCGTCGAAGTTCATGGTCCAAGCGTCGGGATCTTCTTTCCCGGGAAGGCTGGATTCCTCCACCGGGTCGTCGAACGCTGTCTCAGTCCACTCCGCCGTGAAATCAGCCAGCGCTTGACTCTTGATGTTGTTCGTGTGCTCGAACTTGAGGCCGAAACCTTGAAGCTCCATGGCCCACCAAGAGACTCGTCCGGTGGCGAGGGGATTCTCCAGCGGACTCCTCAAGGGGTACTTGGAAACCACGGTGATAGGGTGGCTTTCGAAGTAGGGCCTCATCTTGCGAGAGGCGATGAGGATCGCCAGCAACAGCTTCTGCATCATGGGGTACCGCTCCCGGGCATCGCGCAGCACCGAACTGATGAAGTAGACCGGGTGCTGTATCTTGCGGGTCACCGAGTCCTTGACGGGCTCAGCTGCTTCGAGAGGGAGCGCGTCAGCCCCCAGTGATGCTTCTTCTGCGACGTCGATGACGGCGTCGGTGGGCATGCCAGGCTCAGGGCCTTCCGGCCCTGTGCCACCTGGCTGCTTCTTCTTGCTTGGTTGCCCCGGGAGGATGTTTCCGGGACGCTTGCCGCCGACCTTGTCCGGAGGAGCGTCACGCTCTACCACAAGAACGCGCTGATCACCTGATTGGTGGCAGCGATGTACAGTAGTAGGGGCTCCTTTTCTGCTGGTGCCACGAGGACAGGAGGCGAGGCGAGGTAGCACTTGAGGGACTGAAGAGCTTCTTCAGCCTCCGGGGTCCATTTCACGGGACCCGTCTTCTTGAGTAACTTGAAGAAGGGCAGGGCTCGTTCTCCAAGTCTTGAGATGAAACGCCCGAGTGCGTGATGCACCCGTTGAGGCGTTGTACGTCCTTGACTCGCCGTGGCGCCTCCATGCGCTCGATGGCCTTGATCTTGTCGGGATTGGCCTCAATCCCCCGGTGGGAGATTAAGAACCCCAGTAGCTTGCCGGACGGGACCCCAAACACGCACTTGTCGGGGTTAAGCTTGAAGTTGACCCGACGAAGGTTGTTGAAGGTCTCGTGCAGATCTTGAATGAGGGAGTCCTTGTACCGAGTCTTGACCACGATGTCGTCGATGTATGCCTCCACGTTGCGGCCCAGCTGGGACCCAAGACATGCTTGCATGGCGCGCTGAAAGGTTGCGCCGGCGTTCCGGAGACCAAAAGGCATCCGGGTGTAGCAGTAGCAGCCCTTGGGTGTGATGAAGGCCGTCTTCTCCTGATCCTCCACTGCCATCATGATCTGGTGGTACCCGGAGAAAGCATCCAGGAAGCACAGGAGCTCGCACCCGGCGGTTGAATCCACGATGAGATCAATCCGGGGTAGTGGGAAAGGATCCTTGGGGCAGGCCTTGTTCAAGTCGGTGAAGTCGATGCAGAGCCGCCACTTGAAGGTCATGGGCTTTGGCACCACCACAGGGTTGGCCACCCAGGTTGGGTGGGGCACCTTCCTGATGACGCCAGCTTCTTCCAGTTTGTCAACCTCGGACACGATGAACTCCAGTTTTTCCTTGCTTTGTCTGCGTAGAACTTGTTTTATCGGGCGAGCGTCTTTGCTGACCGCCAGTTTGTGCTCGATCACCTCCCTTGGTACGCCGGGTAGCCCTGACGCTTCCCATGCGAAGACGTCAGAGTTTTCCCGAAGGAAGGCGACGAGCGCGCTTTCCTATTTGTCGGTGAGGCGGGCGCCGATGGTGATGGATCGACTCCCGTCACTGGTCAACGCCACCTTCTTGGTCATTTGGGTCTTCATGAAATGACGCCTTCTTGGAGGAAGTTGATGTCGAGCCTCCGGGGTACCCTCCGTCCCCAGAGAATGCACCGACATCAGCTTCCTGTACATCTTGCGGAACGTCCGAGGTCGCCGCCACCGTCTGGTTCAGCTTCTGAACGCAAAAGATAGCGTCGTCGACGTCGGCCTTGATCGTGATCACTCCCCAGACCGCGGGGATCTTCATCATGTTGTAGGCGAAGTGCGAGACGGCCATGAACTTGGCTAGGCCGGCCGGCCAAGTATGCCGTTGTACGGAAGTGGCGTGTCCGCAATGTCGAAGACGATGTCCTCGGTGCGGAAGTTCTCCTGGTCACCGAAGGTGACAGGGAGCGTGATCTTCCCCAGCGGCCGAGTGACGCTTCCATTCACGCCTTGGAACACGCCGGTGTCTTGCAGGCGAGAAAAAGGAATTTGCAGAATGGCCAGCACCTTCGCCGTCAGAAGGTTGAGGCTGGAGCCTCCGTCGACCAGCATCTTGGTGACCTTGTAGTTGTGGATGACGGGCGAAACGATCAGAGGAAGCGTTCCCACCCCGGCCACACTGGCAGGATGGTCCTCCGGGTCGAAGGAGATGACCTGCCCAGACCACTCCAGGGGCTTGGGCGGAGCAGAAGCAACCGCGTTAAGCTCCCGGACCAGCCTCTTACACGCGCCGTTGGATGGAGGCAGAGAGGCTCCCCCGTGAATGCACCCGACAACTCCGGTGACTTCCTGGAACCTTCCGCCGCCGCCTCCCTGAGGAGCCGGAGCTTCCTTGTTGGAGGCGCCTTCCTGGTTGTTCTGTTCACGACCGCCTTGGCCGCCGCGTCCTCCTCGTCCCCCGCGGCCACCGCCGCGGCCCCATCCACGGCCGCCTCCGCCTTGGCGACCGTGGGACAGTCACGAGCGACGTGCCCAATGACGCCACAGTTGTAGCAGCCGTCCAAGCTTACCCCGTCGGCCCGACGCTGCTCTCGTATGGCGAGGTTCTTGAGTTGGCGGCAGTCCTTGAGAAGGTGGTTGCCGTCAGGATGAATGTGGCACCATGGGTCGTCTTCTCCCTCAGAGGCCGCCGCAGGCTTGGCCTTCTTGGGAAGGGGTTCGGTGACGAAGATGCGCTTGTCGGGTCCAGAGTCCCGCTTCTTGTTCTTGGCGGGGGTGGCTTTGTCCTCGGGTTCATCCTCCCCGGGAACTTAGCCCCCTCCTCAGCTCGGGCGCATCGATCCGCCAGCTCCCAGAGCTCGCAGGTGGATTCGACGCGGCGATTGCTCAACTTCTCGCGCATCCGGGTATTGCGGACGTTGGCGTGAAAAGAAGCGATCACCAGCTCTTGCTTGATGCAGGGGATTGTGTTCATCTTCTGGGTGAAGCGCTGGATGAACTTGCGAAGAGTTTCACCCGGAAGTTGCTTGAAGTCGTGGAGGTCGCTGGGAGCCCCCGGGCGCTCGTACCCGCCTTGGAAAGCCCCCAGGAACTGTTCCTTCAGGGTCCTCCAGGAACGAATGGAGCACTTGGGAAGGTTGAGAAGCCATGTCTGGGCATCTCCCTTCAGGGCCAGCGGGAACCAGCTGGTCATCATCATCTCGTCGGCCCCGGCGACTGCCGCAGCTAGGGAGTAAAGCTGCAGGAAGTCCCGGGGGTTCGTAGTGCCGTCGTAGCGGAGGACGTCGATCTTGAACTTCTTGGGCCAGGTGACCCGTCGGAGCTCAGGGGCAAGGGCGAGGCACCCTTCAGCGATGTCGTCGTCCCGATCCTCCCGGCGATGGCGCTCGCGACGACGTTCGATGCGGGTGCGCATATCCTCGGTTAGACGGTTGTTGAGGTCGTGGCGAAGATCCGGTTGCGCGTGGTAGATGACCCGACGGAGATGGCCTTGCCGCGATCGCGGTTCAGCCGGTTCGCCATCGGTGGAGCGGTGCGAGGAGGCTCCGTCTCGCCTCGGCGCTCGCCATGGGGCTGACCCTGTGGTTCATGCGCCTTGCGCCCTCCAGCCTCGGGGCCGTTGACGGTGGGAGCTCGAGTACGTCGGGCTCGGGGCCGCCGTCGGCGAAGTCGAGGAGTGCCTCCACACGGGCTCTCCATTCTTGGTAAACCTTGGGATCGCCAGAGCTCGGAGGGAACTGCATGAGAGCCTTGGCAGCGACAAGAGCGTCGTGGCGAGCTTGTGCGTCCGAGGGCAAGTGCGTAGAGGACTTGCTTTTGAAGCTTCGGGGACCTCCACTGGCGCGGACGTGATCTCGCCCCTCCTTGGCGTCGTGACCCTTGCCCGCGCCGTTCCCGACGCTTTTCTCCCCAGAGCGTGGGGGCGGCTCGGAGGACAGTCCAGGAGCCGCCGGTCGTCAGGGTCGACGTTCTTGTTGGTGTTGGCCCTCTCCGACGCCACCTTCTCCATAGGAGGCGCCTGCGGAGGAGCAGGCTGACGCGCATCCGCAGCGCGGCGCTCGGCGGAGGCCTGAGTGCGTGAAGGAGACGCGGCCTTGGAGGTAGCGGCATCGATCTTCTTCGGCGGCATGCTTGACGAAGAACTTGAAGTTGATGAAGAAGAAGACGAATCCAGCGCTTGCACCCCCTACCTGGCGCGCCAGATGTCGTGTCTCGGGTGACGGACACCGGGAGTAGATGATACCCCCTTTTTAGGTTCGGCACGGGGCGCGAAGGAGGCTGGAAGACGCCTTACCCGGGAGCAAGGACGCCAAGTTCTTCGTCGAGAGGG